>JAZDUH010000049.1:2027500-3227500 GCA_036419115.1 Scarus forsteni
AGCTAGGGTCGGAGATTTTGGAAAACTAGCATGAATTTGAATGTAGCATCTCCTCAGGACTCTGTCTAGCCCCTCCCACCCCTCCTCCAAAATGAGCCCCCCGCTCACATGCACACGCGCGGCTGATATATCCAGAAGACTGATTCAACTCCAAACCCTCAGCACAACATGCTTGTTTTACACTACACCAAGTCATGTCTCAGTCAGCAGTAAGAAAACACCAAAACATTATCATAGTAAAGTAAAAAAAAATCAAACAAGGAAATTAGTTAGTACTCACAGCCCGATGTTGATCGGAGTATAGGTAGTCCCTCTGCCATTCTCTACATTGCTATCAAGTCTCCTGTTTTGCCCCTGAAACTACCATATTTTCCGTATTTAATCCTCTTTCCCGCCTCCTCCTGTATCAGTATTCTCCCGTAAATCTCCCGTGTGATGATATAATAATAAAAAAATTCCTGTGCCTCTCCAAACTGAGCTCTGTCACTAGCCTGAGTGGGGCGGTAATGCTCCAAAATGATGGATGCCAACCGCCATAAAACCGAAGAAGAAAAAGCCTAGCGAGAACTGCCACCTGCAGTAGCCTGG
This sequence comes from Scarus forsteni, assembly GCA_036419115.1. Taxonomy (NCBI): domain Eukaryota; kingdom Metazoa; phylum Chordata; class Actinopteri; order Labriformes; family Labridae; genus Scarus; species Scarus forsteni. The sequence continues at coordinate 2,028,089 of JAZDUH010000049.1, forward strand.
GTGGCAGCTGTCGCGAGATTAGAGCCAACAGAACAAACTTAGAAAAACAAAGTGTTTATTTTAGATTTCTTGTAAATCTGTCTTAAAATGTGAGGGATACTGGAGCTTGGTTGGGGTTATGGGACGGCTCGTAGCAGGCTTCCCTTATTTCCAAAGACAAAACTTGAAAGGTAAGCATTCTCCAGCGGACTGTGATCCGTCTTAGCTCAGCTACATTTACCGAGTCTGTGCACGCCGGGAAAATGTATGCGCGGCAGGCGGGCAGAATGGCGACGGGATTTGATTGGTTTAAAAACAGGTGTCCCGGCATGATTATTGGTTGGTGTTTTCCCTGTTTTACTCTTGCTGTAGATAGCGGATATTTTTCGCTCTATTTTAAGAACACATTATGAATTGATTGCCATCGGGTCAGAAAGACCATTTTAGCCAGTATTACAAAAAGTGTACCTAAATCAGATTACCGACCCCAGCTTTAACATGCTGTTGTTGATGGGCTGTTTGGCGGTGGCGTTAGCTGCATGCATGACTGAAAATAATCAGCCAGTTAAGTAATTGCACCATGAAAGTGACGCAGGTGCAAACCGTCATTTGTTGGGGGAACCTCCTGGAAAACCCCTATTCAAAGAATTCAAAGCGCATGCCTACTACGCATAATCGGTAACACTCAACATGGCGAGTGATACCGTTGCGAGTGAGAAGATCCCGAAAATCTAATTTCTCAGCGGAAGAAATGGAGATTTTACTGCAGGAATATCGAGTAAACAAACAGCTGTTATCAGCAAGCCTATCGGTGAAGGTAACAAAGATAAGGGGAAAGTTTGGTTAAGATCTTGAACAGGGTAAATGCATGTGGTGTTTCTGAGTGCACCATAGATGATCTCAACAATAAAATCAGCAATCTTAAAGCTGCTTTGAGGAAAAAGCACTGCCATCAGTGTGGTACAGGTGGAGGCCCACTTTACCCCCCACTGAAGGATGAATTTGTTAGGCAAGGATTCACTTCAAATCAACAATATTTCTGGTAAATTATCCAAGAAGTATTTGTCTTCGAAGGTGATGCATGACAACAATGTCCGCCATCCTCTCAACAGGTGTGGTAATCCTGCCGTTAGAGCCTGTAATGGTGGGGTATACCTCCATTAAATTTAATGCTATTTTGGGCCGTTAACCTGGCTCATGCATCCCGCTAATTGTTTTTTTTTGTCGCCATTAGTACAAATGGTCCGTTTTCCTCACTAATGGCTTAACATGCAATCGGGCCCTAAACAAATGGCACAAAACAGGTTTATCTTTAGTTGGATCACAATACTGTTGGTCACAAAAGTGACCTGATGTCCTCTTTAAAATTATTAGTTCTGTAATATACAAGCACACAGTGTAGTTTGAATTTGGTGACGTGTGTGTTAAAATTTAAAGCCTTACTATTTTGGCAAAAAATATATATTACACTCTCTTATTTTCTTTAACATGAAAGTAAGATACAAAGCTATGAATATACCTGTGCAAAAGTATCAGGCCTTGCCACTGTAAGAAAAAAAACAAAAAAAATCATTATAAGGTTGTTGTGTGCTGGAGCAGAGGGAGTCAGCAAACATCCAACCATAACAAAACCGCACTTTATTTGTCTTCAATCAGCTGTGGTGCTTGGCTGGGCTCTTCTAAAATCTATTCATCTGACTGTTTACAATTTTGCTTGAGGTTACTGTAGTGTGCAACTCAGCATTATATGTAAAACCATGACTATCACAACCTGATCAATATGTTCTTCCAACAAGGACTTAGGGGAGTCTACTGAATATGACTGACCACTTAAAACCTTTTTCCAGGAGTTTGCATCGCATGAAAAGAAAATACACACCAATATAACCTGCCATCAGAGGGTCCCCGCCATCTCGTTAATGCCAGTGTTTGGGCAGAAAGTTCCCCGACCTGCAGGTCCACCTACATCAAGAAGCAAGCCAGTCAACTAGAGGTATGTGGTTTTAGATTATTTTTTAACCATTTGAACAACAACAGTTCAAAAGGTGCTTCTGATATAACTGCAAACAAAAGGTTTGAAAAGTGTATTCAGCCAGCTGCAGTAGAACACAAATAAAAAATGACTAATCTTAAACATACAATTAACAAAATGCTTTCAAACCACAAGAACAAGTCTGAAAAAATACACCAAGAACTTTGAAATGCCTTTCCAATAAAAGGCGCACCAGTTACCTGTAATATCAACCACAACCATGACAACAGCAAAAAGATAACAAAATGTGTTTGAGCCAAAACGTGTTTTAAAATTCAAATGCACAAAATAAACAATCAAAATTCAAAACATTTTTAAAAAGAATCACAAAAGCTAGACCGTGAACTTAACAAATAAAGCTACAAAGACCAAAAAGCAAAAAAGCATACATATAGAAAAAACTCACTCGCATATTAAAAAAAAGTCACAAAAGTTTTTACAACATGACAACCAGTGTCAGCAACTACTGTAACATTATATTCACAAAATGTTTTTTAATGGAAAACAAGCACCACACCAACCATGAAAAATTTACATGCTACTCTCTTTAACAAATTCACACCAAATGTTTCACAAAGTGCTTTTATGAGTTAAGCTGCTTGAGAATGATGAATTTTGAACAAAAAAACACATTTTCTTGAATTCTCATTGATTTTTTTTGGCATTAATTGCTGTATTAGTAATCACTATAACTGAATCAAGGGATAGTTCAGTATTTATGAAGTGGGGTTGTATAAGCTCCATATGGTCACTAAGTGAGTGAAGAGTCTGTTACGCTGAACTAGCCACAAACAGGTAAGTATTGTACCAGGAACAAAGGATTTTTCTCCGCCTACAAGAACTCCCATCAAAAAATAATACCACAGTTTAAGAGTATGTACACATGCATGTTTTTCAGTGCATTGGCTTTTCGGAAAATAAAGTTTATCTGGACCTAATCGACTCACGTCACATATTCGCACAGCACAATGGTCAGCTAATTCACTTCAAATTTGAAAAGAATTTTCACAAAATTGATACCAGAGGAAGGAATTTTAATAGCTAAGCAACGCCAATACAACTTCAAAAACACTGATGGATTGGCAAATGTGACCCGCCATCGGAGGGCCCCTACAGTCTGGCTTAGTTCCAGTGTTCAGGGGGACAGTTCCTCTAGCCTGTAGGTCTGCCTAAATTAAAAAGCAAATGAATCAAAAACAGGTTGGTGGGTTCCTTAGATTTGTCATCCTTGCAGCATGTTGGACTGTCAGTGTCACCAATAATGTTAAAGGGCTTTTCAAACAGCGAAACAAGAGCCAAAATTACCAACAACACCCATCACAAACCGTTCAGTTTTTGAAACAAAAACTCACACCATTATTGCGGCTGTCCAGTACCTTTAAGTTGTTTGAGGCATGGAATAGGTCCAGTATATTTGTATGACACGCTGCTGCTGTTCCAATGAAGCACTCGGAGTTCAGAAAAGTTTCAAAGATTTAATAACTGAATTGTAAATGAATTAAGTTACATGCGCGCGTATGATGTCATAATGTGTACACGGATGAAACACGTGTAAGCAAACAGATGAACAACAGGTAACAAAAGCACGGTCAACAAAAAATTATGGCTACCTTAGACTCGCCTCTCATACCCAGTGCAGGTGAAGTAGCCTCTAATATAACTTTCGGCTGTCAATCCAAAGTGCCCACGTGACCCGAAACGTACGCGTTACCACGGAAACCAGACAAAAGTGATCAAACCCAGAATAATTAACAAATCATATATGTGGCTCCTACAACCATCTAACGGCAACAAAAAAAAAACAAGGTCCTTTTAAAACACTGCACCAAGTCAAATGCTCTTTTTTTCTTTTCCAATAAAATCACAACCCCAGAGTTCACAGGAATTCAACAACAAAACTGCACCAACTTTGAACAATGCACAAAGAAAACCTCCTTCAATGCAAAACTTCCAAGCTTTAGTTTAAAATAAGCACAATAAACACAACTAAAACTCATTTCTATAAAAATACCAATAGCTTTGACTATCTGACACTATTACAGGAGCCAATGACACAAAAAAAGGTCCCTGTACATGTATACAGAGACAAAAATAAACTGCAAAGTATAAAATAATTCCAATCACACCGCAAAGCCAACAACCTCAATACAACTTCAAAAACACTGATTGACTGGCAAATGTGACCCTGCATTGGAGGGCCCCTGCCGGCTGGCTTAGTGCCAGTGTTTAAGTGGATGGTTCCTCCGGCCTGCGGGTCTGCCTCCAGTAAAGAACAGGTAAGCAAAATGCAGAGAAGTGGGTTCCTAAAGTGTCCTTTCCCTTGGAGCCTGTCTTACCATCCATGGACACAAAGATTGAAAGTCTGAAAGCGTAGACACAAGAACAAACAGTTAATACTAGCCATCACAAAACCGGTTACCACCTTTATATAAAAAATCCAGAAATGCTTCAAAACACTGCAGTGAACTCACAAAAATGTAGCAAAATGTTCCAAGTGTTTTCCCAGTATAAAACATCACAGCAACAGAGTTTTAAAGGGACCCCACGACAGTACAGAAAAGGTATACACTCAACATAAAGACAACCACTATCCCAAAACTGTCAAAATTCACTCACAAAACACATTAACAAACAAGCCAGAATCCGTTCAAATGGTGCATTTTCAATACTGATCAAAACCAATGTATACAAATTTGAAAAACTGATTCCACAAAACAAAACATACCCTCCTGCAACAATACCACCAAACAAGAACCACACAAGAAATATTAGAGTGTGCCAACAAACAAATTATGCAACAACCAAAACGGTTCACAAAGTGCTGTCATGAGCGAAACTTATGACAGCTGTTAACCTGAAAAAAAGCACACTTTTCAAAGGTGCAACAACTATTTATCTATTTTTTGGCATTTGCAAACTGCACTGATCAATGAAGACAACTGCTCCGTCAAAGTCAACAATTATGGAGAGTATATCGAGTAAGTCAACTGAGGTCAGTAAATTTCTTTTATAACTTGTTTGATACATTAATCTTCAGAATCTCATGTGTTTTGTTGAATTAAAATTATTTACAGTAAATTTACAATAAAATGTATCAAGTTCTGGTGAAAAGCGTAATGGTGGCCTTATGTAGTCAAAAGCTAAGAAATTATGTTTTATTTTTTTTCCCTAAATAGTGTTTTGGATTATGTTTTGCTAAAAGCTCTCTTTTCCCATATGAATTATGATGTGTTATAATAATGACCTTTAGTAGTGAAAAGCTAAGAAGTCCTGTTTTGTTGATATGTGTACCTACTGTAAATTAGTGGCTTGTTTTTGGGTTGTGAATTGCTGAAAGTTTTCTTTTACCTTAGCATTTTTTCATTTTAAGCATTATAGTAATGAAGAGCTAAAAAGTCATGCTTAGTTCAATCTTTTCCGGAAGTGGTGTTATGTTTTTTTTGTTATACAATGCATAAAAATATTTTTTTCCCCTGGGAGTTTTGAAGGCTGCAGTGGTCAGCACCTCTTACCTTGCACCTTCCTTGCGTGTCAGAAGCCCATCTCCAAGGAGTCACAAATCTTTAAAAATGGTTCTTTCTTCGGCGCTATTGCTTGGAATTTTGCCTGATAAATGCATCCCCCAAACAATGCTGCTTGCTGTCAATGGCAGAAAGTCACCCGGAGTGACTCAGTCTGAGACAGAATCTACACCCCATACTCCCAATGCAATTGCTCCATATACCGGTGAACCCTGGTTTCTCTACAACAACCGTCCATCCACAAAGGCTCGTTTCTTTCTTGTTATACATCCCCACTCCAACCTGAAACTCCACTTTCAACTCAACAACACCAATACATCTCAACACACTGAACAATTGGAAAATATGACCAACCACTGGAAGACACCTGCTGGCTGACTTACTGTCCTCAACAACCAAAAGGTAGGCCAAATACAGGTAGGAAGGCTTTCTAAATTTTCTTGTCTTTTGCCACATGTTACATTTGCAGTGTCAATAAGGTTAAAATCCTTTCAAAGGGAATAATAAAAACAAACCCAGTCAACACAAACCACTACAACAATGATGAAAAATGCTTGAAACAAAAAACTTTTGAGATTTGCTTGCAAGTAAATCCAATCAAAACCAACATCATATTAACAAAGCTACAAAGTGATTTCTGTACAACACAAATCAAAAAATGGGTTCCACAAAATAAAAATTTGAAAGGTTTTCTAACAAAACCTTTTTAAAAAGGAAACTAAAAAAACTGTTGCTTCAAAGCGAAGTCAAACAACCATTAACATCAAAATGGAAAGCTTACAAATGGATTTTGATGTCACAATAACTTAAAATAACAAAGATGGGTTGTTTTTTTTTGAATGAAGAAAAAGAAAAAAGAGTGAGATTTCTTTAATTGCTTTCAAAATAACTGCTGCATTCAAATTGAAAGATCCAGTGTTTGGTGGGAGGATTCCTCTAAGCCTGCAGATCCATCTCCATCAAACAGCAAGTGAGTCTATTTCAGGTAGGTGGTTTCATGTTTTTTTTTTTGTCTTTTATTGCATGTTTAAATTGCTATGCGAACAATAAGGTTAAAAATTCTTTCAAAGGAAAGAAAAACGAAAAACAGTAAACACATACCACTACCAATACAAAAAAAGGGTTTTAACAAAAAATTATACACAAAACATTTTCAATACAACAAAAAATTCTATTCATTGTGTGAAATCTGCTTAAAACCCCAAACTTCTGTGATTTTCCTGAAAGAAATCAACACAACAGAAGTAAAAAAAATATTGTGAAAATGTCTGTAACTGCTTCCAAAATGACTTCTGCATTAAACTGAGAGATCCAGTGTCAATGGGAAGATTCTTCTGGCCTGCAGATCCAGCTCCGTCAAACAGCCGGCGTGTCCAGTACAGGTAGGTGGTTTCTTTCTACTTTTACTGTCCAAATGCAGCAAGTCAAAGAAGTGGTTTGATGCGAAAAATATGTCAAAAAACAAGCAAACTGTTAATTCCAACCAGATCATGTCAAAGATATTGATAAAAAAAGTCTCCACAAAGTGCTTCAAAAGGGTGTTGTGGAAAAAAATGCCTGAAAACAAAACACAATTCAACAGATTCTCTCTGAAGGTGTCACAAAACAAGGTACAAGACGGGGGTGCTGGTTTGGTTGGCAACAATGCACATCCCATATACATACTTCTGCCGGTCCATGTACGAATCCCGCCTATGACCAGTTTGCAGAGTGTCTTCCCCTACTCTCTCACCCCCTTTCACAAGCCTATCCATTGTCTCTCTCCTTTCAATAAAGGCACAAAACGCCCCAAAAAATACATGCAAAAAAGGTACAAGATGGTGTTAAGATGACAGCAAAGAAGTTGGACAAAGTAAAGAAACTACTGTGCATTTAAAAAAGAAAAAATGTATAATCAAGATCTTGTGTAAGGGGTTGTTTGGAAATTAACAACAATGCCAAAAGTCAACATCTTATCGATAAGGACAGAACAATAAAGCAAAATCTTCAAAGGGTCTGGTCAACAACAAAAGGGCTCAAAGGGGAAAACATCATAAAACAACAGCCAACTCCAATCATCATGACGTTTGATCAATTATTTTTATAAAATGGTCTCTAAAAAATGGTAAAGGTTTTTTGAACAAAAGCCTGAAAATGCCCTCTGAAGGTATCACTGAACAAGATATGAAATGGTTTAAGATTACAGCAAATCGAGTTCAACCATGTTAAAAAAAAAAGCTGTCTTTTAAAAATGGTGAAAAACAAAACTTGTTTATGGGGTTGTTTGGACACAATAACAATGCTAAAAGTCAACATCCTTGTCAATAAGGTAAGGACACCCCAATAAAAAAAACTTTGAAAGGTCTTTTCAAAGAAAAAAATGGTTTAAAGGGAAAAAAAAACATCTTGAGTCTATTCCAATCATCACAATGATGTGTTCATAGAGTAATCTCTTAAAAAATGAAAAGTCGAAGGTTTTGAACATCATAACCCTGAAAACATAAAAAGGTGCTCTGAAGGTATGCAAAAGAATGACACAGTTCAACAAAAGTCTCACAAGCAAAGATCAAAACCTTTTCCAATCAAAGAGCACTTGTTGGCAACATTCGGGCAGAAGGTTCCTCTGCCTTGCAGGTCCAACAATGTCACATCAATTTGTCCTTGAAATGGGTCCTGTCCCAAATGGAGGAGTTTCAGGACGTTTTTACATTAGGCCCACGTACTGCGGTGCAGTTCACCACCCTCCCCCGCTGGCTTGCATTCACACTTGCAACATCAAACCGTGCCCAGGCCCACTTGTGCATTTACTCAGTTTGAAACAGCAGGGGGCGATATGCACGTAACTGGTTACCAAACCTGCTACGAAGGAGAATGAAGAAGAGGCTATGATGGTGACCATTTCCTACACCAGACAACCAATGTTTACGTTTTGCTCTCTTCTACATTTTCCTTAAAGTTAGTTTTTTTATGGTGTTGAGACAGCATCAGCGACCTTCTGGACCCTCGTAAATCATCATAATCCTCAACCAGAATAAACAAATCGACAAATTGAGTAAGCAAAAGATTCAACCGTGGGGTTAACAGGAAGTGATGCATCAAAAGTAGATCGGTTTGGACCGCCTTGTTTCACAACAGTGAAACCGCACCAAATGTCGGGAGATGGAGCGGATCGAGACCACCCCTTCATGGAGGTCTCGGACTGGCTGATTTGGTTTGCACCAAAGCGCGGTGGTAGCATTCACATTGATACTAACGTACCAAAACCTGGGCCAAAACTTCTTTGGTGCGCACTAAATATGGTTAGTGTGAAAACACCCTAAGTACCTTGGGATCTTGTTTATGAGTGAGGGAAGGATGGAAGGGAAGGATCGACGTGTATTGGTTTGGTGTCAGCAGTGATGCTGCACAGATCCATCGTGTTGAAAAAATAGCTCAAATGAAAGGTGAACCTTATTTTTACTGCTCTATTTTCATTCCTACCCTCACCTATGGTCATGAGCTGTGGGTAGTGATCAAAAGAACAAGATCGCGGTTATAAGTGGCAGAAATTAGTTTCCACTGCAGGGTATCTGGGCTCTGCCTTATAGAGTAATCTCTTAGAAAAGAAAGTTGAAGGTTTTGAACATCATAACCCTGAAAACATAAAAAGGTGCTCTGAAGGTATGCAAAAGAATGACACAGTTCAACAAAAGTCTCACAAGCAAAGATCAAAACCTTTTCCAATCAAAGAGCACTTGTTGGCAACATTCGGGCAGAAGGTTCCTCTGCCTTGCAGGTCCAACAATGTCACATCAATTTGTCCTTGAAATGGGTCCTGTCCCAAATGGAAGAGTCTTGTTTATCAGTGAGGGAAGGATGGAAGGGAAGGATCGACGTGTATTGGTTTGGTGTCAGCAGTGATGCTGCACAGATCCATCGTGTTGAAAAACTAGCTCAAATGAAAGGTGAACCTTATTTTTACTGCTCTATTGTCATTCCTACCCTTACCTATGGTCATGAGCTGTGGGTAGTGATCAAAAGAAAACAAGATCGCGGTTACAAGTGGCTGAAATGAGTTTCCTCTGCAGGGTGTCTGGGCTCTGCCTTAAAGATAGGGTGAGAAACTCTGTTGTCTGGGAGAGGCTCAGAGTAAAGCTGTTGCTCTACCGCATTGTCAGAAGCCAGAAGAGGTGGCTTTGGCATTTAATCAGGACGCCTCCTAGACGCCTACCTGGTGAAGTGCTCAGGGCACATCCCATCATAAGGAGACCTTGAGGAAAAAGGACATTCTGGATATCTCAGCTGGACTGTAACAGGAATGCCCAAGGATCCCTTGGAAGAGCATTAAAAAGTGGCCATGGACAGGGAAGTCTGGGTTTCTATGCTTAGGCTGTTTCCCCCAGGACTTCATGCCCTGATGTTAAAGATCATGTAAGTCATGCATGATAGGTGAGACTAGAGTCAGGGCCTGGACACACGGTTGTTGTCCTGATTTGTCTGTCTCATACACTGAAGACATGTTTGGCACATTTTCACATGATTTATACACCGTCCACTGAAAACAGCTCTGAGACCCACTTATGGGCTTCCACCCACAGGTTGAGAACCGCTGCACTAGTACATTGTATTTGGTGCTTGATCCTTCAAAATTTGCTTTATATCATGGACAATATGTGATGGAGACCTCAGGATGAATTTATCATTTAGAAAACAGTGAGTGAGTGAAATAGAGTCAGAGCTGGGCTGATGAATGTTCAGTTCTGATTCATCCAAAGGCTGACTCTTCATTCTTGTCTTTGTGTTCACATTAAAAAAGCGCACATGAGCTATCCAGTCACCGTTTCAATCATAAAAACACACAAAGAGACCGATGATCCCTCACTGTCCCAACGAAGTGCGTCTGTTTGCGTCTTTCCGCTCACCGGCACACGGAAGAGTGTGCGCCCAAAGACGGCGAGGGTTTCAGGAGGCATTTAGATCATATGTTCACATACATTGGCTGCACCGCGAAAAGACATTACAGACAGACAACAACGGTAACAGCCACACTTTAAATGGAAAAAATCAAACCTGTAGTCCACATCATGGCTACATCAGACGGCGTGCATCCTCTTGTGTAAAATGGGGGCCGCGACGGACAGCGCTGTGCGTAGTGGCATAATATTGGTTGAGACGTGTCCATAGCGTCCCTACCCAATTCTACGCCCTTGCTTACACCTAATGTTTTGAGTGATAGCTCCTTTTCTGTATTGGTCTGAGGATTTCTTTCATGTCTTTTTTTGTTTGTATTTAGTCAAGTTGCGGGTGGTAATGTTCTACATCAATTACAGATACAAACTCAAAAAATATAAAAGACACACTGAGTCCCTGTAATAACAGCAGCTCTTCTCTCACCCTACATGCTGGCTTAAGGTTTTTGGGTAGCTGCTGTGTATACAAACTCGGGCATTTTGGCCAACCTCTCAAAAATAAAGTAAAACCTTATTACCTGATTTATGAGAAGCTTCACCCCTGCTCTGTAAATTACAATCCTTCACACAAGTTGCTTAAAAATAATACAGCAGTTATGTAAGTTCAAGTATTTCTTTATAATGAAGTGAGAGTAATGTTCAAGAAATCCTTGAACAGGAGTTTATACAAGACGCCTGTAATGCTGTATGTGCACTTAGCAGGCAGTCTGTACAAACAGGCTACCTCAATTAATTTAAAAACTTGGATTATCTAGCTCTGTTAATACTGGGGTGATATGCTGAAAAGCTTGCAGGTCTTGCACATGGCCACTGTTCTTGAAATGAAAGGTTATCTTTGTCATGATGTTGGCTTTCTTAAATACTTCCTGCAATGCGCAACACAGACCAGACACACGACATCAGTTAATTTGGTATTTATTGTAAAGAACAACAGAAAATGTGAATGACAAATATTTTCTCATTCCAATACATTCATAGAATGTCACTAAACACCATCTACTATCAGCACCCCTCAATACAACATTCAGAACAGAAACACCTTCAGTTTGACAAGCGGGCAGCAGTGCCATGCTCTCTGTGTTATCATAGCATCTGCTTTGTTTAAGTCTACTTCTCTTCCGTTAATAAATTAAAGTCAATGGTGGGCATACAATGCAAGATGGAAAAAGGATTAATGTTTATCTGCACTGCCCAGATTATTATAAACTGTGCTGATTAGTATTCAAGTATTCCCTTACTTAATATTTCTGTGCTGGATATTATATTTTATTTCTTCTTAATGATGATATCATTGTATCATTATCATCTTCTGTTACATCTTGTGGCACAGTACAAGAATAACGTTTGAGTAAAACATTATTTACATGTACTAATGAAAGAAATAAAAAGAAAGTTTGTTTTGCAAATGTATGCTATTTTGTTTATAGTGCAATCCCCATGCAATACCACATGCAGTTATAGAGGGTGCATGAAGACCATATTGACCATGCAAACAGAGCCACCCCTGATCCTACCAGGAGCCGCCCACTGTCCTGAAATCATTATATGATTTCCAGTTAATATGGGTGAAATACCAAATAACACTACATCCTGTTTCTTTCTATGATGTGAGATTGTGATATCTACGTGTTATGTAGATAACAGTGACCCATACTCATCTGATGAGTTCTGCTAGCTCCTTGTACACTATCCGTTTGGCAGTCACATTGTTAACCATGCCAAACTAAAACGAGAGTTATCATACAGTGACTAACCACGAAGTGCAGATGGGTAACTCAGGTGAACCAAAAACCAACGGCTCAAACTTGGCACAGATGTATGAAAATGCTTCTGCAGTTGAGGAAATAAAAACTTCACCATGGAGTAGTGATGGCATAAGCACTGGCACAAATACATAAAATCTTTGAAACTGTAAAACCATAACAAAAAATCTGCTTAAACAACCAGCCTGAAAAGCCTCTCTGTTTTTCATTTTTAGAAAAATTCTGTTACAAAGGCCAAAACTCACTTAAGACAGGCATCAGACACAAAACACACGTAAAACCACAGAAAAACTACATTTTTCAGTGTGGTGAGGAGTTGGATGAGACAAAAACTATTCACTGTGCAATCATAAGTTGTTAACAAAAAAGGCAACAAATTAAAAGCTGAACAGAGCAAGGCGTGCTTTGACAACAGGCAATCCCTGTTTTGTTTCACAAAACATTTGACACAAGCTTCCGATGTACAGCTCATAGAAAGACACATTTACAATTAAAATTCAAGTACATGTCGGTAAATCATCCGTTATTTGTAACTTTCAATCTGAAAAAATGATACATCTGTCTACTTCTGTTTTCAGTTGAACTGTAATTATCATGACACTGCTGTCAAAAATATGAAAAAATATTTGAAGGTGAAAATTTCACTGCTTATCCGTAGAAATTTTGATCCCCTGAATAAAAAGCTGTCTTTGTATCCGTCAGTTGAAAATGGTAGTGGACAGTGTCCATAACAGCTAATTACAAATATAGAGTAAAATGAAGCAGAAGCTGTCTGAATCACCAAGCTCTTGGAAAATGAACTAAACTTCTCATACACAGAAGCTGACACACTGTCCTTGATTTTGACATAAATTCAAAAATCTACAGAGTCAATCAGTCCAAATTAATGGCGTGAAATCATTCATGAATCTAAATAGCTGGTTAAGATATCAGATTCCCTCATGGTAAACAGGCAGAGCAGCATGGAGCTTGTTGGTTGATTTCACCCAGGGTTCAATTTATACATTTTGAGCCCATACAGGTGTAATTGGTTTTCACTGTGACGCTACTACGACTAATAAAATCCCAATAGCACTTCTTTCAAAATAAGGGACAGGTAAATATCTCTTTCTGTTCAATTAAATAGTTTCCATTGGATCTTTTTACAGTGATAATGATTTTAAATCAGCGCTTGGCATACATTGCACAAAATAAATAAAAAGCAACATCCTAAGAAACAGTGTCTGCAAAATAGTTCTGTTGATGCAATGTGACAGTTAAAATCACATTTAACTGATATCTAAGGAAAATAATATTTTTGCATCATCTAACATCAGCACACAAACAAAGCTTGGACATTCAGTTTCCCTTTTAGTATTTCTTTTAAGCAGGGCCTCCTTACATTAGTCCCCCTTTTTTGGATATAAGTTATCTTGAATTGCATTCTCATAATTCAGTTTGCCTTGTCCAAAGCAAGACAAAAACACAACAAACATAATGTGAAGACTTCTGATCCATTTCAACATAGATCCCCCATTCAGTGAAAGTGAAGAAATATTCCTTTATGCTCTTAAGAGGCTGGCTTTTTAACTTGAACGACAGCATATGAGTGATGAGCTGACTGAACCATACTTACTTTTCCATGTGAAAGCACTTTATATTAATCCATCTTGTGCCAGTCAAATCCTTGCAAATTAAGCTCACTGCAAACCCCTCAGGGGATTTACTATGAAAAAAGAGATGCAGGATGTTTATGCAGGAAAAGCATCTGATGATGAATTAATGGCACAGACCATTATAAAGAAATCAATTCATTTTTGTCATGGATCCCTCAAATGTTTACTTCACCAACATTACCATATTTCATCATTTTATTCTGGGACTGGATTGCAGAATTTATACAAAAAGTATTTTTGTTGAGCAAAGAAGAGTAAACTTTTTGACAATTTGTGGAAGGGCTAACAGTCCGCTGTCCTGGGACAACATTTTGTGTGTTGTGGTAAATAGTTCAAGAGAAAAATAATCAGCCATGCACACAGGGTATTGCTCGGAGGTCATTTCATGGCTTGGTGATGGCCAGTTGCGTGGTCCATCTTTAAATCTCAGTGTCTGTGCCTGCTATCTGCAAATATCTCATTACATTCGTTCCTGTAGAATCACTCATTCCAGGAGTGACAGGCGAGTGTCCTAGTTGCTGCGCGTGCCAAAGCACTGAGAGTGGTGTCACTTTTTCTTTGTTCTTCTCAACAATGACAACCTGGTTCCCTTAATCCATTTTCCCATTCTCCTGAGGTGCCCTAGGTTTGCTCTGGCGTGCCGACCGCAGCACCTTATAGCAGCCGCGGGCAATTTTATGCATCCACATAATGTTCATGATGTCCAGGCAGATGCTGGAGCAGATCCAGGCTACACGGCCGCCCCATGGCACCAGATAGAAGGCCTCAGTGCCGTACACTGCATACATACGACTGTAGTAGACCGGCATGACAGCGATGCGGACCAGGAAAAAGACTACGGCCATGGCAACGCCATTCGCCATGTTGGGCCGGGAGGACTTGGGATAGCCAAGTACCTCAAAGAACCAGCTGAAACATAACACAAAGATCAGAAAGCAGTTTCTAGAACCAAAACAATATGACAGGAAAGAAGTAAGAAGTACTACAACACAGTATTATCTTACATAATCCAGATAAATTGCTTAACACCACCAAATAATCAGTCGAACTTACAGAAATGCTAAAGGCAGAGTTCTCTTCATGTCAAATTCATAAGTATTTACCATTATTTACTATATAAAGGTTTGTATAATGATATGCATACTCTACTCATACTGTATACACTATACATACTTTGTCAGTCATTAGCAAATACATACCGCTGATTCACACATGGTGTAGAAAACTCAGCTAGAAGACGGAAGTTAGCAAAATAAGGCAACATTCCTTGGCCCTGGAAGAACGAGGCAAGAACAGGAAAAACAACAAAACCATGAAAGGTACAGGAACAAGACATCTGTTTGTTTAATCCTACACAAGTCAAGCTAGTTCAATTCTTTCTAACTAGAGATGTAAGGTTTTTCGATGGAGGGAAGCATCAAACACAACCACATGATATCCCTATTACAATAAATACTTTAACAGTTAAGGAAACAATGACCTAAATTTAGATTGAGTACTCTCCAAATATAGACCTTTTTGTCAAAAGTAACAAAAGAGCTTTCTCTATCAGGGCTTGTAATTATTCCCTCTGGTTCTGAGGTCCAGAATTAGACTGATCTTTAATTTAAGTTCCTGATTAATCATGATCTTCATGTGTTATGAGCAGAGACTAATCCATGTTATCATGAGAGAGTGAAGAACTAGTGAAGGACAAAATAACAGTTTGAGTGTCTCAAACTGTGAATTGGAGCTGCACAAAAATCAAAGCCATTCTGTACAGTTTAGACATGTATTAGTTTAGACATGTATTAGTTTTCGAATCAAACGAGTTCATGCCCTGAGGAACCTGAGTGTAATGACCACATTTCATGGTAATACAAGGGTTGTAACATCTACTATGCGTTGTGAATCATTAAACATTTTGCTTGGTACTTTTAAAGAAAGAAAATGATCATGCTTTCAGGAGAAGATCCAAGATAAAACCTTTTAGAAGTTTTGAGAATTCATAAAACATGTTTTGGCACCCAGAGGAGTGCTATAGTTATTGAGAACATAAATTAAAAAAACATGGACTGCCAAACATTTTACAAAACCATGATTTATCACTAAATTGTGATAGTTAAAGATGATCAAGATCAGCAGTTAATCACAGCTTATGCTATTATTTGAAATATTTTGGCTTTTAATTAGGATTTTTTATTGATAGATTTGATCGTTTTGGCACCGGGTGAAATGGATATAAATGTGCAGGTAGGATAGAAGGATGGGCATTGGGAATTTTTTTTTTCTTTTACCACAATGAGGATGATAATTTGTTTGAATTCTTTAATTAAACATTTAAGAAACTATGTTTTTGTTTGGACAGTGATGAAGATCCACTCTTCCAATGCCACAGTTGTGTTTGATTTTATTGCTGTTTGATCACTGATACGACCAAATGTACACAAGTGCAATTGAATACCAGTTTAAAATCAGATTGTTTTGTATGTCAAATAATTTTTCAGTCTCTTGTTTTGAAAACCAATCAAATTCATGAAATTTACCATATGAACTTGTCTTTCAGATCTGTTGTTTAAAATATTATTGCGCTTCCCTACAGTAAAGAGATAGCTTTAAAGCACTTTCTAATACAAAGAAGTAAGCAAGAGTTCATGTCCAAAATGGTCAACAATAAACTCTGGTTGATGTTACACTTTTCACACTCTTTAGAAAGCCCTTTCTCTAAATAAAAACAGATATGATTAAAAAAAATAACCAAAGGGACTTTGTAATTCTTTGACTTTAGTCTTCCATATTTAAAAGTACTTTGCTGCTTTTATTTTGAGGGGAGATAAATGCAGGAGCTTAACCATGGAAAAAAAACATTCTATGGATGTGAGAGGGAGAGAAATGGACCACATGAGCTTAATCAAAGTGCATACAAAATGTTTAATAGGTTGTGTTAATCGCAATGACAAAACGTAATGCATTAATTTTGGACCTCTGTCTAATCAGGAGTGACTCATTAATGCTAAAGGCCCTAGACTGAACCTTGAAGAACCAGAAAAATTTAGCACATTAAATCTGATGGCAATATGGTCAAATATTATTTAACTACTTGGGCAGACTGACTGTTTACTTTTGAGAGTTTTGTTTCTTTTTTGTATTAGACATGTAAGTACAAATGATCCAATCATCTATCAACTAAAATAACTCAACACAAGGACAAATCACACAAATGCTCAAATATGATATTGCATTTTTCCATACATTCATGAAAAAACTCATTTGTCACCAAAGCATCCTTCTCATGAGTCACACTAAATAAAGCTAGTGCACATTTTTAAGTCTTGTGAGAAAACCACACTGTGAGCGCCACACTGCAAGACAATGAATCAGAACGACAATGCACCATTACAGAAGGTACAAAGCAAATATTGACACAGCACAGGCATGGAAATGTATACTTTACACACATACATTAAGCCAACCAGTTTGAAGGAGCAGTCAAAAGCCATGCAGGGTTAAGAGCACTAAAAGTCAAACATGACATTGTTTAGAAGATCAGGGCCGGAATTACATGTGTTTGGTTTGAGATCATCTTCAGCACATTTACTCATGTTATATTTGAGCTAGACTTAGAATTAAGAATGTTTGAAATTATTGTAGAGAACACTTTTTTTGATATAGACAGAAGTCTCTGTGAAGCATTTAGGTTGAAACTTGTTAGGGTCTTAAATTTTGAATTGTGCATGAATGAATGAAGATGATCTTAAAACCTGGATTCATTCGGGACACCTCATCTTCAGCGCTTCTGATGTTAATATTCTAAAAAGCTGTAGTCTAAAACGTAAAGCACTCAAACTAAAATGATGGTTAAAGATTGCTGTTAGACAAACACATCTGAATTACGAGTCTTTACTGCAAGGGTACATTATAGAGACTGAGGGCTGTGATTTTATACACCACTAACTGACTGAATTGGTGTTTTAAAGTTTTTCCAGAACCTCTACATACCAAGTCAGGTTAGAAATCTCAAGACCGATCAAAATCACAGTATTTAGTTTCACTCAAATGAGCACAAAGAACAAATAATTCAGAGCTATTTGTCCATCAGCATGTCTTTGAATGTACTTTCTGAAAACTTACCGTCAGGGCTGAAACAAAAACTTTTCATTGAAACATACTTACTATACCACACAAACAGGGCAAATCTGCACTGCAGTTGTTTTACCGAGTGACATGAACTCTCCACCTAGCATTAGCATGCTAGTACACCTAGGAACTGGTAAGTCCATACTGTGACTGGGCATCATATCTGCTCAGTGCAACACAACAGCAATAGCAGCAGACAAGACAGGAATGAAGAAGTCCCCATCTAGATCAAGACCTGCTCTGGGTCTCTAAATGACACACAACCTTTTTGGTAGTTTTTGCATGAACGGGGGATGACACAACCTGACTTGATGTTGGTAGTTTTTGCATGTAGGGTTTGCAGAGGGACTATTTGTGTTAAAGTCAGCAGAGGACATAGAGACAGACACACAGACAGACATATTAGAAGAAAATTAAAGATATATATGCCACCGCAATTGGAAGCAAATAAGAAGCAACACTTAGAGCATGCACTTAATATTCATTTAGCAGTTATTATTCATAATATGTGTCAATATCTTTATCAAAGTAATATGTTCAAAATAGACAAAAAGGAAAATTAAATCACAGAACACTGTTTGAACAAAGACAGTAGTGACTGACCTATAATGATCAAAACAGACCAAAAAGCCTTGAAAATTTAGCTCCGTTGTACTTTGTATGCCTTTACTTAGCTGTATTCCTTGGAGTTTTAAGTGCGTATCAAGATAAGTGGAATTTATTGTGTATTGACATAAATACTTCCACATAAACACACATTTAACACATTTACTAATAGACTTTAACAAAATACGACATGTTGGCTGGGTATAATACGAATCAAATACAAGGATTTAGTGAATTGAAATGTGTTTTTACTGCAAATATAATAATGCTGTTGTTTGTTAACTTATAAAACTGTGTGTTCTCCCACAAAAATTTGGGATGTGGACTGAGGGAACAGTCATGAGTGTCCAGTGACAGTATGGCTAACTTGACATCATGTTCATACTCATTTCAAATACTTGCGCTGCCTCTCTAAATGAACAGCTGGTATATTGATTTATTCCACTCAAATGACCTCATATTCAGATTCATAATCAGGTTTTTATCTACATTTGTGGAAAAGTTAAGAGTCCTTTAAAAAGAGGACATATGGGGCATGTAACATAAGAGTAGAAAACTGCATCTGTAAATCCAGCCAGTGACTGGAATGAGAGGGGACGAATGATGACTGAGAGATTGACACTAAAGACGTGTTTATGTACGTGGTATTTTCAGCAGTAACTTAAACCAAGGGAATGAATATGGGAACTGGATCCATTTCAGGGACCAGAAATTCCAGGAATTCAGAGACTTAACATCATTTGCCTTGACGCTGACCCATTTTTTAATGCAGTTCATTTATTTTTGCAGGTACCTTTCAAAACAATTATCACTTGGAGTAGTCAACACAAAACAGGTCTGCTTAACACAACCTGACTCTGAGTGTGTGATCAAAAGTCAGGGTGTAAACACCAGCAACCTGCTGTGACATTTGACAATGCATTACAGCTTTAATATCAAAGCTGCCATGTGTTTGACATTGTTGACCCAGAGAATCTATGAGGGTATACTTTTGAATGCAGAAAATAAACAAGAATTCATAAGGAATTTTCTAAAGAATTGAAAGACTGAGCAGAATTTATAACGGCAATGTTTTCAATAAAATACAATTAATATTATCCATTTATCACAAACACAAAGTCTAAATACTCGACTGAATTCAGTATGAAGACAATTTCAAAGTTTGACCAACAACATCAGCTCTCTGCCCTGTCTGGACATTAACATATTGGAAACCGTAGTTTTCAGATTGTGGTCCGATCTGAGCAGTAAAATTAATTCATGGAGACACCACACACGTGAAATCTACCTGGAAGCTAATAAAATGCCCCAAAACAAGCTTTTAATGTGATCTACACAGTTCAAATGAACTGGGTCAGACGTCTAGTGTGGAGTCAGTTGTACATGTTTTAACAAAACTCTTTCACAAAAGACTTTAAATAGATCATGATGTTCAAAGTCCCAGAAAAACTGCACGGCTACAGCTAGCAACTTGTAAGAAACCACTTTTGTAAAACATGAAGAAGCCTTAAAAATTTCCAAGTGGGACATCTCTGGATGTATTTCATATGGTAGAATAAAACACTTTAAAACATTGTAAACTTTCAGTTTACAATAGACCTTATTTACCACTTTAACAAGAAACTCATTCAAAAAAATCTCACAGATTTAAAGACAAGCAAACTCTAACAGTTAAAATACCAATCTATTATCACATTTTTAAAATTCTTTCCTGCATCACTTTTTGCCCACCGTATGTGTTTTCATTTTAATATATAGCATATACATGGCATGTCATAAAGGGGGTCAAACTGAAACTTATTTAACTACAGTGCATTAAACTATTAAATAAAATGACTTTTATAAGCATTAAAAAAGTACTTTTGAAAGATTTGAAACAAGTAGTTTATACCTGACAGCATACATTCAACAGGGTGTATCAAAGGACACGTGGCCCTCTAGGACAGCCCATTAACACATGAGGGTCGCTGGGATGGTATAACATGAGTGTCTTGAGAGGGAGTCAGTTTGTGTGTGAGAAAGAGAAAGAAGAGGCAGAACTAGGCTCTGGCACATCAACAGACATGTGGAGGGTCAGTGTAGATCAGCAGGTAAGTATATACTTTTTGATTGCATGCATAGTAAGAAGAAAGGAACCCTGTCTGCAGGAGGCTTCAGATCTGCCAGCATGCACACAGTGGTTTCAGGTCAGCATTCAGCTGTGCTAAGCTCGGAAGAGTTCAGCTTACTTCAGAGTCACACAACATTAAAGGGTCAGTAAAACAAACAGAAAGCACAGATATTGTAAGGGCAGAGTGAGAGGGGAGAGGGTCATCAGCCAGTACCATCATTGAGCATTCCATGCAAAAAATACCATAGTCATTCAATTCCATTATAATTATCCACAGATCCTGGCGACCTAGAGGGTTTCAGATTGAACCAAGAGTGAACAGCACTGCCCAAAGCTGAGTAACACAAAGTATCACCAGAACAACAGATTGACCAATCAAGAGGTAAAACCAATAAGTCACCTGCAAGGTACTTAAGACTGAGTCATGAAGCTTTTATCAGTTTTATGACCAAGTTGATCTTAGACTTATAAAATGAAAGAGTAACATTTAAGCACCCATCCAACAAATTGTGAGCTTGGTACAAAAGAAATCCCCAAATTAACTGAAAATAGACCATGGCGAGCATGCATCCAAAACAAAGGAAGAAAAGAGGGCTTGTGCACTGCAGCTTGTGTGACGGCAAAACTTAAACATTTTAGATCAGTCATTTGGAGGTGAGCTAAAAACACAGAAGACTGAAAACACATTCTGATGCTAAAACTACCCAGGCTCTTTAACACTTTTTGCCTTAACCCTTTAAGGCCCAAGACCATAGATTATAGCCATAAAATTCCAATGTTTTGGAGCTGAAATGTTTGTTTCACTTTCTGCTAAAATCCTAAAAATATCAAAATGTCCATAAAATTCAACATATAGATTTTTGTTATCTCATTTGATACATTAGGTGTTTTTGGCAACTGAAAATCCATTTGAGGACATTTTTATAATTTATCTGATTGTATTCAGATTTTTTTTGTCATTTGTTGATCATATTGAGAAGAATGAGGTATTATAAAAGTATGTATCAAATATTATACATTTGGCTTTATAGGGTTAAATTTGTGACTTCACCTTTTTTACTTGCTTCAGCAAATTTTCTCCTCATTACAAGTGACAGAGTAGCCGATTAGATTATTAGCACTCAAATCACCCTATCTTGTTTTCTTCTTCTTTTAAGCTGCTTCACTGTGTGGCTAAACCTAGTCGCAACCTCTTGATCCTAAATCTGAACCCCATGCAGAAGTGCCAACAGTGCAGTTGCTCTAGTGTTGGCTTGGGGCTGGCTGCAGGAAACAAGGGAGTTTTATGGTTGTGTTTGGGGAGCAGATGATTATTGCACTCCAATTAATGCCTGTACAACCTGGTGCACGGCCTCTCTGTATGTTAGTAGGTTGATCTAAAGTTTGGTTGAGAGGGTGTGTGGTATGGTATGGCAGTGTTCACGGATTGCCCTCAACAAATTCCCAAAGTCTCCTTTGATAATCAAACAGCTGATGCCACAAGGCTTCATCCAATTGTTTCTACAGTCGATGGGCTAAACACTATGCTAGTATTTGTTTTTAGCTAACACTGTACAGCTGCATGGCGATGGTCACAAACATTTCCTAAACAAGGGCTACTTAAAAAACACCCAACTTGACAGGACAGAGCCGTTCAACCTTGGTTGTCTCCTTCCCATCTTGCCTGCATGTTCTGCTATTGGACAATAGGGCACTCACCAGTACATAGTAGTAAGCATACAATGCTGCCAGATGGTGAATTACAAAAAACTTGTCGCCTATCGCCTTCCAATAGTAAAATATTAGCAGCAGATCTGAAAAACAAAAGTACAGGGGAAAGAGAAATGCAGGTGATTTGTGCAAAAAAGAACAGAGTACCAATCAAATAATCTCATCAAGTCATTTGTTAAAAGCAAAGAGGACTTAACTCTTACCAGATATGAGGTAGCCTGTTGTGATGGCAACATTAGTCTTCACCAGTGTAGGATCTCCCCTGTTACAACGAGAGCACATACTGTGTTTGAGTGGAGCACATACCACCATGCATTACCACGACAGAATCATGACCAGGCTCTGCTGTCATTACACATATTGATTCCACAAAGGCATAGAAGTGGTGTCCCAGTTTCTGTCCACATTACATTACAAGACACAGAAGCTTTCCAATGCAACAGTGTTTGAGGTAACATGTTAAGGTTAGAGCGTAAAAACGATCATTTTTAAATAAAAAAAAAGGACAGACTAAAATGTTATCCTTAAAGTAGACATAGGCTGGGCTTAACGCAGAGAACATTAACCATTGTATTTAACCTTAGACATGAGCTTTTTGCTAAATACGTGGCCTTGGAATAATCTTATTAAATTCTTTAAAATGTAAGCTTATTAAAAGGGTACGTTAATGTGAAAAGCTTACTTTAGAACAGGAAAACACTACTTCAATTTTAGAGCCTAAATGATACAAACTGCTAAAATTTCTGTATTAGTCTCCCAAAATAGTTCATTTATTTTGTTTACATTTCTCCAGAGAGCGGTAACTTGTAGATAGTAAATCTACTCTAAAACAGTGATAAATAGAGGAATATTAACTTGTGGAATTCATATATTATCACACCTAGAACACATATACGTTTATATTTTTTTCCAATGTATTTTATATATATAAAAATTACACTGAAAAAATATGAAAATAACTGTTAACAATTGAAGTACATATACAAAATGTACATTGGTTCTGTCTTCAGCTCTAAACTTTTTAATAAACTGACAGCACCTTTTGCATCTTTATCTTACAAACCTTGTGTGAAAAGCTGAAATTCTGCCTAAAATGGGGAACACAGTAACATATTAATAGTAATATGTCTCTTATCTTAACTCTTACCAGACTGGGTCTTCATTTACGGCATCATCGAACATCAAAATGCAGAGGCAGAAGATTCCCACCAACAGTGCGTGAAATGTTGACACTGTCCTGAAATGAAAACCAAACACACAAGTATAAGGCACTAGTCTGTGTGACCGTACAGATGTTCCCTACTCAATTAGCTTCCCACGGTAAAACTGGATGAGATCTTTATTCACAAAAAAGCTGCTGCCTAGTTTGAAGTGCTGAATTTTTAGTACTCACGGTGAATCAAGTGATTGCCTGTCAGGGCTTCACACAGATGCAGACCAATTAGACTAAAAGATTAAACACTGCTGAAGGGTCAGGCAGAGCAGCACACAGTCCCAGTCAGTCATTAAGGCAGTGAGACAGTCCTTAGCATCCATCAGTGAGACAGAATGACAGCCTCGCAGACTGTAAGACCGTTAAATTAGGATCTGCAAAGTCATGAGCCTCAGCAAGGATCCCCCATAGTCTGGATCCATCTCCACTAATCGTTTCATTTTCATTCCTTCGTAAACCATGTGATCACTTCAATTTCACAAGTGGTCTCATGGGTAATAAGCTGAGTATGCGACAAAATGAAAATGAGTGACTCAAGCGAGTTGGACCATACAAGCTGTGCCCCTCCAGTGGCCTTCAATCTTCAGTACCGCTTTTACTGTTCCCAGCAGCCTCTCTTTCTCTCTCTCTTACTCACTCAAGACACAAACACACTCCATCTTTTCATTTCAGTATCAGCATGTTCCAGCGAGCTGATAAAACAGAGGCATGCCAAAAGATGACACTTGGCTGTTTTCTGATCAAATAATCTAGTCATCAGTTTGAGCACCGCGCCCCAGAGCCTTCCTGCTTGTCAGGTCTTTTTGACAAGATAAAATGCTTCTAGTGATTAAATTCAACAGGGTTAATCTGACTGTTGAGGGGAGATTATAGTGGGTTCAACCTTATCTCATTCCTTAAATTCACTTATTGCTTCAATTAAAATGTAGCAACACTGCTTCACATGGTAAAACATTGAAAGAAAGCATGTCTTTTCATCCACAGCATTGTTAGTGTGTGAATTATTATTGCACTATTACAGGTCTCAGTTAAAACACAATATGTGCTTCAAATGTCCTTGATGTTAACACAGAGAGCTAGCCAAAAAAACTATTTTGACTTTTGGTTTTCACTTCCAAACTTGTGTCCTTGTTGCTAATCGCAGTCCACATTTCATTGTGTATGCATTAAAATCAGGTTTCCTCTTTTTCACTGTCAGGGAAACAGTGTAGGTTTTCCAGGAGAAAATTAATTTCAAAATCCTCTTTCAAATATCATGACAAGAAGACTTAAAGGATTACCACTTAAAATTGGGGATTTGATTAAAAGAAGCCTTGCTGCTGCTTGTGCTGCAGGTACTTTGGCCGTTAGGAGTAAAACTGTTGAGAAAATAGCTCTAAAATCAAAGGGAATTCTGAAAGTAGGCATGAAAATTATAATGTAGCTTTAAAGCCTGAGAAGCTGTGCAGAATAGATGCCACACAACTGCACATGTACGTCAAATAGACTTTTAACCATTTGGAGGCAAAATCCCACACTGTGCTCCCCTGATAGGTGCCTAGTAGGAGTGGGAGAAAAAATGGATTCACCTAAGTATCGCGATTTTTTGTCTGCCGATGTTTAAATTGATTTTTTTGTCCAAAAATCGATAACCCCCCCAACTCTTTAGCGCTAAAGTCGCAAAATTGCGGCAAGCGACATTGCTGAATAAAACAGGCCATAGCTGTTAAAATAGTGCTGAATAGTGTTACTACTTTTCACCGGCAGATAGTGGACAGGTGACAGGTTTCTATTCAAAGTTTTGGCGTATATTTATTTTGAAACACACACACCAGACCGAGGGACGTGGCAGTAGTGGCTGTAGAGTGGAGCAGAGAGAGAGAGGAAAAGAGAGACACACACAGAGTGATAGAGTGAGTAAGAGCACTCACGATGCTGAGAGTACTTTGTCAAGTACTGGCTGACTCTGAATCTGAGGAATATTTACTCTCTGAGGACGACGGTCAGTCGTCCAGTGAGGACGAAACTGGCAGCACATGTGCGCGCAGCGAAAGCGGGTCCGCGCGCCATTACAGTCCCCAAGCAGCACATACGGAGGCCGATGCTTTGCCTCTACGGGGCTGGGGGATGGAAGTAATTGGTGAGTGCCGAGGAGGGGACGTGGTCTGGGATGCAGGCAAGCTCAAAACACCGCGGAAAGTGATGGTGTTCTGGTCAGATGAGGGAGAAGCCGGGGGTAAAAAGCATAGTCAAGGCAGCAGAGGCGTTCATGCTAGGCCCGTAAATTACAGTGATAATGATGACGGGTTGGAAAACTAACAAGTTTGAAACTATAGCCTTTTTGAATCTTGATAGCAAAATTGAATATTTTCTTGAAAAAACTCTGGTGCCTAAAGGGTTAATAAGCAAATTTTATATGCAATCCAGGCTTTTGAAAAGAGAGTATAAACAGCTGGTTAAAATATATGCTGAATAAATCCTAAAAACAGACTCACATGTGATGTGTATTTTTCCTGATATAGTCTGGAGGCATCATCATTGTTCATCTTTTTCGCTGGTGTTAAAAAAGCTAACTAAAGATTGCAAAAATCGGCAATATCATAGAATCGCAATTTAAATCGAATCGGCACCTAAAAAATTGGCAATAAATCGAATCAAGAGAAAAGTGAATCGTCCCAGCCATAGTGCCTAGTTTGGAATTGTTTTTTTCCCCTCTCTTTTCCTCTTGTTTTCTTTTCTGCAAGCACTTTGAGTTACATATGTTGTAGGAAAAGTGTTATCTAAATAAAGTTTGATTGATTGATCACAGGCTGTATTTCTATCTGTAGTCATTTTTTAATAAAGCAAGGTTTGGCAAAACAAATGGCCAACTTTAGCTGCTTATAGAGCGTTCCTGTTTGTGGAATCTGCTAAACTCAGTTTAATTCTACTAAGTTTTGGCATGAGAACCTTCATTCTGCATGAAAGTACTGTCATAGTACCTCGTCACCACAGACAGGGTGGTCCTAATGTGACTGTATAAAAGTGACTTGTATTGATAACAAACATGACAACAATGAGTTCAGATAAGAAGCTGAGTGAGTTTGTGGCCTTTTGTTTCAGTAAATAGATGAGGTCTGTTTCAGGGATGCCTGCAAAACAGGACACTTGTAAACCAGAGAAGTTGGGAAGTCAAACATAATTTCGGGAGGTGTTTCATTTCCATGTTGGATATGGCCATATCCTGTTGTGATAACCTGAAAATCACACTGTCTGCAGTGTCTCCACATCCCATTATGATATAAGCGAATTTCAACTGAAACCTTGGCAGGGATGATGGGAAAAATTATCCTGATGCAGATATAATCCTCATTGAAAAGAAAAAAACAGGAGTTTGAGAAGTTGAGCATGTTTCACTTTACAGAAATGCCTCAAAAGGAGCAACGTCTGTTTTGTACTCACGAGCCAGGTTAACATGGAGTCTAATATTCCAATTAAAATCAGGTTAGAAACTCAAACCGAATAAAAATGCTCCATATAAACATCTCAATCGGAATAAACAGGCCAAATCTGAATGGAATTTCATTCGGTTGCACAGGGGTAGTATGTTTCCTTTCCCAAACCAATTAAAAGTAAAATCCTGTCATGTAAACGGTGAATCGGAAAGTTGTCAGGCTGGGTTCTGTCGGCGCATGCTCAGTCTTAACGTAAACAAGCAGTGACGTTTACTTACATGGAAACATGGCGGCTTCCAAGAAGAGCACATAGCACTGGTCTGCGTCGGAGAGTTTGTTTTTAATGCAAACTCTCAAAGAAGTAAACATTTTCGCACGTTTAGATGGTAGGAAAACAAGAAATACTGAAAATATTGAATTAAAAAAGTCCACAAAAACTCAGCAAAGCCGGGATAGATCAAAACGTCCAACAAATAAGGAACCCGCTTGAAAACTCTGAATGCTGGTTGCTATAAGGCTAAACAGCACAACCCTCAAATAATTCATTAAAACACCTACTTACCGCCATCTTTGATAAATCGTGTGATGTTTAAATAGATCTGCGGGTATCACGTGTCTGTAAAACAGCTGTTCCGATTAAATGTTGTGGCACATGTAAACACCAGATCGGAATAGATCACGTCACATATAAACAGGTCACCTGAAATCTTTAATTAGAATGATTTTAAACAGAATGAGAAACAGTCTGCATGTAAACCTGGCTACTGTCAGAGGGGACAATTACATTACATGCAGCATGTGAGCAATAGTTTCCCAATGATAATGTTTAAGCTTTACAGAATAGAACTGCAGTTTACTGTTTTTTAACCAAAGAACTCATCTTTTTTTTCCTTCATGACAAAATCTATCCTTTTTCACGGTCTATTATTGGCTACATGCTGGATTCTTCCCCAGGTTTTATTTGTCACATGTTCTTCATATTTACAAAAAAAGTCATTTTTGAATTGACCTGGAGGCAGCATTTCGTAAAGAGGCATGTGGTCTCCTGGCAAGCTACCCACTCATGGTAGGAGAGCCATTTGAACTAGTTTCAATGCCTTTCCTTTTACAGTAAAAGGTTGCACAGAAAATAATTTACTTGCCACTGGAGCCTTTGAACCCTCTGTTTTAGCTCTGTCTGTATGAATATCCCATTTATCAGTGCAAGTTTCAAGTCCTATTTCAAGTCAATAGGATGGTGCAAGAATGAATCCAAAAACTAATCTACTATTGTTTTTCTTTCAAATTAGAGCATTGTAAAATAAATACATAGTTAAATCAATTGTAAAAAGCTGCTTATGATGTTAGCAGATGGCCAAGATTCAAGTGTGACCTGTAGCTACTTTACCTTGTCATTCCTCACTCTCTCTGTTCTTGATTTTCTCCTCTATCCACTGTCCAATCAAATCAAAGGCACAGCTTCCCAAAATAAAGATCTTTCCACTAAGTTAACACTTATTAAATCAGAGACACACGTAATCTAAATATAATCAGGAAATAAAAAAAAGAGCCCAAACAGAAACAACTGAAAAGAAAACCACAGTATGAGAACAGTGCCTATTAAAATAAAAATCTCCTTCTGGCACCTTAAGGTGCTGGCCTGCAGAAAAAACACTGCCAAATACACAATGCATCCTACTGGTGAGTCAGAAACTATGTCACAGGAAATGTGTGGGCTGACTGAGTAGTGTGCTCCTGTGTGCCAAGCTGTAACAAACCCCGTCCTCAGGCCAACATCTGAGCCATCTGAGGCGAGCGCCGTGTTACACTCTGAGGTTATACTTAGCATGTAAACATGAAGACTCATGAAGTTCATGTCGGGTCACCTTGAGTTCCACTCCACCTTCTGCTTGTCACTTAGGCTGAAGAAGCCGGGACTGATGCGCATCGACACCCAGGGGCTGACTCTGTGGAAGAGCCACTGGAAGGTGAGGAAGCTGGTCACCGAGATGGTGAGGATAAGCTGGCTGAATGGGTCCATGGCCACCCAACCCCGCTGTGGAAGACAGAAGAGGGAGATGGTCAAGGTTCAAATGGATGCTAAGGATGCAGGATATATGTAGATATTAGCAGACTTAGCAGCTACCTGCTGCCAATTAAATGCAGGTAAGCTGGCAGTGGGAAAGGAGTCATTTTAGTGGGTTAACCTGCTGTCAGTTTTTAGAGCTACAAGCTGAACTGAGCAGACAGTAAGCTTTCTGGAGCAAAAAAAAAAAAAAATCAAACGCTTATATTTTGAAATTACTGTTTACCTGCACAATAAATGATATCTGGGTGAGACATCCAAGTATATTTCTAACCACACAAGTATGTTTGCCTGCTGTTCCTTAAAATGTATAAATATCCACAGTACATAACAGAAACCTCCACTAGTGTATCCCTCCTGTGAATGCTTTGACAAAGGTGCAACACGTCATGTAGAAATATCAAGCTTTGAACGCCATTATTTACACAATTTTCATCACTTTCCTGCTGCAAATATCATGATATCTAACTCCTGCTGTCTTGGAAGCTGGGTGGAAGACATTAGAAAGTCATAATCCTGATTATTTGACTTTCAGATCTGTGCTTCACTACATGCATTTATTTATATTAAACATCTTAATATGAAGGAAATTTCTATCAAGGTTAAAATAAGTCAAAATTATGTTTAAAGAAACCTAAATAAACGTTGACCAATAGTTCTTCCATTTTGATGTTTTACTGATTGTTGAGTGTCAAGCACTTTAAGACATCAACCTAGCTACCCACTAACCTGCTGCAATTACGTAATGTTGAGTATAGCACTGAAAAAGCATGTTGAGTTATTTGAGCTTCTTTTTAGAAAATACTGCTAATGCACACAGACATAAGAGCAGTAACATGAATACTTACAAATAACCTGCTAAATAAGGGTGACACAGTGACCTGCCCCCAATCCTGGCAACCATTCAATGCAGATCTATTTTTTCTGAGTACTGCTTCTTGATTGGAGCTATATTTAGATTTAGTGAGGGAGGATGGGGGTCGACGTTCATGTCCTTCAAGTCAAAGTTTCAAAATCTGGGTTTCTGTCCAGGGATCAATAAAGTTCATATGCAAATCTAAGTTAAAAATTGACCTGCCCCCCTTTTGACTGGCGCAAACTTTTCTGACTTACTGTAATAGGCATTATCTGATCCCATCTTTAGCTGAAGTCTCACAAAGCATGTGTAATCATATCAGAGTCAGAATTCAGGATTCTAAAGCCAAACAAGCTGCAATGCAGCCCTAAAGCATTATACCTGTGAACACATTTATTATACAACAAATGTGACCGACAAAGAGAAAGACAAACAACTAACGATGAGGAAAGTCTGTTGATTCTGATTAAGTCAGCACAAAATTATTCAAACATTCGTGAGGTCAAGTCACTGTTGTAAACGCATCTTCAGCCCAGACCAGTTTTCATGATTCTTCAGCTATTATCTGCTGATTCTAATATCAGGCCAGGAAATATTGTGCATCCCCAAAGGGAACTTTGGGCCAAGCTCACCACCTTGTGCTTTGTCATCATCACAAGGTTCTGTAAACAAAGGACAGAAAATGTCAAAGGAATGAGAAGGTACAGCATCTGTTACTCTGTTTCTACCTTGGGTGACTTGACAGATTTAGGTCAGGCAAAACAAGTATGTATGAACCTACCCGACCTTTGATAACTATTACAGTGAGTCAGGAGAGCTGTACCTGTCAGAAGGGGACAAGTCAATTTTTAACCAAAATTGCGTAGGAGCTGCCATTGACCTAAAACAAAGAGGGTGTGGTGGATCGCAGAGGTGATGTTTGGAAATTACCAGCCATAGGTAACTTATTTGAAATAACTAGCAGTCCACTCTTCTTCTTCAGCACTCTCTGTTCATGACAACGTGTGACAAAAGCAGGAAGACGCAGGTTGTTTGCAGGAATCCGTTATTGTGGTTTGGCTGCATGCAGTTTCTAGACCACACACATCTTTCCCATGAGGCTTTTCGACAAAAAAACAAGTCTGCTTAATGAAACCCAGAGCAAAGTTTTCATCTAGCAGTTAGCAGCATCAGCTAAACTGTTGCACACCTCATCTCCTATTCATGCTTCACACATGTCACCCCTCACAGATTTTATAAAAAAAGTGTTGCCCAAACACCACCAGAGATTTTTGGATATCAAATATGACAAGATAAGTGACAACATTAAATTTGTATTTCCTTACAATACCTGACAACTGTTTATCTACAGGGATATTTAATTTTATCTTTAAAACTGCTGTATTACTTTGATTTTAAAAAGTCCCTCTTTGATTTTGGTCTGGCTTGCGTGCACTTTAACAAGCATGTCTAGGCTCACTAGCTTTGACATAATGGTCTGATACAGATAAGCATCTATTTAACTACAGGGTTTTTTTTTGAAGACAGAGAGGAAAATTTCTCTATAACCCCACAAGTAAAAACCCTTATCACAAGGTTAGCTTTAAATGTTAAACCACACAACTACAAGAGGGCAACTATTTGGTCTGTCTGTACTTCAGAGGGTTTTGAAGGAGCAGCAGTGATTTAAAAGCATCTCTGAAGAACACTGGTTAGCCATATGCTGGAAAGTTAGAGTAGGCACAGTTTCACAGGATACATCTTGATCTAAGTGTTCAAGATTAATAGAAATCTTTAAAGGGGTAGTTCAGAATGTTAAAAGTGGGGCTGTATGAGGTTCAGGGCAACAGTTTATCTGTTAGCTTTTCTGGTCAGAATAAAAAGGGCCTGCTAGTTTAAAAGTACAGGATTGCAAATGTGCCAACTGCCTTGTAGAATCAAATTGGCACTGTTTTGTTTGTTACTTTGATTTCACCATTTTACTCTGAGCTCTTGGCTCTGGCAGCAGAGATACAGTTGAGCTTCCACGCCTGTTCTCTCCTTACTTTAGCAGAGGCGGCCACAATGGCTGTGGCTAATGTATTTACTATTGACATAAACCTTACACAACCCCACTTCAAAAATAATGAACCATCCCTGTAATGCATCTGTGCGTGATGTCATTACATATCTAGGCTTTAAAGTGGAGTTCTTCACTGTGGCCTAAATCCACTGAAAAACCCATCTGACATATCTACATGTGGATCAAACGTGACTGCTCTTAATATGACAACAAAGGTCCAAAATTAGCAGCTCTGCATGCACTGGCTTGCAGCCAGTAAATGTATGTCAGTGACAAAAGTGCACTGCAGCTAGATCATTGAGCTGTTTTATTGGTGCTGCACTGAGATCTTTACATAATGGCTGATTTGACTGACAGGCCTTTGGTAAGGGGCCAATAAAGTTAATTTCACAGACATATTAACCTCCTCCAAGAAGAAAAGCACAGTACAGGGGTGGACAGACACTAATTACATTCTCTCAGGGTTCTGTGACTGAGTAGCTCTGTTGTTTTGTTAAAACAGTACTTTTACCTGAGCATAATTTAAGGTCATGACATAATGAGTTATCAGAAAATTTAAAGTTTAACCGATCAAAGTTTTCCATCAACTAGTGTTGTCCCAAACAAAACTTTGACTTCAAATATTAAAGCCAAGTTTAGTACAACAGAATCTGACACTGAAACAACACTTGAAACTGGAATGATACTGTTCAATTATCAATACCTAATGGATCAGAAGCAGGATGTCCTCAGTGGTTGGTCAAATATTGGAATTGAGAGCTTAGCATTCATACTGAGTATAAAACATTAAATTTACAATTAAGTTTCATAAATGCAGTATCTGTCAGGAAGAATTGTTGATCTATATTCATATTTGGTCATCTATTTTATTCAAATAATGTGTATCTCTGCAAAATGATCACTCACTAACTAAATTTATTCTGCATATCTTTACTGTTTAACTCCCTTGTACATCAGAGCAGATGCTGTTCTGTGTTTAGGTCAGTGTTAATGTGCTACTCTATCATACTGAAACTAATAACTGGTTGAGACATCACACTTCAGTGTTTATTCCTTTTACATAATACACCAAAGTGTAAACACTCTGTATTTTAAGAGCATCTAAAATGAGGTACGTTTACTTGAGAACATTCACTGATTGTTGCAGTTATTTGTACGTAAGAGAAATTTGATCAAAGTCACTGTACTTTAAATTCAGTACAATACTTCTGTTTTCTTCCCACCCCCGCTCTTCACAGAGAAGCACAAAAACACACATCTCCCTCCCTGGCGCTCTGGCCCCAGTGTTTTTATACATGCTTTTGTTCCAGCATTACGCCAAAAAGAAATGCTTCAAGGCAAACAGTGAACTTCAGAGGAGCATTGTAGCCAAGAAAAAGCCACAGGGGAACTGAAAGGCCAATTCTACAGAGGCCTCCTCTTGTGCCTGCCTGTAATGCATTAGTGGGCAGTGAGCACCAGAACTCTAATGTAGCACGCTGTGGGGCAGAAAGACTTTTTGTTATGAGATCAGCACTTAAGGAGCCCATTCTATATCTTCAATTGAAGGGATAGATGGATCTCCAAGTAAGGCTAAGTTCAACCATTCGTGCAGAGTGCTGTGACGGGTTGTATGGGTACACACACATGTTTGTAACCTAAAGGTCTCACAGAGGACCCTGCTACCAAGGGCAAATGGTTATAAAGGTCGCCTTAGGATATGCACAGAGGAAAGAGCCTAAACACAATGGAGAGTTGAGCAAAACTGGCTGATAAGACCACTTATAGGAACAAAAACAAACATTTAATATGTTGACTGTATTTCTTTTGCAATGACTTAAAGCTGAAAGCCTAAACTCTTCTTTACCTCAAAGAGCCACAGCATTACTGTGACATACGATGACAGCAAAACAGGTTTTTTGAGGTGAGGGACAACCACATGAAACTTGTTATGAGACGACTTGCATAAGCTTGAGCATTCCTAGTAATGTTTATTGCTTCTGCCAAGGAGGTTATATTTGGCCCTAATGTTTTAGTGAGTTAGATTGTTTGTTAGTTTGTTTAATTTATGAATGGATATGGATGGACTTTTCAGGTAATGTTGGCCACGGCACAACGAAGAAGTGATTTGATTTTGTAGAGTACCAATGCTGATGCAGGAATTTTTAAGAGGATTTGTCAATGTCAGATAGGCCGGCTTCCTATATTTTCACTGACTCACCTATACCCCATTCAGACTGGCCAAAAAAACAATTTAAACCCAGTAAGTACTGGGTCCTGTCGGCAGTCTGAAGGGGTTTAATCGGCATTTCGACCCAGGTCGATTGACCCTTCAAGCTACACAGGTTTGAATCGGCTTGCCTCTGATCTACTTCCGTGAGAACAACACACCTGGGTTGACCTTAGTCATTTACCAGTGGCGTCGGCGTATGGCCCTTTTCCATTAGCCCTACTCTACTCTACATGACTCTACACGGCTCTACTCTACTCGCCTTGTGCTGCTTTTCCATTAGCCCCAGTCGCCTGCCCAATGGGGTGCAGTGTCGCTGAGCGGCTCTGCGGTGATGTCATTTTGAGCGCGACACAACAATCTGTGGCTTTTTGTCACAAACAGAGTAAAACAGGAAAGTAGAAGGCTGCAGGTGGTAAGAAGAAATACCCCTTGAGAAGCACAGGAGAGTTTTGGAAGCTATACAACAGAATGAAGATGTATGAGGGTAAGCTAACGGTAGCTCCCGCTAGCGTTCTAGGTCGTCGCGCACATGACTCATCGATGACAACATTGTTTGACCAATCAGTAGCCGTCAGTCGGTGATGTCATCTTTTAGTATCGACTCTGCTCGCTTGGAACCAGAGCGTAGTAGGTAAAAAAACTAGCTTGTTTTAGGAGGTACTGGGCCAGTGGAAACACGCTGCAAATCGAGTAGGGCCGAGTAGAGTAGGGCCAAGGCGTGCTAGTGGAAAAGGGCCAGTAATGTCCTAATAGCATGACATCATGTCCGCCCCCTGCGTCTGTAACTTACGGGACTCTTTGCCGTCTCAGCAAGAATTCCATCCACCTTTGTATCATCAGCACAGAGTTTGTGCATTTTTAAAGAGGGGCAAAAGTGCAAAGTAAAGAAAACTGTATCTACGGCCTCTATACTCCTTTCCATTGTTGGATGTGCTTAGTTGTGCTAAAGATGTCATCAACGTGAAGCGCCTGAGGACTAATGGCTTCACAGTTCAACTGCTGCCAGTTAGACCTGGGTTTGCTGGATGTGGGAAAAGAGTCACTTGCCAAATATAAACGGGTTAACCCTTGTTGAAAAAACCTGTGTTGACCTGCAATGTTATTGTGAAAGCGGTATCAGATCTCAATGAATTTTGCTGAATTTCTGAAAAAAGGTTAATTATGCCCCAAGGGAGAAGTCATATGATTTCTAAAGGACTTGTTTATTGCAAGACAAGACAGTTTTCCACATTTTCACTAATAACTCAACAACTACTCCACAGATTTCAACGACATTTTCAAGGAACGTTGGTCATGAACAACTAAAACGATATTGGTGGTGATTTAATCATAATGCAGATCCAGTCATTTTCATTAATGATTCGTTATTACAGCCAGATAGGGCAGTTACTTCCGCACTTTTGACATTAAGTAGCCAAACAATGCTGGAAAAGCCTTGTGCTCTCTGTGCACTTCTTGTTCAGAGAGTAGATTGATTATGTGAAACTATCATGCAGTTCTCAACTAAATCATAAACACTGTACTGTGGTTAGAGGGTATCGCAGTTGATCAGCCAGAAAATGAATTCACACAAGGAAGAGTTGACTGCTGCTTGCCTTCATAAGTGGGATGCAGTGTTCTGAAGACCCCTGTGACTGATCAGTGTGGAGGGTTCATGGTGACGCGTTTTGACCCGCCTACAAGGCATGCTTTGGGTTACATTTCTGAGAATAGTCTTTCTCCTGAATGAGTCCGAAACAGGTTTCCACTTAAATAGACTGAGGGTTGGATGTGTTTCTACAGCGACTGGTGGGCTACGTAAGGTGAAAATGCGCTTGCGTAAGACGGATGGACAGTTTTTTTAGGCGACGGAACGAAAGCCTCATGAAAATAACAGGCATTTGGCAAAAATAAAACCGATAAATGAAACAAACATGTAAACAAGCCATTAGGAGGGTATTCATTCTTTCTTAAAGGGGAAGGCACGCTACGTAACAGAGCAGCACACACAAGGCCAATTCACGCCGCATTGCTTGGGCAGCTGCTGTTGCTGGGAAATGTGTGGAGGAAAAATAACGCTGGCCTGCTGGTGGCTCAGTGAACAATGCTGAGGAAATAAGCGGAAAACAATGAGAGCAAACGGACCTACCTTGTGACTTTCATTAAGATGTTTTGCGCCTCACTCTCCCCTAACACGTTGTGGTTCCCAGGCTCGCTCGCAAAGCCGTGTATGATGAGCAAAAGGAGCCACGGCCATGTCGAGTCATTTTTGATAAACAACACAGCCCGCCTCTTGCTTCCTCACACACATACACACTCGCACACAGACAGGCTAACAACTTGTGGGGGATGCAGCACAAGCAGCAGCAGCAGCAGCAGTGAGCCCGGAGCTGTGTGTCTGCGCCTGCTTTGCGCACATCCAACGCGGAACAACGCGCATAATTGCAGAGGTGCAGATCGTGCAGCTCGACGCTCGATTGTAGAAGTGATGAAGGGGGGTGTTGGTGTGTGAGGTAACTGCTGCTCTCACACACAGTCTTCCTCTCTCTCCTGTAGGGCTCGAATTACAGCTGAATTCTTAAAGACACACAAACGCACACACCACCACAGCGGTCTGCCCAAGAACACTCACTGTTTCTATTTATAGCGCACAGATCCAGGGTAGAAATCAGACAAGATAGCCACTGGAGCAGCCATGGCCCACTGATCTTATTATCAATGAATCCTTTAAGGCGTTTATGTTCATCCCATTCATTGAAACCAATACAGCACTTTGCATTCATCCTTTTTCATCTACATGCAATGTTTGGCACTCTTATTGGTTAGAATAAATAAATCTAAAAGGCTCAATTATTGGGCATAGATGGACATGGTTATGACACACCATGACTGGCATAGAAATAAAAGAACAAATGAGGCCTCAACAGTAAAGCAGTTAATACAAGTGGGAGTTACAAAGTCTAGCAACTAATTACACTTTATGTTCACTGTCCTTCCTGAGAAAGCTGCCATATTGAAAGTGTCCACTCTGCACCCTGACCAGAGGGCAGAGGGCAGATTAAATGACCAATGGCTCAAATATAAAGTTACACTCCTGTGTTTTAAAGGTGTAAGCAGGGGCACAGCTAGAAATTTTGGGCCCTTTGCAAAGATAATAACCTGACACACCAGATGGACCACTCAATTTTACCGCTTTCCCACAAAAATAAGCATATATTTTTAGATTTTTTAACCATGGGTAAACACGCAGTGACTCCTTTCCCATTGCCAGCAGATCAATCAATCAAACTTTATTTATAAAGCACTTTTCATACATAAGATGTATCTCAAAGTGCTGTACATTAAAATAAACAAGCAGATCAGAGAGATACAGATTAAAATAGAGGATCCCACCCACTCTCCCAGCCCGTATTTAACACAGACAGCCACTCACACGCAAAATCAGGTACCCAACCCCCCCACCCCCCACCTCACACACACAAGGACTCTAAGCCAGGACTCTTTAGAAATCCACAGAAGACTGAGGAAACGCTATCTTGAATTGAAAATGAGGAAACACAGGAGCTAAAACTACACTGACTGAATAAATAAGTAAATAAATAAAACCATGATAGGATATGACAGCGGTAATAAAATGCTAAAAGTTGATTAAGATAGAACTCTTTTAAAACCAAACAATTAATAAATAAAAAGTGGTACAACATTAAATAGTAACTCTGAAACTAAAATGGAGTAAACTCCATAGGATGCAGATTAAAAGAGTAAAACAAAATTCAGCTAAAAGCCAGATTAAAAAGGTAGGTCTTGAGTTTGCTTTTAAAAATATGAACAGTAGGTGCTGCCCTAAGGTCTTCAGGCAGACTGTTCCACAGACGGGGACGTAATAATGAAAGGAAGCTTCACCGTAAGTTTTAGATCTTACTTTGGGGACTATTGAAAGACCACTACCTGAAGACCTGAGGGCTCGAGTGGGCTCATACAGTAAAAGCAAATCGCATAAATAAGAGGGTCCAAGACCATTAAGAGATTTAAAAACCAATAAAAGAACCTTAAAATCTATTCTAAAAGATACAGGCAGCCAATGCAGAGACTTTAAAATCGGTGTAATGTGGGCTCTCCTTCTGGTCTTCGTCAACATACGTGCGGCTGAGTTCTGAAGGAGCTGTAGATGTGAAATGTTCTTTTTGGGAAGACCAGAGAGGAGAGCATTGCAGTAATCAATTCTGCAGGTAATAAAAGCATGAATAAGAGTCCCTGCATTGGCTTGAGAGAGAAACTGGCGCACTCTGGAGATGTTCTTTAAATGATAAAAAGCCTTCTTGGTGACATCTCGGATATGTGGCTCAAAACTGAGGTTAAAATCAAATGTTACACCAAAATTTTTCACTTTTTGGCAGAGATTAAAAGACAGTGCTTTGAGTTTGCTCTCCAGTTTCTCTCTCTCTGGACCTGTACCAATAACTAAAACCTGAGTTTTGTCCTGGTTGAGCTGCAAAAAGTTGTCTGCCATCCAGGACTGGACGTCTAAAATACAATTAAAATCGATGGGTCCTGTGTCATCAGGAGACACAGCCATGTAAAGCTGAGTGTCATCAGCATAGCTGTGAAAGTGGATGCCGTGTCTCCTGATGACATCTCCTAAAGGTAACATGTAAAGGTTAAAAAGTGTTGGACCTAAGATCGAACCCTGGGGAACGCCACATTCCATTTCGTAGGTTCTTGATGAGCGTTCCCCCATGCTTATATAAAATTTCCTGCCATTGAGATATGTTTTGAACCAGTTAAAAAGATGACCTGTGTGGCTATTTTTTTCCCTTTGTTGCATCAAGCTGATGTCATCATCAGTGTGCCAAAACACAGCGTAAACAATAGGAGGAGCATGGAAGCCATGGGCATGATGGTTAACTGTTTCCAGTACTTTGTACTTTTGTCTTTCTATCAAAATATTTAAACTCAGTGCGAACAGACTCAAGCACTGATATAACATCTCCAAGTTACGGGTGCAATATTATGACATAGGCATGTTACACGAACATCATCACATAAATTACTGTACACTGGAGCCAATCAGAGACAAGACGATAAAAAACAGTGTCCCTTGTAGGGTTAGTCGATGTTGGCTTGAATGCCCATCAGAGCCTTTCCCACTGCCGCCAGGAGCTGATTTTTAGTGTGTTTAAATGTTTTTTTCAGCCGGTGGGAAAGGTATATGTATGAGTCCATCTAGTCCATCTTGGCAACAGCTCATTGAAAGTGGAGGGTTGATTCTTTCCAGAGGCATATCTGGCAGGTGATTGGACACTTTGTCAATCACTTTCATTATGGGCCAATCAGATCATTAAGGTGGCAGTCACTACTGTGCTACAGAACCTGAGCCACTTTCTAAAGCAAAATGTTCTCCAAACATGTCAGGAATTGTGTGAAAGAATCCTTACTAAACATGACTTTGTATTGTTGTTGTTTTTTGTTGTTTTTACATTTAAAATAAATTTAAAAAATGAATGAACTGGAGGATTAGTGACGGGTGTCATGTTTGTCTGCTCCCCAAGCCCTTTCTGACATCATTACATGCAAAGAACATTGATTTTGTAGAGCAAACAACAAAGCAGCTACAATTATAATTGTGAAATTGTCCTCTGACCCCATTTCTGTTTTTGTCTGACGAACATGTACGGTATGTAAACAACCTTCTACTGGGTTTTATGTGAAGGCAGATGTTTTCAAAAAGACAGGTTTGTCAGATCTTACTGTTGTGCTGAGCAAACATTTGGAGGTTAATTACAGTAAAGAGACAGTTGATGTTACCTGAATACATTACCTGTAGCATACCTGCACACACAAGCATTTCCAAGAACTATGTTGTTCAGTAATGCCCTGGGGAGACCTACCAAAGGAAGGCAGCACACTCTACTGTTAGGTTTACAAATTCCAACATACTTAAAACAGGAATAAGTGTACATATGTATGTTACACTGCCTTTTATAAAAACAAACACATGATTGTATGTTGCACTACTTCTTACATCATTGTAAGTATTGGCTGGGAGTTTGGAAATATGATGATATGGTTGCATTTTACAAACTAAAGGCCAATTGATGCCCTTAAAAAACATCATTGGTTCTGGAGTTTAGAGAGAGAAACTGAATGTAAGCACTGTCTTTATAATCCCTGCTTGAAAGTGAAGTATCTTGGTTCAACATTGAGGCCTCATACAGAAGTGGAAAACACTTTGGGATGCCCCATGCTTTTGTAATATGTTGCATTAAGAATTACTCTTACGTCTCCAAGTAAAATTTATTTTAGTACAGTCACTGCAAAAACACTAGACAAATCATAGGAAGCCATTTAAAACCTAAAATTGATTGGTTCCACAGAAATGCATAAGAAAGTTTGAGTATTGTGTTGATGACTAAGGTCCTGCTTTTTATTGAAGACAGTGTTTTTGTTGCCTTTGTGTCTATAAAGCCAGTATGTTTGGAAGTTCTCCAGAGACAAAAATGGCTAAAACAAGGAACATAACTCAGGGCCCATGTCTGAAGACACAGATTCTCAGCCAGGAAGGGTGTAGCTGCTGCCAGAAAGTACGGATGTAGTCACTCAGCTGTTGGATAATCTCACCAGAAATACA
Organism: Scarus forsteni; assembly: GCA_036419115.1. NCBI lineage: Eukaryota > Metazoa > Chordata > Actinopteri > Labriformes > Labridae > Scarus > Scarus forsteni. The sequence goes on from JAZDUH010000049.1 coordinate 2,068,916, forward strand.
AACAAACCAGAAATTACCGCATTTCTGATCCTCATGTGCAGGGAAAAACACCAAATGACATCATCTGAGCTACGGCAGCAGTAGTCAAACCAAATTGGTGTTCATTGTTCTGCACTTTTTGTATGTGGCTGTCTCTTAGATCATGGCTTAAAGGATAAGTTCGGTTTCTACAGCTTTCACATTGTTTATAGAATGAAGTAGAACAATACACTTACCCAGAAGGCTTTCCTGATGCAAACAGTGCTTCGGGAGATATTTAGATCCAAAATCGAGTGGCGGACATCTGTATAATGGTAGCACAAGGGGCATGTATAGTACCATTCCTAAAACTCATTTGTTTCTCCAATATTTCATCATGGTCCGCTCACGCTACTCCTCCACGACAGTCTGTGTCACTCCAGACATGTTTTGTGACTGTGCTGACCTCTGAACTGAAGACAAAGACTATGTTTACGTTTGCCTCCGCGCATGCAAAGTACGGCTCATTGTTTCAGGGGAAGACTGCCGGCTACACAACGACTTTCTTCTTCCAGTTTTGTGCAAAATGGACGAATATCTATCGGATGAAGATGTTGTGGAGGAGAACTTTGAATATGATGGGTGTCCTTACAGTTTCGAGCCAGAGTTTACAGATGAGGAGCTCATAGAAAGGAGGATGCGGAGGCAAAGAGAAGAACAGCTGGCCAGAGAGCAGTCTTCAGTTCAGAGGTCAGCACAGTCACAAAACATGTCTGGAGCGACACCGGACTGTCTTGGAGGAGTAGCGTGAGCGGACCATGATGAAATATTGGTGAAACTAATGAGTTTTTGGATGATTAATGCCATTTTAGAAGGGGTGCTATACATGCCCCGTGTGCTACCATTTTACGGATGTCCGCCGCTCGATTTTGGATCTAAATATCTCCCAAAGCACTGTTTGGATCAGGAAAGCCTTCTGGGTAAGTGTATTGTTCTACTTCATTCTATAAACAATGTGAAAGCTGTAGAAACTGAATTCATCCTTTAGGGTTCTGATTGGCTGTCAAGAGGCCCGTGATCAGTGAAAGACAGAGGTTAGCCTGACTTTGTTGGGCCCAAGCAAGCAAAAACTGGCCAGCCAGGAACTGGAAGACGATTCTGTGGTGGGGTGACTCCAAATGCCAGTTTAATTCTCCTCCTGCAAATGTAAGGATATGCACAAAAGGCCTAACATCAAGCTTTATGGGGGCAGTATCATGTTTTGGAGATGTATGAGTGCTGCTGGGTTTTGTCATCTCACCTTCTGTGGTGGCACATTCAACTCAAACGAGTATTGTGGCATTCTTGAAACCCACATGCTCGCCTCTGCACACGTACTGTTCTGTCAAGGTCAAAACTGAATGGTTCAGCAGGATAATGCCCCTTGCTGCACGCCCAGGGTGAGTACATCTTGGCTGCAGCAGCACTATATCCAGGTCCTCGAGTGGCCAGCTTCCTCAATCCCTGGAGATGAATACAGTTGACAGTGCGTGGTAGATTATCAAAAAGTCTGTTTCAAACTGTAAACTCAAGCATCTGGAAGAATTTAAGGAAGTCATTCAAAAAGAAGGGACGGGGTTTCCCCTCAGTGTGAAAGGCTTGTGGAGAACATGCCAGCAGGGTTAGAGCTCCGCTGCGTGCTAATGGCAGGAGTGCTAAATATTTATTCAGTGATTTGATGGTTTGTTTATTTTAGCTCAGTTTTGAACATATCCTCGGTTATTTGTTGACAATGATACTGAAAATGTTGAGAACTGACATGTTGAATCTATCAAGGATTTTACTTTTATTTTTTATTTTTGACGATAACCAAAACATAATAGTTTGTTTGAGACTGTCTGATGCAGCCACACCTTGTAAACTTTTAGTCATCTGGAAACTATTCAACTATTGTATAAGAGAGATTATAAGATATTAAGATATAATTTTATCACTTACAAAACATTCCTAAAGTGGGACAGTTTATCTCTCAAGCCAATGCAGACACTTGTCCCAGCTTTTATACCTTGCCAAATTGACGATTGGAACACTCCGATTTCTTGTCTTCCTATGAAGATGCTGTAAAACTCTTCTGCAAGGATGCTGACAAAGTCCAAGGAGAGAGCTCACATTACTGTAAAATGTATTCACAACCTGTTATTATCTTTTAGAAAAAGATTGAGATGTTCTTTTATTAGCTGATAAAACTTTCAGTGGTCTTGTTCCAGCTTTTTTATCTGATTCACTTTTATGATGCGAGTTTGTGAGGGCCCTCAAGACTTTTATCAGTGCCAAAAGTCCAAATGAAGACCCATGGTGAGGAAGCATTTAATCAGAACAGCCTGTACCTGTGGAACAACCTAAGGGGAATATATTTTATCTTTAGAGTAAGTGTTTTATTCTGACCTCCAGCTTTCCTCATCATTGACTCATGATAGCGTTTCTTCGATTCCTGGCTCCCTTGGTTCCTGTATCATTGCATCTTTAACCTTAGTTCTTTGTCCTTTTTTGTTTTTAACATATGTCCAGTTGTTTTTTGTTTGTTTTGGTGGATTGGAACTAAGTCAGGGTTTTTCTTGTTTGGATCTCTTTTCTTTTTATGTAGAGCACTTGGTGCTACATTATGTTGCTAATTGAATCATTCATTTAGAATTCAAGTTCAGTGTCTGTATTTCATATAAAAGCACATTTAACCATACAGTATGAAGCCAATTGTATCATATTTGATACATACTTTTATAATACCTCTATCTACTCAATATGATCAACAAATTACAAAAAAAAACATCTGAATACAATCAGATAAATGATTTAAAAAATGTCATCAAATGGATTATCAGTTTCCCAAAACGCCTAATGTATCAAATGAGATGCAAAAAATCTATATGTTGTATTTAATGGACATTTTGATTTTTATGGATTTTAGCAGAAAGTGAAGCAAACATTTCAGCTCCAAAAAACTAGAATTTTCTGGCTATAATCTATGGTCTTGGGCCTTAAAGGGTTAAAATCAAAGTTTATCAAAGAAGGGTGGGTTGAGAAACAAGGACTACATTCATAGAAAATTCATTATTGCCTTTTTATTTACTTGTTTATTAATTAATTAATTTAACATACACTTACAGTTACATTGTTGCAGAATACTCATCTGCAACAAATGCACACAGGAGGCTTATCGATTATTTGTGAAAAAAATAAATAAAAACAACATCAGAAAACAAAAGGTAATTTTGGATTCTGGTAATCACTGTATTTTGGATCAGTTTATTATTTTCCTGTAAGCACATATTTCACTTTAACAAAAAAGCAATCAATCATGTAGCCTTTAAAATACACAATACTGTAAAGACAGAAATATTACGAACTGTCTTCACATGTGAACAAAACCTCGTAAAGTTAATACTTTTACCAGAGTGGACTGCATATTTAGACTCAGGATTGTTCTACCACAGTTTTTACCCTTTCATTTTACCTTCTCTCACCCCCCACAGGCCTTTTCACAGATATAGGCAGTCAGTCAGTGGGGAAAAGTAACAGGGCTCGGAGTCCAGGGGTCTCCCCCCCTTTTGTAACTTAACTTGACTGTGCAAATTTTCAGATTCGTTTAAATAACCACTATAATGCTAATTCATATTTTTAACACTGTGTTCAAACACAAGCCTACAAATAATTCATATAGATTTAAGTCAGATCATTGTCATTCAAAGATGGATGAAGATGTCAAACTTTACACCCTTATACCACAATACTGTATATCGCAGTACTACAAACAGTGCAACATATAGTTTTTAAACAAAAAATAATTCGCTTTTGGAGCATGAACAAACTTTTTCTATGTATGAAAATACATTTTTCTAACATTTTTATTGATACATTGTCCCTGCAGCATTTATCAAGTTTAATTTGTGTCACAGGGACAAGAATCACAACAATAAAAACAATAGAAAGTGGGGGATGATTCTGCAAATCAACTAACGAAAGTTGCACTATATATAATAAACAAATATCCCAAATTTATGTTAATGATATAATATGACAACAGTGCACTTCAAATATTTATGCAGTATCCCCCACAAAATATCACAATCTGCTGATTGTATTTTCTTACATTCCTTGTGTTCAATATTACTTTGTTTTTGTTCAAACGGTAAAGAAGGAAACAGAGACTGTGTGCGATAGAGCAACGGTATCTCAAGTGTAATGGATGCAAAGAAAAGACCAAAATGTTAGTGTGAACTGTTATTGTTCTGTTGACTACAATCAATGTTAACATGAAAATGAAAGACAGAGCAATGTGTAAAGATGTTGTATTTCTTTCTCTAATTTTAGGCATTTGCTGTCATAATGCAATGTTTCTTAAAGTAAATAGTATCTAAATTAATGTAAAAGATTGGCTTGGATTTTTAATGAAATGTCTCTATAAATATGTGCATAGCTATGTATTTGCAGATGACAAAGCATTTTCAGTCTTAATTATTTCTATGCCAGTATTTCAGTTACAAAGAGCACTAACAGATTGAATGACATGAAAAATCTGAAATCTAAGACTTTGGGGGGAAAAAGCAATTTGACTGATTACTTTTATGTTAGCATAGAAAACAATTACAAAATATGTTAATTTAATTTATGACAAAAAAATCTCCCGTAATTAAAGAAATGTAATAGGGAATCAGAGTCATTTTTCATAAGTGAGTCAAATGTATGTCAAAGTTTGGTGAACTTTCGAGTGAAAGGAATTTGTACTTGCTTGGTCTTCTTTTATTATTTCCAAAGGTACAAATCTATCAACAATGACCTTCAGTGTTCGATATTAAAAGGCTGGTCGAGGCCGACAGTGAGAGAGGGAGGAGATTCAGGAATTCTGATTCTGACTGTAGCATTCATTTGAAATCGCACTGCCATCGGACCAACCGAGTGCACCATGTCCAGACGGGACAATTTATACAGTTTAGACTCTTGACTGTCCAGTATCACGGTTTCCATGGACTTGAATGACAGCCACCATAATGCGGTGTCAACAACATCGAAACCAACCGTCGTATCCGCTTGGTGAACGGCTAATGTTATTATAAAATCGTGTTAGTGTCAAAGGTCGGGGTTCAAGTCTCACAGTGAATCAATTCCTCCATGTTTTGAATCCTGGTATTTCTTCGTGACACTTTAATGTCGGAAAGCAACTTGCTTGACTTGAGTTTGTAAACAACACCACCCTTTACCAGAAAAGTAAGTTTCACTTTCCATAAACCGCAGTGCATGATGGGATATAACAGAGTGGAAAGCAGAACCCAAATGTTAAGCCGAACCAAGGAGGGAAGAATGCATTTAGAGTGTTACTGTTAGTTTGCAACATTGTTTCATTTCGTCTCACATTTTATGTGACACTGTAACACTCAACTGAAGTGGTAAAAACACGCAGTCAGCTCCTAGTTTCATCCAGAGGAGCCTCCGTGTTTCCGGCATTTGTCTGACTGTACAGATTTCAGCCACACGGTGGTGCTGTATCGCCACGTGCCTGCACTCTGCTCACTGTTTCACTGTATTGGTTAAAAGAAATCATACGGAACCATCTTTATCTTTAAACAGGGGCGGATCTAGTCATATGGGGGCCCAAGGCAAACCCAGTCATTGGGGCCCTTCATATTTCTGTATTGTGCTGATACATTTTTTAAAAAAGAAAGGGAGGGTAGTTAATAACAATAAAGAATAACTAAAATTAAACTACACTGAATAATAATATGAAAAGTAAACAGTGTCAATAACTCAGTACTTCATTCATTTTCAGCAAGCTGAATATTTTCATTTTAATCTCGTACCAGGTCACATAACGAAACAAAAACAAATTTCCTTAAATTTTGTAATGTAGTTCAATTTTGACATAAGGCGAGTGTGTTAAATGGTTTTGAAAATCTGTTACATATATCTGACAGCTTTAGTTACAAGTTACATACCCATGTTTATATGTCCTCCATAACCAGGGAATAATATTTATGACCAAAAAAAGATTTTGAATCTAAATGTTTATGATTACGGAGCCCCTGAAGGGACATCGGCAAAAATAAATAAGAACTTTATCATGCACACGCAAAATTATCCAGTGCATGGGCCGTAAGCTTTTTATACTAAGTGTCATATAGTTTGAAAAGTTATGAATTAAAGTACTTTACAGGATATCATGATTGAACATAAAGCCAATGACATCAAATGTATGAGGTCTACTGACAAAATGATTATAAAATATGGATGTTGATCTTCTCTACTTCAGACTACAGAGTGTGAATTAAGACTAAAATAATAATAACTGAATTAAAGAAAACTTCAATAATACATTTTTGTGAGATGTTTGGGGGCCCCTGGACATCTTGGGGCCCCAGGCAATTGCCTGTGTTTGCCTAATGGTAAGTACGCCCCTGTCTTTAAATAACAGTTTTCAACGCTTGTTAGTAATAACGTGATATCTATCACAAAGAGCTAAGAACGTTGGAATGCCAGCGCGGGTAGACGAGTGTTTCATTATGCGACCCGCAGTACAATATGTAATGGCTCATTTTGTTTAGCTAGGAAGCTATACACTTCGTCAATATGAAAAATTACTGATGTAGGTCTCCTCACTTAGTTTGTGTCCTGAACACTATGCAGGTTTGGCCCCTGAAGAGACTATAAAATGACTGCCTGATATAAGAGTTCACAGTAGGACACAGCAAATGACATGTTTTAAAGGAGACAGGTCATTGTACAAAAGTGCATCCTGTAGGCCTACATGACAGATAAAACAACAAAGCTTAATAAACAAATGAATAAAAAAAACATGTAATTATCTTATATATCAGTATTATTGCCCTGCCTCTATGAATGAACAACAAACCACTTTGTTATACGTTTTTTAAGACAAACTATTGAGCTACTATACAGCACTGCATGATTTATTTTAAAATGAAAACAAAAGTACCATTGGCTGTTGTTTAAAATAACAACAGTGACATCAAGTGGGGAAAACTACAAACCTCAAGTCAGACTTGATCATAACAGCCCACCCCAATCAAAATAATGAAATAACTCTTATTTTAAGTTGGCAACAAATGTAATTTGACGGTTGTGAGTCAGTTAATTTTTCTTCATCCAGCTATTGCAGATGATCCTAAGAGCTTAACCTTCAGCCCTCGTTGCTCCTGAGTGAGTCCTGCACCTTTACAATGTGCTCAGCCAAAAACTCCACCGATAAGACCTGAAAAATGCATCTCTCCAAGGTTCTGGACAGGGTTCTCTGTTTGATGTGGATGTGTCTGGCAGAGTTGATTTGTTGTAATCAGCTGTGCTTTTGATAGACAGATACTAGACATGTAGAAACAAGTTATAAAGATAAATACAACATATCAGAAGTTGTTGAAGAGAGTTGTTGAATTAAAAAGATATGGAAGAGACTTGTGGATTTTAAAAGAAATGCCATGTTGAACCAACCTACCCCCATGTGAGTCCACTGGGTTTTCTGCCAATAAAAACATCCGCAATTCTGGGTGAAAACACACCAGCTGAATTTCCAAAATGTAAATAAACATGGTAGATAACACCAAGGAACAGTAAAACTTTCCCTTTGTGTTTTTAATGCAAACTTTTTAATGTAACACATTGTAGTTGTTTAAGCATTGAACAGATCGGTTCGAGCAATCTCTCTGAGTAGATTTGTGATGATGGGCTTGACGTGTGTAGGGGCAATTTAAGCCAAATGTTATAAAGTTTACTCCTTTTTGAAATGTAGCCTGAGTGGCCTACCAACTAACATAATATTTCACCAGATGACTGCGAAGAAATCAACCAATATTAACTCACCAATCAGAGAGACCCATTTCATAGCAACCATTTACTTAGCTGTGTTGGTTGGGCAAATTTGAGCCTAAGACAACTTCGGCCAACTCCATTGAGTTGAATAGTCTGAGTCTGCATAGTTAAAGGTAGGTTTGCAGTGACCAGAGGGAAACTCAAGAGCTCTATATCACAACACAAGACTATTTTTTTTCTACTCTGAAGTAGGGCTGGGAATCGAAGATCATTTTCAGTTGAGAATCGTTGACAGCTCCATCAAAGAATCAATATCATGAGTCTTTTGCTAATCAATTCCCTTATCAATTCCTACCACTGACAGGGTTCAGAAACATCAGAATTGTGGCTCAGTTTTTAACAAAAGGTGCCTACTGCACAACCTTAAGTGAATAAGTGAGTGGAAAAACCAGCAACTTGCAGAAGCAATTATCTCTGCTGTGATGTGTTTGACATTGTTTCCACTGAAAATCTACAGCTCAACATTTGCCCACATGGAAAATCTGCAGGAATCAGGAAGGGAATCGTTAAAGAATTGGATCGATTAGCAGGATCATTAAGCACAGGTATCGAACAAATGCTATGAATGCACATCCCTACTCGGAAGGTTCATTGACAAATTTAACTCTCACAGCTCAATACATCAAAATCAATCATGAAAAGTACTAATACAAGACTTACGGTAAGGGGAAATATTTGCATTTAACACTCACAAAAACTGATGTTATGGATATGATTAAGAGGAATAACATAATGGAAAACTTACCAGCATCATTTTAATATTTATATTGTAGCATTTGGTGTTCCTCTAAAATGTGAGCTAAGTGGTGTCTACATCAAATTATGGTAAACATAATTATCAAAATATGATATAGGAAAGCCCCAATCAGATGATTAGCTCCTTATGACTGTGTACATTTAAGGGTTTCCACTCTGCTGACATGTTAACTACTGATGTTCATTTATCACCTGCTGAAAAGTCTGCGCAACTAATATAAACAATCGGAGTGAAATAATCAGTATCAATTCCAATCTGCAATCAATTATGTGCTCACATTGGCCCCCATCTGAATCTTCTAACATCAATTCAGTATCAGAACATCCCTAAAATGATGATGGATTTGTTAAATCCTTTTTTGCTTAACAAGCACTTTGCTGATTTGCTGATGGAGGACATCAGAATCAGACATTGGTAATATTTTAAATTTGGAGTCTTATTTATCCATCACTCTGTATCTTCATCTTTTATTGAGGCTGTTTATCAACAAGCAGAGCCAGTTCAATGTGAATAAAAGTGGGTGATAGCGAGGGGTATTCTCTATTGTTTTTAATGGAAAGCAGCCTGATGAGGAGTTTCTCAAACCAAGCAACAGTAACCAAGGAGGGTGGGGATTGATTAATCATCACTTCCTGGAGAGGGCGGGGCTTAACAATGGTTAATTAGTGTAGTGTTTGCAAATTTACCTTCATATGTTACTGTATCTCCACTTGGTTCTTCCAAGTTTTGCTCATGTCTTCATTATGAGTTGCTTTCTGTCTGGTTGACCAATAAACAAGATGTGTAAACATAATTAAGATACATCTGTGACCTCATAAATCAATGTCTTTATTCCTTAAGGGTTTGACTTCTACCATACTATTATTTGTGGACTTGAGCATGCCTGATAGTCATGTTTGTTGTTGTCCACACAATGTGATTATCCCTGAAAAGAGGCAAAGAAAAGATGCTTCTGCTGAACAAGACTTCTTGGCACAAAGATATTGTATAAAAGGTAAAATATATCATTTTATTATTCTTATGGGGATATAAAATTAAGATACATGCATTGGATATAGCATAAATACAGTGAAGTCAACATAAAACAATTACATAGAAAAAAGCAAAGCTCATGGAAGCTCTCTTGGTAACAGCTCCGTTTTGTTGATGAAAACAACCATGTTCATGTCAAAAAAAAAAAAAAATACAGTCTTTACCTTACTGTAGAGATCATAGAGAGGTCAAAGCAGATGCAACATATACATTTAAACAATTAAACATGGACTTTGGTCAATAAATCAGAACAAAAACAATCCAAGAGGTGATACAAAAGCAAAACAAGGATAAGTTGAGAATGATAAACATACAAAAAGCAGCTTTTGTGTTCAAAGTGGAATAACTGGGACTGAAATAGTGGTACAAAAGGCAGCACACTGAAAGCTAGTGGACCAGAGCAGCAGAGTATTCAGTCATAGAGACCAAAGGCCTCTAAAGGGGTGTGTACCATAGATGTGTTTTAACGCACTGAAAGACAACCTCAACCTCCTTTGTTGGTAAAAGAATTCAAGGTTGTCTTTCCAAATTTTCTTCCCCACAGACAGTTTGGCATTTAGTTTTGAGGTACATGGAACTCTTAAAAAGAAAAATGATATGAACATTATAATACTGTAAAATATGATAAAAAGGCACTAAAAAGAGACTTGAGCTGAGAATAACTGTCAAACTATCTTTAAACTAGAAACAACTTTCAAACAAAATGTACAAACACATAACTGAGCCTTTGCTAAAGTCACTACTCTCCTCTTAAGAAAATAAAACACCAGATTGCCTGCATGACAGTTATTTGAGTCTCATTTTCAAGTGTAATAACACTATTATAAAGCCAAAGCAATAACCCTCTTAAAAATGAATACTTATCAGCAAATTGATTGTATAATGATACTCTAACTCAAATGTTTTTGCTTGAACGTTTGTTTCGGGCTGTTAGTGTCAGTCAACATGTAAAAATAGCACCTTAGAGCTACTTTTAAAGCTCACAGTAAAAACACATGTACACAAAACAGGCACTTATTCAGCACGTGTAAAAATTCACACATGAACAAGGTGAGCATGCATGCACATCAGGCACACAGTTAAGACCTGAGACTGCCACATTAATAATACAAGAAAAAAATGACAAGTGTTGAGAACAGGTCTGCTTTCAGTAAAGTTAAAGGCATTCATGATCAAAAACACAAGAAATGTTCTTAAAATTATAAAAAATAGAACAAATGAAATGGGCTAAGAGTTCAAATTCTTTTTAAAATTAGGAGATCTTGGGTAAAAAGGTTCACGGTTTGGCGGGCAGCTAACCCATGTTAGTTAAAAACAGTTTATTTAGTGTCATATGACAAACCCTTCATACAGGGAATGAGTTATTTAATTGTGTCAGGTTATCTATTTTCAACATTAAGCCTCTTTGATTTGACCCTGACTTCACTTCCAGACATGATTGGGTCATTTGGTACAATTAAGATCTCCATTTGCATTATCTGCCTGGAATAAGATCCCTACTGTCTGAAAGTTTGCAGTTATAAAATCTGCCTGTCACTGAATATGAATGCCCCATGTGTAGTCCCCGTCAAACATCTTTAAAGAGCAGAGACTCTGCTGTGAGTGAGAACTTAAGTGTCTTCAGGCAGCTTCTGTACAGAAATGTGTTACCTCTCCAGCATACATGACCATAATATTTGTCCATACACATGTAAAATGTCAAAAAGCGTTGATGCAGGTGCTCCCTCGCCTACACCATAAACTGTGTGTATCCCTCAGCACCGGTCACGATCACATCCATCCAGATCCTCATGGCCTCTGGAGAGGGAGCGACCATGTAGTAGACTCTGTCATGAGTTTTAACGCTGAATGTCAGGGATGGGTTTGGGCTCTGTTGAGGAGAAAGGAGGAGGCGTGTGCCAGTTAATGTAAGATGAAGGTAATGGTCTGAGAAACAAAAAGGAGGTTTATAAAAATACAGTTATTCAAAATGTTCTATTCTTTATTTTATGATTTTTAGACTCTCATTCGTTTTCTATGAGGCAATACCTAATCCCAAGCCTGCATTCTCAGGGGCCGTTTACATGGTGCCGAAAACGCCCAAATCCGGCAAGTTTTCACTGCGTTTTGGCCTTGCGTTGAGACGGAGCGCGTTGCGTTTTTACTGAAAACAGGAACGTTTGAAAACGTACTCCAGAGTGGAAAGGTTTGAATCCGCTCTCCATGCAGCTCTGTGTAAACCCGTATCAGAGCGTTTTAGGGTGAAACGCTAACGTCACCGCATGCGCAGTGCTCATTCACATAAAGGCTGCGTGCGCATACCAGCAACAACAGCGGTTTCGGCCGTCTTCCGAGTAACACGTGAGCCTCTTCCCAGGCTCGGTTTATTATCCGGACAAAACTACCCAGACAGATTTGTTGTCCAAACTGATTTGTTGTCCAGAAAAGAAACTCCTGCTTCTCTGTGTGTCTATTCACCATTATTGTTTGTGAAACGTTATTCTTCTTTGTTCGTGTGCTGTAGCAGCGCTGCCTCTCTGCAGACCTACACCGCCATCGACTGAACTGGCATGAACACTACAGCAGATTTAAAGGGGATTAACTCGTCTCCAGCGTTGTCATCTGAACACAGAAGAATTTGAAAACGCAAAGGAAGAATCTTAGTCAGGAGTTTCCATGTAAACGGCCCCTAACACTACCTCCATACTTGAGTCAATGGTGGAGGTCAAATAGTCTGTGACCACATGTAGTCCAGCTGCTCTGAAAACAGAATCTTTCTCAATTTTCAAATTAACTCCATCCACCTCTGTTAAGTTTTGCAATTTATTACCTTGTCAAGACATCTGGAACAAGCAACAGGCTGTTTCAAATCTGTTCAAGCCACAAGTCTGACCAGTGTTACGGTTCAACTTGTGATCCTTGACTAACTTAAAGGGATAAGCCAACATTTTCTTTGTTTTCATGTCTTGCCTCACTCATGAGTCAATGACAAACAGATAACACTATTCTCTCGACTGTGCCTGCAGTAACAAGGAAAGCTTGTCAAATGCTAGTTAGCTTAGCTCAAACACTTTGAGTCAATGGGTATAGCTAGCCTGCCTCTGCCTAGAGTCATCAGAAAAACTCTAAAGCAACTCTAAATGGTCCCGTGTGCATGCTGTGAATCGTTTCTTTAACAAGTTACTTTACATATCTTCTCCTATTATCGTATTATCTTGTTCTTGTAAACAGAGCTTTGTTTTGTTGGCCTACTTCCGCTGTCCTTTGTGCAAGAGATGTGACGTTCGCAAATGAGTTGACTCTTTTGAGCAGATCTTTTGAACTAATGATGAGAACTGATTTGCAGTTGAGTGACGTTGATTTGCAAACCATTCTTAAATTTGCATATAAGAATGGCTTGCATCAAATGTGAATCAGTTCTCATCTCATCAGTTCTAAAAGAGCTGTTCAAAAGACTCGACTCGTTTGTGAGTTCACGTCTCTAATTCAAACCATAGCAGAGGTGCTTACAAGTAGGTCAAAGCAATCAAGAGTATTGGCAGTAGAAAATGATCAGTTTCCTCTGTCCTCGTAGAGAAACCCTAACCAGAGTTTCTGAAAATCTCAACCATGGAAGAGTTTTCCAAAATACACATTTCGTTTTCCGAATCCCTTTTTTCTCAAAGAGGACTCAGATTCTGAATCTTTTACACAGCCCTTTCTTTCAACAATTTTTAACACCAAAATCGCCCGTTGACAAGAGCTTTTAACAGACTAAACATATAAATAAGCAATGGCATAAAATTTCTTTCTTAAACTATTTTGTCTAGTCTGTTCCTTTCTTGCTTGAAACAGTTTAGGAGAATAGCTTAAATGCTGTTGAACAGTAACACTACAGCCACAGCTCTAATGCTGCATGAGGCTGTATTGTGAATAGCTATGTCTGTAAGTCAAACTATAAACTCTTTAAAAAGGGAAACTATTATTCATAGCAAGATTCATCAATCAGCTTGTTTTGCCAAGAAAAATAACAATGGACTGCCGCCTCATTTGCATGTTTACCTTATGAGCATTCTTCAAATGATCATAATACACCTCTTCAATAGCTTGGAAGTAGATGACTCCTTTCAGCTTGGCTTCGTGTTTGTCTGCAGATGATAAAGTTTGTTTTTACAAAAACAATAATTTAGGAACACAAATGGAGCTTGTTCAGTTGATGAGTTTTGACATTTTTTAGAAGACTGCTCGGTCTTACCCGCGTAGTAGGAGAGTGTGCGTCTGTTCCGATCAAAGACAAACCAGCGTTTTTTCCAGGTTTTGATCTTCCCCCCCATTTTGATCAAGTAGCCTCGGCAGGTCTTTTCCGAGATGGATAAATGGAAGCATGTGTCTGTGCTGTGACCCGCAGACTCAATGTGAGCCCGCAGGTCAAAGTCGTCCTTCCTCACCGGTAGGTAGCGCGTCAGTGGGCGGGACTGGAGACAGAGGAAGAGTTCATGAAAGGAGATGACATTTTAATTATTATATTAATAATCTACGGTGTTTATGCGATCAACCAGATGTGCATCATATGCAAAGACATATTGAAGTATAAAGTTCTTTCATCTGCTGCCAGGAGTTGATGATCGAGGACAGAGCACTGATGATGGATGAAGCTTTTACAACAAAGTGAAAGACATGATTGAAACCATAAAAGGAAAATAAAGTGTGTATGAAAAGTACTAAAGTCAGCTACAGATAAAAGACAGAATACTTTGAGAAAGAGTTAAAGATTTCATATTGATAATACTGTGTCCTAACTACATGCAAAGACTGTATGGTGGAACATTGTACACTTGCTCTCTGACTTTAATGAGTGTTTTAAAGGCCAATATTTTCTTTGTTTTCACATCTTGCATCATTCCCAAATCCATGACATGCAGATACACCATTCTTCCACCTGTCTGTCCATTAACAAGAAGAACAGACAAAGCTTAGCTAGCTAGTTAGCTCAAACACTGGGAGTCAATGGATACAGCTAGCCTGTCTCTGCCTAGAGTCATTAGATAAACTCCTCAGCAGTTTTAAACGGTCCTGTATGCTAACTAGCAACAGGCGAGCTTTGGCCATCTTGTTCTTGTTACTGAACGTACAGTCGAAAGAACGGTGTCTGCTTGTCATGGACTCAGGAGTGAGGAAAAATACAAAAGCAAAGAAAATGTTGGCATATCCCTTAATGTCTAAACAGAACTGCAATGACACAACTGTGACATAGGCTCCAAACTGCTCTATTATCTTGTTTGAAAAATGTCAGTATTACACAACCCAATATGAGTTAATATAAAAACCTAAAAAATAAAACCTACTGAAAAACAAAGAACAATTTCAGCAGCATTATTTTAACAATTTAAAGTCATGCAAAAACATTTACAAACTCTCACATTGTTTTTTTCTTACCTGTGCCCTCTGTTTTTCTCGCAGTTTCACTTCTCTGTCAATCAGTTTCTGTCGTCTGCTCGTCTCCTCTTGTAACCTTTTCTCCAGTTCCTCTCTTCTTCTCCGCTCCTCCTCCAGTGCCTGTTTTCGGACGTCCATCTCTCGCTCCTGAGAAACATTGGAGTGATAAAATATTCAAAAAACTGAAGCATATGGACATATTTACAATTTCTTATGTGTTCCCCTATAAAGAATGAGTCTCTGGACCTTTCAGTTTCAAGATATAAAGAAAAATGATGTAATAACTGTGATTTTGATATGATCTTGGATTACCTTATGTTCAAGGAGGCTTTTCTTTTCTGCCTGGGCTTCTCTCAGCAGACGCTCCATTTCCTCCAGCTTGGCCATATTGGAAGTACTGGCGCTGTAAAACACACAGCCACACACATATCAGAAACACATCCTTATTTTCCTGTGCATGAATCACTGTACAAGTAGACCTGAGAGAACAAACACCAAAAAGCTGCATAGTAAATCAGTTTCACCTGCTTCACTCGCAGCAGGTGTGACAAACTAAATCCAGCCTGTTTTAAAGTGTTTTTCAGGTGTCACACTTTCTCTGAATTTAAACTGCAAAACAGTAGAAGTATAGGCGGGGGGTCAAATGAAAGTTCATCAATGTGAGACCCACCAACACAACCCAAAGCCACCCATCCATCTATCATCCATTATCTGCATTCCCAATCCCGTTTGGGGTTGCAGAGGAGCTAAAACCTAGTCAAACACACATTAAGCCAGAGGCAGGGTATATACTGGATTGGCCGCTAGCAAATCAGAGAATCGATCTAAAGAGGAAGACAACCATTCACATACACTCACACCTATGAGAAATTTAGAGTCACCTTTTCATCTGACAAACATGTTTTTGGTCCCAGGTAGGAAACTGAAGTATCCAGAAAAACATGCATGTACATGTTTTTATTTACAGCTTATTTCCTCGTGTTTTTTGTTCTGTCATTGTCATTGTTAGATCATTTAAATTAAAAAAATATAAGTTCAGCAACTTTGTCTACATGACCTTCATATTTAAACTTTTCTTCCTTTTACTTTTCTTTTTTATAAATACCCAATAAGAGACAGAACAGGCTTTTTCTGTAGGCAATTACTTGATGATTAAATTAGGAAAAAATATTAAGAATCTAAGGCCCCTGTTAGTTACAGACTCCTTAAACCATCCTTTTTCTCCTCTTTATGGCACCCACAAGTGTGAAAATATATTGCAATGCAATTGAATTCGGCAGATTTCATGTGTTATCAGGTGGATCCATCTTGTAAGCTCGAAGTAAAACGTTTGTTCCTGTGTGGAAAATGTTCAGAGAACTCAGCATTCTTTAAGGATGAGTAGGGAGCTACATGTGAGCTCTATTTGTGCCAAAAGAGAAGTTTTGTTGAGTTGACCTCATAAATTCATTAAAACTATCACATGGATGTTTGAATGACACAAAAGATTCTGTGAAGGCAGAGAGGATGACCGACAACGTGAATCAGATTCCACATGACATCATTCCTGATACAAACATTTCAATCAAAATAGTTGTCAACTAATCAACCACTCAGCACTAGACTGAAGCAGAAATGCTCTCCATTGATAAAGAGATAGTTAAGCAAATTTTGAATACAAATTTGAGCATGACACAAGTGTTGGACAAAGCTGTACAAAAACTTCTGACTGATGATCTAAAAAAAGAAAACGGAAACAAGTTTGTTCAGACATTTTGGAACAAACTGAAGGAAACACATTTTAGAAAGGATTGATTATGAGACGAACTTGGATCTTCTAGAATGATTCTGAGACAAAAGGGAAGTCAATAGATTGGAAAACACCGTCTTCACAGAGGATACAGAAAGCATGACAAGGCAAGTCCAAATTGAAGGCCATGCTGATTGTTTTCTTTGACTTTAAAAGTCCTATATTGTGCAAAAAACCCTTTTTTTAAGGCTTTTAAACACATTTTTGGGATATCTGGCCTTCCTCCCAGCCCACAACATGTGAGAATAGACAACAAAAATGTTCAGCATACCGCAGAAATTTAAACTCACAGTATTTGGTGTGCTGTTCAGTTTTTGGATATACTGTTGAGTAACAATAATTTTATTTGCATAAGTCTAAGTCAACCTGAGTGAAATTTTTCTTCACAGTGCCACCATATTTTTTACATTCTTAGTGAGAGATCAGCGTACATCATGTCTAGACAGAAAACCTATCACTGCCTGATTGTTGGCTGTAAACAGTTGCAGTACCAGCCTCAAGGACCTAAGGACCCAGTGGATTAATTTTATTTTCTAAAGGCTCAAACCCGTTATCTGGATACCAGCACGAATTTGCAGTTTGTGTGTGGTCAGCACTGTAAGCGGTGTGTGGCTGCTCCGGTTCACTAGAGTTACGCTGCAGGTCTATCATGAGTTCCTGTATGTACACTGCTTTGCTCTGGCTCATCAGCATATTAAAGCAACCACCCTCAAAACCAGCCATTCTGAACAGAGGGGTCATATGTGTGTGGAAAGAATGCAGCTGTGATAGATTCATAGGCTTTTTGGACAAAAGCATGTTACTAACGTTTCATGAAGACATCAAGGATCCATGTTAAACTGTAGAAAAGAAGCATAATGTTAGACCTTTAATGGTAGAGTTTGGAGGGGTGGGATCCAGAAGGGTCAATGTTGAATCAATACCATTTAGAACAGGTTTGGAAAAGCTGTGAGAAAAAGTCTGAAAAAAAGAGTTCAAAACTGTGGAAAAAAGTGCAAACTGCAAAGCAGTTTCTGGCACAAAAACAAATCACAGTGCTTGATCAACCTTCTTTTAGCCTGATCCAGCACCATGTGACTTTCTTTTCTCTATATGTGCTTAAAACAGTATGTTTTAGTTTGCATCAGAAGATGAGAAAATAAACAGAGATTCTGAGACATGTCCCTGAAGAAGACCTACTGCATAGCTTTGACCAGGGGAAGACCTGAATTCAGTGGTGTATTAATGCAAAGGGGTAGGATATGGACGGAAGAAAACATTAAAAAGCTTATGTTTAACATCACTGTATTACAGCATTAATCCCATTTTTTAAATAACCATCACTTGTATGCACACAATCATGACCGTTGCCTTGCATTATGAAAAATAAATGCAGCACCCGTCTCCTGAGAAAAGTTCTGATTGAGACTCTTGAATGGTGTGCAGACCAGAGTTCACAGCATACAGGCATCAGACCACCGCTCGTCTCAGACAGAACACTGACTCTACTATTAGTCACTGTCTGTCTGAAGTTGAAAACAACAGCCTCGTGTAACATCAGGTCTCTCAGCCTGCAGATGGTCTACACATGGTCTACATTCTCGACTGACACCTCAGGGAAGGAATTCTGCACAAGTCTGACATATTCAGCAATATTTTTGTTCACTCGCTATAATTACCTTGCTCACTTTATTGCTTTAACTCGCACTAAAACACAAATACAACCACAAAAAAGGGCTCTCTTATCCATGGCCAAAAGTAACTGGATATCCAGTGTTGATCTGTGATGATGTCACAACATTGTCGAGATGAATGGTACACATTAGACTCAGTCTAAACAAATCAGGACGGAAAGACGGGGGAGAAGGAGAGAGAGAGAAAAGTAGGGTAACTGAAGTAATCAAAAAAGAAAAAAAGATCAGGAGGGAGGGTTTGAAGAAAAGAAAAACAAAGAGCAAGCAGAGAGAGAAAAAGCTTTCCCGCTCTTATTTTTTGAAATACATTTTTCCTTTTGTGTCCAATCAAATCCACAGCTCTCCCTCTATTGATTCAATGTGAGGAATGGGCAACATGCTTGAGGGCCACGTCTTTTTTCTTACTGCTGGAAGACTAAATTTTGTACTTTCAACAAAGTTTGACTAAAGAAACAAACAAAAGTTTCAGGATTAACATTTATGTGTTTTAATGTAATGCAGTTGACATAACTTAATTAAATTAGCAAATCAGAATTTAATGAAACCTTTTCAATGCATGTTACAGAGTATTCATTAATAAAGCATATTTTAATTATATTTTTGTTTATTTTTACAGATCATTCCAGTTATGCAATCCAAATTAGCTTCATAGAAACAATTATAGCCAATTAAAGCTCATTTCCCCAGATGATTTGACAAAATTGTTTTTTTTGTATCGCAAAATTCTGCCTCTGTTATCATGAAAAAATGTTTTGATCTCTTGAATCGAATGGTCAGTCACGTTGAGGGAGTAGGGGTCTGTATGTGGAAACAAGGCTGCCAGTTTCCCACTCATGTTCTATATGATTTCCACTCAGAACCAAAACCACACATACTATCGGAATATGAAATATAATTTAGGCAGGTACCAATTTTAATCTTAAAACTATCCAGTAAGTCTACAATATTCAGCTTGGTTTTGTAAGAGGGTTCAAATTTTGCAGACTGATTTAATGTCATTAATTTGCAATTGGTGTTCTTGACCGCATGTACAAATTAAATACAATTCTTGTTTTCAAAATCAAATCATTCTAACATTTTTTACTAATCATCAACTGCCCAAGAAGAGGATATCTTATTACATTTAGTTGACTTGGTGCTTTTTTTCTTCATTTTAGTAACACATTTATACTGCTTTAACTTCGTCCATTCGTCCATCCTTCTTTTTCTCAAAGTCACATCTTTATATTCTTGTCTTGTCTTACAATTGCTTCGTTTTAAACTTTCAATCATGCTTTGAATATAAAATTCCTCTACCTGACACCCACATTCCCTGTCATAACTCACAAACATCATCAAAAAGGTCAATAAATCTCCATCCTTCCCCTTATCCTTTATCACCTTGTCATTCTCTTACCTTCGACGATGGGAGGGAATCACACTCATGGTCATCGTTAAATCCAGTTTCAATCTCGTCTGAGAATTTGAATTACTTGTAAGAAAATTCTTTAAACTTGTTCCAACACCTGCGCCTCCAGGAATCAGGACACATCATTAAAAAAATGAAGTAAAGTCCTCCTCTACCATCAAACTATGTCTCTGTCCAGCAAACGTCCTCAATCCAATGTAAGGCCATGAAAAACAGTCCAGCAGAGGCATACTGAGGATCACACAGGCAGAAAACCCCCTGATGCAGACAGAGGTCGTTCTGCAAATACTTTGGGACTGTGCAAAATTTTTGCTCAAACCACTCCGAGGAACAAGAGGAGGAGACAAAAGACAGATGCAACCACTGTATAACAGAGAAGAGGAAAGCATGCACACATGGTTTTAGTCCAGAAGAGGGGCTGGACCCCCAAATGTACCTCCACACACTCATACCCTCCTCATCTGGACCTTGGAAGAGGGGGTGGGGTGGGGTGGGAGGGTTGATTGAACAGACACACACACATAAACACACGCACATACACACACCTTCATGTTTTCCGTCTTCCGTAACCTGACCCTGAGAACACTAATCAGGAGTCCCCCTCAGCTCATGCGGCACACACACGTCTACACTTTTTATTCTCTGAGGAGGGAGCATGAAAGGCGGGAAACCTCCACACACTTTTTACATTAACTCACTTTCTTCTCTCTGTTGCCCCTCCAACCCTCAAAACCCCCCTCCCCCAGTCAGTGTTTCATATTATAAACACAAAGGGCATTTTTCTGTTTTCACATTCCTGTCGGTCTCGGGTCATTGTTTTCAAACCTCCCTTTTATTCACTTTTTAACTCTCCTCTTGCTTTGCTCGGTTTTATTTTTCATCAGAAGAAAGGCATGATGGGAAGAATGCCGCAGGCTAGGGCTGGACAACAGAGTGGAGCAGGGATGACAAAGTTTTGAAGGCCAATGACAAAGTCAGCATCACGCTGGTTCTCTCCACTAAAAGCCTATTGGATTAATTTCTGTGCTCTTGGATCATTGCTTATGCTGTAGCAAAGAATAAAAGATTTAACTTTCTGTTCTTTATAATAATCTTATAATCTTAAAAATTGAATACAGCTTTCATTATTTTGTGAGCTTTAATTTAACTGATGAGATAAAAACACTATTGGCATGGCAGTTTGACTCGGAACCAGCAACCATATCACTTAATAATCGTTGTATGCCTTCTAAACACAAAAATTATTTAATTGTTCATGCTAAATGAAAAACTACAACTTAATCTATTTTATCTAAGAAATCCACAAGAAAGTCCTGCAAGTTTGATTGCACAGCAAAAAAAATGAGAATCCTTAGTATTCAACTTTGGGTAAATAATTATTTTTTGATGACAAAAATATGCTGGTAAAATCCCGCAAAATGTCTTACTAACACAAGAGGTGTGACACACTTTATAAAGTAGCTTTGTTTCCCGCACTTCTTGGCCCCTCTTCCAAATGCTACAAACATATCTGCACTGCTTAGTTCTCTTTCTTCTTTTAAAAATGTTAAAAATGTAACAGAAGGTCTTGAAGGTCTGTCCTTTTTGATACAATGTTGTTGTTTTTGATATATTCATTGGATGTAATTTATTGCCTGAACCTTTTTTTTATTCATTTTCATTGATATCTAGCGTGTGCTGCTGACCTTTTGGCTAGGTTGTCCTAGTAAATGAGATCCTGATCTCAATGGGATTTATCTGGTTAAATAAAGGCTAAATAAAAAATAAAATACAACCAGTCATCACAATATTTGAGATTTGAACGTGTCATTTAAAATTCTGACAACCTCTATTTATGTTAATGATACAAATGAGCTTGTACAATTCAGAGACATATAACAATTCGGGTATTGTCATTTTTATAACAAATGGGCTGTTTCTTAGTCACTTCTATAAACATGATGATATATATTTAGTTGGCTGTTGAACAGCCTGTGTGATATTTGGCAACTGGCCCATGAGGACATAAAACTGATGTGTTTTATTCTATATTTTTCCTCAAAAAATAAAGTGATACTTATTTCTGCATTGCCAGTATCCTTATGTGAGGTTTGGTCTATATTGCCCAGCCCTGATTCCAACATAGAAATGCTCAAAAATAACACTTTGACGTACCTGGAGACATTGTCCGGCGAGCAGGCAGAGATGCTGGTTTCAATGGAGTCGGTACTGTCTACACTCATCGTGTCAAAGGCCTGGTTGTCACGGTACCCGAAGGTGTCCAGGTACACATTGGTCTGGGAAGCCGCCCGAGAGCTGGACTGACCTAGAAAAACACACAGCACAGAGAATTAATGACACACAGACAGAGGTTAACCTTCACCTATATGAGTGTACTCTTGTTCTTTACCTGTCTGTGTCACCTCATCTGGGACCTCAGTTTGCCCAGATGGATGAAATTTTGGCTCACAATGCCCCGCCAGCGTGAAAAATGATCAATACCTTCTTAGTGCAACTGCCCTTATTTCAAAAGGACTTGAAACCAAAAAATATGTCCACAAAAATAACAAGCAAAACAAACAAAAAAATGCGTGTAGGTTAAAAACAGAGTCTAAAGACTTCTGGAGGAAAGATCAAATGTTCCCAAAAGCAGGAGGAATGTTGACAAAATTACAGAACAGACACTAAAAAGAGAGACAAGCTCAGCCTCTGGATACAGGAAAAACTAAACAGAATAACCTGATAACATCTGCCCCACACAGCAGACCCACCCATCTGATGAGCCAGATCAAGGCACCGAAGGGACTCAGGGACCAGATACATGTGCCAGTGTCCGGGAAACACGGCAGTCCGTTTAAAACTCGAAGGCAACAAGACTCAGAATTCTCATTTGTTTTCAGATATCTGTTTTATTAATAAAAAGAGAGCAACAAATCTTCACTGTTTGATGCATGAGGCAAGGGTGAGCGTGTCCTTGTTCCTTAAAACAGTCCATCAATAATCCAATTTTGAACTGGAGAAGCTTTTTTAGTGTAAACAAACCAGCTGTAATTCTGTCTTTTAGGTGGAGCTTCACTTGTAAGATATCTGGTTCAAGCAGGTGTTTAAAATTGATACAAAATGTTATGACTGTAGGTTCTGAAACCAGAACCTGTGGTGTATATTATTCAGACAGAGACAAAAATCTGCTCCACGTAACTCTCAACCACTCACATTCCTGTACTATCTTTACCGACAGATAAACAAATGAGAATCACCGTGGTGACCAATGAAACATAATTAGTTGAATTATAACACCTAAAAGAAAGACATTTCCATATATGGTGCAGTTTGTGTGAAAGATGAGTGAAAGAATGAAAGTCAGTAAAGAGGAATGTCGACATGTTAAGGTTGACCCTGAAATGTATGAAAATATATACCCATGAAACTTTACTAATGACCATATGCTCTCTCTAAAGATTTAATAGTTTATGTATTGTTAATATTTTTATGATCAGAGTATGATTGAGTGTCTGGATCTGTACCTTTGTGCAGGCGTCGAGATTCTGATTCCTTGTTGGATAATGAGAGAATCCTTGGAAGAATGCTGCCACAACTTGTGCTCTGCACCAGAGGCTGATGGGGCTGTTAATAAAAAATAATGAATGAGCAATGTTTAAATTACCCCAAAAGATTCAGAGTATCTAAAAATAAAAGACAATGTACATTTTTTTTTTTTTTTTGGCAAAACAAAAGGAATAAACAGGTGAACCTGATGGTTTCAATGGACTTATGCATCTGTGTTTTTTTTCCATCACAGCTTTTTTGTTTGTCTTTTATTTCAGATATAAAAAATTGAACGTGTTTTTTAGTCCTGCTCTGGCAATCAGGATATACAACTTCAACTTCTACTTAACACCTTGACACTTGCACAGTCAAAACTCTAAAAGATCCATTTTATTTGGTGTGCCTGTCCTTTACATTGAAACCAGCATCACATTTTCTAAATGCACTTGCAGACAGTTTTTTAAAGGAACTGTGGATAGGTACGTCATTTTAAACATCTTGGAGAGTTTATTGTGGATGTATGCTGGCTGAAGACCCTCTGTCTCTTCATGTAAACTCATGAGAAGTATTCAGCGATGTTGGGATCAGGTTCTTAATGACATTGGCCATATATTTTGGTTCATTTACCAAATGAGGAAATGATGTCTCCCTGATGCTACTGCATGATAAGTGTCTGTCACTATTTCTCAGCCTTGAGGAAACTAAAAATGATGAGCAAATCCCAAACTCTTGAAATGAGTTTGCCTGCAGACTGACATTACAGCACAGCTCTCCAGTCCTCTGGCAAACTATCTGCTCACTACTACAGCCAGATATTTCACATTTTGAGTGATCAGTCCAGAGCACCAACTGCCATTTCCCTCAACCCCAGTTCCACTGTTTCCATGCATAGTTGTGTCACTTGGCCTCCTCATTGGAGTTAAGGCTTTCTAGCTGGACTTTGTTGGACAGGAGATGGGTGGACCTACAGTGAGTCCCACTGGAACAAGAGTTTTTAGGGAGCTGCAGGCAGCGCAAAGAGTGCAAGGGGGAGCGGTCTTATCATCACAGACTTCCTATCTTTTCCATAGAGGATTGCTAAGAGACATGCTAAACACAGCAAGTATGTATCACACAAAAATGATGCCTTTTCTCTTTCAGTTAACAGCTGGATTTAACCTACAACAATGATGATCAGAAGTGCCTGTTTAGTATGATTTTTTTATCATAAACCAGACTGTAATCCTACAAAAACCATCAGCATCAAACCAGCAAAGAGTGGTCAAGCCAAACTAATCTGCTTTAGATTGTTCTTCTCACTTTGAATTTTAGGGATTGATAATTAGTGGGGCTGGGTTCGATTTGATATTTATTCAGTCTGGGATATCTCAGTTAAAATAATGCTGTAAATTTAAAAAGTGACCTTTTGACCTGGTACATTATCAAGAGTTGTTTTACATTATCAACTGAACCCAAAGCAGTTACACTGATTATATATTAATGCTATACATTAATGCATATTCTGCATATTACTTGTTTTTTTTGCCCATCTCGTCTTTTTCTTCATGCTTGTTAAATCCAAAAAAACATCCAAACACCAGTTTTTAAACTTACCGGTGGTGCCCCTATAGTGTTACTCCACCATGTTTGTTTTACTGCTTGCAGTAACATCTCAAGAGATCTTGTTCAGTGGAAAGCAGCGCTAAACGCTGATCACGCAAGGCTAGCAGGGTTGATACCACAGGCTGCTTCTCTGCATGTCTAAAGAAAAAAAAACCCACCCAAGCTAAAAAAAAAAAAAAAAAGATCTTTGGATTTTCTGGATTGATTACAAACCATTTTTAAGGGAAACTGATTTTAATCAACTTACTGATTTTTTGAACCCAGCCCTAATAATTAGCATTCTTAACCCTTTTATGCATGGAGCCTACAACAGTATATAAATATTTGGCTAAATTTACATCATTAGGTTGCAGTACCACATCAAATTACTGGGTGGAAATTCCCAAACACGTGTCTTAAGTTTCATAAAAATACTTTCTTTGCACATTTTAACACATCGACATATTGCATCATAAATTCAAAATAGCCGATAAACGGCTAATGAGGTATTATGCCTGTATTCAGATTTCACTTAATATGGTATTTTTTGTTTAAAATTTTGGTTCAACTTGCAAGTAAATGATTTGATTTAACAGCAACAATACATATACTTCAGATTTTGCTTGCTTTTATTTACTCTTAATGAATGTTTGTCAAAGATGGGTTTGTGGATCTTCATAAATTTCTGATGAACGGTGCCCACTGTAGTGGACAGATGCATAACTCTCTCATAATATGACGATGAAAAAAAAACGACCATGATTTTTAACTTGTTTGAAAGTAAAGACAAACATGTTAAAAAGTATTCATTTGGATAAACATTCACGCATGGAAGAGTAAAAGGAAAATGTTGGGAAATCTACCCAGGGCCAGTAAAAATCCCTTGGAAGCCCATCTTACAGCACCATCTTTGTGCAGGAAACCCTTTCTTGGCGTTTACCTTGCTGGGGAAGCTGCGTCCCAGGGTTGCACATGTGAACTGGGGCGTCATGGTGGGTGTGCTTTTCTTCCTGGGTAGAGTGTCACTTTGATGGGATCCTAATTCTCTCTCAGACCTTTTTCTCTCTTCCAACAAACGGAATTGCTGATTAACCAAAACAGAGGGAGGTGATGAACACAGTTAATTATTTAGGATTTATTTGTCTTTCAAAAAGATCGTAGAAACAGAGACTCAACTATACACACACGAATTACCTGCCTGTGTCGGTGAAGGTGTTTTTTAACAGGAAGGGGAGGTGGGGGAGAGTCAGGGAGGGGAGAGGGGTCTCGGTATGACACCATGTTCTCTGGCCAATGCACAGATGGCGTTTTGGGACGGGGGCGGGGATTTAGATGAGAGGAGGAAGAGGAAGAGGATGAGGCGGAGGAGTGACAGTCGGCAGGTAAGGAAGAAAGAACTGGCTTTAAGGGGAAAAAAAGGTAAAGTGTCATAAAACAGTGAAGAAGACAGAGGGAAACTGGGAAAATAGCAACACTTTCACAATGACACAAGCTATTCGTACCATCTGTGCACTACAATGAGGTAATTTTCACACCTAGATCATTTGGAAGAGTTGTTCCGATACCAAGCAGGCATTTTGTGTTTGAATACACTGCTGATCAAGTAGCTCTATTAAGGAGAATGCTAACAGAAGAAATGGGAGCTGCATTTAAGCTCAAACACACTTTAGTCAGCTGATCAAAAGTTTATGACCACAGCTGTTAAAGCACCAGATTCCATATCATTTTCTATCAGGTATTCACACTTTCATGACCTCCTGATGGAAAAGTTAAAAGAAAAATTCCTGTCTTTGAACGTGGACTGATTGTTAAGCTGCATAACGCCTCTCCAAATTCATCATTGCTGCTGTTTTTTTAAGACAGGTCATTTTGAAGTTCTTAAAAGATCTGGAGGGTTATGGAACAAAAAAGTCAAGTGGTAGACCCAAAAAAAATTTCACCGGCACTGAGATGAAGGCTCTAATTGACTGTCTGTCAAGACACAAGACAAACCTCAACCCAGATTAAGGCCATTACTGGTGCTGCCTGCAGCCCAGTCGCCATCAGACAGCATCTGTGAGGTAAGGGCTTAGAAACAAACAAACATCTTCAAAGTCCACATCTCCTTGAACAACACAAAACTGCCTGCTTAGACTCTACAAACGAGCACCAAACATGGGACACTGAAAGATGAAAGAAAGTTTTTTTGTCTAACAAAAATGTCATGACAGTGGGCCCTTGTCTGTGTGGTTTTTCAATAGGACATCGCTGCAGTTCACAATGCCTGCCTGCCTGTCTGACGAAATACTTTTTCCAGATGAGTAACATCACTCAGACCATCCTGCTTGTTCTCCTGATCTAGATTTAAAGGAGAGACAACTTGGGGATGAGGGGCAAGTTCACAAAAACAGACATCATCCCCAAACAGTGGTTGCCCTTTGAAGCCATCTTCACTACTTGGAGAAATCGTCCCAATAGCCCCCTGGAAACACCGGCATCCAGCTTGCCTCGATGATTTTTTTAAAGTGATCAACAAGAGCAGTGGAGCTACTCATTGCTGAGTCCTTTTTTTAAAAATAATTTATATTGTTACCTATTGTAACATCACATAGTTACAAACAATAGAGAAACAAACGGCAGGAGGAGGATCAATAGCACAAGCAACTTTCAAAGTGAGCCATTTTGACCAAATATCAGTAAAGATATTAATTTTACATCTCAGTTTAAATGTTATTCTCTCCATGATGTATATATTGTAAACAACATCAATCCAGTCATTTATAGCAGGTATGTCTCTTCTCAGTCATTTTCTGGTCAGAGCCTTCTTGCTTGCTACTAACAACAGTCTAAATAAACATTTGTCTCCCTTTGCACATTTAAGTTCTTCTAAATCATTGAGATACATGATTTTAAAGTTAAAGCAGATTTTAGACTTAAAGACTGCCTCCAGGACACCATGGACAAATGCTGAGTCCTTTTATGACAATTTTATTTCTGTTTTTCTGATGAACAGCTTATATCAGTTTGTTGTTTTCAATAAATTGCTTACCATAAGTTTTTTTGTCTCTTGCACCCATTTCTTCCTTTTGCTTCTTGAAGCTCTTCTGGAACCTTCTTAGGATCAAGCAGTGCAAAATGCAAGCTCTTGCAGTTTTTCGACTAGTCTGAGGATTTTAATCAGGAGTGTTGTATGAGAGGATTTCATTTTACAGTGAGGTCAAAATCGACCCAGCAACTGATACAAACAAGGAGTGAACTCATCACAGAGGTATAAGCAGCAGGAGCAGTAGTTATAACAACTGCATTAGAGCAACCAGGCAGATGACCAAGTATGACTTAATGATAATGTTTAGGATCCCATTGAGTCACTTTTTGTGCACATGCACAACATACACTATATTGCCAAAAGTATTCACTCACCTGCTTTGACTCACATATGAACTTAAGTGACATCCCTAATCTATCAGGTTCAATTTGACATCAGTCCATCCTTTGCAGCTATAACAGCTTCAACTCTTCTGGAAAGGCTGTCCACAAGGTTTAGGAGTTTATATGGGAATTTTTGACCATTCTTCCAGAGACACATTAGTGAGGTCACACACTGATGTTGGATGAGAAGGCCTGGATCTCAGCCTCCACTCTTATTCTTCCCAAAGTTGTTCTAACAGGTTGAGGTCAGGACTCTGTGCAGGCCAGTCAAGTTCATCCACACCAGACTCTGTCATCCATGTCTTTATGGACCTGCTTTGTGCACTGGTGCACAGTCATGTTGTAATAGGAAGGGGCCAGCTCCAAACTGTTCCCACAGAGTTGGAGCATGGAATTGTCCAAAATGTCTTGGTGTGCTGAAGCATTCAGAGTTCCTTTCACTGGAACTAAGGGGCCAAGCCCAGCTCCTGAACCCCCCCCCCACACACACACACACACCATAATCCCCCCTCCACCAAACTTTACACTTGGCACAATGCAGTCCGACAAGTATCGTTCTCCTGGCAACCGTCAAACCCAGACTCGTCCATCAGATTGCCAGATGGAGAAGCACGATACGTCACTCCAGAGAACGCGTCTCCACTGCTCTAGAGTCCAGTGGTGCCGTTCTTTATACCACTGCATCCGACGCTTTGCATTACACTTGGTGATGTGAGACTTGGCTGCAGCTGCTCGGCCATGGAAACCCATCCAAGAAGCTCCCTGCACTGTTCTTGAGCTAATCTGAAATTTGGAGGTCTGTAGCAATTAACTCTTCAGAAAGCTGGTGACCTCTTCGCACTTTGATTATTTGGATGAGTGAGCGAATACATTTGGCAATATAGTGTATCATGACAGCATCAACAAGTTAACATTACTCACTGTCTCTACAGCAGATCATCACAACACTTAGCAAAACTAACGGTTTAAAAATTGTTTATTACCCACAATTCACCTTTTCTCTCTACTTCTACTTCACTTCTCTACACGTGTTACATTGTAATAAGTGGACAAGAGGACTCTGCTCTTTCCTAAATACTGTTGTATGAACATGAAAGGGTAAAAGTGCTTTTTTTGCCAACTAAATCGGAACAAATCAACCACACTGTAGGTGTGAAAACCACCTCACATTTGCAAACCCTTTACACCTCTACACACACCTCGTCCTCTGGTGGTTTGGGGCTGTCGCCGTCAGGGGAGGGATTTTCTGTGGACTCGGGAGAGGCATTGGCCAGAGCAGAGGCGGCGGTGGGTTTAAGTTCCCCCCCAAGCTGTGAGTAAAGCTCATTGATTTCACTGACTGTGACATAGCCCTGGAAAGTATCATGAGGAGAAACGGGGGGAGAGAGAAGGGGTGAGGCATTGCATGAGGTGATTCAGCCAGATTAATATGTTATCACACACTTAGGAATTAGAAAGAATGATGCAGACATTGATAATAGAAGCTGATCCACATGAAAAGTGTTGACTCACAAATCAGGCGTTACATGTTTAACACTCACTGAGATGATAACACAAGACAAAATACATACTTACAGGGAGATAGAGTTAATATTTGTAAGTACAAGCTGTGACATTTTGCATTACAAGGATTGACAGTCACAACAGATCGCTACAAGTAGAACAAAAGTTGTTAATGGAGAGGACATAAGGTACAAGAATAGATGTATTAAAACAGATTATCACAAAAAGAAGGAATCAGAAAGGGATATTAGTGAAACGAGAGATGAAAGTACCTCAGAATTCTTCAGAAAAAGAGAGGAAAGGAAGGATGAGAGGGCACAAAGGTTGACTGGAGGAGGGGAGCTCTTGGCGGATGTGTTGTGACGGCAGTGATCTCTAAAAGACCGACACACATCAGCCAGAGAGACTGTTTCCTGGCAGGTTGAGGAAGGGAGACCCCGGAGATTAAGAGGGAAGAGGATCCTTTTAGATGTCGAAAAGAGAAAAGGCAGTTTCTGTTCTCTAACCAGACAGCTGTCAGTCAAGCTTACCTCCCTTAGAGTGAAACCTCGGCCTCCAGTGAGGTCAGCGTATTTCCTTTCAAGTGTGGCGAGATTTTCTTTCTCCTAGCAGATATAAAGAAGCTTATCAAAGATTTGCCCAAACAATAATTAATCCACCTTTTGTGGGTTATTGATTTTATTGAAAAAAATTAAAAACAATAAAGGCTGTCATAAACACATCATACCCTTTGCAGCATGGCTTCAAGGTTACTTCTCTCCTTCATGAAACTCTCCTTCTCTCGCTGAGCCTGCTGGGTAATCTGAACTGTTTGCTTCTTTAATGTCAGCAGGCGTTCCTGAAGAATATACACAAAGTTTGTTATGTTTATACAATGTACTGTGAATAATACAGCCACTGCTGCTTAATAAAACAAACAACATGCTCTGGACTTTTACTAGACTTAAACTTGTACCGCATTTTCCTGATCCTCTGGCTCCTCTGAAGAACTAAGTTAAGTAATTCCATTCATACTCATTCATACACATCTAGGCACCACTGACTCAGCAGCAGGAGAAATGTTGTGGATCCATGAACATGTGACTACAGGATCTAAGGGTTAAACACTCCAATGTCCCACAGTCTTCTATTTTAGAAATGACTAACTTTAAAACTGATTTGCAGACGTCCCAGACCATTCTGAACCATGCTTGTCATGTTCTGTATATGTAAACAGATATTTCTTTCAAAGTAGGCATAAAACAGGCCCTAAACACAATAGCTTAATACATAAAAACATACAAATGTACATACATACACAAGGGCTGGGTATTTCCAGCTACCCTGATACGATACGTATCCTGATACTGAGGCCACGATACGATATATATCCCGATACACATAAATTGTGAACACTGACTGTGCTTTTAACAGAATTCCCAGTAACTTTTGCTGTTTATTACAAGAAGAAAAAGAACAAGGATGAGTTTTAAATGGCTCTTCAACTTAAGAACTTTAATTCAGGTCCCCAAAGATGCTAGAAACCTAAGTTTAAATTTGGAACTGTGTTTCATGATGTATATTGGCTTCTACTTTGAAATGTGCCATTGTTAACAGTACCCAAAGAGTATTAACAACAACTGTCCAAACATTAAGGCTATATCAATTCTGTAGAATCTGTATCGATACACGTATCCCCAAGGTGTGCATGACGATATTCTGTCATATCGATATTTTGAGCACAGGCCTAACATACACATACTCTAACTAAAGCTCCTTTAGACTTTTGTCAATCATTCTGTTGCTTTATGCCTTTTAATGTTGAAATATCAGTTATTTTCATCAGTTAATTTCCAAATTGTTATCAACTTTCATGCACCAACTCTGTTTATTTCAGTCTCAAGTACTCAAGAACTAGTCTTTTGTCATCTCTTTGACGACAATAAAAACATTATTACGCATTTTATATTTTACAGCTACAAGGAATGAAATAAGGGCAATTGACTTACTAGATTAAAAACTGTTTTTCTTTTTTACAAAAATTTCAAACCAGAAAAGCAATCGAAGAGTGCAGACTCCGTCAGCGCCACAGTCCTCACCCATATCGTGATTTTCACCATAAATACTACTCCTACCTTTATTTCATCTAAATATTTAGATTCCTTAACCATGAAAACATACCATTAGCAATTGGATTCATAAAGATACCTATTTTAGTTCAGTAGTTATTCACATTTTCCATCATGGCGGTTTTACACCACACCCAAAATCTAATGATTTGTTCCTTGTCCCAATCTGAACATTTCCTGAAAAATTCATTGAAATCTGTCCATAACTTTTTGTGTTATGTTGCTAACAGAGAAGCCAACAAACAGACGGAGGTACCGGTAATCAGAAAAAGCAGAGATTTTTCCCTCCAACTGCTTCTCTTTCCCAATACATGTTAGCAGTGCACTTTAAAAAGCCATTATAACAACACAACTCCCACATTAATCAGACTCAACTGTGAATTTATTGTCATGGCAGGCTCTCCTTGTAGTTGAAAGCTTAATATTTATTACCTTGCAAAGGCAACAGCAGAAAAATCATTGGCAGCCATACAGGAGTGCAACAGCAAGTCCCAAAAAGACATGAAAACTCAAACCACAATCAGTCGGAATAATCGAGGGCTTTATTACTCTTTTAGTGAGTTTCCACAAAGCGATCCAACTCTTTTTGGCTGTATACTGGGAATGTGTAAATTTGGAAAATGTACACAAATAACTGAATTGCACTGTTTTTTGGCATCTGATTGTTGATGTACCAAGCATGTTCATGCAAAACATGGGACAAAGCTTAACACACTGCATCTACCACACAGTTATAAAGTTGATTGTGGAAAAAAAGATCAGGGTTACTGTTCTAAATATGCTGACTGTGCTTAATGTAATGGACTGGCTGGTGAGAATGAACCATTAAATCTACTGCCAACCTGGACTGTGTGTATGAGGGCCAACTAAAAATATATGTACAAGAATAAAGTGCAAGGGAAGAAAGGTCTGTCTAAAAATTTGCAAATTATATTTGCCAAGGTCCCTCAGGTTGAGTTCATCATTTGTGGTGAATTCATGGATGATTAAAGTTTTTCAAATTAAACATCTTTGCAAAAACCTGCAGACTCAAATACTTCATGCGTTACCTTTCGTGTCACGGTGCTTCTCTGGTAGTCTGCAATCTCCCGCAGGATTTGCTGTGTGTGCGTCTCCCTCTCCTCATCCTGCCTACTCTCCTTTTCCAGCTGCTGAAACTCGAGGTCCTCAAAACGCTTTGTCTCCGTCTCTAACACCTCACAGTCCTACACACAAACACACACAGAAAATAATACCCTTAAAAACTGGCAGGACAGGCATGCAGACAGGGGGAAAGTAATGTCATACTCTCAAACATGATGTAAGTGTCTGTTAAAGCAGATGTAGCAACATACTTATGGGATGTATGTAAATACTCTGAGGCTTCTTAAGGCAGTTTTGAAGACCAAATTTAAGACTTTTAAAGACCTTTTCAGACATGGAATTGGAACATTACGACCGTTTTAACACGGCAGAAAAGGCCATCTAAAATTCAAGACCTCACAAAAGACAGCAAAGACTTTTCAAAGGTTTAATGCATAATTTAGCATTTTAATACTCCAATAGTTAATATTGGATCTAAGTTGAGCTATAGTTTAGACACATTTTTTGTTAAAAGAATCAGATAAATGAACACACAATCGTTCATTCCCCTTGTAAGTCATTCAAATGCTAGAACCCATATCTTCCAAACAGACAAAGAAAGCTCCCTGATGTTTCATTTAAATTCGACAGTCATGCAGACACCAAAGCATTGCAAATGTACAGGATTACATGCAACATGATCACACAGAAAGCACTCAACCAGAAACAATGACATTCAAAATTCTGAACCCTCAAGACAAAAAGTCATTTTGCTACAAAATTAGACACCAAGAAAAAAATCAGGATTAAATTCATAGAGGAGTAGATCAGTCATTTTAAATCTTAGTATGTATAGTGGTCCATTAGGGGTGGGAGAAAAAATTGACTC
Source organism: Scarus forsteni (assembly GCA_036419115.1). Classification (NCBI taxonomy): domain Eukaryota; kingdom Metazoa; phylum Chordata; class Actinopteri; order Labriformes; family Labridae; genus Scarus; species Scarus forsteni. The sequence goes on from JAZDUH010000049.1 coordinate 2,102,854, forward strand.
GCATAGGTATATAAGCATAAGTTTTTTCCAAATTTAAATGCTTCATTTTGGTCTGTGTTCATAAGCCACTTTTAAATGCAATCCAGGCTTTTGAAGAGAGAGTATAAACAGCTGGTTAAAATATATTGCTGAGTAAATCCTAAAAACTGACTCACATGCGATGTGTATTTTTCCTGATATAGTCTGTAGGCATCATCATTGTTCCTTTTCGCTGGAGTTAAAAAAGCTAACTAAAGATTGCAAAAACTGGCAATATAGTAGAATCTTAATTTAAATCCAATCGGCACCTAAAAAAATCGTCAATCCTTCCTGCTGTATATCTGGTTTTGCTAATCAAGAGAATGATGTATGGATGTAAAGATACTGTAGTGACTGTAGTAACTTTAACTGTTGTAAATTTCCCCATGTGGGACGAATAAAGGTTTATTCTAGGTTTAGTCTAGTACTACGGTTTTGTTTGATTGTATAAATCAGTGGTAATCCCCCTTTACACCCTGCAATAATATTGGGTTGCTGTTTGGTTGTGCTCATTCACAAAGACATTGCAAATGATATTCTTACTATCACCTGTTATTTAAAGGAGACATATCATGCTGATGCATGATTTAATACTTACATATAATATAATAAATTTGAAAACAAGGCCTTACAGCCCCTTAATTTTCAAAAATTGAGATATTGTATTTTTTCTGATATCCTAGAACGAGATTTGATGCCTCTGAAAATAGGTCATTGCGAGATGTCCGCGAGATTTAAATCGTTGTGACGACACGAGGTACCTTTCTTTTTATTGGAGTAATCTGATAAAACACTTCCTCCTCTGTGATGTCCGTTAGCCACAAAACCGTCACCAAGGAACACATCCACCAGCAGCAGTATATAGGTCCCTAGCTGACATTCACTCATTACCAGCTCTGGCCTGTAGGGGGACTCAATACACGGTCGCTGCTTTGAGCCTGCCGGAAAATACAGTAGAAGAAGGACAGGCTGGCTCTACCCCCAATAGAACTGACCAATCAGAGCACAAAGGGCTGTGACGTTGCGAGGTAACTGTAGGTCAGCCTGAGATCCGAGTGTTTCAACTTGAGCTTGATAATGGCCTAAAATGAGGATTTTGAGAACGCTATTGTGGGCCAGTGAAGGAACTAAATGACTTGTACTGAGGGCAGAAATGCTTTACAGGCATCCTAGTCTGGCATAGTGAAAAGGAGAAACAAGCAGGATATGTCTCCTTTAACCGCAATTTTGCTTGCGTTATGGTTGTTGCAAATATAAGAGAAAATAGTAAACACTAAACAAATGAATAATTGCTTGTCTTATGTTTTATTGTATCAGTAGAAAACTCTTTGGCGAACAGATTTTTTCCTGATTTTTTTCACAAGCACATACATAACACTGGATAGATAACATTCTTTCTGAAATAAACAAATTTCTTAGTTACTAAAATGTTTGTGATTCAGTACAATTTTTTGCAATACATATTACTGAATATAATTATTAGCCATAAACCATGTGTCTTACTAAAATGGCTTTAACAATTTAATTTTAACCTTTATAAAACAACTCAAACTGCAGACGTAAAACAAAGTTGCACAGAAAGAAAAATAAACCAACACAGACCAGGAAAATCAGAAAGGAGAGAAAATGAAAAATGTCCACATGCATGTCATGATCCAAAGAACACATGGCCCTTCAAAGCCTTCACAAGGTAATGTTTTCAGTGAAATTACACACATGAATCATTTTTTAAATTTCCAACTGAGTGTGCACATGCAGAGCTTTTACTGTTCCCATCATTTAAGCAAACAGGTAGGACATAAAAACACAAAAAAGAACATACAGAGTGATTCTGTAAGGACTTGTGGCAATCAAACACGTATGAGGCATGGCTATTAAAATGAAACTAATGCTTTTATCCATTTTTACTGATTATAAACACTATTAATGTCTTTTTCCTTCCATTTTCACCCATTCTGCATGAACACACCGCTGCATTCAGGTCTTCCACCGATCAAAGAAGTGCAGTAGGTCTTCTTTAGACAGTCTGAACAGTCAAACATGTTCCTTTAAAAACAGATTTGAAAAAAGTCACATGGTGCCGGATCAGGTGAATGAGCTGTTGACTGTTGAACCTTCTAGTACACACTCCTCCAAATTTATACACGTAGTGTCAACGAAAACAATCAAAAGGCCCTTTAATCTGGACTTGTTATGTCATGCCTTCTCTAACCTTGGTGAAGGCGATGTTTTCTGAAACTCTGGCTGCCATTTTGTTTGTGTTTCCATAGAATCACTCCCATAGGTTGTGTTGCCCTCAGTTTGTTCCAAAATGTCTCAACTCATCATCTTGAAAAATTCACGTAAAATTTGCCAAACTGTCTCTTTATCCGTGGAGACCATTTTTTTTTTTTTTTTTTTTTTTTATATGTATGTTTTTGGGCATTTTGTGCCTTTATTTGTAGGAGAGAGACAGTGGATAGGCTTGTGAAAGGGGTGAGAGAGTAGGGGAAGACACTCTGCAAACTGGTCACAGGCGGGATTCGAACCTGGACTGGCAGAAGCAAATACATGGGGTGCCTGGTTGCTAACCACTCCGCCAAACCAGCACCCCGTGGAGACCATTTTTATGTTATCATTCTAAAATCATTTTAAATGATTTGTTCAGTTTGTTCAATGTTTTCTTATGTTCTTGATATGCAAGATCCCCCTTCATGTTTGTTATTTTTGACATCCTCTATGCCATTATAAAATCTTTTGTGCTGTTAAAATACATGTGCCTTCATAAACTTAAGTTTACAAATGAAAAGAGCATCTGCTGTTTTGATAAGCTTCACCCAAAATTCAAGTTAATGCATTGCTCATTTTTTAAGCAAATCATTTTTTGATCCCTCAGTAAAAACACAAGGGCTTTACTTAGTAGCCTGCAGTGCGCTAAAGATGTCACTTGTTGGAAACTTAGAGCAGTTGGCTGTGATTACCCAGCCTTTAATATGCAACACTCTGCATGACTGTTACCCCTTTGGTTTTATCCTCATGTGGGCAGTCTCATTATTCAATAGCCATGCCTCATAAAACCAATGCATGTCCATGAGTTTGCGTGTGTGTATGTGTGTGTGTGTGTGTGTGTGTCGGGGTGTGTGTACTGACCCTGGCCAACTGCTCCTGCAGGGGCTCCTTGGTGGCCTCAGGGCAGCTGTCCAGCTGGGAGCGTTGCTCACACACAATCTGAGCCAACCTCTCTACTCTGCCCCTTTCTGCCTGCAGCAACTCGCACGCCTGACATACACACACCACAAACCAGAGACGCACAAACGTCCCCGCACATACGGCCATGTACACATTTGTTAATGTGCACACGCAAACAGACACACACGTACACAGGACAGAGAGAGGATGGCAGTGTTAGTGGGACTGGGGGAGCCACAGTTAGTCACTACGACAACCGGGTCAGCAAGATTAGCCTAGAGGGGTGGAGGGGGAGGGAAAGCTGGAGAAATAAAATCTAATGAAGAGATGGAGTAACATGGAGGAATTAAATAGAAATGAAGGCATGAAGATGGTGTGAAAATTGTGCTGTAAGTTTTTTTAAACTTGCGACATTTCTCTTATTTTGGAATGGAAATGGACAGAGGAATGGATGGAGGTTAATGGCTTTTTAATAATACAACATATGAAGCCACCCAAAACCTGTACAAGCATTCAATTTCACCTTCCTTTCCATCTGTCCAGTAACAAACAGTTATCTCCCTGGCTGTTTTGTCTCTCTTTCCCTAAAACCCAATTTGTACTCGTCAGACCAAACACACACACAAACACACATGAAGTTCAATCTGCTTCTCCACATGAAGTTCACACCAAGGGAAAGATACCATATACGCGCACCCACGCTCCTTCAGTTGAAGAGGGTAGACGATAGTATCACTTGGTGACCGCTATACCCTGGACAGCATTAACAGATATATATTTGGACCACACACAGCATGAGAGGGATTAACACTTACCCATAAGTCACATGACCCCTGTATTTCTAAGACTCTGCATAGCATATGCGATTTCTGCACTGCACACAAACACCTTGAGAAGGGAAATTCATGCTGGGAAACTATCATCTTTGCTTGACAGGAAAACAACTTTTTAAAAAAGGCTCAAGCTGTTTGTATAATGATCAAATTCCGTGTTCCACATTATGCATATCAAGCATCTTCTCATCTTCTAAACCAGCTGCATGTTGGCAGGCTCTTAGACACTGACTCAACCATTACAAATCCCTGAGGGCTTCCCCTCTGACTCTCATTGCTTTATAATTAATCATATTCTATCAAATACCTTTTCTTTCTCCTGCTGGGACTTGTTCTCAAGGTCAGCCATCTTGTTGTGAAGTGCCTCTAGAGCATCTTTTTCCTGCTGGAGAGCAGCTGCTTCTGACTCCATCTCAGCCTCGACCAGAGCCCGCTCCACCTCCACCTTGGATAAAAACACACATCAATAAGTCATTTGCAGATGAATCCTCAAGATGGCTCTCTGAACAAGCTGAATTCCAGCTCCTGGCTTCCTTCATTCTATTTAAACACTCTACAGCAGTGGAAAAAGTTTTCAGACACCACATGCAGTTGTGATAGACTTCATTTAGAGTCACTCTAAAGTCTCAGAGTACTGTTTCTTTTAGCACAGTGACAGCCAAAACACTAAAGAAATCATAAGAAGCCATTAGAAACCTAAAATTGATTGGTTACACAGAAAAACACAAGAAATTTTGAGCATTGCTTCATTTTGTTACCACTGACCAGCTAATGTTTAAGGCCATGCTTTTAATTGAAGACACCATTTTTGTTGTCACGATTGTGATGGTTTATTAATATGAGCATGATGAAACTACCAAGGATTTTACTTTTTCTTTTTGACAATGAACAACAAATCGTTTCAATATTGTGTCAGTCTGATGCAGCCAAGCATTTGAAACATAAAAAAAGATTTTGCTGCAAATATTTATGAGATAATATTTTAGACTCTGAAAATTTTTAAGGCTTTCCCAAAAGAAGTCCACGACTGTATGCTCACAATGCTAGCTGGTTTTATTTCTTTGATAGGCAATTAGGTCTTCTTCACGACATGGTATCTGCTCAGCTTGGCTCAATTTTACTCTGTTGTTTTGGTTTTCCATCAGGGATTGCGCCTCGTACTGGGCATGGTTTTTCATATCACCTCCAGCAAGGTTTCAAGCAGCCGAGATGAAACTTAATGTGGAACATTGCTGACCTCTGAATGATCTGAGTCTTGACAAAGTCGGGGTGTTGGTGCAGAATCAAACACCCCCCTCTTTCATCTCTGGAATACTGTATGAATTCCCAAACTCTCCTCTGCTCAACAGCATGTTGTTTTGTTGCGTAAACCGTCTCTGAAACGAAATTCTTCTCCTTACTGTTACAAAAGCTACGGGGGGAGGTGAGGGGGGCAACTCTATAACCTTTGTTTTCTCCTTCATACACTCTTATTTTGCACAGCCATGCTCTGCCAACCTCTGAGAGGGATTAAAAAAGTCTATTTGGAAATGTTAGACAAAGTGTGAAGTTTCCAAACCATGCAGTTGAGCTGAGTTGAGTAGATAACACAAATGGAAAGGCAGGAACATTTCATTCTGATACCTCTCTGGCAGATTCCTCGATCTGGTTGTCCAGCTCTTTGATCTTTTGCTCCACCTCCTCCATGTTGTTGAGCACCTGGATCCTCTCCTCCTCCACACGCCTCACTTCCTCCTCTGAGGGACGGACTTCTTGTCTACGGTAACGACACGCTTCATCGACAGCCTGGAAACAGAGATGTTTAAGAGTCAAAGGTAGCACAATTATCATAATAAACAACGATAAAACCTTTTTTTAGATTTAAGAGTGTTTGTCTAAATAATGTCCAGCTTTTGAACTGATGAGACCACTAATGAGAAGGGTAGGTAACACAGAAGGGCTGGGCAATATCGACAAAACAATCATGTATTGATCGAATTTGATTACAGTAAAAATAATATAATAATGACCTGTGTTCAATGATCAAAATTGCAGAAAAAACTCCTACACTTCTACTTAATTTTACAAAAGCATTGTCAACAGTTCTTAAATGATGACACACATCAAACTTTACTACCATGTCAGAAAAACATAAAGCCTCTATCATTTAATGCTCTGGGCTATCACAAAGTACAGGAATTAAATGATGTCAGGCTGCTTTTTAAACTAAAATCTATTCATTAACAAGTTGAAATCATTAGAAAAAGAATTTACCCAATATGTAATGTTAGAGGATGTTCACATTTGCCTCAATATCAAGCAGGTATCACTACAAACTTTCTTTTATTTTTTCTTATGAAGAAAGAAGCAATAATAATCATAATTATCACCATTTAATCAACTTTGCACCCATCAATGGCCAGATTAGATAAATTTCAATGCAAAATAATTGCTAGATCTTTATAAACAGTCCTGTTTGATCTTGTTAAAAGTCTGATAACCTGCAAAGGCAATATGCTTTGGTTTAATTTTTGTTAGAAGGGGCTTGGTAAACATGAGCAACATGAAATGTTTTAATAAACTCTCAGTTCTCATAGGAAAGTACTTTGCCCCTTAAAGTACCCATTTTTATGTTGTGTTTTTACTTGCTGGTGTTGATTATGTAACAGCTTATCAGCCTCCATCTACATGTGTGTTCTCTGCTCATTATTGGCAGGCACCAGGGCTGTATTGACAGTCCACTCTGCATCCTGTACCTTCTGCCCCTTCTACTGAGCATTGTTTGGGCTTCTGTCAGCACAGGGCTCATTATCACAGCCAAACTTTGTCCTGACTCCCACTCAGATATGATCCAGATCTGAATGTTAAAGAGGAAGAAAAAAATTGCATCCGATACTCAGAGACAAAATTCTTTTTTAATTAAACTTAAATCAAACCCTTGCTCAATAGACACTTAAGATGTGATGTTAACGGTGAAACATACCAGGACATGGGACCTTTAATTGGTTCAATAAAAACATCCAAATGCCTGAAAAGCTTAACACATTGCTCAGTCCTCTGACATGCAGAGAAACAAGGTTCAACAGTGTTTTTTTAAGAGGTTTCGTTAACATTTTTGTTCGTTAGCGGCAAAGAAATGCGAGCACACACGGGGGGACACATACACCCTCCCACACCAGCTGCCAGTTCTGAGTGGTAACACTTCGTCTGCTCTAATCTAATAAATGGGCTGTAAATATCTCCCATCTGTGTTTGAGAAGGATGTGTATGCTGATACTTTCCAAGTAACAGCAGGAGTGATCTTTGTCACTCTTATGTCTTTCATAAAGAACAGAGCGCATAATCACTCCCTACATCCATGCAGATTAATCTTTTAAAGAAGTTGGCCTTAGCCGGAGGTGCCACTATAACAGTGTTGCACTTTAATGCAGAGGTTGTGTGTGAGGCTGAAGTTTATGTCACAAGTATTTGAGCCAACTAAACAAAACAATGCTGGTGGATTATCTGTTATGATTTCTCTGTTTAACTTTGTTTTAAGTAGGGGTGAGTATTGGCAAGATCCACACGATATCACGATACTTGGGTCACGATATTTTATGATATTACAGTATTGCGATATTCTACAGTTAACTAAGAAAAAACTAAATATGGTGTATATGCAAATCACACAATATTACCCAAGACTGAAAGTTCAAATCAAGTCAAAACTATTTAAATAAAAAAAAACAACTCTTCCATTTCATTGTTTTTGAAATATGTCAAATGCAGTGTTACATACATACACTTAACTTGAAAACATAGAGTGCATCAAGTCACTTAAACTAATGTTACAAAGAAATTATCCTTGTTTTCCCTTTATAACATCGATTGAAAGCATCCTAACCTGCAGTGCAGCTCAAACTGTAATTGAATACACCTTAGCCCTTGGTTTTGCCCGTTAACGTCAAGTGAAGTGGTGCCCCAATTCTCCAAAAGGAAAGGGGAAGGGCTGCATAGACAGACCAGGACCTCACTTCAAACAAAGTTGTATAAGAAGTTCCCATAATAGACCGCGGACATGAGGCAGAGCGCAGATCGAAGGAAGCGCATAATTTTAAGTATTTATTAAATCATCAAGTAAATATTAACATGTTTTGAGTTGTTGGTCTTGTTTTACAAGTTCTTGTTATAACAAGCTAGCTTTCTCAGCTGTAGCTACGGTTAATGTTGCATCTGCCTATGAGCGACTCTGGGTGATGACGTAGCAAAATCGAGCTGCATCTCCTTTCTCAGCAGTGCGTCATCACCCCTTCCCCTTGGCCCTCAAAACAGAGGGCTAAGGGGAAGAGCTTCAAGGCAGAATTTGGATTCACCCTAAATATGCATATTCAAGGCAATAAAAAATGACTTTTGAGTCAACATTTGGCTGATTCAGATATCCATAAACTCCTTAAATCTTAACACAGCGCGGTGGCTAGCTTAATGACCAGATCTCCTCTCCTTTTCATACCTCATTAATCCTTTGAGCACGTGGAGACGGAGAAGGGCCGAAACTTCGCAGGCTGACAGCAGGAGATTCAGACCTGTTTTCTCTCTGGCCGCTGCTGCGCCTCCGCCGTACCTGTAGATCATCGTCGTAGTAACCATTCTCTAATCCAGGAGAGGTCAGGTGCCCGTTCCCTGTTGTCCCATTGACGGCTGAAGAGTCCGAAAAAACAGATGGTGTGTCATCATCATCGTCATCGTTTACTTGCAGTTTCTCAAGCTCCTGGTTGATTTTTTGGAGATCTGCTACTGCTGAGGTGGGATCTGTAGCTGAGCCGCCTCCATCGCTCTCAGAGCGACCGAGCTCTGTGCACAGAGACAGGATGGTCTCCAGCCGCTGTCGCTCCTGGAAAAGGGTCACATACACAGCATTATTACTTTTCATCATAATCTTATCTGGATACATTTATATCAAAAGGCAGTCAATTAAATGACACATTCCATTTTGACTAGGACTTGTGATATTTGCCACCAAAAGTGTATCCTAAGTCACAGCCTTCAATCCACAGACACTGGCACAGCAGTGTTTCTGGGTGCAGCACAGAAGAGCAGACCTTTTCTTGAATATTTAGGACTTTTTTTAAGGTTGTACTGGTTCAAAAATATGTACACAGTACACACACACACCATACATTACAATATTTGAAATAGTGATGCACAACATCATTGGTAAAATATCAGGGACATTTTTTCAGATATTTACAACTGATATATCGGCCGTACACAGCCCATCTATTGGCTGTAGTATCAGCCAAAAACACAAATGTAGCTTATCGCTTCACCTTCTCATCATTGCACAGGAACATTTATAAACAAAGAGTTACATTTTTGAAGAAGTTCAACATTATTTTAATGTTTCCTTACACAAACAGATGGTCATATTTAAAGCAACAAATCAATTTTCATGAAGTAGTGACTTAGAGCTTCTGATCGATATTATGTTAGTAATGATATCAGCATATTGGATATCAGCAAAATTCCAATATCCCAATTTAAAGGTGCAACCTATCTAACAGGTATAAAACATAGGTGTTTATGCATAACCAATTCCATTTTGTTCCATACAACAGACAAGGAGTCATAACAGCTCCATAACAGCAGCATCAAGTTTTCCCATCATAAAATAAAGTTTCCTTTGCTCAGGTTACCTGAGGCAGCATTACAGAAGTCAACCCCTCCAGTTAAAGTGTCCTCATGTAGTCCAGAATGTTCTAGATATGATCCTCTCGTAAATATGTTCTACACGCAAGCTAGTGATAGAGGCAATGCATATTCTCCAAAAAATGTCATTTCTAATCCACAGAACAGGAGTTCCCCTTCACAGCCCTGAATGCACAGCTAAGTGAAGGACCCTCATGCAGGTTTACAGTAGCTGCTCCGTCAGGCAGAGTGTGAAAGCCACACAGCAAGTGTGTGTCTGTGATATCAGACACCTAAAGGGGGGTAAAGAGGTATGGCCCAGTGTTGTGTGCATGTGTTTGTGTGACAGTGAGAGAGTGGGCTAATAAGAAGGTGGACAGCTGTCAACTATCGGAAGCGTGCACAAGAACAGGCGATGACTTCAAACACAGGAATGTGTCTGTCTGAACTGACACTGAGGAAACAACAAACTCTCCAGGGAATTCAGCTCTGGGAAGGGAACCGCACCTGGAAAGTTGCCTGCTTAGAAAGGTATGTCTTTTTTTCTTAAAGCTACTGTTGCACTAAAAATACAGACTGTTTAATGTTGAAGGTACAGAAAAAAAGTCCACACCCCCATTTATAGAATGTAATGTGAACCAGGAGCTGCAGCAAAACAAGCTTGTGTCAGTTTGTCACCTTGTTCTATTCTAATGCACACAAGTCTTGCGGAGCCCCTTTAGTGATCAGCTGCAACTACAGAGAGACAGTGTGAGGAAGAACGAGGAAGTGTGACCACTAAAATACATAAAGACAGAAGAATATCCAGCAAAAAGTGTGGAACAAAGTCTGAAAAGGATAGACATTTTCTGAGCACTAATAACTGTTATCCTTCGACTCTTTTCCTCGTTTAAAGCAATTCAGTATTCATAAAGATGAAAATATAACCCCTTTTTCCAAATGCAAACCTAAATGTGCAGGGACAGGATGTATATCTAATTTAACTCGACCTGATACTGGGCCATGTAAGAGAGACAAACAATTATATCTAATTATTTTGTTTGGGAAAAGATTTATTTTAAAGCAGCGGATTTTGATTCCCTGAATATAAATCACTTTAGAATATTTGTTAAATGTTATTTTACTTTGAAAGGTTGAAAAGGACAACAAAAAATGTAAACAGTAGGGAAAAGTATATCAAAGTGGGTAAGCCAATTTATTTTGCTATTTATTTTGATGATGATGAAGTTCATGATGACATTGTGATCTTTAATGTTCTTGTGTTGTGTTTGTTTTTGTCTTTTTCTGTTTGTGTAAATAAAGTTAAAAAAAAAAACGTGTCCTGATTTTAACAAATACATCTAATATTGCATCTTCACAAAGCACTTTGGCTAAGTTTGGTTCATTGCAGTTATCATTCTTTGTATATACACTGACAAAAGTTGTGAGAAATTACCAATCAGCAACATCCAGCTTTCTCTGCTCCTGTCTGTTGGGGGTACCTAGCATAACTATCTGACCCAGCAGGGTGCATCTGACTCAACTCTGCACAAGCAGGGTACGGCTGGCTGTGGAAATGTAAGAAAGGTTTGAGTTTTTCTGTATCAAGCTGCACTTTTCTAAACTGGAAATTCTAAAGGAAACACAACCATGAGGTCAGCATCCTGTAGCAAGGCAACTTCTCTCGTTTAATTCCACTTTCTGCATTTTTTTCTACTTTTTCTGGAGTAAGTTTCCGAAAAGCTTTTAAAGCACACAACCAAACATGGGTGCTAGTTTGATGGAGTGGTAATCAACCAGCCTCAGCCTATAAGCATGCTTCTGCTGGCCTGGGGTTCAAATTCAGCCTTTGGCCATCTTGCAGTGCATCTTCCCCCCTCTCTCTCTCTCCCATTCACAGGTCTATCTACTGTCTCTCTCCCTCTCGTCGATAAATGCATGAAATGCCAAAAAAAAAAACACACACACAACCAAATATCACTGCTCAGAGTGCAGATGATGCTTTTACCCTTTCTGTACCACTAGAGGGCAGACACAGATCAGACAGCAGTGTCCTGAGCTGGAGCGAAAGGCTCTAAGATACTGACTCCAACAGCACTGCAGAGGTAAAACTGTCTGTTAAAGCAGCTGATTAATTCATTACAGGCCATATGGGACAGTTTCACAAAAGAGGATATGATAAACAACAAGTTCAAAACTAAGGCTGGATATACCATTTTACCTTTAGTAGATGTAATCAGGGAACACAACATGAACTTTCACAGCTATGTTGATGACACTCAGATTTACATTACTTTTTACTTATTTCCTTTTAATGTTGGGTTTTAAACAGTTATATTTATATTTATTTATCAACTTTTAGCACTTTAATATATCCTACCATGGCTTATCCTTTTAGTCTTAGTGTCTGTGTTTCTTCATTTTTAATTTAGGATAGCATTTCCTCAGTCCTCTGTTATTGAATAGTCCTTGCTAGTGTGCCTGTGTGTGCCTGGTAGCATGTTTGTGCCAGAATGCATGAGTGTGCACATGAGTGGCTGTCAGTGTTAAATGTGGACTGAGAGGGTGGGTAGGATTTCAGATTTTTTTTATTATTTGATTTTATTTTATCATAGTATTTCAATTATTATATTTTTCCCCCTGACTGTTGTCTGCGTGTTTACTTGAATGTTCAGTGCAACATTTTATGTATGCAAAGTGCTTTATAAATGAAGTCTGATTGATTGATTGATTGATTGATTGATGTTTGGAATATAAGAAGATATTGTCTTCTAACATCAGGATGCAAAAGATATGACTGCATTAAACAATGTGAAATAATGCTGCTGCGGCCACAAACATTTGAGTCTTAATATTTCAGGTTGACTCTATAATCAGAGCAGGAGAGACAGGTCCATTATACTCCACCTTGGAAAAAACAAGATATTTGATATCTAACCAAAAACCAGCATTTGTGGTTTGTGCAGCCTCCAGAAAATCCTTTCTCACAGCTATACCACAAGTTCACTTCGAGTATGGTTAGGTGAAGCAGAGCGACAAAAACAGAGGGTTTATGACTCCAGCTGTCATTACATGTGGAGCATCTGTATGTTTATCCACCTGCTCCACTAAAGCTCTGCTCTCTAATCTCATGGGCTCCTCTGACCATCATCTTACTGATGTGTTCTGTGGCTCCAAAGCGGTACGGACCGCACTGGGCGGAGCTCCAGGTTTCCGACATAAACACGCACCACACATGCACAAACATACACATGTACACACACGTATAATTCAAGCATGGGGTTAAGAATAGTCCTCAAAGTATGGGCTAACTGCCAAAGGCATCTGTGCAATGGCGAGGCAGACTTTGAATGTGAGAGTGTGTGTGTGCATTAAGCTCCCTGGGAGAGTGTGTTTGAGAGGACGAGGAGGAGGGATGTAAGAAGGAGGCATTCCTGAAGTCATTCCAGGAAGTTTTTGTCTATGTGTGACTTTGTAGATGTATGCGCCTTTCACTTTTGCCTTTTATCATATGAACAGCAGCAAACTGTCAAAATCCTGCAATTCTTATAGTTTTCATACACACGTAACACCTTGGCATTGGTCTAAAAACTAACGTCTGAGCCCTCCTGGGAGGGGGCATGGATTTCAGAGCGTGAGGGTTAGTCTGCTCTAGGAATCAAGACTTGATCTGTATATGTAAACCAGGACACAAAACTGTGTGAAAATACTTATTTTCTGACTAAGAAATATCAGGATACCCAGATCATCACTTGTAATCCAGACATAACACCATTTTAAAACTTCACAAAACAGAGTTAGAGAAATGCAGAGGCAATTTAAAAGTTAATGTAAACAACTTTTTATGAAAAAAAGGCTTGTGTGTAAATTTTCCAGGTAATTTCAATACTTTTACTGTTTTGTCTGAAGGACTCTCTCACATGCTCTTTCATATTCTTCTTATTTTTCACTCCAAGTGACCGTTAGTCCTGAAACTATTTGTAAATGACACAAACAAGTGTATTTTCACTTAATACTTCAATGTTTTGATTGAACGCTTTGTTCCTTGCTTCCCAGATAGTAAAATAATCAATCCATGCACATCAAAAATCTTTAAAACTTCCCTTATCTGCAGCTCACAACTTAGGTCGTGGTCTGAGGGAAATATTCACTGTCAGAAATCATCACCAAAGTGACACGCTGGTAAAAGACTTTGACTTTTAAGGGATATCTAAATCTTACTTAAATTTTAAATTAATTCTCACTTCACTACATCTCTGATCGTTGAAAAGTCTTCGCCCCATTGAGATCTCTAGGGTCTGCAGAGCAGCTTCTTCTAGTTGTTGCTAAGGTAAGGCTAAAGACCTTTGGTAATCAAGGCTTCAACATGCTACCTCTGTATATGATGTCTCCCACCTTAACTATTTTAAAATCTCATCTTAAAGCTTACTTTACTCATTGGATTTTAATTGATCATGGGAGCTGTTTGGTCTCTTAAGTTGCCTTTTTTCATGTTAACAAATCAAGTTTTAAATTTGTTTCATATGTATTTATAAATTTATAGAACCCTATCATTTAGTTTTAATTCTTAGTTCTTCTATTCAATTTTATTTTATTTCTGCTTAGTAGCCACTAGTCATTAAATAAACTTGATTGTTTTTTTGTTTTTTTTAAATGTGCCACATAAATGAAGTGGATTGTATTGGACTGATATAAATAATGGTATGGATTCCATATTAGTCAAATTTTCCAAAAACCTAGAGTTTACACTGACATCTCCATGTCCCTGCCAGGTTAAAGGTGCTATGAGGAGAATCTATTACCGGCGACATTAAGACTCTGCTACCCATTACGACTGTCATAATGCTGTGTTCAAGTAGGTAGTTTTTGATGTGTGACAACAAGCAACTTTTGGAAAACTTAGTATCATGGTTTTGTAGCCGGCTATATATCGCTACTTACAGCCCGATGCTCTAAGACGTGTCCGAATAATATAAATTTGCTCTAGGTTTAATTGTCTCTTTCCCGAAGTTGAGTATCCAGGCCAGTCCAGTCCTGTCCGACCCAACCAGAAGGCTAAGGAATAGCATTTATGGATAACCTATTTTGATGCTATAAAACTCATCTTAATGTGTGTATTTCGATCAGGCATATATCAAAAAGTGAGACTTTTTTGTAATTACATAGAAACTCCTCACAGTCCCTTTAAAGAAACATAAAAATGACACTTTGTAGGGATATAAAATTTAATGGCCTTTGCTACAGCTCCATATCATGGCTAAAACACTAATGCTTACACTTGTTTATGCTGCAGCCCTCTGTGTTGGTCACAGAACTGAACGCTATCACTACTCTTTGTTACTATTTGTTTCTAGTAAAACTGTCAAACATTTCAGGAATTTGTTTTACCATGATTCCTCCACTCCAACTCTGTACCTCATACTACTATTTCAAAGAAAAAAAGACAGAGAAGTAGTAAAAACAAATTTAAATTAAGAATGAGGACACTCTCTCCTTTATTTCTTATTTCTTTTCTATTTTACTTCTGAGGATTTTGTTTTTTTCTTATATTGTGTCATTATTTCCTCTATTCTTATGGTATTCCTTGAAAATATTTCAATAAAATGGCACAATGAATTAAATAACGTACAAATTAAATAACGTGTGAAAGGTACCTTCAAGTAAGTATAAGGCAGAAACCATCTGTCTATTTTTGTTGCTGAAATGTATACTGGCTTGGACATTTTTATAGATCAAAGTGTGTGGAGGTGCTCTAAGTAGAAGGGTTGGGGTGAATTGACCGTCAGCATGGAGGGTGTTTCATAAACTGTATCTATTTTTCTGTGCAGTGTTGTCATACACTACACTGATGTGGATGGACTTGTGCATACTGGGGCCGTGAGGGATAGATTTTGTCTACATGTAAAAACCCAGACTTACCAGCCTCTCCACCTCCTGCTCGCGGAGTCTCTCTTCTTTTTGCCTGTGGTGGTAGTCGGTCAGCTCCTCCTTCCCACTGAGGGAGCTGATGCTCCCCCTTCTTTCCCTGAAACCCCCTGGTGGGGTCACTCCTGCCTTGCCAAATGACTGCCTCCTCTCTCCTAGGCCCATCCCTGGTTCCAGTCCAGCTTTCCCAAATGAAGACCTTCTCTCACCAAGTCCAAGCCCAGAGGATCCACTGAATTCTAGGCCTACTCCTCTCTTCTCCCTTTCCCCCAAATAAGCATCAGTTCCTGCAGATACTCCACGGCATGTAACATCTGTTGGGTTAGAACTGGAGGAGCTGTTCGAGCCCACTGAGCTGGAGGAGGTCAAGCTGAGTTTTTTGGCCACACGAGGAGAAGAGGAGCCCCCTGCTCTTGATGGGATGGTTACATCAGGTGGGGTATTGGTAGTGGAGATGGCAGGAGTAGTGGATGGCAAGTTCTTGGGAGCAGAAAGAGAGATGGACACAACACCTTCACCCTGAATTTGATTTCTGTTGGAAACAAGCTGGCTGGAGTTACTGTTGTAGCTGAGGTCAGTGTTGCCATTTTGGTAGTTGTAATAGTCTTTGCTATATTTGTGACCCCCGGCAACATCTGACCGCCGCGGGGGCAGCGTCGACAGGGTCAGCCCTCCGTTGTTGTTGTCACGAGGAGATGGGGAGGGGCAAAGGCGCGGCAGTGAGCGACTGTGTCCTGCTCCTATCAAACCGTTTAGAGAGCCAGCTGAGTACTTCCTGGTTCGACTGCTTGGCAACGGCTCTTGGTTGCCAAAGCTACGGCGGCCAAGGCGGGGGCTTGAGGGCATGCTGACAGCACCTCCTGCTGATGGAGTGCGTGTAGAGGAGGAAGGCAGAGTAAGGAGGAGTGTGTTGCCACCATCAACAGAGATGGAGGAACCTCCACCATTCCATGTGGACAGTAAATTAGAGGAGCCCTGACCGTGCAGCCGTCGACCATCATTGATGTTGTAGCTGTCCTGGTTGCGACTGATGGAGGTGCGGGAGGACAGACAAGAAGTGGGGTCTGATCTTCGTCCAGGTGAAGAAGGGGGAGCAGATTTCATAGACATGGGAGGACGATCTGTGCCATAGAAACGCCTCGCCTGTTCCTGATAGGCTGTGGACAACGTGGCCGGACTTGTGATAGGAGTGGTGGGGGGAGACTGGGGACAAAAATGGAAAAAACACATATCAGCACAGGAGTTACAGAAAATGTCGTCTTGTATTTCTATCAAAAGGACAAGGTTTGAAGCAAATAGGGATTGAGAGACTGCTGAGGCTTGAAAACCTGTGACAGAAACCAGAAAATAGAGGAAACATGGCTTTGTCCATTAAAATCTGCATTAAAGCTAAGGATAATGAGTAAGCAGCAGTTAGACGTGTTTGAGCTTTTGGTTAATCAGTAAATCCTTGTTAGTCCTCTTAAGCTAAGAAACACTCACAATAAAGACTCTATAATGTCAGGATTACTTATGTAGCACATTTAAAAACAGACAATAGCCTATAAAAAGAGCTTTACAGTGAAATAGACTGAAACAATAAACAAATAAAGTAATAAAAACAATAAAAAGAAAAATAATACAGAGAAACATAAAACCCAATAAAAGCGACTATACTCCACTAAAGGCCAAAGTGAACAACTGAACAAGCTGCAACTGTGAAGGCTTGATCTCTTTTAGCTTTTAAAAAGCACTGACGGACGTCCAAGACCATCTGAGTGCCTGACCTAATGCTCCAGTCACACATTCCCGTTTTTCATGGCGATTGTGCATGACCATACACGACTGGCAAGGCTGGTGTGGTCGGCATGACACAGGATGAAATGACTCTCTCTCCCCAGGACACACCCTTTAAATAAACCTTCAGTAACGCTTCTATGGCGCTTCGGGGGCATTCGTCCTGCTTGAATTAGGTTAATACAACGATATGACGAAGATTACATGAATTTTCATACCGCTGACACAATATCAGCCCAGCTCTAGCTCAGTTTTGCGTCATGTACACCCCGGATGAGCCCAGTTGCTTGCACCGTCTTGAACAGGACCTGAACGTCCTTGTCAGATGTCAGAAAGCTTCAGGATTGAGCCACCATCAGCCCGGTTGAGTCCTGTACATGCCAAACTTATACCGTTCCCCTTAGGACTGCATTAGTGCATGCACTACGACCAAAGCACGCTTCATCAGGATTATGACAATCGTACACAATCACCATGACAAAAGGAAATGTGTGACTTGGGCTTAAGGGCTTTGGGGGGTTGATGTAACCTACTAAGGTTATACAGGTATTCCAGGGCCAGTCCATTCAGAGACCTAAAAACAAATAAAAGAATCTTGGAAATGAATCTTGTGCGTTTCTTTGTCCCCAGGAGATGAGCTCAGCCTAATGAAAGCAGTAGTATAACACAGAACTGAACATACAGTATATTTTATTTCCTTCCTGGTTGCAATGTGGGCATGTGCAATGTTGATCATGTGTCGTCGAGAACGTCATGCAGCCACATCGACAACAGTTAATGGAGACCTAGGGCGCCTGCCGTCTCTTCTTTATGAGTAATAATCTCTGAAAGTCGATCTGAAATCACCATCAGGAGTAAGAAAACTGAGCGCTGTGTTCATACAGAATTTAATTGCTTCCTGTTTTCTGGTTTATTGACAACGCTGCTCCAGACATAGACACACAGACAAGGCACGCTTTCCTGTTATTAATAATTCATTGCTCTGCTGCTTTTCAAAACACTGATTCAAAATAGAGCCTGTTGACAGCAAAAACATCCTGCTGTGATGGTTTATTTATCAGCTGTCTATACCTGCTGATGTTTGTGGTTGCAATGCACGGCCATCTTGTTTAGTTCAACTTACTGCCACGAAGACATAATATGACTTGATGTAACAAAATTTAGAATACAACTGAATTGAAATCCTAAAAATCAAAATATATGTTTTAATTTTTTTTTTCCAACATTGTTCAGCCCTCTTAAATCCTTAACTGGAGTTCAATAAAGGCTGACCTGTGTCACACTGAGGTAGGAGGGGTTAGCATTCCCGTTGGCTCTGAGGCTGTTCTCCAGGGCAATCTTCTTGCGCTGCAGGGTGTCCATCAAGTCTCGGAGCTCAGAGGCTGAGCGCATGCCTCTGGCACTGCTGGTGCCACCAACCACTGCATGGCCATAGTCACTGCTGAACTTTAAGTAGTCTAGAAGTGGTTGAGAGGAAAAAAGATATATATCAAATATATAACAAGACAAAAAAGTTCAGCTTAGTGCCCTGTTGTGAAGGTTGCATGATCTAAAAAAACAAATAAACAGGAAACAAAAAAAGCAGAAAACATGAGAGTAGAAATAAAAAAAACATGAAAAAGTTCATGTATGAGTTCAAATTTAAACGGAGATGGACGGAAATTACGTGGGCTTTCTGTTAAGCTTGTGGAAAATTGAGTGAAACAAGACCAGTGGCAGGAAAGAATAAGTGAGGGAAGAAAAAGAGGGAGGGGCAGGGTCATAAATGACTGAAAAGAGAGTAAAGAAAGGGAGGCAGAGAAGGGTTACGGTTGTGTATGTACCTGAAGGAGCAGCTATTCATAGATAGGGGCCTTGGCAGGATAAACTCAACCAAAACAATCTGCAAATGGGCGCTAACCACCAAAAACTGCAGTCCAGTCACACAGACATGCATGCCAGTACACCTCTGCACAAAACCATGCATTAGATCCAAAACAAACAGCGCAATGCCTCCCTGACTTCAGTTTCTATGATTCGGATTTAGGAAATGAAAAAGACCACAAAATATTCTTGACTACCCTCAGGAGGCCCCCCGCCCTCCCTCAGGCCTTTTATTTAAAGCCCTTTCAGCAGTAAGGGGTCTTTTTCCAAACCTCAACCTTCAAACCCTTTTTGCTTCCTTCCCTGAAATCTAACAGTCAAATCAGCAAAATATCTACTTTACGTTTTGGGAGATTTGCAGACATCTTTATTTTTGGGAGGATTAGCAGCAGTAGTTTATTTTAGTGCTAAAACCTTACGTTATATTCCACGAACAAATTCTCAGTAAAAGGAAAGGTGAAGGAACGGGGGGAAAGAAACCTGCCAAGTCTTTTGAAATTATCTGCGGTTTTATGTGGAAAAGGAGCCATAACAAAGCTTAAGCTAAGACCACCCAGTGTTTAACTATTACACACACCCAGCTCGCTCACACATACAAAATCTTTCCAACAACTGAGGAGAGAGAGCCCGAGCCAGAGAAGTGCATGCATATGTGTATAGGAGAGGCCAAAAATGAACATATGCATTAAAAAATCATGTGTAGGTGAGAAAAGTCAACCAGCGCTGCTAAATGACTTCACCTGACAAAAGAAACAAAAGCAGCAAAGTGAGCATCATCGCTGATTTTAAGCCAGTGTGAGAAAATGTCTAACCTTACATGGTTGAGAGAAATGGGGCAGAAAATTAAAGGCATAATACGATCCAGAACCACACACACAGCCAGACACACAGTCGGGGTGTTTGTGTCCATACATGGGCAGATTTATACAGCGGGCCTGGTGTGCATCAGCTCTGTTCCAGTCTCCTCGATGCTTCTCTCATTTACTCACTGTTGGAGCCTTGTGTTCGAGTGCATGCCTCTGAGTGAGAATCCTGGCAATCAGTGGCCTGTTCTACAAGCTTCGTGTAAGATCTATCTTAAATTATGGAGTAAAGTTCAACACTAAATAAAAACTACTGAGTCTACCACTTTACATCATAGTTTAATTATACTACAGAGCTCTTAACATAACTTCTCAACTAGCCAAAGTGTCAACGCTGAAATTATAGTTTCTCTTCAGTGGACAAATCAATAATTTCAGGGATAAGTTAAAAAGCAAATCTTTGTAGAACAACAGCTGAAACTTGAATAGACCATTTAACTGAAGTACTGCTCTTGTTCCTGTACTTCATTTCATTATCTGAAGCGTGTCTGCCTCTGGTGCCTTTTCAGACAGATAATGTGGAAATTCTTCCTTTTCACCTTATGAAAAGTTAACACGCAGAAACTGTTGCTTAACAAACATATGAACACATTTACTGCTCTGCACATTACACTCACACGGATTGCTTTACCTTTGGTACAAATCAGAGAAACACTAGAGGTGTCCAAAAACAGTCTTACATTAAACACAATTATGTTGTTTAGTTAATCTGTAGTATATCTTTTTGAGCTTATCTGATACAAAAAAAATAAATAAATAAATAAAAGAGTTGTATATCTTGTGCTTTTTGAGTCAAATCATCCAGCCTCTAAGTGCACTGCAGACTGAAGAAGATCCCATAAAAGCACCTTTAAAATCATTTCAGGGATATCTTTTGAAAGATTGAAATAACTAAAAGCACGATCTGCATACTGTAGTATCAGAAAGCAGACATAAATTGGGCATTCTGTCATCATTAAGCATTGCTAAAGCATTTGCCCATCTTAAAGCTTGGCATTTTTGCTCAAGTGCAATACACTAACGTATTTATATTCTAGTAAACAGCCATATGCAGAGATAGCAGAGCATGGCCAGAACATATGGTCTAGTAATGTGTGATTGACAAGAATAGATTTCAGAGACTATCTTTCACAACATTGGTCATGGCTACATGTTTTTTTAATTAGAGATTAACTATTAAGAATTAAGTAATTCAGAATTAAAGTATTCTCCTATGCTTTTACATGTAGTAACTCTGGATTGAGGTTTACATGGAAAACACTTTGATTCGCCTTTAATCAATTCCTCTTAAGGTCTTGGGCTTGGGAATGGTTCTGATTGGACAGGGAGTGGACAGGACATATTAACATCTACTGGAAGAAAACAAACTCCAGTTCAGCGTCACCAGCATCTCTGTCAGGGAAACTTCGTCCAATTTGGATGCTAAAACTTTAAAAAGGTCTGCTTTTTTATTTTTTCTTCAGTCCATTCACTCTTTTTATTATCCCCAAATTTGTAAAGTTAATCTAATTTAATAATCTGTTTTGGCCTGAGTTAAACGCTTGTGTTGGGCAGCCGTCCTGTTACTGTCAGCACGAAATATGTGCGTCATCATGACATATCAAGGGAATGAGCATGTGCAGAACAACCGGAATGAATTTAAAGCGGGATCTACATATACATGATCAAGGAATTATTCAATTCAGATTTAATATCAGAGTAAACCAGCCACCTACTTCGGAATCAAGTTTAATTACGAATAGTCATTTTCATTTTCTGAATTAGGTCAATTTTAATGTTTTGAAAGAGGATTTAAGTTTTATTCTGAATTGAAGAGGAATTAAAGCTCTACTGTAAACGTAGCGATTAATTTGGGTATGGTTATCTGACCCTAAAACAGACTAATGCGTTAGCATGCATTTCCAGGACCAGTTTTATCAGACTTACACAGAAATTCTTTGTTTTTTGTTTTTTTTTTTTACACTGCATGTAAACAAACCAACTACTTCCGTGCTGTGCCTCTTGTCTGAATAAGTCTGAACAGAAAGTAACCTCTATTAACTGGTGTTCAACCTAATATAGCTAGTTAGAGTGCATGCATAACACACCATAGCTCTGTAATGGGGTGATGAATAAAGAAGAAACCTTTAATCCACATCAAGCTCAAAAAGACAGCAGCTACACCGAGTGCTGAATTTGTCTACAATTTTTTAATGCTACAGAATACAATGGTTTGAAGGACCAAATGTCCTCCATTCATGGGAAACTCAAACAGGGGTAGAAACAAAGTTATCACGTTGTTTATCACAGAAAACACCCTGCTAACATCAACCAGCTGATAAAATCCTATCCACCTTCTCTACCAAGTTATCCCAATTTTCAAAACCATATCCACAACATCCACACTGTACTGCACACCCTGCACATGGCTGGTTTGAAGCAGGAGCAGACAGATAAAGGTAAAGGTTTGTGCATTTTCATAAAGGTGTCTTATAGTAAACCTGAAGACAGAGATGCTGGAGAGAGGAGTGTGTGATGTAAAGGGGCTGAAAAGGCAAAGATTCCACTGATTATGGCAAACAGACACACACCTTTCTAATCAATCATAAAGAAGACGGCAAAATCCAGCTGTATCACCTCGGCAACGGAGACGGAGCACCAGATGACAGGAACATTCCAGTCTGCTTCGACTTAAAGTTTAAGCATGTGTTTGACAGTGAAAGCGTATGTTTAGGGAAGACATATGAGAGGGCTGAAAGACAAGCCAGCCTCCACCCATCCTTACAGTGTTTCTATCACACACACACACTCAGAGCTCATTCTTACACACCTGTCAGGGTCTTGTCTACCTGTAACTTTACCCTAAAATTCCTTGCAGGGCTATGGAGAGGAGTATTTTTGTCAAACCAGATGCTTTATCAGAGAATAGGCAGATAAATCTACAGGATAGAGTTGGAGGAGAAGAGATAGAATGGATGACAGGTGATAAAAAAAGAGGGAGGGAGGTGGAGGTGAAGATGGTGATGTGGCAGAAGATGGGGAGAGGGGAGGATCAAGGAAAAAGATGACAGGGATCAAGTGAAGGCTAAAAGTCAGAGGAGAGGTTTAGCAGGCCCACAGTGTGTGTGTGTGTGTGTGTGTGTGTGTGTGTGTGTGTGTTTCAGAAACCATGTCCCTGACTGACTAAATTTCAAAATGCTGCCTTTGCACTTCAGTGTGTACAATGGATACGCATATTTTCAGAAACTATGACCTCACAGCCCTAAAGCTCCCTGAAACTGCATGCGCTGTTGTGTCGTCAACTTTGTGAGGGAAATCTTTGTCTGTGTGGTTTCTCGGACAATAAGCCAGAAAAATTCTTCTCATGTATATTAACATCTCAAATGTTTTATGCACATTCCATGTCTTCTTCTCTGGTTTTTGCATATGTCTGTGGCAGGTTACAGAGCCACTTACAGGCCTGTCATACATTATACAGCATTTCCAGTCTTTTTGTTTGGACGGGCACATTTCTTGAACAATGCCGTGTTTACGGAAACTTTTTAAAAACCAAAATGAATCAGATCTTTATTTCCAAGTGGACAGGACATATGTGCAGTTGCTCTGAGGGTCAGCTTCCTGGTTTCTTGTTCATGTCTGGCTTTGTAAACGTTTACTTAAAGATGGCGAGTTTCTGGTGCCTGCTAGATTTACCAAAGCTTACTACCAACACTGCACTCTGCATTGTTGATTCCTGCTCCCCTGCTCTGAGGAGGTAACAGGAGAGGGGGTTTCAGTTCTACATTGCAAGTTAACTTCCGAACTATGAGGTGTAATTTGAGGAGTAGGATATTTTCGGGGGCATTCTGTTTGTGTTCAGTCTTTCTCAGTTGTCTTTAAATTAAGGTTTCAGCTATTTTTTTCAGTGGTACAGGAGCAGCATATTTGTCGCAAGCCTAGAGCGCCCTCTTACTGCTGTAGACGGTATTGTATACTCCTTGATTCATTTTAGTCAGTATGAATTAGGCCTGTGCTCAAAATACTGATACGGCAAAATATCGTATCGCACTCCTTTGGGATACGTGTATCGATACGGACTCGACAGAATCGATATGGCCTAAATATTTTGACAATTGTTGTAAATACACTTTGGGTAATGTTAACAGTGGCACAGTTCAAGGTAGAAGACGAGCTACATAATGAAGCATATGTTCTAAATTTGAACTTAGGTCTACCATCTTTGAGGATCTGAATTTATGTCTCTCAAGTTGTAGAACCACTTAAAACTCATCCTTGTTCTTTTTCTTCTTATAAGAAAAAACAGAACTTGTCAAGAATTTTGCTTAAAGCATAGTCAATGTTCACAATTTACGTGTATTGGGATACGTATCGTATCGTGGCCTTAGTATCGGAATACGTATCGTATCGTGAAGTTGCTGGAAATACCCAGCCCTAGTATGAATTAATATTTAATAACATATACAATTTTACCTATTTTGATATGCAAGTCGCACCTGACTGTAAGTTGCAGGAGCAGCCAAACTATGAAAAAACAATGTGACTTAAAGTCCAAAAATCCGGTAGCTATTTGGGTTGTGATCTAGGATTGTGTCTCACGGTACTCTGCATGATAAGCAATGTACGGTTCAGGAGAAATCTGGCCCCACTGCAAAACTAGATGTGCAGCTCAAGAGTATTTTTAAAGTCCCACAATGCCAAACTTTTAACAGGTTCACTAGTCAGTCCATTTGTGGATCCCTTTTTTACATTCATGTGAGTTTACCTGTGTTGTAGGCTAAAGCAGACACGGGGCTCTTTTGGGGAAGCATGCTCTTCATTCTGCTGGCCTCCTCAGGATGGTTGAACCGGAAAAAATAGGATTTACCCAGGCACAGTGAGTAACCTGTAGAGAGAAGACACAGATTTAAAAATAACGACACAATTGATACCTACTGAGACAAACACTGAGTCATCTTCGGTCTGGAAGTTCGAAAAGTCAAAACCAACTTTACTTCACTGGGCTGTAATGACATTCTTGGGTACACATGCACTAAGCATGAAGAGCTCGTCATAAGTACGACTTCATCCTAGTGTAAGCCTGGAATATTTATCCACAACCAGACACCCACTTGCATGCACTGATGCACAGCCAGCCATCCCAAACCACAGTGTTTGCTCTGGCCATCAATTAGGCTGAGAGGGCCAGGTATTAAACAAGACGTCAGGGTCACAACCCCTGTAATACACACAGCCAGACACAGCTGTCCAAATACCTCAGCAGTGAAGAGACAGCAGTGCTGACACACATACAAACTCACAGGGATTGAAGGATTGAAAACAAATGAAAACACTGCACCGCATGCACATTGTGGGTATTAAAGCAAAGAGTGTAAATCACAAGACTGCCTGAAGTGCCAAGAGTCCCCGTCTTCTGACACCCACATACAACCTTCAATCTTTCAGCCTCTATCCCCAGAGGTGCAGGGTTCAGATAAGCCTTACAGTAAACCCCCGCATGTGTACAAAAGCCTAAAACAGCACCTTCTTAATAGCTCCATTACAGTTACATCAGATTCCAAAGACCTGAAGTCAGACACAAGCACTGAGGCATGAGGGGGGATCGTTAGAGGGCGAATGGAAAAAGACAGAATGGAAACATATCAGTTTTTTCTCCCCCTGCCCTTCTCTCTTACTCTAATCACTATGTTTCTATATTTCATTTTTGCGACAAATTATTTAGATAAAAGTTGGCTGAGGCCAACTACGAGCTTGTATCCTGACCTGACGTCTTCCAGTCAGTTGGAACGTTGATTGAAGTCCCAGAGAGCAGACGTGTACCTCCAGAGTCGTAGTTTCTCTGCACAGGGGTGATCATGAGGTGAAGCTTACACCACACACATTCAAAAAGAGTAAAGAATGTTTAGTCTACACAGCCGGACTGTGACTTTCCCAAATACATTCTTGTGTAAGCACTTTGTTGCAGGTTAAACTTGTGAGGTGAAGATATGGGACAGACACTGACAGCACAAACTCAATAGGGCTGGGCAACATGAAGTAAAAAAATTATATTGTGATTGACACGTTTAAGCTGAATGGTGATGTTCAACATACTTCTTTCCAAAATTACAAGGCTTGACAGAATTTAGAAATCATGAATCAGGCTTATTTTCCTTTTTTCAATATTGCAGTCAGTCACCCTCCATGTTGGTGAGTGGCTTTCATTAACTATTAACCAGCTTTAAGTAAAAGAAAATAGTAACCAATCATTAACAGGACAACACATTCATTATCTGTTCAGTAATAAATTGATTTTTCATTTACTAAAAAGTTAAAATTTTGGAGATGGGAGATCTGTGCCTAACAGAATGAAAGGCTTTTTATTGTTTAAGAGCTATAGAAAAAGCTTTTCAGTATTTTGAATAACAGTTAAAACATATCAATCCACGTCACCATGGCAGTCTGACGTTAAAAAAAAAATAAAAAATTCTAACCCTGGTTTGAAGGACTTCTATTTTTCTATCTCAATGCATAAAACAGATTTCAACAGTGTTGTTTTTATAAAATATAACAAGTAAATGCTAAATGTCCTTTTAGACTAAAAAATGTAGTGTTGTCAATAAGCTAAAGATTGTTAGTGATTCTTACAGGAAACATTTTTTTGATTGAGCACCAAACCTAGCATCTATCTTTCTGTAAATCAACATAGATAGGGTCCTAGAAAACCCACAATCATGGAATCACAGATGGAATCATGGAACTGGACATTAAAAGCAGAATTAAAACCACAAAAATGACCGACATTTTACTTAACAAAGTAAAATTTGGAATAAAAAGGAAATGCTCAGAGGGGGTCCCTACGGGTGGGGACAATGCAAGCTTTTCTTCCTTTCCCTGTCCTCTCCTCATTATCAGTTCAAACATGTCAAAGCAGTCATCTGAGACACCGGCTAAGCTGGCAAATAAGCTAAGAAACTCTGGCTAACTTCAAAAACCAGGGCAGAGCAGTTTCTCAGAAATTGTTGTGTGTCAGGCGATCAAATGTTCTGCAAATTTTGTCAAAACACTGTTGACTGGACCCATAAGGATACATGTGAGGACAACCTGTAGAGTGAGTGATTATATTTCATTACGTTATGCTGTGTCTCAGAGTTAATACTGCGTAAAATACTAAAAATTAACAACAAAATGGAACATGGGAAAAATTCAACTGGAATTTGGGAAGAAAATAACAATAATAGGGCCCTACATAAACTACCTTGGTGTAAATGGTATTGTATTACCCAATCACTTTTTTAAAAACATATCTATGTGAAGTAAAAACCTAATATACAGTACATCCCTAACATACAGGTATGACAGTTTTATTGAGCAAGATCTTATTATAGAAGTTTGTCATTGCAGGACATGAGTAATGAGTGTTTGTCTTCCGAACTTTGCACATACTCTGCATCTGTGTGGGACGATGTCTCATAACAGTGAGAGCATATTGACTCACAGTGACTCTCGGTATTTGGCACAACAGCAAAACCAGAAGCACAGAACAACACACACACAGCAGTCAGCTCTTGTAAAAATCTAATTTCCTCGCCATGTGCCACCTTTAAAGCGAAGGGTAAAGTGTCAGCCTGATTTGTTCACAACCCCCCACCCTACTCCCTTTTCCTAATATCCTCCCCAGACTCTTTCACTAACAAATAACTGTTCACTAATCCTATCCTCCTTCCCATCTTCAGTAAAAAATAAACACTAGCGGCATGTGTGTGTTTGTGACATCCACAACCAAACAGGCTTAATCTCATCCACGTGTTTAATTGTTTACCAGCAAATTAAGTCTACCTCCCATGTCGAGAGTCAACACACATACGGACAGACTCTTTCCAAAACAACCAAACTAGTCTGTATATACATTTATAGGATAATTTAAAGTTTGCGATCTACAAAGTCAGACCTCAGAGCCTTTGAGGACACAGATGTAGAAGTCGTATCACGTCTGGGGCCAATTTCTGTTCCCATGTAGATCTGAGAGATTTAAACTTCACATTCACCACAATGTTATGGGAGGAGAAACTCAAAACTGTTTCTCTATTTAGTTAACATAAGTGGAGATATTCCCAAATTGAGGCAATTAGGAGAGAAAGAAAAATAAACCAGTTAGAAATCCCGGGTCAAGTGTGTGCTTTGGGTGACACTGGCCTGCTGATTGGTCAGGTTTTTAGCATGTCAACTGATCTATAAACATCCAAACACAACCTAAAAAAGTTAAGTTGTAACCTCTTGGCCTGCATATACTTGAACTTGGGTTAAGTTTACTTGCTCATGAAACGATGTGTACATACAAAAGTCCCAGTGGGAGTGTAAATTGGTCTCAAAACCACAAATTAACCCTGCATATGGCACAAGGGACCAACAGAAACATCATAAAAAAAACAGACCGGTCTCTCTCTGGGGACACAGTGTAGATTAGATCATTCAATCACACTTTCTCTTTAATTCTAAAACACATAATCTGGCTCCCAACATGGATTTAGAGGCTAAGATAGCTTTCACTGCCTTATCTCAACTCAGCCACAACACATCAATCCATCAACTTAATCAGCTTTCCGAAAACAAGAGCCACTGCCCTGGTGAATACCACATACCTAACCTAATTACACTCTCCAGTTACTGTGGATATTTTTGTCCAGATGTGCTAGTTATTTTACATTTGCTCAGCGATTATTTAAGCTGTCATTACGCATATGTAATGACTTTTTATATTTTCTGTCAACTTTTCAAGGCAGAATTTTCTGTCTGTCATCAGGTAGCTCCATCATGCAAATCTTAAAACTTGACAAGTTTTGTCAATCAGAAAATGACCGGGATTTTTAGTGTCCTTTTTAAGGACAATGAGACAGAAGCCACGCATAACATGCCAGTGCATGTTAGTTGTATTAAAGCTGAGAAGCATCTGTCCGGCCCATAATGAATACAACAGACAGAACATACACCCAAGCACCTATAAATGTTTTTTGGAATGCTCTGTCCATCCCAATGACCCTTTGCACTGTTTCCCAGACAGACTTACCACATATCCTATGAAACAGTCCATCAGGTGTATATGTGACATTTTTTGCTCTTATATATATATATAAAGAGCAAAAATGTCCCATACCAAAAACTGCTGTAAATGATAAAGAGTGTTTCACCCAGTTTTTCAGATCTTCAGAACAAATGCTAAACACTGTTTTCAGCAGCTCTGCATTCTGTCTACAACAAATCGTTGATGGCAAAGAGCAACAGGCAGCTACTGGCGCTGTACACACGGGTAGTTTACTTTTAGTCTCAAGCACTGAAGTACTTAATTGCACAGAGCAGACATGTAGTACACTTAATTTATCAAATGTATGCAAGTAAAAGCTGAACTTTTAAAGCCAGGCTTTCAACATTCAATTTTTTTAGGAAGAATGCTGCATTTTCAATTTCCACAGAGTGCCCTGTCTTCTACTTAAAGAACTATGTAACTTCAGAAGCAGTTCTCTTGTAGCAAATGAGTACAGTTTTATGGCAGAAATTTACAAAACATTCTAAAAATGGGCTAGTTAGCCCGTTTCAATGGCTGAGGCTACAAGAAAACAATGACAAAAGAAAATAAACCTCATCTCTCCGACAAAATTAACAGGACATAATGACAGAGAAACAAGTGTTTTAAGAAAGATATGAGATTATATTGTTGATTCCAAACATTACTTTTCAAATTTAATTTGAAAAACTTAATATTGTGACAAAATAAATGTTGTTGCTAATATTTGACATATGTCTGTCTTTAAAATCATACCCAAGATCCCCTATCATTATTGTACAGATAATAAGTCATTTTCATGATAATAGTAACATCAGGTCATAAATATGGAAGATTAAGGGCTGCATGCCTGAAAATGACAAAAAATATATCTCAGGAAGTTCTGGTTCATGCCGAAGTTGAGTTAAAAATTGAACCCTATTGGTACAAATATAAATAAATGAATCAAATTTCAGTAAGTGTTAAGGAGAGGAGAAAGTCGACATTTTCGAATGATAGCAGAAGCCTTGAAATATCTTCATCAAAAAAAGTAAATTTAAACATGGCAACATGGAAACAAGGACATATGAGGCAACTGTTTGCAACAGATGGTATGTGTCTGAACAATCTCTTATTTTCTGACTCTATCCCCTCAACTTTCTTGTAAATAGGGACACAACTCTGAAATATATAATTTTAACAAAAGAAAAATATTTCTAGGTGAAAGCAAAACTGGGCCATTGCCAGGCAGAAAGAATAAAAAGATGAACACAAAGACATCTGGGACAATGGCGCAGCTTTTGTATGAAGGTGTCAGGTTTCTTAAGCCTGTCCTCACAGCCACAGGCTAGTTCTCTTTGTCACCCACCGTCACACCACTCTGTGAACTCGCCAGCCAGTGTGTGACCTCAGGGCAGGCTTGCACGCCAGGGTCATTTGCATTAAAAGGTACAGGCAATATGCTTAATCCTAGTTGTGATGGAGCACCTCCAAAATGAAACACAAAAATCAGAGGCAAAACAACACAGAGGCATTGATTATATTGTGTAGCAGAACTGATCAACACCTCCACTTCCGATGAAGCCTGTCTTAAAGAAAGGTTCAATTCACCAATGGTAATAGGAATTGATTTTAGCTTGCTACTTTAGTTTTTCATTGATCTGCAGTGACAGATGTTGGCATTCATTAATATCATTTTCTGTGACACTTTGCACCTGGTTTTGATTTTTGAAGGAAAATCAATGATGTCAGCTGCTGACCATATGCTGTTTAGTTACCTTTGATAGTAAAAGTGGCCAACACTGTGCATCGGGTCACAGACAATCACTTCAAAACAAATACAGGGTTATAGGTGGAAACAACATAATGAGAATGATTCCCAACTTAGAGCAACAAAATTATGTATACAGTGAAGTAGGCTGGGGATGACTGCTTCACTTTTTGCTTCTGCTCCTGTACTCTCTCAGTTTCGGGGCTAGCATTCTCAAACTTTTATGTTTAGTGCTTACATTTAGTATCTTAAATTGGAACCAATTCAGACTTCTGCAAGGATATGACCAAGTTTGTGAGCTGACGTTAAATACAAGCTTTGCACAACCTAGCCCACTGCCAAGGTAGTTTGTGGTATGCTGGGGTAGGCTGTAATATTTATGCAAAAGAAGCAAACTGTAACTGTAAACTGTAATTTATAACACCCTGCACTAAGTCTAAAATCCAGCTTTTATGAAATGATACCAGACATTTAACAGAACCCTAACATTTATTGTATCAAAAGTTCTATGCAAGATTAAGTCAAACTGCTGCTTTTGTATGTCATGATATTAATTTTTAGGCCTTGTTCTATTCTATAAAACCACTAAGCATGTAACCCAAGCCACATTAAATATTTTTGTTAAACTGCCAGTGATGATTTAATGATTAACCCTTTCATGCATGGTGTCCACTACAGTAAACAGATATTTGGAATCAATTTTATACCCTTTTGGTTGCAGAACCATGTCCAACTGCCCGTTGGTGAACTACCAAACCCTTGTCTTGAGTTTTATATCAATATTATCTTTATCTTTGCACTTTTTTTTTTCTTTATCATATTAAGATATTGCATCCAAAATCCAAAACATCTGCCGAAGGGCAACTTTGGTATCTGGTAATTAGATTTCACAAAATTTTGTATTTCTTATTTTAAATATTGGTGTAGTTCACAAGTGAATAGTTTGATTACACAGCAGAAATACATACACTTCAGTATGCTTCTACTTTCTCTTTTAACACACAAGCAAGGTTTTTAGTTCATACCTTTACTTCACTTGCTTGCCTGTTAAAAAAAGAAAGTACAAGCATATTATCTACATGAACATAATTAACTGTTCTCGAACTATTATGTTAAAAATAGAGGCGCCTACATCAGATTTTTCTTTTTCTTTTATTTACTCTTCATAAATGTTTGTCAAAGACACGTGTTTTTGGGGATATTTATTATGTTCCACTAAATTACTATAAATATCGTTGATGCACGTGCACAAATGTAAAACTCCCTAAAATATAACACTGAAAAAAAAGTACCACGACTTTTAACTTGTTTGAAAGTAAAAAGAAGCACTAAAAAAATAATTTCTTTGTGATTTAATAACTCATGCACGAAAGGGTTAATTTTACATTACTTATTTACTGTGCACTGGCCCTTGTTTGAGATCTTGTGAGATGCTTCCTTTAAAAAACAGTAGCAGATACACGGCTTATATTTTGGATAGTTTAGGCATTCTGTAAAATTACTAAAAAAAAAGCTACAGGCTCAGTAAGTTACGCATTTAAGGCATGACCCCACTATCAGCCAATGTTTTGTTAACTGTTTTGTGGTTTACATTTTTGACATTTTGCACAAGAGACAATCGTTTCTTTCAGGTGAAGCTAAGGTTTTACCTACAATATTTTTAACGAGCACAATTTAGTCAAGAAGACAACATACTTTCTAGCCTAAAATTATTTTTTCTTCATAAAAACATGTTATGGTTGCAACCTTAAACCTTTGTGGCATCAGGGAGGACTTTAAAGTATTGAAATGATCATGACTCTTCTCATTCCTAACTGCAGAAAACAAATGTTTTGTAAGTGCCTCCTAGTGTTACAACCATCCCCAGTCTCCCCTATACCTAAGAGTTTTCCCCATAGAGAGATGGGGAGGAAAAATCGTCCTTTTCATTACATTTAAAGCATTTAAAGTATGAAGCTGCTGCATGCAAAATAATAGGCAATTGATTAAAAGTAGCTCTGGGATATAAACTATCGTAATTTCACTATGGTACATTAGTTTCATCACGTAAAGACTATGAATAAGGCTCAAATAAATGCAGAAATTAGGTAGAAGCTCACAAAAGTAGCATCATTGTAGTATTTACATCAGGGCTGGTTTAAAATCCGGGTACTGACCTTTTGATTCCCATTCACTTTCTTCGTCAACGGCTATCTTCCTCCTTTAACTTCTGGTAAACTGGTACTACAGCCCACAAAAACGCCTCACACAGAGGGCTAAAACATAATAATTATATTTGTATCTAAAACTACCGCTTCTGCCGGTGCATGTGTTGTTGTCTGCCTCCCTCCTGAGCTGTGGGACGCCTCCTCCCTTGTCTTAGATCCGTGAGGAAGAAAGTTGAAGCGTTCACCATCCACAGGTCTGTCTCCTGGACTGTACCAACTCTCGCTGCATAGGGGGGGATGCTCGGGATGTACTAAGCTAAGTATGTTTTTTTAACTGTTCGTGATATAATGTTCTGATTTAGTTTTTGAAAGCTCCACACGGTAACAAAAACAGAATAAGCATTAAGACATTAAAACGAAATTAACCCCCCACTATCACCGTGAAAGCGTCCTCACCCCTGTACGCAGTTGGTATGCTCACAAGCCATTAGACATTGAGGTATTTGGTGGACGCCCCCTCTGCTTCTCTTTGTCTACCTACCTATTTTCCTTCCCTCTTCAAAATACCTTGGACAAGTATAACCCCACATTCGTAATTAATTATGCTGAAAGCACGAGTTTAACTGGTGACTTTATTTAATTTCAACAATCAAATGCATGTTTGAGTGATTTAATTTTCCTTCATGAGACAACACAACAATAGAGGAGGGGGTTGAGGGTTTTGATAGGAAGCCAGCCAGACAGCCTGGAGACAAAGTGGAAAAAATGTTAAGAAGATAACAAGGAAGAGCAAAGAAAGTATATATATTTGAGGTCTTTTTCTTTAAGTTGGTGCTTTGCCCTGGTATACTTTCTGTTGTCATATGTACTTGTTGCTTATGGAATTTACCAGACAGAGGATATGTTTTACATTTATTTAAGGCAAGTGCAGATTCTGGTAAATTGAGTTTAATTTCTAACTCTGCGGAAAAATTATCTAATATACTGGAAAAGATGCAATGCAGTCAGGCTGGGCAAAATGAACCAAACTTTAAATCTCTGATTATTTTTCTAAAAAAAAAAAATCATCTCCCTTTTTAATTTTTTTTCAATCTTAAATTAAAAAAAATCCACATGACGTAGAAATAACTGACAAACGCATTAGAATGTGTCCCAAAACTAAACTGAATATTTCTCATAAAATTAAAGTGCAGTCTGTTTGTATAACCTGACACACTGGATGGACCATTAAATATATTTCACTAGTTCATCTAGGCAACAGTCCATAGAAAGTGTTTGGGGATGGCCAGAACCTTCAACCTCCATCAATCACATTCATGATATGTCAAACAGATAATTCAGCAGATGGGTGATTCTGCAGCAGTTTAAAATACAAAACACAGGCCACTTCATAGAACAAACCCCTTGCCAAAGCATGTCGGAAATGGAACAAGAATATAATTTCTGTCTAGAAATGCTTTCAAAACTGCTATGGAAGCTTTTAGTATCCATGCTGTTCTCTGGAAGAGCAGTCTCATTGTCCCGCTCCCACTTCCTCCTGTTCTAAAGGTCGCTAATTGTGCTGTGTCTCTTTTGGCGACACAATTGTTGAAGATTGGAGCTTGGCGAGATGGATCTGTCTGATTACAGACCTTGAATCAGGTATATTCAGCTGTACTGCAAGATTACACATACATGTATACTCATCAAAAAGTTTAGAAACATTATTTCTGTAGATTATTTCTCCACTTTAATTATTACAAATAGTAGTGTGTTTAAGATTGCTGTAAATGCTATAATACAGTTGATAGTTTGTGTATGTATTGCACAGAAAACACAATGCACCCTGTTGTGCATGTTTGCCATTTTTGTTGCCACTCAATAAAAGTCAAAGTTTGTGCAATCATGTTGTAATAGTAGGTATAGTCCTGAATTCCAGCTGTTCCAGTGAGTAAGGAACGAAGCTGATGTGATTCCAGGTCAGGCTCCAAAGTCTCAAACACAGAACAGATCACTTCCTAAACATAGCTAATCATCTCCAGACTGCTGCCTTACATTGTGTATGTGTCATGTGTGCATATGCTTGTGTTTATGTTTGCGGTTAGGTTCACTCAACCCAGAGCATTCAAGGCCAACAGCTAGTCCTTAAAGATGTCCCCTCTCTTTCTTTTTTCTCTCTCCGTTATTTTCCAAACCATGCCCTTTTGACTTCTTTTAACCCCTTGTTCACTTTCAGTCCCTTTCTTCACCCCTGCGACCTCACAATGCTGTGGCCTGTCTGTTTAGGCAGGCCGAAATGTTGTCAATATTTGAATCAGCCAAAATAAATAGGCCTGTCAATATTTAACTTCAAATGACTGGGCCACACAGGACCACAATGAAAAGGAGCAAAGCGTACGCAGAGAGGATTGACACATGGTGAGGGAAAGCCAGCGAACTGCATGTCCGATTAAATAACTCAAGGGAAGGAAAGTGAAGGAAAACTGAGTGGAAATGATTACAGCTGACAAAAACAGTGGAAGAGGGGGAGCTTTGCAGCTGAAAAAACCCTGAAAAAAAGGAAATGTGGCAAGAGGAGAGGATAGAAAACAGACAAGATAAACAGATCAAGGAACCGGCAGAGAGAAAACAGATACTGGCACGAGGACATCAGAGGACAGAATGATAAGTAACAGGATCACTAGACTTTGATGACTTTTCTATTTAGGTGCATTTTTTTGCAAGTTTTTGTTTGCTCTCCTGTAACAGAGTTAAATAAGGAGTGTAAGCTCTGCAGTTGCTGGAAGCTGTGACTCATTGTAG
The DNA here is from genome assembly GCA_036419115.1 of Scarus forsteni. Classification (NCBI taxonomy): domain Eukaryota; kingdom Metazoa; phylum Chordata; class Actinopteri; order Labriformes; family Labridae; genus Scarus; species Scarus forsteni. The sequence goes on from JAZDUH010000049.1 coordinate 2,138,616, forward strand.
CAGCTAGCTGTTCCAAACCACAACAAATTAAGGCAAACCAGGGGCACACACACATATGCGATGCATCAATCAAAGCACAAGCATGCTGAAATGCTTACACACACATTAGTATATACATTTGTGTGCAAAATACCCACACACAAACTCAGTACACCCCGCTGTTTCCATGCAAAACATCAGCACAATATTAACAGTGCCCATATGAGTCATACATATACAGAAAGGAACGCAGCTTAACCAAACCACAAACTAACCCTTCTCTATCCCTCTCTGTGACTCCATTTCCCTCTCTCTTTCTTTCTTTCTCCCACACACACACGCACAGGAATTATGAAATACAAAGAGTTTGTTCTTTCCGTGCCAAAGAGACAAACTTTTATTTCACCTTCTTTAATAACCAGTAGGTGGCAACCTTTCTAGGCAGCGTGTCTGTGTGCAAAGTGTGGCATTGTGTGGGTACTTAAGACCTACCTTGTGTGAGAGGTGTAGGCACAGTGACCTGGACTCCATCCAGACTGCAAAGGTGACCGCAGGGGTCCAAGGTTACTACGCCTCCTATTTTGCAAACAAACATAAGAGAGTTAGGGCAGGGGTGGGCAACTTTGACAGCCTGTAAAGCCACTTTTAACGTTTTTTCCTGTCCTAGACCCACCTTGTTACAAATAGTCAAAAACTCTTAATGGAAAAGAGTACTGTATATAGACTTTCAAAAAGAATAGCAAAGCACAGTTGCCTTTAAGTTGATTTTTGGAACACTCATATATTATAACTCAAACACAAAAATAATGCATAATCAAATGGACCTGACACCGAATGGCTGATAGCTCAATTTAAACAGAATCAAAGCCATTGTCAGCTTTTTGTTAAATGCAGAAAAATAACTGTTTTACAATGGATTAGAGCCTAACAAAAAAGTATGTTTAAAAAAAAAGTAAAGTTTCGAGAATAAGTTGTAAAGTTACAAGAAGAATGTCATATATTAAGGAGAATCTAGTCGAAATGTTTAGACAATAAAGTCACACAGTGTTGAGAATAATCTCATAAAGTTATGAAAATAGAGTCATAAATCTGTTTCAATTAAGATAGATAACAAACTTTATTCTGAAAGGATGTACCAGAAGAGCATACATTTCCTCTTCCAAGACAATTTCTTCCAGGTTGGTGTGGTTCTTTCTTAAGAAAAGACTCAGTCTCTTGTAGTATCTTTTCAGGATCCTAATACTTATGATAACGTGATGCTGATGTGCCAACAGAAGAAGTATTGCCTTGTTTGAGAAACCTATACTAAAGAATAACTTCAATAGTTGCTCGACATTCCTCATTTTTGTATGCGGCTGCTGCTTCCTGTAACTTTACTGTTTTTAACATTCTTTTTTTACGCGGCCCTCATACTGTTTACCATATTTTTATGTAAAAATATTTGCCCTTACCTATTGAACATATGCTATATGAACATAGCATTAACTACTACTCAATATCATCTAGAGATTTAGAGAAAAAATTCAAGCAAAGTAAGTTCTTTAAGTAGTAGTATAGAACAAAGCATTTGCCATTTTATTTAGAAATACACTGTATCTATTACATGTCCCAATTCCCAATATGTGCAAGATGTTGCACTGATATCTCAGGTTGATTTTTATTTTGTGGATTCTGTCATTAGTTCTTCATGTAAACAATCTGTTGATTTTCGGGAATGATTGGCAGGCCGCAATTGAGGTCGAGGGCTCATGACATTCAGTTCAGCCTGTGTACTTTGAAAAGTTTGTATTCAAAATTTCAGATCATTTTGTACATCAGTAGCCACTTCAATCACAACAAACACATAAAGCCCTGCTATTTCTATCTTCGCTCTGAAGGCTAAGCACAGTAATTAAGTGAAATATACCGCAATACAATCCATCACTCTGCTCCTCCCTGTCTGTCTTTCTTTTACTGAAGCAATATTTGACTGTGCTGAAACAAACATTGAGAAATAAAGTCATCTGAGAAATGCTCTTTCTTAAAATAAACAGAGGATGACATTGATTTGTCAAAGTTCTGCAGCAATAGTACTCTTAAAAAAAGGCTTGACAGAGTGTTGGACTAGTGATTAATTCATTCTCCTTTTGTACGTAGGAGCAGTTCTCTGAAAAATGGGAGGCTCGGGTCAAAATCTAAATTCAGGTTAGATGCCTGGCCTCCTGTTTGCCATTCTCAGCTCCTAAATTTTATCCATTCATAATTTATCCTGCCTTTCCCTTTATGTCATAGGAAGCTGGAGCTTATGCTGCGTTCTATTCACCTTGAAACTGGGAAGAGGGAAGTGGGAGGGACGTTATCTCCGACTTTTCAGCGTTCCAATTATAAGGTCAGAAAAAAACTTTCCAAGTTAGCCGTTGTTTGCACGCCCTGCGTTGTAGTTCACAAATACCACATGGAAAATGTTAACATCACTATGGCAGCACTTCCATAAATAAAGGTCGAACAATACTCTGTATAAGGCTGATTTAGTGCGACACACGCATGTCAGAAGTGCAAATAAATGGATTATTACAGGAGCTTATTGACTGTTCACACCAGGGGCAGCCATCTTCGATTGTTAACTTGGAGGTGGAGATTTTCCCCCGAGTTCCCAGTAGGAAATTCCGACCTCGGGGGGGTGTTCCAGTTGCAGTTTCCTACTCGGAACTCGGAAATTCCGACTTCCGGCTACAACTGGAACGCATAATTATCCCTGCTGTCAATTGACCTGACTAGCTGATTAGTTGCCAGGCAATAACAGGATCAACTCATAGGGAAAAAAAAAAACATTCATATACTCAAACAAATGGATAACTTGGTGTTTTTGGTATGTGCAAGTAAGGTCAAGAATTTTTAGGTTTAAGGAATCAATATAAATAAAAAGTGAACAGACATCTACCTTCATTGTAAATGAGACAGTGCTCTGCCTCAATGCCCGGTCCTTGGATGGTGATGTCTTGAGGAACCGGAGCATCTTCTCTGCCTATGCGGGTCACTCCTGGAACATAAAGTAATACATGGTTAGAAATGTGATTTAAATATATAAATAACTTAACTAGAACTAACTTATAAGAAGAAAATGTTACGTCACTCATCTAAACAGAAGCCTATAGTTAATAATGTATCTATGAGTCCTTAAACTTGAGGATTTTTAAAAATATATATCCTAAGGCTGTGTGGAAGCAAGTGATTGATCATTCTTCCAATGGATTTTGACAGTTTCTCTCTCCTCGAAGAATATGTCAGAGGAAATAAAGCCTCAGTTCTCCTAAAATGGCTCACAGAAGCTGCGGACATTCCTTACCGAAATAGAAGGGTACACCATGCTGTGAGATTGTGAAAGTGTGTGGCAATGTGGTAGTGCTCATGCAAAACAAATATTACAAAGGAAACAGAGGAATGATGTAAAATATCACAAAACAGACTGTACCATTTCAGCAGATTTTGGTTTTATATGTGTAAGACTACAGGCCAATAAGAATGTCTAACTTTTGTTGTGAATACTTCCACTTTTAAAGATTGGAAAGAAATAATGCTTTTTGAAAATATTCAACCTGGGTTTAAGATTGAAATTATAGCTTTGTAATCCATGCCAAACATGTTCATTAAGTGGATGAATGAGCTACCAGTAACACTGCTGACAGAATAAGGCTTACCTATTGTTTTTGTTTTTTTTGTTTTTTAACCCTCTTAGTATCCTTGAGACCAATTTGACCCCATTCAATGTCTATCTATGTGTGTGTGACCTTCCATCCCCACACCTGCAGGTGCAGAGTTGATACTTTGGAGTTGATACATAACAGGGTTGTGGGGAAAACAACTGTTCCCACAAGAATTTTGGTACTTCTCATGGTGTGAGCATGTGGGAAACAACTTGACTTTGAACTCCTGCCAAATTGAGGAAGCCAACGTAAGCTTGTGAATTGATCACATTCAACTTTCTAACTACACATGGCACTTTAGGAAAGGTCATAGCATCAGCAAAATCAATAGGGCTCATACTCTTGTGGCTATTAATGTAAGTAAATCTGAGAAGATATTTAGGAAAACTTTTCGAGTAAAAATAATTCTATTTTAAAAGTTTGGCCTAACGGTGATGCTAGTGGACAGGTCCGTAAGTTTCATTATTCATTATTGTTTATGTATTTAACAAATAAACAAAGTGCCTGACACATAAACTGTAAATCATTTTCTGGAGGCCAATATCACTGAGGTTGGGACTGACCCCAATGGTGAAATGTGTAATGTAATATTTGAGCATAATAGGAGGGTAAAGCATTGTTAAGCAGTTTTAATAAGTATACTATTCATCTTTACTACATAGAATTATTATTATGAGAAATAAAAGCTACTAATATAGATTCAGCACGCTGTATACTTCAATCTTTTCTGTGCTCTACTTGATGCATAGTAAGCATAGTAAGACTCTGGCACCTGTGGTTTGGTGATTGGATGAATGTGTGTGAGGGTTGCTTGCAGGGGGGGATAGACAGTGCTCTGGGGGAGGGGTGATAAAAGGGGAAAGAGTTCAGGACACCTGGGCTTGGCTGATGATAGGCAAACTCAAAATAACTCTGAAAGCAACACCATTATCATCATTGTGTGTGTTTGTATGAGTTGAGTGTGTGAACGCATGGGCTAATCCAAGGGGGAAAAGCTGACAAGCCCCTGTTACTAACATTTTCTTGATTGAATTTAACATTTTTATGCTTTCAGTCTTAACTACTATGGGACTTCATTGGGGGGAACAAAACATAGGACATTAGTAAGAGCTTCATGTAATTATTTCAGACAAAGCATGTCTATAATGAACATTACAAAAACGTATTTGCTGAATTAATGTATGCTAAATCATTTAGCTAACTAGCAAGTAGAAAATGTTCTATCACATAGCTTTTTAACACAACTATGCTCCATATTGTCATATTTTGATCTATTTTAAGATACTAGAAATAGGGTGGCACAACAAATAGTGTGCGAGCTCATAACAAGAAGGCTGCTGGTTCAAACCTAGTGTTGGTCAGTCTTTTGTGTTGGGTTTGATCATTCTCTTTGTGCATGTGTGGGTTCACTCTGGGGACTGTTACTTCCATGCACAGCCAAAGACATGCATGTTAAGTTAACCAGTAACCCTAACTCGTCCTCAGGTGTGGGTAAGTGTGCAAATGGTTGTCTGTCTCTCTGTTAGCCCTTTCAGACTGGCCAAAAAAACCCATTTAAACCCAGTAACAGTTGGCTCCTGTCAGCAGTTTGAAAGGGTTTAACCGGCATTTTGACCCTGGTCGACTGACCCTGCAAGCGACACACTAATCTACGGATAACGTCGGCTCTCTGCCATCTCAGCAACAAATTTCATCCACCTTTGTATCATCTGCGCCGAGTTTTTTAATTTTAAAGAGGGTTAAAAGTACAAAGTACAGAAAACCACGTCCATGTCTTCCATGCTCCTCTCCATTGTTGACATGGACGTGTTTCTTTGCACTGATGATGTCATCAATGTGATGACATCAACTTGATGTGCCAGAGAAAAAATGTCCATGCAGGTTGTCTGCTACCAATTAGACCCAGGTCTGCTGGCAGTGGGAGGGGGTCACTTGCAGATTGTTAGAGGGTTGATTTGCATTTAAAAAACCCAGGTTGACACGCTAATTTTAGTGTGAAAGCGGTATATGTGGCCCTGCAATCAGCTGGTGACCGTTCCAGTATTTACCCAGCTTCTTTCACAATGTCAGCTGGGACAGATTTAATGACCCTGGAACTCCAAAGGTGATAAGCAGAAAAGATTGTGGATGGATGGACACATGATAGGTTAGAAATGCTCAAAAAGGTTTAACTTAAATTAAATTGTGTTCATCCGGCTTGGAACCTTTACAGCAGCCGCTTCATGTTTTTTATTCTACCATCTCCTGAGCTAGAAGAGTCAGCAGTCAGTAAACAGACACCACAGCTGCTTTCATAGTAATGGCAGCACCACAACATGGCAGCACCCACAAATCAGCCATGAGATTTGTTTTTACAACAATCCAAACAAAAACAGCTTGAAGTGACTAAAACATAGCTTCTGTGAGGCCAAGTGTCTGTCTCTTTAAGGAACTCATAACCCAGCTTGAGTCATCTCAGTTTTATTGTTGTTTGGATTGCAGTCTGTCCGCTAAGTGTTGTCCTAATTTTGGAACAGTTAACTGTGGGTTCAGACTGTACCATAAACAATAAGTGAGGTAATTTCACAGTGATTTAAATAAATCCCAAGTTAGGAATTAAGTATGTAAATATGTGTTCTTAGTCCAAAGGAATTTGTGGAGGAAAAGTGTTGGCTTAAGTTTTGACCTCAGTGTAACCTTGCAAACAGTTTCACTTCCTTCGATAACACCCCTCAGGTTACCGTGGAAATGGTCCTACTATGCATGCACAAGGGGGGAGAGGAAGGAGCAGAGGGAACTAGTGAAGAAATATGAAAGAAAAATAAAAGAAGGCCAGGGAGCATAGGAGTGGGAAGTTCAGCCATCTCCACAGGTGGTCGTTTTTCATGATGTAAAAAAAATCTCTAAGCTTCTGGGAACTGAGAATGAAGGGTAAGATGGATGGTCACTGTATGACCTTGTAATTCTAACCTATGGAATATGCAGCTTTAGTGTGTGCTTGTGTGTGTCTGTGTGTGCTTGAGCATATTACCTTCTTTAAGGGGCAGCAGGGTGATCGCCACACTCAGCCTCCCGCTGCCAAGGCTCACCAGATGAGGTGTTGCTGTCTGCACTTTCAGCCCCTTCCCTGTGTCGATCAGGTCCAGAGGTGGAGACTAGAAGCATTGGTCGGGGTGAAAGGGTCATTTTCACACCAAAATGATTTATAATCAGAAAATTCTTCAGCTATGCAAGTGAAGGAACCACTTGACGTCATCTTATTTTAATGAGGGAATATGACCACTGTTAAGTAAAAAAATGAGTGTGAGTGTGTGTTTTTGTTTGTGTAGTCTTTTACCTTGGGTTCACCTGGTGACACTTGATCCGACTCTGGTTGGAACATCATCTCTGAGTCCTGCAGGTAGTTTTAAAGGAACAGAGAAAAAAAGACATTATGAATGTAATTTAGGTTCTGTTTAAAACTGAATTGTTATGATCATATTTATTTATGTGCAGTTTACAATTACAGTTTAACAATTTATTTGGCAGAAGGTACACCAGTCAGTAAGCTGAACACAATCAAGAAAGGAAAATGGAAAATAACGTCAGTTTTCCCAACAAACAGCAAATCATTTTTCAAGCCTGATTAAACAAAGGTGCTGACACAGTGTGCAATGGTTTTGCAATAGCCTTTTGTACTGTGTATTTACTCAAAGATGCAACATTATATTTGTGTCAATTTACAGTGCAATCCACATTTGGATTTGCGTTATAGAGCATGACACAGCACACACAAAGGCAGACAGCACACACTTATAGTCCCCCTGGACTGGACCTGTTTGGCCCTTCTCACCAGTGCTATGCCTCTGATACTATCTCTGAAAAAGGAGCAAATGGAGGGCAACTTTTACCTTTTGTTCTGTCTTTGTGACATTCACAGTGGAGGTAAAATGTTACAGGGTGTAAGTATTACAGATCTGTTGTGTAGGACTTGGTGTTAATATCCCTGATGTTAAACTGCATCGTCCCTATCAAATAAATAAATTCAATTCAATTCAATTATTGCGTACTTGAGACACTGCTGACACTATGAGATGGTCAAGTGAGAGACAGCATCCTCTGGATGGGTGCTCTCCTTCTTGGGTGTTTCACAGATTGACCCATGAGACCTCAAGAGGGTTCTGCAGTGAATCCTAGCATCCCAGGTTGACCCCCGAGATGTCATCAACTCATTTAAGGGCCCAGGTGGAGTCCTTCCTCTTTATCCATAGCCACTGACTCCCTTTTTCAGTGTCTTTGGAGAGGTCTTTGACTGCCTGTCAGTGGGCATCTTCTTGCACTCACATCTCACGGAGTAGCCTGGATGTTAAAGTGACTACAAATCCTCCAAAGTTTACCTCCACGGGCCAGACCCTCACATTCCAGCCTTGTTATTGTGTGTTGTTCATGTTCTGCAGCTTCTACACTCATAGGCTTCCTCGACTGAGGTATTCCCAGGGCACTGTGACCTTGATGATGTACACATGCCCAAGCAAAACTGACCATAGCACCAGGTTGCAGGTTGGTGATGCAATCGCAGTTGGAAAGCAGTTTTTGGTCTAAATCTACCAGCAACTTCCAATCACGTGCCCCACTCAACTGTCTAGCATCTGATCTTGACATGGTGAGAAAGACTTGACCATCGCACTCCCAGACAAATGTTGTAGCCTGCCAGCTGGATAACAAGGGCGGAAGAGAATTGATACTCTGCAACATGTTAACACCTGATTATGCCACAATATTTGACAGCCTTGGAAAAGGCTTACCCTGCTGCCTACAAGGACATTTCAGTGTTGCTGAAGTTTAAATGAGCATGTGGGGTCTTTGCCGTACCATTGGCTGAGGTTCTTGGAAGATGGCAGGACATCATAGACACCCTTGATAGTAAGGCTCGCTTTGAGTGCCTCCATATCTCACAGATCTTGTCAGGAGTTCTTCCTCTTCTCCACCTCTTCCCATTTCATCAACTGCCCTTGCTTTTCCTGTGCAGCAGCTATTGGGCACCAGTCTGCTTCCTCTTGCCGCCATACTTCCTTCACCAGAAGCTTTGGGACAGAGTGGCTTTGTTTCAGGCTGGTGCGCTGGTGCGCTGGTCCCAAGGCCAAGACCGCTCCTTCCCTGCTGCTCTTGGCTCATAATGCCCCTGTGATTGAGAGCTGCATTTGTCTGCTCTGTTGCTGCCAATGGCACTTCCTCCAAGTCACCAAAATGGGGGCAGCTTGAGCTACAGCTAGATTGCCTGAACCAAGCAATATCATCTCCAGTTTAACTCTAGTGCACTTCAACTTAAGCTGGAAATGAACAGATCTAAGATTCCTTTGCCCTAGAGCCAAAAACGGTAGAGGCACTTGGGAAGACCAAGCCACTTCCTTACATACGAGCTAACCAGTCTCTCAAACTTTTCCACTTAAGGGACTGGAACTTTGTACAGGGGAAGTGACCACATGAGGTGTGTAAAAAGCCCAAAGTAAATCTATCAGACCTTTAGCTTGCCAGGAAGCAGAGTTTTGTCAATGTTCTCTGGACCACTGGTTAAATCCTTCCTAAGGTGGGGATCATCATACCATCAACTTAGGCCTCTCCAAGACAGTGATAATAGTCTCATCTCCAGCTCAATGTTTTCTTGCAGCTTTCTCAGGAGACATACAGTAAAAACCTTGGTTCACGGGAGTGTTGTGAGGTCGTCCATGGAAGCTCTAACAGCCTCAGTCCTGGTGTTATTTGCTGCTCTCCACCCACACCATCAAGAATGGGCTAATGTTACTGTTTCCCACCTACCATGTTGCTTACTTTACAATCATACTGCTTTGGCTGTGTAAATACCACCATGTACAAAAGTATATGTTTTCTTCAGTTTCTACCGGGGCTGATACTTTGTGTATCATGAGCGCCCTCTGCTGGGACCACTGAAGACATATGAAGCAGAGTATTTCCTGGGGTTGGTCAATAATGCCAAAAATTATAATCCTGATTGTTTTAAAAGATACTAAGATCAAACTTATAAAACACTAATTCTTGATAACCACTGCATCCAAGTGTTTCTGGCAGTATCATTCTTAACATTGAAAAACAAATAATATTTTGAAGCATTTGAAAATTAAAAACAATAAATGATAAAAAGGGGCAAAGGGAATGCAGCATGTCATGTGGCACACAAGCAATTTTATATTTATATTTGTGGGAGGCATTAACTGGTACTTAAATTGAAACACAACTAATTACCAAGTTCCACCATGTCCCAATGTCTGTCTGCATCATGTTGTCTCGTCACAAATCTTCTTACTCAAGAGAGATTGAGAGAGATTTAATGATGCTTGGAAAGTAATCATTTTTTTCATTTTAATTGCATTTTGGTTCCTGACAATAATGTATGAACAATTTTGGCATTAAACAATCAGTACATTTAATGTCCTGTGGCAACTGATTTGTCATTTGAGGCCAATTATTTGGTGTTTTTTTTACTTACTTTCACTGTAATCAAAGTTCTTGAATGATCAATTGATGTGTCTAAGTTTAATAAAAACATGTGATGCAATTGTTGTAAAATTAATCAATAATTGCTGTTTCATAATCATAAACTCTACCAAAATAATTGCCCTTTGGCTTTGAGCCTTGTCAATTAAAAAATTCCCTCCCTGGTACTTCCTGATTTAATAAATGTTACAAAACATATTAAATTGATTCATAGGTCAGAATTCTTTCTCGGAGCCAAATATCTTATCAAAGTAAACACACCACATGTAGATATGTTAGAAACATCACCCCCAAATCTGCACAAATGACAATCACTTACACACTCACACCAGGACAAAGAGAAAAAGAGAGCTCTCTGTCGGGCCAGCTGCTGCCACATGAGAGGAACTCCTCGTGTGAAAGTACTCCATGGGGAAAACACCACTTAAGAGATACACACATACACACACACGCAGGCTGGTTTCAGTGGGAGGCACTGGAAGAAGTGTTCCATGAACACAGAGTTCCCACAACTTGTTGATTATGGTCTTTCATCACATGGCTTCAGGATTAAATGAGTAAGAGCTATGTTATTGTGTTTTTTTTATTCTGTCCTTCCCATTACATCAAAAATCCAAAAATTACAGGAAAACTGAGCCCTATTCAAACTTGAAAACAATGCCTGCAGTTATGTCCCTTGAGCAAATTAACTACACTCCATGAAAACTTTTTAAATGTGTGAGGGTAGGCTGTTGATGGAACAATAAACTGTTTTTTACATATCGATTGCTATGCACAAAACAGTCAATGGTCACAGGACAATATACAGTGTCAGCTGCATTTTTGAAATGGGTTGTGCTGCCATTTTTGTATAGTTTGATGGAAGGCAAAACTTTCTCTTTTTAGCATTTTTTAATTAACTTTCAACAACCAAAATCTTTCTGGTAATACAATCAAGAGGCTTACTTAAAACTTGATCATGTTTTGTGCAAAGTTTCGCTCACATATATATTCTGGTGTTATAGTTTGTTTGTTTTCTGTCTTTAGCCTTTATTTAAACATTTCACCTTGACAATGTGATATTCAGTGGGATACTTTAAATTAAAAATGGCCTTAGCTGCAGCATTTATAGATGCTTTGCAATGCAAAAGGTGAGCTTTCAGATTTAAAAAAAGGACTGCTCATGCAGAAATTGTTTTTTTTTTGTTGCACATAAAGTAATTAGGCACAATCTTGTTCAAGTTTCATTAAAATTTGCAATATACATTGCAGAATAAAAAAAATAAAGTAATATAATTTTGCTCCAATATTGTTCAGCTCTTGTAGGGCACATGCTCTGGCATGTGTTTGTGGTTATGTGAATGTAATACATCAAGTTTAAAAGTTCAAGTTGTGCTTACAAAGCGCTAACAATTGGGTTTTTGTAAAGTGCCCAAGCAGATTTTCCTCATAGTCATTTGTGTGGTGTCAATGCATCATGCCAGGCTTATGTGTGGCATGCTTGGAGGTGGGCTTAAAAAGCTCTTTATTTTGGCAAAACATATTGCTTCTCACCCTTTGGTTGTATGCATGATATCAACAGAGACTGGTCAAAGTTGACTCAACTTTTATCATATAAAAGTGGAATTAAAAAGTTATGAAGTTGTGCAAACCCTAGTGGTGACCCTGTAGCAGGGGTGTCCAAACAACAACCCAAGGCCAGTTGGGGCCACAGTGAATTATTGATAGGCCTGGAGCCTGGAGGATATTAGCCTTTGGCTAATATAATGTAAAATAAATAAAATAAAGTGAAATATTGGCCAGTTTGGGATATCAGATTTGTGTGTGACTGTTTCACTTCTTGGTTTCATCACCTGGCTAAAAATAAGGAACAAAATAAATTGTTAGCTTATTCAGACCTAAAATGATGTCAAAAATATTGATTCATGATGCCTTGATCCTCAACGAATGAGGTCAAATTGACTAAGGCAGCATACATGAATTAATTCTGCTTGTTTGCTCTGCTATCTGCTCCATCTCAAGATCCAGTTTACAAAACAAGGTGCCCAAATCATTCTGAAGTACCAACTGCTGTATAAAGTTTGTCAGCTTTGTGCAGTTTCTTCTTATTTTGGGTTTGAATGTAGAGATGACCGACAGTATTAGTGGCTCCCATCTATGTTGTAGAGAGCATTTTTTCTCCTCTTCATCAGGGATGTATCCAGTGGTAGTCAGGCCCACCTGAAATCTGACTAGCCACCCCACATTTTTCAATAAATGTATATTGGTGTGGTCAGTCCACTACAGAAAAGCTGTGATGTTGAGTGTTATTAAACTGGACTGGTTTTACTCACTTAACTACTTTAAAATAGGGGTCACATGACCATCCTCATATTTTTCTTATATCGGCCCTTGAGGGAAAAATCTGGACACTCCTACCCTATGTTATTGTTTTGCTAACATTCTGACCAGTGGCAAAACAAAGCAAACATTTAGCAAACATTTAAAAAGGTGGTTGAATCAACTTTTCCTGTTTGTTCCTTTGGGTGGCTTTTTCTCTAGGTGGACCCCTCGGTTTGTCTATGAAAGCCCTATAGCGGTCTTGAGTACAGATTTCTTCCTTTAGAGGGCACTAATTGGGCTTCAGTGCTCTTCCCATCATTTTGTAATACTTGGCAGTGAAGTCCAAGATACAGAAAAAAAGAAAACGTTTTAAGGGTGGGAAAGGCAGTAAGCCAGGAGAAATTTTAGAAATAGTGAGGCAGGACTAAACTGCCATTAAAAGTAGAAGAATGCCAAACTATAAAAAGCAATGAAAAACAGAAACTGATGAAAGTTAACTCAATCAAAAGTGCCTGAAAAAATGTGTGTTCCTTTCAATGAACACGCTCAGATCCAGTGCCAAGGACAAGCCCTGCAGAACCCTACAATTCCACACAGGAAAACACTCCTGCGTCTATTTGTGTTCACACAGACACCATTAGACACACACACACTGACACACACCAGATGGATGAGTGAAAAGCTTCTCACCAAACAAGGATGATTACAGTACATGGGAAACCACCACAACCACATTTCCTTTTCCCCCTACTGTCATCTCCTTCCACCTCTCCTTTTTTCTCTCCTTGCTGTTACTTCGCCTTATCCTGTAATAATCCTGTAATAATATACACAATCTGCCACACAGTTTCAACTTTTACAGTCCACTTGATTTTACAGTGTTTTCTTCCGCTCAACTTAACCTGCCATGCAGATGGATGAGCATGAGTCTGTGTCTGTATCAAGTAGATCCATCATGCTAAGTTCCAATCCACATTGGAACTATGTTCGGCCCAGAGCAGAACGACTTTATAGCAGGCAGAGGTGGGAGATACGTGTCAACAGCAGGAAGTGACTGCTGAGAGATTAGCATAGATGCTAATAGCGTCGGTGGTACTTCTATCAAATTTTGATGGTATTTCTTTATTGAATGTAAAACAATAAATACAACACTCCATGTAAAGGAAGGATATTTTCACTCCACTTCCAACATTTTTTGCCTACCGATTGACAGGATGATCATTCAACCACCTGCGGGATATGTTTTGAAATGTTATGCCCATTTCCAAACATTTTCAATGGGCTGTTGTCCAGTAAACTAGTGAAACATATCAAATGGTCTATCTGATGAGTCAGGTTATCTGATTCCACTATTCCCACCCTTCTTTTTCTCTGTCGAATATCAGGTGCCTAGTTTGGAATTGTTTTTTTCCCCCTCTCCTCTCCTCCCGTTTTCCTTTTCTGCAAGCACTTTGAGTTATATATGTTGTAGGAAAAGTGCTGTATAAATAAAGTTTGATTGATTGATTGATTGATCCCCTCCTTCTGCCTTTATCTTCCTCAGTTTTTCCCGCCCTCATGCCTTGTTTAATCTCATTCCACCCTTTTTTCCAGCTAAGGAAGCACAAATCAAACTCAGTTCCAAACCACTTCCTCTAATTCAGCACCAGCTTCCCCTCTGAGGTCACTTCCTTTGCTGCCTTGACACCCTTTTTACCATCAAGCACACTCCCTCACACACATTTATGCACACACTGCTATTCTTTGCACTTCAGCCACCCGTGCCAGTGCTATGCATGCACAAACATCCACAAATAAAGTCACACATCAGCTCTTTTTGTTATCACATTTAGATGTGAGGGCCCACATTCCATTGATTTTTTTTCATCACTGCTGTAGACAAAGCAAACACACAGTGTATGATGGCAACATTGGCCGGGCAAATGAAAGACACTGCAGAAACCTGACAGAAAATAGAGGTCCGAGTTAGATTCCAAAGCTTTTAGTGCTCCACTTTTTCCTTATATAAACCCCATTGCTCATAATTTCCTCCATCACTCCCCCTTATTGTCTTTTCCAGCTTGAGTTGCCCTGCATAAACCTCCTTACCTTTCACCAGGTGAGCTGTAGACTGGGCAAGTCATGACAAGTCTTCAGCCTTGTTGTGCTCTAGTTTCAGTAAAGCAGTGAAGTGTATCAACCCCCCTCTAGACTACCAGATTTCTGCTCTGGCATCTTGAGGAGTCTCAACAATCTCCAGTCACCAAGCCTGATTCTATCAGAGCTTCTGGTCCAGAGAGCTCAGGTATGACATGGATGGGTGATCTTGGAATTTCAAGTCAAATTATCTAAAGAGGTCATATTTTGCTTTAAATATGCTTAATAACTTTGATGACTGCTAGAGCATGTTCACAATCACTCATGTTCAAAAAGGGGTCTAGTTTTCATATACAGACTACCCCTGAAAAAGGATTTATTCTCTATGTGTCATGTTGGAGCTACGCCTCTTCCCCACATGGGCCCAGTCTACTCGGATTGGTTTAATGGTCGACTATGGGGTAAATAGTCAAAGCTGTATTGCAGGGGTGTCCAAACTATGGCCCGGGGGCCAAATGTGGCCCTCTGCCCACTTTGAATTGGCCCCTGAAACAGCTGAATGAAGAAAGATATTTTAGTTACAGCTGCAAATACCATCAATCTATACAGATTTTTTGCCACATTTACTTGTCAGAAGGTCTCAGTTACAAGTATATTGCAATATTCATCATCAAGCTCCAACATTCTTGCAGTTTACTCTTGTTTTGTGTCTGAAAGTGGCGATAAGTTGACAGTGACTGGGAAGCAAGTGGCTCAGTCGTCCATGTGTTCCTCTTCATGTGGCCCTCGATGTAAAAAGTTTGGACACCCCTGCCGTATTGAAATTTTGAAGTGCAATGTTGACATTTTATGAGTCAAATATTGATAGAAATTTAGGGCATTTGTCCTTGTATTGTAATTCAACCTCTTGCTGCTTGTTGGCAAGAAGATTTCAGCCGTTAAACTGTGACACTAAAACCAAACAGGTTATGTTTTTGCCATCATTTGTCTGTTTACCTGTTTGCAAGATAGCTAGAAAAGTTATGAACAGGTTTTGATGATAATTCTAGGGAGTGTTGGTCATCATGGCACATGGAAGAAGTGATTGGATTTTGGTAATCCAAATCAGATTAGGATCTCTGCATCTTTTTCAACGTTTTGTTAACATTGTGAGGTAGGGCATTTTTCACATTCTCACAAAGAACTAATCAAAAACGCTTCTCAAAGTTCTATAATGACATTCTCAGGGTGTGTCGCTCATGGCACACAGGAGAAGAGACTATATTTTGGTGGTGATCCAGATCTGTATTTGGACCCTGACATTTTTCTGGATTTTTTTACAGAGAGGGAAAAGGCAGTTCTTCAAAATTTTGGCAAACCTTGCCCAACAATGAAATACCTTGGTCAAGGTTTGCGCTCTGAGCAACTATAGTTGTCATTAGGACAGGTAATAATGTTCATACCAGTACAAATATAACCATGATAATAAACTGTTTTATGCATGAAGTATTATGGGTTCAGTTCATAATACCATAAAGAATTCTGAAAAACTAGACTATTTTTTTTTTTAAAGCGTTAGATCGCCCTGCATGTAGAATTGCAGTATATCATGATCATATCCTCACCCCTGCAGAACAATGTGTATCCCATTGCCAAACTCTTGCAAATCAACACTCAAAGTGATTTGCATCTTACGCAATAAAATGAGAACAGAATTCTTAAGGACTCCATGTTCATTTTAAGGTTGAACTAAGTGTAAGATTCAGTTCAACCCCAAACTTAAGGTATTAACATGCATTCTTTGATGTGTCTGAAATCTAAAATATTGACATATGAGTAATCAGAAAGAAGAACATGATTCAGACAAGGGTAAAAGGAGAATGTAAACAGGTTTCATTACAAACCAGCTCTTGGAACAGGATGATAAGAACGTTTAGGAAAGTTTCCAAAGGTAAACTTGCCCTTTAAAGGGAACATTGTCAATAGGAAAATATCTGAAACATGCAGGCCCAACCTAATGTCATAGCAACTCTGCAGTAAATCTGAAGCCCGACTGAAACTAGGCTCTTTAAGTAATTTAAAAACAGCTAAGAGCATGTCATAAATATATTTTTTAATTACAAAGACAGAAGAACAAGAGCATGAACAGAAAATCTTTCTTTGATTCCATCTGTGGAACAGCTGAGACCCCTCAGCTGAGTTTCCCAGCATCTGGACATGGGAATAGAGAATGGAGACAAAAGTACGGGGTACAGAAGAAAGTGAAAGTGGTGGAAGACAAAGGACTCATAAATATCTTGAAGAGAGACACAGTGTTCTTTAACTGTTTCATTTCATCTTTTTATTTACTTCTACCTCATGCTTTCTTCTCTATTTCATGTCAAGTTTCCTCTTTGCTTCTTTTTCCTCCACATCTGTTTTGCCCTTTCTCTGGTTTCACTGCCTTCTACGTTACTGTTGCTGACTATATGTACTGCAGATTGCATCATCAGAAACAGACCCCAACAAAAGCAAATGAGGATGTGATGTGTTTTGTTTTTGAATGGTCACAATTTTCTGTATCTGGGCTACATATAAATATAATCAGTATCAATAGAGAGTTTACACATAATGGCCTAATTCATAGTGCTGCAAAGCGGTTCCACTATATTTACATCAAGAGGCATTCACATTGCAGTACATTTCTTACAACACATACGCCCACCTACACTTAAAGATAGACACTCACTCCAAGCGCTCTTGTCTCCCGTTTTGTCTGTGTTCTTCCTTCTCTTCATGCCTCAGTTACTACCTCTGGATAAGTGACAAATACAGGGTCAACTCGTGCCCCCATTCCATCTCTACAATGTTCACAGAGGAAGCAGACGTCACAGAGGGGTAAATGGTATGCCTTGAAATGGCAGTATGAACTGGGCAACTGAGTATCCCAATCCTCCTATTTTCTCTGTGCTGGAGCCTTTGTCACTTTAAGCCCCCCTCCTCACACTGACCAAGTCTACTTTGATTGGTCAGATGTAGGCCTGGAAATTATATCAATTAAATCAATTAACTCAATTCAGAAACACTTTTCAATGGCTCTGTATTCTTTCTTCAGTCAGTACTCTGCACTCCTCCATGTCCTAAAAGGCTTGACCTGCTGATGTAACAGTGGTAGATCTGTTTCATGCATCATGGGAATTAAATGTGTCAGGCAGGTAATTGCATTGTCCACAGGAGGAGAGGGAGAAATCCTGACACCACTAGCACTGTTGTCTTGCTAATGGAAGTATCCTGTCATGTGGAAGAGACACACTAACATACTTTTGTACTAAAGGGCATGTTAAAAAGACTAAAGTAAAAAATGACCTATTTAAACATTAGCTTGGTAAATATAAGTTCAGTGTGACTCTTGATTATTGAATTTATAGTTCTGAAACTAATATTTGGAGGAGAAATGATGGGTCGCCATCTACTTAATGGTTGTGCCTGTTTGCCCCATGTAAAGAGAGGTTGATACCCTTCACATGGTCAGCATTTATTCTTATTTGACCCAGCTTACGTCAACCACAAACGGTAAGGTATTTCCTTTGTGTTTTGGAAAGTGCTCTGCATTGAAACAGAGATGATGTGAAAACAATGTGCATTGACATGGATCAGCAAGAACAACTGAAAACCCCATAGTGTGCATGCCAGGCCAGTAGTTGGCAATGAGAGTTTGTAGTGAAACAGCGGTATTTCCAAATGTATAATCTTTCAGGTGAAGTTAAACTTTTTAGAAATAACATTGGTGAGTGGATACACACAGGAGGTTTTTGTCTGAACAAAAAATATATCCACATATTTTGTCTGCATAACAAACCAAATACCGCAAGCAGCACACATGTTGCCAATAGTGTTGCTGTTGTTGTTGCTGTTCCTTGGTGAGCAACCTTCATCTGAAAGAGTACAGCGTATGCACCACACTTTCCCTAACAACACTGATTCTTGTTTACACCGCTGCTTTACACGAAAACTAAAGTCTTTTCAAAACTTTTCACTCTTGACCCTGGGTTCAAATGTTTGCGTATTCAGGCACTCCGGGCATCGTTCTTGTGTAAACAGAAGGCACAGAAGCAACAAAAACTCTGTTTTGGCTCATTTTTATTGTCCTGCAAAAGGGCCCTTACCAGCCTTTCAGTGAATGTTCTGTTACGGTGTGTCCCTATTTAAATGTCAATGAGCTCATTCTCTGTGGGTTAGGATACTGGGTGAGGGGCAGATATAATAAAAATGATGAGCTGTAATTTTGCAATGGCCTTTGATTCTTATATCCTCATATATAAAAGACTGGGTTGGCTTACTCTAACTTTTGGTTGTCCATTGGTCTATTTTCATGGGGCCAACAATTCCTTGCAGGGCCCTTGGATATGACAATAAGCCTGCAGTGCTGATGTTTTGCTCAGATGGTCTTAAACCCTGCATTGGCTCAGCCTCCTTGTCTGTTTGTAGGTTGATCTGAAAACATCAATATATTATTACATCGAACATGACTATTGGTAATGGACAGAATCTCTCATAGGCACTTGGTATCCTCATAATGGATAACCCTGCAGACTGACTTGTCTATCCACTCAATTTCTCCTCCTGTTTGTCTGCTTTATTGGTTGTAAAAAAACAAATTCAGTCTCTCTGCTTAGTCTGGTTTCCTCTGTCCTCATCTGTCTCTCTCTCTCTCCATCCCTATATCTCACTGACATCCCCCTCCCCTTACATTCCAGCGTCACCCTCTCCTCCTACCACCTGACAAAGCCAGCATTGTATCACTGATGCTGTTTAATATGGAGCCCTCTCTGTGTCCTTCATTGGGGTTATCTCCCTCCTCTCCCTACATTACTCTGTATGGTCTGTGTGCAGTCATGTCTTCAGCAAAACTGTAATTATTGTAGTTTATACAATACACACACAGTCATGCACAGCAAAGCTCAACATGTCCTTAGTAGACACACATGCTCTCCTTTTTTTTTTCTTTTTCTAAGTTGAAATACTAAAATACACCCAACCTTGCATGCTGTATTTGGTTCTATTCGTTCATGTCTGTGTTTTGCTAGGAACTCTGTAAGCAGATTAACATGACTTAATCTTAAACCATTACTAAAAACACAACAAACACCCACCAGCATTGTCCTCCAACTCAAACGCTCTCGCAAACTGATCAAGGATTTCTTACTTCATCGTTTACCGAAAACAAGCTCCTCTCGGGAAAGAAAGCCTATTGTTTTTGAAGCTGACTCAAAGTTAGAGGAAATCAAACCTGAATTTCTTTAGAGGGTGTGTGTTTCTTTGGAGGAGCCTGGGTCACCCTCACTACCATATGCAGAGGATCAAGTGATGTTTGGGTTTGTAAGGGTCCGGATATGACAGAGAGATGAGCAAGGGACAGTGAGTTTGTGAGGGAGACAGATAACCCACATTAGTTATGAAACTCAGGGGCTGAACTAAAGTGTGATTCCTGGACAGCCAAAAAAGCAAAGGCAGGATGATAGATGGAGAGATAAGAGGCATGTAGAGGGACTGAGAGATAAAAGGAACGGAAATGAATGCAGAGACTAAAGAATCTATGGTGGTAACAGATTAATCCTCACAGTTCAAAACATGTTACACATAGCACATTGTGTCCTAAAAGTGGAACTTCTGTTAAGCACTATTACAAATGACTAAAAACTGTGTTGAATATTTTCGCAAACAAAAGTCCTCTGCACAAATAAAAACTAACATTTATTGGAATAACTTATATGTATAGCTTGCACAACTTATATGAAAATATGTATTTATTCAGTTTTTAAAGATTCATGTTTTTTTTTGTTTTTTTTACATTTTTATACCCTCTATTGCAATTTTTACAACCACCAAGGAAATTGTTTTGCTGGCATGCGGTTTTTTTTTTTGCAAGTTAGTTAGTAATAATAATAAAGCATTTTATTTTTAAAGCGGCCTCATGACACCCAACGATGCTGTACAAGTTTAAAACAACAAAAATTCCCAAGCGCAGCGGCAACTGGTCACGCCAGAGTCCACTCACCCAGGGTGTTGCAGAATAAGAGAACAAGGGCACAGTGTGGGATTGGGAAAACACCTCAGCACAAGGCAACATATTACAACAAACTCGAAGACGAGCACTTGGGGGCACGAAGGTGTTTAGATGGAGGGGGATGTCTGCTATGTGTGCCTTTGTGTGTGTGAGTGGATGTGTAAGCTGTGACCTCGACTCAGCTTCAGTTTCGTTCATTGTCTCTACCGTCTGATAACTGATGACGAAGTGTACAAGATAACTCAAAAACTAACTAACGCATTCTGATAACATTTTCAGGGAATACTCATCACAGCACAAGAAAGTGGTTATAGAGTATAACCCAAACCCTTTTCACCAGTAAATCCATTGGCATCCGCAGATTCTGATGACATTTTTAGAGAATGTTGGTCATGGCACAAGGAAATACTGATTGGATTTTTGTCGTGATCTGAAAACTATGCATTATACTGGATTTGATTAAGTACTTGTCAACAATACAAAATGGGGAAGGTTCCCACATTTTTGCTAACATAGTAAGTTCTTAATGAGTTTCGATATCATTTTCTGGGAATGTTGCTTATGACACAAAGAAGATGTTTTTTGATTTTGGTGGTGATACAATTCTGGTTGCGAATCCAGGAATGTGTTTAAAGATTTCTTGATTCGGAGCACTTCTAGTAATGAATTTATGAGTTCATACTTCCCCTTGCCCTAAATTTTGCTTGGAGGATTCTAAGGGCCTATGACCAGCAGGGGCCTAAACAATATAAGTGACAATGGTTAATTATTTTCTCAGTGAAAATGTATTTTAAAGCCAAAAGACAGGCTTTCCTTTAAGCTGTACTGATAGATTTTGTTGTTTTAAATTATTTTGTTTAAACAGTAACTTTTAGTTATCCTTTGTATTGATAAACTCTCCCTTCTTTTCCATGAAATGGTTCGGTCCTATCTCTGAACTGAACCTGCAGGTGTGTCCTGCAGTCAGTCACTACTGATGAGTGCCAGGGCACCTTATTTAATCTCTGAGGTAAAAAAATCAAAAAGTCCAAGAAAGAAGATAAAAGAGAGGAGCATGCTGATACAAGTTTGCTGCATAAAGGACATTTTTAAAAGAGAGATGAGCAAAAATCCACAAATTCTGTTTGTTTTCTCAGAGAAAATTTAGTCAGCTTCATATTAAAAAGGACTATATTTGTGTTGCATACAAGTTAATATTTTTTAAGTGATTAATTATCATCTTGGGCAAGGTCTTACACAATGTAATTTTTAAATGAACCCACAGGGAAAAAAACAGTTAATTTTAGAGCAATATTTAGCATATTAAATTGAGAGCTAGTATCGGATATTTGACATGGAATTATCCATAACTGTCTGTAGATTCATTTGATATTGTTAGTGCCTCTCTAGCTTTAAAACTGAGTCTGAGATCAAAATGGTAGAGCTTGTTGCTGGATATTTATTTTTCACCAACTACAACAATAAATTTTATCCAGCATTGTTTCAACATCAGATGACTTCAGCTTTGTGTAAAAACAAACAAATTAATAAATAATTGAATGAATATTGAGGTGACCAAAAATGTATGGTCAATAACTGGTTTTGACATTATGTCCTGAGCAAGCTCTGCAGGTTTAATGGATTTCACATCAGTTTAGCATTCCACTGGCAGTTGTGCAGGAATGAAACTTATAGGTTTGACTGCTGAAAGACACCACAGATGCAGATGTGATGGACTTTTAGTAGAGTGCTGTGGCCGACTTCACCAAAAACAAACCCTCAACCTACTAATTACACCAGGATCAACTGTCATTACGGAACAAACACATAACGTGCTTCTTTGTGTGACTGACAGGACCAATGCCACATGCCTACTCTCTGTATTGTGCCCTGGCAGGATGACGTTAACTTACACAATTAATGTGGATAGACACAGTCGACTTAATGACTCCCATTTATGCAGTCACATTTACTTAACACATACCTCAGCACCAGACCTGTTAAAGACCCCCATGAGGAACATCTGGACAAAAGACATTTATCAACCTAATATCCAGAATTCACTGGCACAAATCTTTGGCACTTTTTAAAGAGGCTGTCATTTTATGTGCTGTAAATTGCCTTGTTTGACACTTCAGGGGTGATAAGCTTGAAAAGTAACTCAAGGCAAAATCAACATATTCTCATTTGCGCTTTTATTTTAGCTTAAATAGAGGCTTCAGTACTAATTTACCTCTGTTTTATAACATGCTGAAAAACCTTGCATGACTCTTAAAAGCTGAAAACCTGTAAAGCTGTGTTCGTTTGATCTTCCTCTAACAATTTATTTGATTTTCCAGCTCACACTGCATGATTGTGCGAATAAGAGTGGAAACATGCTGTGATAAATCAGGGGCAGGTACCACTAATGAAATACTGAAAAATGTGAAGTAGGCGTACTAGCCTGTACTGTATACTGACCCACACATGCCATAGATTTTTCCTTTATCTTTTGTACTGACACACACCATAGTATAATGTACAAAGTGTTATCAAGTAGGGTTTCCATGCCAAAGCTTTTAATCTGCCCCACAACAGCTTCAGAGATAAACTTTTGGTTTGTGTCAGTTTTGACATTCCTCTTGAAAAAATAATTAAGCCATGTTTAAGCCATTAATGCCCTTTGTGTGTAAGTTGGATATGTATATGTGAAATTTACCCTCCAGGGCAAATTTCACAGGAGGGAAAACGATGACTAAGTATTTAGAAATAGATCTATCCATTCTAGAGCTGTCACTTTATCCAAAACATTCCTAAATCCATTTGAACTTGGTGGTGAAAATTTGTGTTTAAACTAAAAACTAGAACCACACAATCCAACAGCGAGCACCCCCAGCATAACTCAACTGTCTGTTGCTCTCTTGACCTCAACAACAGGAAAGTACACCTCAAGAAAACGGTTGTCGAAGAAGACAACAACACTGAGGAGTGCTGAGGGGGAAGCACCTTGGGCTCAGCATTTCTGATGTCAAAATAAAAAACAAAGACCAGGCTGTGTCCACACCTTATCCATGACAAATTCTTAGGCCTTCCACCCAAGTGTAGCAAGTCATTCGGTGAGAGGTGTGGAAACACCATGGACTGGTAGCCAGTCACAGTCTATCACAGAGCCGACATAGACACAGATAACCATTCACACATACACTTATACCAACAATACAAAATGTATGTAAAAGGTCTGTATCTTTCTTTTTTTCTCTTATAGTTATAAATAAATGAGAAACCACAGGTAAAAATTTTGCTCTGCATCTACTCAGTGAATGGTACTTCTCTTTGAATCAACAGTATCACCTGATCAAATTAGTGTTTAATTATGTCAGCCGGGGAAGTTGTGTTGTTGTTCATCTTTTTGTCAGTCTTTAAGTTTGTGACTATAAAATTGATGACATTTCAGGGAAGGTTGTTCGTGGCATGAGGGAGAAGTGATTTGTTTTTTAGATTGATCCACATCCAGGTATTTTTACTTTCTTGTAAATAATAACTTTTTAAACTGGCCATTTGTCCCTTAACTCTCATTAATATTCAGCTGCAATGACTACTGTGGCATTTTTTCAATTTCAATTTCAGGTCAGTGTGGTTCGGCACCAATTTCAATGGCTTTTGCTTAAAAGAAACATTTTTTCCAGCATGAAACTTTGCAAGATGGAGCGTTCTGACTACAGAAGTAAAATCTGAAAACTTGAGCAACATTACAGGGTTAAAAAAATCCTTTATCCCAAATATCTGTTATTTCATTTGAGTTGATGTAATACCTTTAGTAGAGACAAGACTCACTAACAACAACAACATAATATGTTCTGTTGTTGGATTTAGCTCTCATCAAGAATCTTTTAACTGATGACTAGAAATGCTCATAGAGCACAAACTTCTTCCATGGCATTTGTAACATTCTTTGCCAAACTAAAAGTGAAAATGTTGATTCTGCCCCATGATTGAGTGTTATCAAATCCTTCCTAAAATTCCAGGATCAGCATCCCGATCCACATCACCACCAAAGTCCTATCATTTCTTCTTTGAACCACAATCAACATTCCCTGATCATTTCATCAAAGTCTGTGGATAACTTTTGAAGTTATCTTGCACACATACTGAAAGTCAGACATCTTTTTGGTGGGGTTAACAAATGAAGCTGTTTCTGCAGTGTGCTAAATCAATTGTCTGACATAGGCAGTGTCAAGCATTAAAAATATAACTGACGTCAAGCAGTCTGTCTCATGCTGATGGTCTGAATATGGAGATTGTGTTTTTTAAGTTTATTTTTAATCATACAATCTGAAAAGTTACAAATGGTATATGATGACTTTTTCAGGGGGTTAGTCCTGGCACAAAGAAGAACTGATTAGATGTTGGTGCTGATGTGAATCCTGATGTTGATCCAGTAAAAAAGGTTTTCTTATCATTGCAAGATGAAATGCCTTGGTGGAGGGATGTGTGCTGAACACTTCTAGTTTGTTAGTTTGTTAACAGGATGACTCAAAAGCGGTATCCATTTTAATTTTCAAGATAGGTTAGAAATTTGCCAAGAATCAGTTGATTAGATTTTAGTGGTGATCCAAATTCGGATGCAGCTCATGGATTTATTTTTAAGGATTTGTTTACATTGTGAGGAAATGGCAGTTTGACACATTTTGCTGCTAATATAACTCAATAAATTCACAACAAATTTGACTGATATTTCCAGATCATGTTAGTCATGGCTTAGTGGACAAGTGATTGGATTTTGGTGGAGGAACCGGATGTGGATCCAGGATCAAGGATTTGTTTACAGTGAATTTTCACACATTTTTAACAGTTATTCACCAAACAATGTTGGAATGCTTGGGCTGAGGTTTATGGTCTCAGAGCACTTCTACTTCACTCTTATAACTCATTACAAATAAGGTTTCATTGCAACCTAAAAAGTGCTCAAATGAGCTGTAAACGCCTTAAAACCGCATTTTTAATTAGGACTGATTTTTTTACTTCAATAATTCAGACCAACAAGGGGATTTCTAGCAATCATTCATGTGTCTCTACACTGAGGGTTTAATCCAGTCCTCAAAGAAACAACAACTTGCCTGTACTTTAGTTACTGGGACCAAATCCGGAATTAAAGTCTCCTAAGGCTTGGCTAATCAATCACTTGAGGAACAAATAACAGGAGTAAAGCACTTCCTGAGCTCCGGATTATACTTATACCACTACTGTAATTAAAGGAAAGGTTTAACATAGTCATATACTTTCAAAGACCCAGAAAACACCGCATATTAACATGTTTTAACCGTCGTATTAAATGAGCGTACTCACCATTATTAAGGCTGGACTGACCACCTCTGTCATGGTGTTGAGACGCAGCAGTCTCGCTCTTACTCCAATATCCACACCAAACTCACTGTCCTCCTCTTGCGACTACAGCCTCTTTCTCGAGTACATTCCCTGTTTATCTCGGCCAACCTGTGGATGCCTAGGAAAAATATCTTCGTTACATTCAAACATGCACACAAGTACACACATCACAAGAGCGCAAACGCACACGGACGCAGAAAAGCCGGCGGCCTCAGCCAATTGCGTCGTGTGGAGGAATTTAGCAAACAGCTGGAAGTTGAGCTGGAGAGGGAACAAGAGGAGGGAGTTTCTCTCTCTCTGTCCCTCTCTCTGTACTTCCCTCACCCCCTCCCACACAAACACACTCTTAACACACAAACACACACAAAGGATAATGGGCAGGTGTTAACAGACCACCTACACTTGACCCCTCATTCCCACTAGTTCAGAGAGACTACAAAGACATGGAGAAAGAAAAGGGCATTGGAGGATAATAAAGGGACAATGAGTGTGAGAGAGAGAGAGAGGGAGAGATCCTTCAGACCTATTTATGATAGGTAATTAGTTATGATATTACACCAGGAAAGCTTGAGATTCCCTTCGCACTACACATGCAAGTCCTGATGCTCATGACTGCAGAATATTCTGGCTGTGTTTAAATGGACTCAAGAAACCTGGTTATGATGATGGTTTGTTGTTGTGCATGTAAATTCCATTATCTGGTTCTAAAAACAGGTATAGCCTACTGCAGTTTACCAGTTTCTAGAGATTCAGTTTTCTACCTGAGGAAGAGGTAGAAACTTGGATAATATGTCATGCACACAACAAATTGAGAAGAGTTAAAATGTTGATGTAGGCAAAATTTGTGTAAATTCTTCTCTAAATGCAGTAAAACCCTTAAAACTTTACACAAGAAACTTGTAGAGTAAATCATCCACATGAACTGAAAGATGTGTTGATCAAAAGTCACTCTGTTAAGTGTTTTAAATGGTTAAAGTGTAACTCCAAAAAGAGTCAATAATTACACATAATGGGGGTAAAGGAGCCAGCTTTCCGAAAAAGTGAAGATACCACTCTGTGGTATGAGCCCATATACTTCAGGAGAGTTAATAACAATAGCAGTGATCATTGTATTATGTTGATCTTGCTGTGCATGCATCTTTTTGTAGTTTCTGACAGCCCTTTGTAAAGATTTAATCTTAAAATGTTAACTTTCTAAGATGCAGTGTTCAGGTACTGGGATACGATCATTTATCTGTGTGCATATAAACTCAGTAACCTAAATAAAATGAAGCTGTATTACTGCTTATATCCAGGATACTTGAATCCATGCATATACAGTCACTGATGCCCAACAAAATGGCACATATTTTATGCAGCAAAGACCTGTAATGTTTTATGAATTTATAGTTTACACATTCATGTCTGGACTAATTTGAATCCTATACAGATGACATACTGGTGTGTCATACATGCATTTTTTAAGTATTTAATCAACCTTTAAGTTCAATACTTTGGTTTTAAAACTGATGCATCCCAGATTTGCCAAAATTTGGGGATCTCTAATTAAAACCAGTAACACCTCCGTCTCAAGAAGCACTCACAGTTTTACTGATAAAATTCCATTGCACATACTCTTTGTGTCGTAACATGTGGAGCTATTTATATGTCTGTGTACCACCCCAGGGTCTCCTCAGACAGATCCATCTACACGCTTCTGTTCCCAACATGTAAAAAAGTAAATGTAATTCAGAGGATGGTCCCATCAAATTGGAAATTTACAGGAAAGCCTTGTAAACAATTAGTCATTTAAAACAATGTTATGAAAACAGATGTTGCCAAACCACATTAAATTCAGAACTTCAGGCTTTGTCGATATTAACCTAGAGGAAAAATGTTGCCCTTAGCAGTTAAGCAGAAGAAATCTGCCTGTCCAAAAAGTTATGTGCACCATCTGAAAAATCTCAGCTACATGTACTGTCATGCATCAGTCTGAGGATATCATGGAGTCAAGCAGATGCCATCTCCTTTGCATCAGCAGTTGGTGGTTTTATTTGGCAGAGGTCTGTGAAATTTCCACAGCTCATGACGGTGGTAACACAAAACAACAAAAAGGCAGTATTTAGAAGGATAACACAACCATGGTGGTGCAGGGATTTGTTGGGGCTATGCACACAGAATTAAACCACAGTGTAAAGAGTGATGTTTTGTTATGGCTAGAGGATGATAAATGCAGTCCTGAAAATGGTCTTCTGGTCAGGACTGAGGCCAAGGAAGGTTTGTGTACTCACACAGACAAAAGGACACGCACACACATGCTTATCCATGGTAGCAGGATCTTATCTCTCTGGCACTGTGAGGATCTCATTGTGGATAAACAGGAAGAGAGCTCAAGCAAACAATCCTGCTCCACTTTCTCCACAGTTCTTCTTCATGACACCTGGGATATGTGGAGATCCAGTGGCTAAGATGGTTTTAAAGCATTTCTTTCTCCCTTTTTAATTTGTGGTGGGACTCAACTACATACAGAAATGCAGCACAGAGCCAAGCACCCTCAAAAGGAACAGCTTAGCTTTATCATCTTAATGCTTCATGAGACATGTCTATCTGCTCCCTTTTAACTTTCTTTCATGTGTCAAGTGTTTCCAGAAACTATGCAGCTACTAAGCTTCCATGCATGCAAGCTAGCATGGGAGCTGCTAAGCTTTTGTAATGACATCACCTTGGGGCCAGTGGGTTTATAAGGGACACTTAATGTTTGACAGCATTCCTGAGGGAATTCCACAAATCCCATGTGATCCCAGAAGGCTGAGCAGGAACTCTGGAGAAGAAGTAATATGAGATTTGGTTAAGGTTTTTGTTTTTACCTTTTGCAATGTCTTTCTGTAAAACTTGAAATTTAGACTATTTTCTTTTGACGGTTAACACTCTACAGCAAAAATATCACTTTGATTTGCATAATATTTGTTTTGGGAATTTGAACACTGAGTTTAGGAACTTAATATTTGGTCTTAACTCATCAATAATCTTCGTTCCACCCTGTGTTGTAAACCATCTCTGCAGGTAACTTTTTGTCCATAAAATAACCAAAAATACAAACCCAGTTCCAATAAAGTTGGGACACTGCATGGTATGTAAATTAAAACAGAAAACTGTGACCTACAAGTACTTTTTATCCTATATTATATTAAATACGCAACAAAAACTAGATAATTAATATTCAATCGAACAAACTTCATTGTTATTTTGCAAATGTTTACTTATTTCAAATTTGATGCCTGCAGAATGTTCTAAAATAGCTGGGACACAGCATGTTTACAACCAAACCTGTGTCAATCAGCTTTCCTTTAAACAACATTCAGTAATAGTTTTGGAACTATTACACTACTTGTTGAAGCTTCAGAGATGAACTTCTTTTTCATTCTTAATTGATAATGGACTTCAGTTGCCCAGTCGTACAGAGTCTAGGTTGTATTTTGCATTTCATAATGCACCAAGCATTTTCAGTGGGAGGTAGGTCTGAACTGCAGGTGGACCACTCTTTTACTTTGAGCCTTATTATTGGAGGCATGCAGAATATGGCTTGGCACTGTCTTGCTGAAATATGCAGGGACATCTCTTAAGAAGATGTCACTTTGATGGCAACATATGTTGCTCCAAAACCTGTATGTACCTTTAAGCGTTAATTTTTACCTTCACAGATGTGCAGGTTACCCATGCCATGGGCACTAATACACACACAGACCATCACAGATGCTAGCGTTTGAAATATACGCTACTTGCGTAAATTTAGCCAGATGGTAACAAACTATGTTATTTAACAGTGGTTTTCCAGAGTGTTCCTGTGCACGTGGTAATCCAGAAAGATGATGGTTTTCAACGCAGTGCTGCCTAAGTGATCACGACTAACAGGCATCCAATGCTGTTTTTTTTAATTTTTCACTTACGTTCAGAGATTTCTCTGGATTCTCTGAATCTTTTAATATTATAAATTATGAAGCATCAAATACATAAACTTTTTGCAATTGTGCTTTGCTCTTCAACTGTTGGTCTAGTAGCTGAAGCAGTTGTTCACAAAGTGGGGGACCTTACCCTATCTTTGCTTGAGAATGACTGAGCCTTTCAGGGATGCTTCTCTTATGTACATATCTAACCATGACACATACCTGTTTCTAATCAACCTGTTCATCTGTTTTTTAAAATCTTATTTTAGCATTCCTCATCTTTCTCTGGCTTCTGTTGCCCCTGTCCCAGTTTTTTTGGAACGTCTTACAGGCATCAAATTTAAAATAAGTGAATATTTTCAAAAAAATGAGGTTTATCATCAGAATTTGTACAGAGATGCTGAATTTGCACAGAGATGCTAGCTTGCACTTTTGTACTTGTTTTTTAAATTAATTTATGTCCTGAAATTGTGTGTTCCCAACTAGTCCTGGAAGCAGGAGTAGAATGTGCTGAATGTGTTGCCTGTGCTACAGACCCCTCCATCCAAGACAAATTACTCCCACAAGAGTCAATAAAGTTACTTTGATTTTGATCAGTTTTAACATAAAATATCTTGTCTTTGTGGTATATTTAATTGAAAATGGGTCAAAAAAGATTTGCAGTTCATTGCATTCTGTTTATATGTCCTTGCTACACAACATCCCAACATAGTTGGAATTAGAGTTTGTGAATAACAGCCATTATAATTGTCTTGTTTGTCTTTGTAGGTCTTGAAGACACATCAGCCTAAAACTCCCTGTGGAGCTCTAATTTCATGCATACAGCAAAACATGACCTGAATCAATACTCAACATCAACACTACATGCAAACCACTACAAAAGAAATCTGACACTTCATTGAAACTCAAAGGAAACCCTGCTCTCATCACTGATGTAAGGCTTTGAGTAATCTTGTGGGCAAACCCCTGCAACTCACATGCTTTTAATAACAAAGTAATGACAGATAATTGGACAACTTTAACTCTGTTATTACTTTAACAGTAAGATAGAGGCATAGTCATTTCTTTGTAGTTGTCTGGTGTCGTGTCCGATCTTGTTTTGCCAAGTTTTTCTTAATTCTGTTCACCCTTGCAGATGTAGGACAGTCAGATGGTATAGTATCACTTGTTTTTGCAGGTGTGTTATTGCCACAGTCATCATGGTCTAAAAGAGAGCTCTAACAAATCTGTGTGTAATGGATGTGTCAGACTTAGTCGACTCTGGTCACTGACATCACCTAACACCAGGGATAAGCTACAGTGAAATAGACTCAAACTTCATTTACTCACAAGTGTTATTTGTAGAGAAATGTTAAACCACTTGTAAAGGGACATGAATGACTTCTAAGAATAGTCACACATAATTATTTTACATAAACACGGCATCCAACCATGGCAATTGTCAATAAAACTTCACTGAAAGGCCAAATCCTTTTTTCTCTTATTAGAGACCGGAGACTGCAACATGTGTTAGTCTGTAAAGAAGCCAAGTCTGCCTTTGATTTATGTGGTGAAATGTTTCCATTGGACTGTGTGCTGTAACTTGTGGAGTAGGGGATGTAAAGGCTGCAAATAAACATTTACGAGGGAGCAAAAACACTGTTTTTATACTTTGCATCACTTTTATCAATGCATGCTTGTACAAAAACAGAACTCTGTTTTGCAAACTTAAAAAAAAAAATCAGATCTATGAGACAATTACATCCTGATGATTACGATTGAGTTGTCACTTTCTCCTTTAAAACCTGGGAAGCCAACAGGGATCCGCTGGATTGTACATGTGAGAGTTAGAGGACCAATCCAAACAACAGAGGAATGCTCTCCATCAGTGGATCTGCTGCTGTCCACTCTCCCACTTGCCAGAAATGGTATGTGTAATTACTCCACAATTAAAGTGCCTGCGCTTGTGACTGTGGGTGTTGGTGTGTGCACCTCGCGGTGCTGGGTGACCACAGTCAAACATGTCAACAATGTGGCTGGGACAGTAGAGGCAATTTCACACACAGGAGCGAAAGAGTGAAAAAAAGAAAGGCAGAGTGGATATGAAAAGTAACATCTTACACTCTGTGGGAAGATGCAGCTGAGAGGAAGGAGTTGCTCTGTTTATACCGACTTTTCTCCCCTCTTTGCTTTGTAAATCACTCTCCTCTTCGTCTGCTGCCTCTCTCTCTGACCACAGGAATGCAAGGCAACTGTCACTATCTGTGTCATGCATAGTAATCAGTGGACCCACAAAGCACACACACACATACAAACACTGTCAACACACTGGGATAGATACACCCATGAAACCGTTCTCACAGTGATGTGTTGGTCATATTGTTCTTTGCAATTTCAGCATGAAGAACACATGGAGTTTTATGGAACTAAATGCAGACTAGACATCGGTGGTCATGGTCATATGCTGTAAAATTTTTCTATGCATGGGTATTTTTCTGTTTCTGCATGTCTAGTCCAGGTAAACTGAGCATAAACAATAAACTTTAAGAGTTACTGCAGTGTGTATGCACAGACATACGTGTTTTATAGGAATTGTGGCAAACGTTCCACACATAATTGGCTTTCCTTCTGTATTTCCCTTCCTGAAGGTGAAAAACTTTACGCTATACCTAAATTATGCAGCCAAACTATAAGAAAGGTACATATTAGACTGGCAATACAGGCTCTTTTTATGAGGTGGGACTTTTCTCAAGATAGGAACCGAAAACCTGCCTGCTGTGCTGTTCCTGTACGGTCATATAATTAACAAAAAGAAAAAAAAATCACTGTCAAAACCTCAAGTTTAGCCCCCTAAGTGTTCACAATATTTTGGTCTACTGAAAATGACATGGGGAAAAAGTCCACCACAGTCAAACATCTTCCTTTAAAGTTCCCTTTTTATTAAAATGTTTGATATTAGCAGCATTTTCATTAAAATATTTTTTGTGCACAAGTTCAAAAACATAAAAATATTCAATAACATTTAACACAGTATTGTAGATCAAGATCATTAAAAAACTTGATTCCTGAAGCCCTTATTTTAAAAAACTACTTTAGAAGGTTCCTACTGTTCACAAGTAAAGAAAAAATCACTTAGTTATGCGACTGTAGTCCAGGTAGCCAAGCTGTATCTATGTTTCAGGTCAGTGCCGGATCTGCTTCGTTATCAAACAGCAACAATGTGATGCACAGTGTCTTTCCAATTTTGCCCAAAAGGGGAATTCAGGAGAAGGAATCCTGCTGAAATGAAGACAGCTGAGGCATGAGAAATATTTGTGCGCCCTTATGACGATGGTAGAATAAATGCCACTGGGCATGGCCTGGACTCTGTGATCTTATCTGCAGATTCCTTTCCTCTTTTGGAATTTTTGCACAATGTTATAAGACAGTTCCCTGCAACTAAATCTGCAATATCCACGTTACATGTCAGGTGACAAGCTTACTGCTATATGCTGTGATCAATCTTATTGCTATTGTGTGTGTGTTGTGATCTGTGTCATTAAAATATATGCTGTTTTCTTTCTGATACAATCACATTAGATGGTATTTTTTCTGTCCAAATGTAACAAATAAATCAAAATGTTTTGCAAACTACAAAACCTCCAGCTCTGTTAAATTCCAGTAGTGGTCGGAGAATCTGCAGTCCTATTTCCTCTGTGTGTCAGCACAAATCTGTCCTGCAGTGCAAACATGTGTCATCTTGGCCTGCTCTCCTGTTCAGACAATAACAAGTTGTTGAGTCTGATAACAATGTTGGCAAAATCTGTGAGTTCCACAAAGTCCGAGGTGATAATGTTGACCCCGTCCACCCCTGGCCTCTGAGACTCCACCCAGGACATGATGGTGGGAAGGTTCCTGCAATCACAGAGGAAAAGCATACTGTTACACATTTTTGTTACACTCAACATCCTGTCTCTTACATTTGTTGAATTTAAGACTGACTCCCTGACTTGAAAATGTTCTAATTTTCTCAGTAGAAGGGTTCAACATGATTTTGTTTTGTCCTGCTCCTGAAGGTTGAGCCAGCAGGTGTTTTATTTACAGGTTGTCTTTTATCTGTCTTTGTATGTGCTCACAAAACTTTTTGAAGAGATATCAAAGTCTTAAAATAATTTTCTTCAAACTTTGACCAATTGTCCACCTATATTCAAGGATGAAGTGATATTATTTTGGAGGTTATTAATCATAAGTCAAGGCCACAAAGTCCTGTGGTCATCCTCTGCTTGTGAGCTATAATGCTTGAAGGGATATTATTCAAACTTTGTACAAATGTCTCCTCTGACCAAGGGTGAAATAAGTACATTCTTTGGGCTGAAGTTCAAAGGAATAAGTCTCTGAGCTCTATGATTACCTCCATGTTAAAGCAATTTTGCAGAAGCAATATTACAAGAATACTTTTAAGGGATTTTCTTCAAACTTTGCACTAAAGTACAACTGAACAAAGGGATGGTGGAATACAACTTAAAAGTGCAAGGTCAAAGGTCTTATCATTTGTTTGCTTGAGAAAACACTTTCATGAAAGCAAAATCACAAAAATCCTCATGGGCATTTAACTTAAACTGCTGAAATGTCCACCATGACACAGAAGCTGTGTTCAAAACCGTTCCACATCATGGATATAATGCACTACATCGTGTGTTCGCCATTTTGTAGCGTTATTCGAATTCTCAGCGGTTAATTTTGTTCATTACATAGTGCACTATAAAATACCCACAATGTAATTTAATTAATGACATTAATTAATGACTCCCGTATACCACAATGCAATGCAGTTGTGTTTTTTTCCAGAGGGGAAGAAGCAGAAGAGAAAGAAGGCTGCTACATAACAAATTTGTGCTGCTTTCATTTACAAATCTAAGGAACGTTAAAGTATCCTAAACACATTTGAAGCAGAGCCTTTTTACATCTTTCAACAGTTGTAAACAGCTGCAAAATTCACTACTAATCTTCGAGTGCCCAGTTTGTTTATGTGATGCTTGGCACATCCACTTCCATCACAGGAATAACCAGCTCATCTACTGACAAAATGATATTAGATGTGATATTAAGTGTAGTGTCCGAAATGTTGTTTGGTCATTCTCTATGTAACTCACTATTTCATTAATCCTACATAGGGAATAGTGAGCATCTACAATAGTGAGTACATGCAGTATCTAAAGAAATCTTTATAGATTTCTTTTAGACCTTACACAGTTCCCTTTTGCACTGTCATGGGTCAAATGTTATTTGACATCATAATCACCACCAACTTGTTAATGCGACACAAATGTCCACTTTGACATCATGATCATGCTTTGATTGGGAATGTTGCACGCCAAGAATGTCCTCTC
Source organism: Scarus forsteni (assembly GCA_036419115.1). NCBI lineage: Eukaryota > Metazoa > Chordata > Actinopteri > Labriformes > Labridae > Scarus > Scarus forsteni. The sequence continues at coordinate 2,173,765 of JAZDUH010000049.1, forward strand.
TGTATTGACAATAAAACTATATAAAAAATGAAAGACATAATGTCAGAGACCAGTTGACCAACTATTGTAATTTCACTCTCTGGTACTCTATACTTGTGGAGTCATGAAACCAACAATGCCCATGGTTAAATTCTGAGTGCACAGTACAGAAGAAAACACACTTCTCAAAAATGACTGTCCTTATTACCAGTGTCTTGAAAGCTACTTCTGCTGATCTTTGCTACTTTTTAAGCTGTACAGGTTTCTCCATGATGGAATAATGTTGAACATAAAAACAACAATACAAACATCCAATTTGTAAACATCATGATGGTATGTCTTATAATTAAATTTGTATCAGCTGATACAATGCTGCCTGTCTGCACACTAAGGAGGTAAAACCCTTAAAATAATCAAGTTTTAAATGAAGTATATTTTAATGGATTGGACTTTAACTGAGCTGCTTGATTTGGAGACTTCAGAGAGGGACGTTTTTTTACCCTTAGGACAAGGGAGATAATCAGTAGATTAAGACTTGAACAAGGGTTAAGTGCCAACTTTCAGTCTCTGTATGGTTTCTTGTTTTGACTATGATGACTATAATGGCTATGACTACAATATTATTGCCAGGCTTTAATCAGCTACTTCTTGACTGAATGTCTTTCTTCGTGGCAAAGTAGAAAATGAAAATAATCCTATAATGAGGTTTGGAGTTCCAGTATCTTGACGTGTTTCAGTTCAGGAGAAAGTGGGCTTGCTGGAAAGAGAGTTCAACAGAGTTTTGTTTGTGCCTACAATTCAGCGAGAGGCTCCATTTCCATTACTGTCTCAAAATCATCACTTTAGATTCAAGCCATTTCGGTTTCGGTTTCCTGGCATAGGTGCACACAGCCTCCATGAGTCCCTCATTGTATCATTTCTAAAAACCAGGGTTCTCCTCTGTGTCTGCGCCGCCAGCAGAACAAAACCAGGAAGTCACAATGTTTACCCAGCGGAGATAAACAAACCCATTTCCTCGGAAGTGCAAAATTAGGCCACCTCCTGTCTCGCCTGAGCGTCCATGCAGGAGTTCTAACAGTGGCAGCGACTCTGACATGCAAAGTTTTGTTGGATATGTACTGTACGTCAGGAGTTACACCTTCATTCTATTTAAATCACTAATGCATGTAGAATGACTGCCTAAGCTGTGTAATTAATACATGTGACACCAAGAACAATAAAAATAATCCATATATAAAGGATCATGTTTCCACCAGAAGACAGAGATGAATTACTTCATTTCTCCAGTACAATAATGTATTGCTTCGCTTGTACCTGCAAGGACAGAATTCCATGCAAGTTCAACCCCCTTACATACTGTACATACAGACCCTTTCCAAACAATTAGAATATCATGGAAAAGTTTATTCATTTCCATAATTCCATTCAAAAAGTTAATCTTCCATAGATTATACTTTCAGGGCCCACTATTTAAACGATTTCAAGTCTTGACTTGTTCATTTTTACATAATTTGAGCTTCCAGCTCATAAAACCCACAAAAACAGGATTTCAATAAATTTGAATACTGCGGAGAAATCAGCCCAAATTTTGCAGGACATGAATGTTTTAAACTGAGTGTCACACACTGATCATCTACTAAACTCAAAGCACCTGCACAGGTTTCCCCATGGTGTCATTAAACTGCTCCAGTTTGGTTCAATTGTCTCAGTTCGGTTCAATATGGAGAAGATTGGAGATTTGACAACAGGCCAGAAGACCATCATAGTGCCCTTCATTGAATGGGTAATCCACAAAAGTTCATAGCTGATCAGGCTGGCTGTTCACAGAGTGCTGTGTCCAAGCATATCGATGGAAAGTCTAGTGGAAGGGTAAAATGTGGCAGGAGGGGATACACCAGCAAAAGAGATGACCGTGGGCTTCAGTGGATTTTCAAACAGAGAAGATTCAAGAATCTGGCACATATCCAGAAAGAGTGGAATGAGGTGGGAGTCACAGCTTCAAAAACCACCACATTCAAATGCATCCAGGAGATCATGGGCTAAAAGCATCGGGTTTCTCGGGTCTAGCTATTTCTGAGCATGAGCCAATGTAGGAAGAGTCTCAACTGGGACATGGAGAAGAAGGACTGAACTGTTGGCCAGTGGTCCAAGGTCCTCTTTTCCGATGAAAGTAAAGTGTGCCTTTCATTTGGGAATCAAGGTCCAAGCATTTGGAGGAAGATGGGTGAGGAACAGAACCCAAGCTGTTTAAAGTCCAAGAGTCAAATATCCACAGTCAGTCATGATTTGGGTGCAATGTCACGTGCAGGTGTTTGTAAATGCTGCTTTCTATAATTCAAGGTCACCGGAACAGTCTACCAGAATGTTTGAGGACTTCATGATTCCTTCTGCTGAGGATCTGTATAGAGATGCAGACTTCCTCTTCCAGCAGGACCTGGCCTCTGCCCATGCCGCCAAAACCTGGTTTGATGCCCATGCCACCACAGTGCTTGACTGGTCAGCCAACTTGGCCTAAACCCCACCGAGAATCTATGGGGTATTATCAAGAGGAAAATGAGGAGCACCGAATCAAAAAGCAAAAAAGAGCTAACAACAGGCATCAAGGAAATCTGGGCATCCATTACTCCCAGGCAAGGCCACAGGATAATTGCCTTAAAGCCATGGCACATCGAGGCAGTGATTAAGGCAAAGGATTTCCCAACCTAGTACTGAAGATTGACATATTGTTTTTGAAAGTACCATTTTTTGATTTATTTGACGTGATCCTAATTTTTTTCTTGTTTTCTGCAAAAACAGAAGTAAATTGTGATTTCTTTACAGTATTCAAATTTTTTGAATTCCTTTTCGTGAGTTTTATGAGCTGGAAGCCCAAATTATGTAAAAATAAACAAATAAATACTTGAAATCTTTTAAAATGCGGACATTGAATCTATAATCTATGAAAGTTTAACTTTTTGAATGGAATTATGAAAATAAACCTTTCCAAATTTTGCAATAAAAAAAAAAGTTAAACCCTATGTTTTATTACTATTTCAGCACACAGCAACTGGCTGCATCATGTCCTTGTTTTCCAAATTAATGAGAAACCAAAATGAAGGGGCTTGCTGGCACAACAATTAAGCATTGTAAATGTGCTCAGTACAGTGAACTATTGGCCTTTGCATTGTGTTTTGAGTTTGCTCGCACTAAAGATTAAGTTAATTACACGGACCTCTTAGCCCCATCTGCAGCAATGGACTGCATGGCCAATCTCCTGTGCATGTCCTTTTTTAACAAGGAAAAGGACTGGTCAAAACCACTGTGCATGAATCATCAAATTTTCATGACAGGACCCCATTCACATGCAAGTATGAAGACAACACAACAAATGACAAGATAAAGAGTAAAATGATAAAAACATTTATCTGACTTTAATTTAATTCATCTTTTGTTTTAGACCATACAGAGCACCGTTCTCTATGACAAGTAGACACAAAAACAGTTCCTTTCCTCAGGCTGTAACTGAGTAAACACTCCAACGTGTCTGAACAATTACAGTGCAATAACCCTTGAACATAATGTCCACTATGAATCTAATAAGATTATACTGGTAGTCTTCAATTTAAGGACACTTAATGGTACACATACATTTAGCCACATTATCGTATTAGTGCACACACAGCTTAAAAGCAAGTTTAGTGAAAACAAAACTACAAGAAGATGTTTGGTTATACCTTTTTCCTTTTTTATTGTTTGATGGTTGACCAACTGAGCTGACAGTGTAAACAGCTCAAAAATCTTTCCCTCATTGCCAGGACTGTACAAAGAAAGTCTGTGCTTCTGAAAGGTGGGGTATAGGGCACGAGTTCCGAGGCTCATGTGCCTACCTCCATTTACCTCCTTGGCTTGGCTTTAAACAGCCTCTGTTGGAGTCCTGTCCTCTGGCTGGTTCCCCCTTTTTATAATTCTGTATTTGCTGCCATCCCAAATTTTGTTCTGGTCCCAAAATGCTGTAGTCCAACATTGAGGGCCCAAAGGTTAAGTTCAATTGACTTTATAAATAATGATACATTGGGAATGGGTCAACAACATTTTAGACAAAGGAGTTTGCATTCAGACCCTACAAAGAAGCTGAATTTGCATGATTCTATATCTGCCATTGGGCACATCCATCTTGCAAAGCTTTGGACTGAAAGCAGTCCCTGCCAGAAATGACCAGGCTTATTACTTTGCTTTTAAGGACAAAGAGCCTGGATATAAGAGTGTACAATATGTGTGTTGTGCGAAAAGTGATGAGTGACTGCAACCCCCTGAATAACTGAATGTCACATTAAATAACATTTCTTAACCACCGTCCAGTTGTTCCTGTAGGGTTCTGCACATCCTAGTCACTTCTTATGATATTTTGACAGATGGACTTGAAACATATCTCAAGGATATGTTTGGTAGTCCTTTTGGTGTATCCTTTTATTTACAGTTTGAAACAGGCTATAGTTAACAGAGGCGCCCCACAAGTGAATGGATATTTTTGTTTTTATAATAAGAAATGTGACTATTTGGGCTTCAAGTAGTGTTTGGTAATAAATGCCTGAATTTATATAAGACCATCTGTAACCTTTTTAGGCCCTGCTGAGAGGCTCAGGCCTAGAAAACTTTCTTCTTTTCCCCCTTTATGTGGCAGCTATCGTCATTACTAAGGGTTAGCTGTCACTGTGAGACAGCTTGACAAACTATTCATATAATTAGAGAAAACATCCAGTTGGTCCAAATGTTCATGACGTGAACTTTGGACAAATTTACCAATTTTCTGCCTCTTGCTTAGCTCCACCCAGATAATACTTCATCTGTTAAATCTGATAAATATATGATAGTATATAGTGACAATTTGATTACAAATAAGCCTGGCAGTATATTAGTTTACTGTCTTGATTATCTCACATGGCAAATAGTCAAACAATATTTAAGAAAATTACATATGACATTCTTAGGACATATGAATATCAAGGTAATGCATCTTTGGTTTAACCTGATTTTAAACTTTTTCATAGACACAGGCTGATTAGAAAGCACATTTTGGTTTATACTGAAAATTTGCTTTTGGCTCCCAAGAAGAAACAGCCTGAAGGTGTCTCCAATTAGGTGCATGGGTGAAGCTTTGTTACTAAGCATGTACTGCACTGCCCTCTGCAGGTCTTTTAGTAAAGCTGGTATATGATTTTTTTGAGAGTGAGAAAGACTGAGAGAAGGTCTAAAGATCTGATGCACTTAAGCTCAAAAATATGTCTTTTAATGCAGATTTTATGGAAAATCGAAGTGTCAAAAGCAACAAAGAAGTCAAATCACTCATTCACATTCCTCTGTAAAAACCCATACAATCACTGACCTCTCCACCAGATAGTTCCGTAGCCCCCAGACCAGGCCCTTAGCCACAGTGTTGACCCTGGGTGTGAGGATGGCCTGAGACACGTGGAAGGTTCCCTGCTTTGCTCTTTCCTTCAGTGTGGTGTCTAAAAACTACACAGGGAAATACACAAACAATAAAACGAAACACATCTGAGTTAAATCAACATTCCTCCAAAGCAGAGGAATGTGTGTTTGCTTCTGAGTTTAGTAATGACAAGGAGGTGTGAAGAGGAAGCTGGGGAGAAATTAAATAATGCACTAAGATTTGTCACTATGACCGGGTGGTAAGAAATCTGATTACATATGCTTTAGTGGCCTAAATGCAAAATTAAAAAGGGCCAAATTATTGTAATGTAATGAATCAAGACATGGTATTCAAAAATATCTCAAATGGCGATGACTAGCTAAAATGCTTAGTGCTGAGAAAGACACGTGTTTCACATATGTATTGATTTTCTCATAATGAGAAAAAGAAATGATCATCTGCTTGTTCTGCTTCAATCCTTTTTTTTGAGGATGAAGTGTGTTGCAGACATACATATTGATTTCCACTTAAATGAGATAAAGACACAGGAGTGCAACATCAGTCTTTATTACACAATGTTGTTTTTCTGACCTGCATGAGCTTGCGGGGCTCTGTGGTGTTGGCCCAGGGAGCAGGGATCTTGTTTCCTGGCCACATTATGGGGACATCTTTGCCTGATGGATGATGATAAAACACAATCACCTGAGGAAAAATACAAATGAAAATGTAAGAAGTTGAGTACAGAAGGGTGAAGCAGGTTTTGCTACAAAACAAAGCAAATGAAGACTAAAGTTGAAGAACTGAATCGAGACTTCGAGGAATAAGACAAAGCAAGAATTCAGTCCTTTTACACTGAGCTCTGTAAGACCCTCTCACATGGCCAAAGGAAGACCTCAAACAGCATGTGTAAAAACAACAGAAAAAAGGACTTGTACCAACACGTGAAAACTGGTGACTCTCAGTCATACTACCACATTGCCCTGAGATGTCAAAAGCTGAAGCAAGACAAAAATCACCTCAACCTGCTGGTTCAATGGCTACATCAAATTCACATGACCTGACCTCAGGCCCACAGCAACCCCCAACATCACCATATCAGGCTAAGGACCACAACACTTCTCCAGAAACAAACCAAAAAAAGCAGAATTATACATTTTTTGAACCTAAATAGAGAGTACAGACTGGTAGGTTACTTGAGCTCCATAAGACATCCTTCACTATGAAAAGTCCTGATAATGTACAGATTTGTTGACCACAGATAGGCTAAAAAGACAAAATGTCACAAAAAGAGCTGGCTCCCATAGAGGGTCAGACACTGCGTCCACTGTGACACCAAGAAGATCAAGACATAACCTTTTTCTTGCATTCTGCCCTAATAATTATTCATTTCTACATTCATACAACCTTAATTTAATCTAAAATAATAATTTTGGGTATGCCAAAAAGACAGAATGTCACAAAAAGAGCTGGCTCCCATAGAGGGTCAGACACTGCCCCCACTGTGACACCAAGAAGATCAAGACATAACCTCTTTCTTGCATTCTGCCCTAATAATTATTCATTTCTACATTCATACAACCTTAATTTAATCTAAAATAATAATTTGGGGTATGCCGTCATTTTCAATGATGTGAGCACAACAATGAAATTAATATGCACCTAGCAAAATAACCAAAAGGAAGGCAAAAAACTAATTTAAGAACAGTTGCATTCAAAGACAGAATAGGTTCTTCATTATAATGTTGAACTGACCCACAGCTACAGGTTATTGTGCTTTACAATTTGCAGAAAAGCACACAAGAAAATATTACTTTCTTATTATTATGTTATATGAAATTTATCCTGATGCATATTTGATTAGAGCCTCTATTAACCTTCATGAACTATAATCCCATTTACTAACAAAATAATGTCTACTACAATAGATGTATTTGTTTTTTTTAATTAATGACTTTATCATTCATGCAACATGCCAGGGGTATAATGAGTAATTTGCTTTTTAATTATATGTAATTTACATTTCATTTATGCTGAACAGGAATTCTGGGCTTCACCAAACTTGCTTTGCTGACCGTCCAATACCCTAAGTTCCAATGGTTTACTCTAAACTTGGAAAGACCACTTTTGGTTATTGTTCCAAAAATTTGGAACACTTACACCACAGGCTCAAAACTGACACAATTAGCAACAATGTTACAACATATTTGATTTTAGTATGTGAGTGTTTGTACTGAGTATTGTTCTTTCTTTTCTTTGTTTTAATTGTATATTTTCCCTAACTCCACCTCATGAAGATGAGGGAAACTTTAATGATTGTCATGACTTAATTTAAGGTAAAATAATAAGCAGTAGGTAAGTTTCTTAACTGATGTGAGTCTCTGCACATCCCTCATTTTCTACTCTTTTGCCTTTCACCTACTCACTCTACTTTGCTCTCTCTCCCTCTCTCTCTCTCTCACACACTCTCTTGTCCAACACAGATTAGGGTCAGGGGACAAATTCATCAGACAGTGATCAAGGAGATGCACAAATACACTTGGACTGATGCAAATAGTGCTAACAAGGAGCTTCATATGGACCTTTGTAAGAGTGGTGTACTGGTATATATTGGTAAAAATAAGTGAAAACATAATGATGGGGAAACTATAATGTAAAAAGTGAGCAAAAGGAGGGGAGAGGTTAATTAAAGTAGAAGTGAAAATAAAAGACAGTTAAAAGTGTAAGTGCAAAAAAAGAAATAAGACAAAGAGCATTGTATAGTAAGTGTTAAGAGAGGATTAAAGCAGGGCACCATGGCAGATGCGAGGTGTGGTGCGTTTGTGGAACAACTGTTAATGGGATGACGCTCGACACTAATACCTGTCCAGTAAAGTCATAGGCCACAGAGGATTAACTGATCACAAGGTTAATTGGTCTAATGAGTAAAGACATATTTCCATGCGGGTACAGTCACAATCTCAATATGGTGGTAAGGTGCTGCAAATGAAGAATGCATAAATAAATTAAAGGAAGGGATCTAAAAATATGAACAACTATACACAAAAATGTACCCAGAACAACATGATGATGAACTGCAGACATGTAGAAGAGTTTGTACACATGTAGTCATTAATGCTGAAAGTTGATTTTGCCCCCAAAAAATGAAAAAAAATATCCACAGCTTATCAGTTGCAATTGAGGAAGGTCTGTCAATCGGCTGCTTGTTCACATTTGACTTTAGCAACACAAATTTGCACTGTTCTGCATGATCACAAATCATCACGGCATTCAGAGATCTGTTTACACAGTTGTGGATCTTTTCACACGTATGTGGATCCATGTACAAAATGATCCAAATATTTATGGATGTATTTTTGGATTTGCATTTCATGTTTGATTATCAGAGCTCAATAGCACAAGAAGTGGAAAAAAATCAACCAGCCCCTGAGTGCATACGGTATATATCGTTAGACAGGGCTCCTACACACTTGACTAATTAAGACTTTTTAAACACTCTTAAGACCAAAATGGGAAAAGTAAATGACAATAGTTTGCACCACAGAACAAACTATTATCATTAAAAGTGTATGTTTTCCCAACAACACTAATTTGTTAAAGTTAGATAATTTACATCAGCACAACAAACCACGGTGTTAAGTAGTAATACAATAGCTTGTTTATTTCATTCAACAGTGTAATATTTCCTTCTCTCAAAAGAGGGGACAAGAGACATAAAATAGGGTGCACATGTGTTTGCTAAGAGAGTTTTTGGATGCCTATTTTACATGTTTGACAAGCTGCTTCCACCATTTTTATTTCTGATAATCAAGAAGCAGCCCTCTTTAAAATAGACTTGATCATGTCAATTTTGTATATTGTCACATAAAATTACAACTTTTGAAGACTTTGAACAACCTTAAAGTCTGAAATTTCAAAAGTAGAATTTAAAGAATCTGCATTTATCTCAGCATAAAATGTAATTAAATAGGACTGAAAATATAAAAAAACAGCTCCCTGTGCCTTATTAAGTAACATTTAACAATCCTCAAAGTTGGCATAGTTGTGGCTTTAAAAACTGTTGTTCAAATTTACACTTGCATGTGTGCATCTCTGATCTCACCTGGTATTCTTTCCCCCAGAGGTAGTCCAGGGTGATGTCCTCAACTGCACTGTTGGTACAAAGCTTGCTGCCAAACACTTCCTGGAGCATGCTGATGAGGTATGCGTGATGATCCCCGTTCATTGCATAGTAGTGGTTGAAGTCTAGAAATACAATCTACACTCAAAAATATACATAAATATCAAAATCAGTCAGTTAGATCTCTAGTCAGTCTAAAAAATCTGTTCGAGAAGTGCTTTATTTCTCACCTCTTTTTTGTGTCTGCCTAAGAAGGTGTTAATCTCTAACAAGCCATCCCTCACCTGCATGAGAGAACAGAGTGAAAGGTTTGAGCAAGGGGGTTGAAAAGTAAAATGGTGTTCCACTGTATTAAAAGCACAGCTACTTTAGTTAAGACCTGAAACAACACCCAGTTGTCAAACAGTTTGTTAAGATCATTAAATACAATAGACAAACATCTGCATCTCATATCTGGTCGTGCCACATTATTTGCTGATTGGTTGATGTTTGTAAAAAGTACTGATGTCAGATGACACCGATTCAGCTGATGCTGTGAGGACTGCACACTAGTCCTCCAGTTTTTGCTCCTCTCTCCCCCTCCTCTTGGGTTGTCTCCTATCTCATCTGTCCCTGCACTTCCCCCGAGCACCTGTGTGGAGTTGGCGCTGTGGAGCTTCTTACCTCTCCTGGGCAACCAGAGTGGGCGGCGCTGTAGAGCTGCTCTCTGGACGAGTCCCTCACCTGTTCCTGATTGCCCTGATGGTCTTCGCCTTATTTAAGCCGGTGGCTCATTCTTCTCCACATAGTTTGTGGTTCGTTTCTCCTCACAGTCTGTGCTGGCCTTAAGCTCTCTTTCTCCTCCTTCTGAGGAATTTCTTCATCGTGTGATTTTTGCTGTTTGGATGTTTGGTGAACTCAACCTGAAGACTAATCAGATTTTTCTCTTCTGTTTTCTTCCAGGTCTCCACGAGCTCTTGCCACCGCCACTTTTGTACATATCACCTTTTGTCACCTTTTGTAAATACACCTTGGTGTTCACCTTTTTCATCTGTTCTCTGCCTCTGCTCTGGGTCACTCTATACAACCAACACCTAACAGATGCAGTGTTTCATTACAAAAAATACACCAGCAAAAGTGAAATTATAGGCCTTTATGCCAACTCAACTGAAAAGAATGATTTTTGCAAAGTTAACTTTATGTTTAAAATGGGTTTTTAAAAATGTAAAGTAAGATCATTTCTTCACATGCAAATCAAAAACAAAGGAATCTGAATTTCTAATCAGATAAGGAACTTAGAAGCACACTTTTACAATGAGGCACATTTGCAGTGTTTCTTGTATGAAATTGTTATGTGCTCCTGCCACTAAATAGCCATACAGCTGACGAAAGCAAAAAATGTAGCTGCTGGAAATATTCTACATAGTAGCTGACATTATGCAAAATATTAGGAATGGACAATATTGAATTTTGCTGGGATAAGATATGCTGTTATTTTCCAAAGCCATTATTGCTGATACCAATATTGAAACCAATATTTTTAGTCAAGAGCACAAGGCCTCCATTTAACTGAAATTGACCTGTTCTTCAGAACACTTCAGGACTATATGCAGTAGTTGACTGGACGATTGTTCCATCAATTACATTTATTAAAGGCCAGTGCTAGTGCGCCACAGAACGTGAGCCATTTCAAAAAACAAACTCCAGCAAAACAAGTCAGAAGTGGAGTGAAAACATCCGTATGATAGAAAAGTTTGTAATGCTGTTCGTTTTTCATTAAATAAAGAAATGTGGTCCAGAAACTGCTACTGAACCTGTTAGCATCTCTGCTGATCCCTGCACAAGCAGTCACTTCCTGCTCTAGTGAACGTTACATCAGGCAGGTCCATATGCTGTGCGTGACTACAATATTACAACTGTTGTATGGGATATTAATGACCAGTTAAAGTGGCAATAAAATCTCTTAATATCAGCAAAATTTTTCATATTTGCCAAGACTGATAATCCCATTTTAGACTATCATATGGTGTTTCTACTTTTACTACTTTAAAAATAAAAGCAAATTCACATCACCTCCCCAACCTCTACTAAAATCAAAGTAGTATTCCCTACTAAAAAGCAACCAAAAAAGCAAAACTGCACTAAGTGTTATTCGGACACTTTTAATATTATAGTCATTTGTCAGTTTCCCACTTGGTTAGTGAGGCTGTCAAAAAACATAGAGGTTTTTAAACATAAATACAAATTAAAACCTGTCAGGAAAAAAAATAAATCTAATTTTTCTGTTTCAAAATGTAAAAATGTTATGATCTGTTGGTTGTACTATCACTGTGGGTGGGCCAATGAAACTCAGTTTCAAAGACAGTAATGCTGGTGCTGAAGCCTGCAACAAACTTTTAAGCCAGCTCAAAAGCTGAGGTAAATATTTGCCAGAAGGCAAGTACTTAGGCTACTAACACAACATATACACTTTGATACTGTTAATGACAGCATTTACACAGATTTTTTGGTCCTGACCATTTCTGTGGGCGCGCCTGCTCGTTACAGTCCGTTTACTACATCGCTGCAGGTTAACTGGTTAAGATTTACACAGGCTGGTCAAAAAATTAGAGCTCAAAAGTCTCCCATGCTGGGTGGCCAAAAACACACACAACCTCACATTGCATCATGGAGATGTGTGCAATGTTTAAAGGTCAAATATCACCTGCAACTACTTTAAAAAAAATTACTGTGCTTCTAGATTTTGTTTTTGCTCCAACAGAAACACCTTAATTTCCATGACACACTACCTTCAGCAATCAGTGTGTCTTAGAAGGGATATTACTAACATCAGTATGACCCATTTAAAAAAAGGGATGTTTACAACTGTACTAAGAACCTTTGATCCGTGCTCAGGGGCCCCTCCATCCCTCTGATAACAACATAAGCTGCAACCACAACACAATACAAGCTGATTCAATCACTGCTCATGCAGTTACATGACACAAAATAAAGTTTGAACAAGTGACATTATTCAAAGCAATGGGGAGATGTAAAATTCAATCAGTTCAGGGAAGGAGATTTGATTACATTGAGTCCTTCAGTGCACCAACAGTGAGTGAAAGGTTTAGGCAAAGAAGTGTTGCTAAAGTATTAAATCAAAAAAAGGACTGGCTCTGTGATACATTTAAATGCCCGTGAATATGGACTTTGTTGCTCACCTTGTGGCCAAACAGTCCATGAATGAAGTAGATCTCTTTTCCAGGTTCACCTGGTTTGGAGGAGACTCGCAGATCAAAGTAGCGAATTCCTGCATCCAGCTGCTCTTTAAATGATAGATTCTACAGGGAAAACAATAACAGCTGACAACATGGAAAAGCACACAGTTTGCTCTTACACTGCATAGACCAGGGGTGCCCAAATGTTTTTTAACTTAAGAAAATGGTCGTTCCACTTGTGATGCACACCAACTTTACGACAGAGAAGTGCAACCAATCTAATGTGAAAACACACAACATTACAGCTTTTCATACAAGGAAATCTGACAATCATCGATGAATTCAAGAGAGTTGATTTGATTTTTTGAGGGCCTTTTGGGACTTGGTTCCCACTAGATCTACACTGAGATCTAACCCCAAGAGGAGAGACACTGACAAACATAACACAAAAGTAAACTGCTCAGTGCTGTCAAGCTTTGTAAGTATTTGTGCTTCAAGAATACCTGAGCAACATTCTCTGTAAACTAGATACTTGGAAATAACAGAGCACAGAGAAAATGAGTGCAATTTATGCTGCTATAATCCATTTATCATCATTTATCAAGGCAGTATGAACCAACATTTGACTTTTGGTTCAACATGTTTATCAATTATGCAACAAACAAACTTTAGACCCTAACTTGAGCCATATTTTAGTTGATTTTGGGCATACCAAAGGACCAATAAAAAGCAGACTTTGGGCTGCAGCTGGCCCATGGCTGTTTCATAGACTCTGTAAATATTGCATGAAGTTAAATTTTCTTGCACCACAAAAAAGTTCTATTTGTACATGTTAGAAATTTGGACTTAATACCTGAGTCATAGACCACTTCACCATAACTTTCTTGGCTAGGACACTGAACATGGTGGCCAGGTACTTCACATATGCCTTCTGATCTGGTCCCACCGGCGCGTGCACATCCACCCAATAGGTAAAGGAGTCGTGAGACCCTGTAAGAGAGAGAGAGAGAGGGAGAGATTTGAAACTGTAAGAACAATTAAAAATGACTTCAAATGTCAATAAACAGGAGCAAACAAGTGAATATGGATGCAGTAAAACAGGATATGCCCAAAATGTTAGAGCAATTAAAGCTGGCTTTTGTGAATAAGCTCAAACATTCAATGTTTTTAATGTTACTTGTCTCAAAAATTGCAGCTTTGATGGGTAAACGAACACAAAACCATGGTTACTTGCAGCATGCTTACCAGGCACTGCGAGATGTTTGAGAGGCATGGCACTAAGCTTGGATGGGAGCGAGCCCATCCAGTCGGCATTGGCGCTGCCAATCCCCGCAGGTCGAGTCTTCATGTCAGAATCGGCCTGTCAACAACCCCCCTCAGGAAACCGCTCTTTGGTGCAGTACTGGTGTGCCGTGCGCGCCCAAAGGATAAAAACTTCTATGGATCATTTTGCAATGCCAAACTTATTCTGCCGAGTCCACCGCATCAGATCACCTTTCGACTTGGCCCAGATCCATTACTGCTCGCTTCCTCGTCCCGTGTTCAGTGGGCTACTGCATGGTGCAACTCTCAGCTGCGCACCAACCAGCAGACGGAGGATCCATTGACATGACCGTCGGCTGGCTAACGACTGTGATAATCCTCTTATGGAGTAGTCCACTTTGTTATCCCTCCTTTCCCTGCTTCTTAGCTCACCTGCCTCATGTGTGTGCTTTGTGGGGACCACCCCTTTGACACAAGCCTGAAACAAACACACTGAAGGAAAAGTCAAACTTTATAGGTTAGGAGTCAGAAATGGGCCATATGCAGACTGCAGGTATGACAGTCCCTCATCAGCTGTTATCCTACCTCCCAATATGTATGATTTTCTATTCTTTTACTGAGGGAAGTCCGTTGCGTTTTACTGTCTATCAGAATTTTCATTTAGATTTAGCCGCTTAATAATATGGGGGCGTTTATTACGCCAATATGTAATTTCGGCTTTGCTGTGTCTGTTGAGTCCTTGTTGTTCCACATGGAGAAAACTCGCAGCCCTGCAGCTCCATCTACTGGTGAAGAATCTGAGCCACAGTCCTTACAGCAGACCATGATAAATCCATACGAGCAATGAGCAATATTGGAGAAAAAATGAAAATGTTGATCGGATTACTAATTTTAATATTATTTATGTGGCAAAATATGCAGTCACAATTTTAAAAGGGAGTGGACTGTCTGTAAATGCATTTTTGCTTCCATGGGACTGTGAGGGTATGACAGAGTTCGACTGACTGACAGTTCAACAGTTCTGTGAAACTTGTAGGACCTGGTCTCGTAGGAGGACTTGTTGACCTGCTATAATTTCAAGCTTAAAGTTGAGTTTTTGGGTACCAAGTATGAAGTTCAAGACTCTAAATGAAATCAAGGCTTGAGATTCATTTATTGAATTCAACATTCTGATGGGCCAATTAGTTATAAAGGTGGTTCCATTTACACAAACAATTTGGCTGGTTTCCAGGGCTGTGGGCTTCTCAAACTGAGAGTGCTAAGAATAACAGTTATTATCTTAATTCACTTAACACGCTGTGATTAAGTGGATTTTGTGTTTGCAATTTTTCTGAGACGTTTTAAATCTCTCTTTCTCTATATATACACACATAGAACCCCCCACCACCATGACACACCTACACACAAACACACACAAAACATTAGGGTGTATGATGAGAATATCAGAGCAGGCAGATGTTGTTGTATGGTCAAAAATTTGAATATCAGTTTCAGCTGATGTAAACTTTTAGCCTAAATATTATTAATATTTAAAGCCCATATAGGCCTACATATATCATCCATGTATGGCCTACCTTATATCATATGTAATGTCAGCAAAAATTTACCATAATGCTTCACCTTATTGTAATGGCATGACTACATTTAAGTTTCATTTAACAAGAGGGAAGTGTTGCGTTTCTTGTTTTACATCTGGTCCTTACACAAATAGATTGTCAAATGAAAAGCAGGCCCACATTTTCTTAAAGTTGTGCTCTCAACAAAAATATCATTAACTCCATCAATGACTTCTGAAATACTGGAATATCAGATCTCAGCAAAATTACAAACCGCTTGTCACATAGTGTTATTTTAACTCAGATGTTTGAGATTTCTTCATAGATTGAATGAAATCACTGATTGAATCACACTGTAACCCCTTACACAGTATGGAAAAATATATTCTCTACTTTTTCATGTGGTACTTTCTACGTTTGCTTTGAGTAGATTTAGAGAATTCTACTTTTAAATAACTTTGGGTTATTATCAAGCAAATTGTAATGCAATAGGCTACATTTGCTGGAAACCTCTGCTTTGGCCAATTGGGTCGTTTATCAGAGACTTCCTACCATTAGTCTCTTAAATTTTAGGGATTTTTAAATTTGAAAATAAAGTTGACAAAATAAAGTATTTAGCAGGTTTTTCAGTTTTCAAACCTAAATGTTACAAAACGAAACTCCATTTGGGTCATCCCGCCAAAAGAGTGAAATTTGCTTGTCGTAAATCTTCAAAATTAAACTTAATTTTTCATTCAATTTCAATATAGAATTTAGTAATATACACATTTACTCATACAAAAGAAGTACTGGTCAATCTCAGGCTACTTTATTTAATTTTTTGCAACTTTTGACAGTTTATTATCATTGTAATTTTTTCTCTGCTGTTACCAAAACTCAAATGCCATTTTAAAACCATGAATAAGCATAATTATAATAATAATATCAACCACATACAATGTTTTCCCTGAGAAAAAGAGTTAATTTAGAAGAAATGGTTGGTTACATGATGAAAACACTAATATTTATCACAAAAAATGACTTTTTTTTTTTTGCTGCTACTCTTTATTTGAGTAACAGCAATGAGGGTAACAGCAATAAATTTTTTAGCATAAAATTAGCAATTGTGTGAAATCTAGCCACTTAGCATCTATACTAGTAGCTTGAGCACATGGAGCAAATTCTTAAGATTTAACTGAATATTTTACTTTTGATATCAACAAATGTTGTCTTAGAGATAACGTCGGTAACAGGACTGACTTTTTAGATTGGCCATCTCTAAAACAGCTAATATATCATTAAATTTAAGGAAAAATAAAAGAGATAACTAACTTTTGGTCTTCCTATGACTTGCAGAAGACCTAAATGATGTCACTTCCTACAGAACATGTCACTGGTGAAATGTTCCAGAATTTTAAAGGGGGGAATGTGTTTGGGTAACAGCAATGAGTCAAAACCTGGGGACAGCACTAAAATGTGAATGTAAACCAAAATAAAATGACTTTTTTGTAAAACTTTTGTTTTAAAAGTGTAGATAGAATATGGAGTCACACTTAAATTTGCTTTGGAAAGATTGTGTTCATGATGCACTGTGGTAAAGTGTAGTGTTTGACTGTGGGGACAGGCAGGAAATGCTATGTATAAGTGTTTTGGATGCCATTTTAAAATAAAAAAATATATATATATACATACATATATATATATATATATATCTATATATATATATATATATATATATATACATATATATATATATATATATATACATATATATATATATATATATATATATATATATATAGTATAGCCTAATAATAATAAAATATAATTTGAAATATATATTACTACTTGTGTTTATACCTTTTATATACAACAATATGCTGGGGACAGAAATGTAACTCTTTTGGTGGAATTGCCCATTTAATGAAAGCTTATTAAGCTAATGGTGCGTTCCAGTTGTACTTAGTTACTTCCGCTGTATCGCTCAACGTTTGAGTGGACAACAAGACCCACAAAGCATTGCGTCCATTCGAGTTTGTGTGTGCGTTTCCATGGAGATCAGAAGCAGGCTCAGACACAGGCACACAGAGCGAGCACCTTATCGTACGAGCTGGGTTGGCCTGAATACAACCTTAATTTCTGCCCAAAGAAACTTGGTGATATCAGCAGGTCCTAATCATCGTCGAACGAAGAAACTGGCGCCTTAATGGTGAGTGTAAGTTCAGAGAGGGAGAAGAAGTACGAACGAATGGCTGAGTGAAGGAGATGTCAAAGCTGACATGTCAACCGCAAATGTCACTGACTTTGTAAGTGTAACGTTGTCATGTATTTACAGGGGCATGGTGGGCTGAATTTATTTGTCACTTAGGGCTATTTCTGGGTCAGTGTGCTGTTATTCGATGGATGACCTGCTGTGTTTTTAACAATTATAGGGTTACAATGGAAACAAATTATGTCTCCATGTAATCACATTAGAACTTTAACTTAATCTGTCTCTTCTTCACTGTAAGGTAAATGTGTACGCGTGTTTCCAGTGATTGACCTTGTATAGCCTCCTTGTGTCATGTGGCTTGAAGACATGTTAATTCCCTTTAAATCCCTCACTAACAGATTGCCCACTGTGAAGGCTGATTCAGGCCAGCCGGCCTCTCAACCTGTATGCTCACATCCCTGCTTTACATTCACAGTGAGATGGTTTTAGTGTTTAGAACTTCTGTTTAAGTTGATTTTAAGTAAATGGACCACTAGAACACTTTGATTATTCAATTAAGGGTGTTTATTTTGAGGTGGGTGGGTGTG
Source organism: Scarus forsteni (assembly GCA_036419115.1). NCBI lineage: Eukaryota > Metazoa > Chordata > Actinopteri > Labriformes > Labridae > Scarus > Scarus forsteni. The sequence continues at coordinate 2,192,041 of JAZDUH010000049.1, forward strand.
TGCCTGCCCTGAAAACCACCATGTCCAACATCTCCACCTTTAGATGGTGAAGTAGCAAAATGAACAACGCTGCCAGAATTTTTGGGAGTGTTGGTGCTTAGAAATGATGACGCTGCTTGATGAATCAGACCCTAAGACACAGCAGAGAGTGCAACACATGGGTATGATTCATGGCATTTTCTGCAGTATTTTCAAAAGTCTTTATTGGTCAAGCACAAGTCACATGTTATAATCTGGATCATATCTGCTGCAGGCCAGATAAAAAAAGGGTCTGTGAACCATAGTCTGGACACCCCTGTTTTTCAGAATATTGTGAGGTTCAATAAGGATGACAATGAAGAGCAAAGCATGCCAGATTGTTAAGAGAAGGGGTGAATAAAAAAGCAAAATAAATCTAAGAGCTGTAATTATATCATAAAGTACTCATTTAGTTTGATTATTTGTACCTTTTGGGTTCCCAAATGTAAGTAGTTGAACTCGTACTTAATAATGTCTAAGTTTGATCATTTCAGCGAGATATTTAAAAAATATTTTAATATCATGGTGATTGGTAAATTATTATTTAAAATATTTACAGATTAAATTCCATGGTACTGATGTTTCATTCATTACATGATTACCTAACATGACAAAGCTTAGTTTAGATTTAGTGTTCTTTTAAGGCTGGGCCATATTACCTAATGTCAATTTCACGAATAATTGAAGGTCTTACATCGATTATTATTGATGAGCAATTATTTTATGCTATGCTGGAACAAACAAGTGGTGATACCAGTGGTCATCAGCACGGTCTTCCTGCAGTATTTACACTGAACTTCTTTCTGCGTGATGTCCTCTGCACAGAATCCAAAATGTAGCCAAACAATGGAGACAGTATTGTTCTTGGTTACATGGTCCTCTGATAGATTGGCGCTTGTCTCCTCCATGTTGGCGTCGCTCTTGGCAAAAGTAAATGTAGACTATTGACCCTTTTCCATTAGCCCTACTCTACTCTACTCGACTCTACCTGGCTCTACTCTACGCCAGCTGCTTTTCCATTAGCCCCAGTCGCCTGCCCAACGGGGTGCAGTGTCACTGAGCGGCTTTGCGCTGACGTCATTTTGAGCATAACACAACAATCTGTGGCTTTTTGTCACAAACCAAGTAAAAAAGGAAAGCAGAAGAAGGCTGCAGGTGGCAAGAAGAAATACCCCTTGATAAGCACAGGAGAGTTTTGGAAGCTATACAACAGAATGAAGCCGAGGACGAGAGCAATCGAGCTGCAAAGAAAAGACGTATAAGGGGAGGCTAACGGTAGCTACCGCTAGCATGCTAGGTCGTCACGCTCATGACTCATGGCGACATTGTCTGACCAATCAGTAACCGTCAGTCAGTGACGTCATCTTTTGGTATTGACTCAGCTCGCTTGGAACCAGAGCGAAGTAGGTACTAAAACTAGCTTGATTTAAGAGGTACGGGGCTAGTGGAAACACGCTGCAAATTGAGTAGGGCCGAGTAGAGCAGGGCCAAGGCGTGCTAGTGGAAAAGGGCCATTTATGGAGGGGGCACAGTCACGTGACTTACACAGGAAAAAAATTAAAAGAATTGTCCTGGGTAAAAGTACTTCAAATATCGGGTCTTAATGTCGATTTTGATTACATTTCGAGTAATTGCCCTGCCCTACATTCTTTGTTTTCCAAAATATGAACCACATTGCTTTACCCTATAGGCTGCTTGGAAGATTAAACATTTCCTAGCCATACCAAAACCTTAAGATTAGTAAGTCACTTTCTTAGTCTAGATAGATAGATAGATAAATAGATAGAAAACATAAAAATAAACTAAGATAAAGGTAGATTATACTGCAAAGTGTTATCTCAAACAAATGTTCTACTTAAAATTACTTGAAGAACTGTGATGCTTAGAAGCAGTATACAGTTGTTGCATTGACTCTGCCCATTCACGTGTTCTCACAGTGGAGTATATCATACCCTTAAAGAATAATTTGGAGTTTATAATAATTTTCTGAGGAAAAATAAGATACATTCTATTATCGGAGAGCAGAGTCCTTGTTTTCAAACAGTGTTTGGGCCAACAAATCTTTCATTCAAAAGGATAAACTTGTCTTAAAAGGCTTAAGAGGCTACTCTGTTCTTTTGTTACATTCCATGTACACCATTAGTCTGATGTGAGGAAATATGCGTGAACAAAAAGTGTTAAGAATGCAAGGAAAATTTTAAGGGAAAGTTGTAGTATGGACAGATAAAGCATATATTTCATAGTCAAGTCCAACAGCTCTTATTAATTTCCCCAGTGTATCTAAAAAGGCAGTAAACACCACATAACAGTTTATCATCATATCTTCTGACCAGGTAGGTGGATGTTATTATGATGTAATATCCTATTTACATCCCTCAGGGCTTAATCTGCCTAGTGCCGGCTGTGTCATCTCCCTAAGGGTTTCAAGCAGGAGCCTCCCACTGGTGAGGCACACACCTAATCCACTTCACTGAGGGCAAAACAAGAAGCACCTCTTGCTTGTCTTTCTTTTTGAGCTACACAACGTTACATCTGTTTCTGGTTTATTTATTTTTTCATTTCTTTCCTTTGACTGAAGGATGGCACGGGCAGAAGACTGACTGCTGGCTGACATCACCAAGATCCTTTCTTCCAGCAAAGGATCAGTAACTGCAAGATGAGTGTTAAACCTCGAGAACTGGTAATCTGTGGGACGTACTGGCCAACAGAGAATCCTTTCGTCTAAGAAAAGAAGTACCGACAACTCTCAAATAGAAAACTGGCTGCAACATAAAGATTTGATCAATGAATAAGAACTGGATGCTCGAGTCTTGGTTGATGAATAAAGAAAGTTAGGAAACTGATGAAACCGTCCTGAGAGATGATGAACCGTTACACCACCCTGAAGCAGCTGGGTGACGGCACCTATGGCAGTGTGCTGATGGGGAGAAGCAATGAGTCTGGAGAGCTGGTGGCGATCAAGAGGTAAGGCTTTTCTTTAGCTTTGAGGACTGAAAGTTTTGTTTTGTTAGCGTGGATGTAGTCCAGGGTCTGCTTCTAGCTCACATGTTGATGTGTTTATAGGCAAGATAATTACTCTCAATTTCAGCCTGCTGTTAGTGGCGTACATGTGTATAAAACATTTCAAATATGATTAGCTAATACTAATGAACACTTACCATAGCTACCTTTACCGTAAGTGTGTGAAGGGGGAAAAGTAAGACATGTTGTGAAAAGGACTTTAAGTATTTTTCTAGAAGGGCACTAAAAAAATCAAGTCCATGTACCATTTACCACATTAGTTTGACTTATGCGTAAATGTGAGTGACTGAAATGTCATTTTAATGTTCTGATGAAGACAACACTTTTCATTTTTCCAGTTTATTAGGCTGCTAATGGCATTGCAGGTTTCTATGTTAAATGAACCTTTGGTACATTTAGAGCTCAATAAACAGTCTCAGTGCTTTCAAGCAATTTACTGTAACATCAAATAGAAAACACCAACATTTGTCCACATTAGGGCAAAATGATTTGGGAGCAAAACTGAATCACAAGTGTGGTGTAATGATGTAAGTTATGGTAAATTTACAGATGTAGGATGCACACAAAGTAGTGTCCTAGCCTTTCTGATTATTTGTGTTTTAAACAAAACTTTTGAAATGAAAAGAAATACGAAACTTCCTTAAAACTTGCTCCGATGAAGTAGCACTTGGTCAGCTATAGTTTGAAACTGTATCCAAATATGTTTATTATGCTAGCTCATATTGTATAAAACAACAAATTGTGATTAACTTTGTAGCACTTATTTGTTAATCCTTCACACAGGACGGACTGTTCAAAATATTTCACTAGTCCATCTGGGAAAGCACCCATAGGAAGTGTTTGGGACTAATTACAGACACTGAAGCAGGCTAGTCCAGACTATGTGCAAGGTTAATTATTTGTTGTAGCAAAGAGACTGACAAGTGTTTGCTCATTTTTTCAGATTTAATCCAAAACATATGAAAAGGATATTTTTTTTCCCATTTTTTGCTCGAGACCAGTGTGACTTATTGTTTCATCTGTGTATAAAGATGGGCCAAAAACACCTCTGCTACAAAATATACAAATTAAAATCCTATTTTGGCACTCAATTGACCTTGAATAATGCTCCTTCTTTAGTTTGCGAGTTACAGTGGGCCATATTTCAATTATTTTTAAACCTTGGTTAATTAATCAGCATTATTCTAAATGATACCAAAGTATTTAGAGAATTAAGTTGAATATACATGAAGCTCCTGTAAACAAGTTTAGGCTTTTTGTCAACACTGGACAAAGTGGTCCCTCTTGTTTTTTCAATGATTTAGCCTCTTTATTATTGTTGTACTGTAGCAAGTGTGTTAATAGAGAAAAACCTCTTCTACATTTGTCTTTCCTCTAGTGGGTTATTGTATTACAATGCATCAATCTCATTCAATTTCCTAATTGAGGAGGCATAATGGATATCATTTTAATCTTTTTTTACACCTCCATCTAAAGCTCCTTACAGGTTTTTAAAATTTAAATGAATTCAGTTTGAATTTAATAATAGTAATAACCTTCTTTAAGTATGCAGTGTCTTATCTTAAAGGTAAGTGGACGTGATTGTCCTCCATCTCTTAGAACTTAAGAAGCCTTTCAGGCAAAATGGCTTTTGATTTTTCATTCGAGTCGACTCTTGAATTAAACTTAAGATCAGGTAAGGCGAGCGAGCCAAAACAAATTTATTTGCATTGCACATTCCAACATCATGGCAAATCAGATGGCTCAACACAAAACAACTAATATATTGCAGTGTTTCCCCTGGTAGCACAGGGGGCCACCACCCTAATCAGAAGTTAAAACTGTACCTGTTATAAAGAAAAACTATCTCTTAGGAGCCAAACTAAACAGTGAAATAAGTATGAGGACCAGCTCATATTCAGCATGAAATAAGTTCACATATTTTTTTCCTCATTAAAAACAATTTGTATGCTTTCCTTTGGCTGATCGGTGATATTGGGTTGGTGGCTAACCCATCAAATAAATGGTATATCAAAACAGTGAAAGAAAAAAGACACATATGAAGGAAAAAAGTTATTAAAAGCTGTAAAGCCTAAAAAATATATGAAAGTATTGAATAAGGAATAAAACTAAAAATAATAAAGGCAAGTGTGAGCAAGTCTCTAACCTTGACTTGAAAGAATAGCGACTGATAACTGACTTGGAGAAGATGTTCAATTAACTGCGAGTTTGTATCACAAGAATGAAGTAAAGACACTGAATGCTACTTCTTCATGTTTTATTCTGACTGTGGGCACAGAGAGCACACCTGAAGCAGACAACCTGATTTAAATGAATATTTTCTTAATGCAAAGTGGAAAAGTATTTGAAATCTGGCCAACCCTGGCTCACAAACCTTTTAATGTATTAATGAGGATCAGGCAAAGCAAATGTACTTCAAATTTACAAAATACTTTTAGAATGTTTATTCTTACACGCTTCAAACTTAGCAAATCATACTGAACAGAAATTATAGTTACATGTTGGGCTCAGTGCTCCTGGTTTCCTTCTGTCACCAGGGCAAACAAACCCGTCAGCATGCCTTTGTTTCAGCAGCGTGGCAGCGAGGTTCAATAATAGATGAGAAACTGTGGAGATGCGTCCACCAGTTGATCATTTGGTTACCATGCAAGACAATACAAGTGGTGACGGTGAAAGGCAGTGAAAGTAGAAGGAGTGTGTCAGGTTGCTGACATTTCAGAGGGAACGACACAAACAGGCAGGTGCCAGAGAGGGAAACACGATATTTGATCACTCTGTAACACTTACATAATTGTGGCTGGAGGGAGAAGAAAGTCTAATCAGACAGATAAGCTAACAGAAAGATGTCCCGTTCACCACCTGGTGTGTGCCTTAAATGTATGTAGCAACACAAAGACAATCAACTGCTCATTTCTACTACTAATAAAAATAGATGTCACTTTTGATATAGATTAAAGCAATAGTAAAGCATTTAATTGAGATTATCAATTTATACCATATACAGTCTATTGTTTGTCTGGCATCATTCTTGAGATGAATGATCTGAAATTAGAGACACCTTGAAAAAGGTTAAATTATAAATGAAGAAGCACAAAAGATAGTAACACTGCTGTCAGTAGGGTGTAGATTATACGGCCTATAAATGTGATGTTCATTCCTACGGTGTTGCATATATCTGATCATAGTTGGTTTTATCTTTTCTTACAGAATGAAGAGGAAGTTTTACTCATGGGAAGAATGTATGAACCTAAGAGAGGTGAAGGTAAGGCTTGGGATACTCAAAAGCATTAATGCACTCCTCTAACACTGTTGCTTGGAATTATAGATGAGAACCAGTTAAGGAGAGGTTCCAACCGATTTGAGGAATCAGCATCCTTTACATTAATGCTGAAATAATCTCTCACCATTACCTTGTACTTAGCTCTGTTTGCCTTGTAAAATAATGACTTACAAGAGGCAGCTAGCTCAAATGACAACATGAGGGCTAAAGAGGCAGTCATGATGGACAATAGACAGAAGCAGTCAAAAGCCTGGCTCAGTTTGACACACTGTGGTGCCAACAGAGGAGTACAAAGTGGAACCACAAGCATCATCATAAAAATGTTGATATAGCATGGCATTTAATATCAGGAGTGCCATGTGTTTGATGATGTTGACTCAGAAATGTCTGTAGGCCAACTCTTTCTCACTTAGAAAGATGATTCTAGCTTGTGCCAAAGCTTTTTTTGTGCATCTTTGCATCAACAACAGTGCATGTTAACAATAATCCAAATGTCATCTGTTTGGCCTTTAAAGTCAGATTATGTTGTATACAGTCTTAATTGTATGCAGCCAATGTTATGTACACTCAACAGTGTGCACAACGAGTACTAAGAGCCATCCTATCCATTATTTAAAAAATCTATACCGGACAGAAGACGTGGCTTCAGCTAGAACAATCGCAATATTTGGTCTTTCCTTTAGTCCTGTTTTTGTATCAGTTCAGTTCCTTATATTAACTTTAGAGTGATCAGTTAATAAAAAAAACACAGTAGTTCCTGAATTTGTACACATTACATCACGGTTTGGCACAAACCTCTGGTCCCTCAAATGTGTTACCTTAGATAGCTAGACAGACAGACAGACAGACAGATGGATAGATATAAAGATATGTTATTAATCCCCTTGGGATTTGCAGGAAGTTAAAAAGACTTTACTGTCATGAATGTCATATTTCATGATTACATTATTTTTGGTTCTTTTTAGGGCTGTCACTTTAGTGCATTAATTAGATTAATTAATTACACCGCAAATTAATGCGTTATAAAAATTAATCACAAGATTAATCATAGCACACAAACATTTTGATATTGGCCAGCTGGACTCTCCACTTTATAATTGTTGCAGCTGTTAATGATAATATTAGAACGGTCTTTACCTGTGATTGTTATTGTTTATACCACCATAACAACCATCTTTACAGTCATGTAGAGAGGAGGACTTAAAAATGGGCCTCTCATGAATTTATATTTAAAAAAAAACATGAAATAGAAAAATATATTGTCTGGGCATCCATAACTTGTCACTGTCTTAAATTCTCATTTGATTCCATTATCTCTGCCAGCCTCTCTAGTCTCTACGTCTCTCTTTGAAATTAAATAAATTCATTAAATCAAATAAAATGACATATAGAGGCAGAGAATGGCATTGACCTACTCTTATAAAGTTGTTGTTATGATTTGGTGCTATTCAAAAAAAGATTGATTGACTGATGTACAAGTTTTGTTTCTTGCCCTCCACCTCTGTTTGTAAATTGTCATGCACCCTAAGTCGCACCTATCCTCATGTTTTCCATTTCTAAGCTGCTTTTAAAGTTGTTCAAAGTTAATCAACTAAAAAAAACAAGTTCTAGAGGAAATGGGTATCTGTTTTTTTTTTGTATAACCCATTTACCAACATTTAAATTGACTAATAGCGGTCATAAAAAAAAAAAGAAAATCTGTATGTGTTCCTGTCCAACAACTACATTTTTCAAAAAATGGTTAAACATTCATTTAAGTTTTAATTTGATCTTGTCTCACCAGTCGCTGAAGAAGCTGAACCATGCAAACGTGGTGAAACTGAAGGAGGTCATCAGGGAGAACGACCACCTGTACTTTGTCTTCGAGTATATGAAGGAAAACCTTTACCAGCTCATGAAAGACAGGTAATATGCAAACAGCAGTATTAACAATGCAAATATTTGTGGTAGATTTACAGTATGTTTTTATTATTTGGTAGTATTACATTGTACTGTCAAACATGCCAGTATGTCACAAGGATTTTTCCTTCAGGTTCACAGACCATACATGGCTCGCCCAAACAATGAAGTCATTTAAACTCTGCCAATTACAATTTGAGTAATGTAATTGGCTCTAAGTGTTTGAAGTGGAATAGTATTTTTCCTGTCACAAATCATAAAGTAGTTTTGAATGTTTTGAAGTCAACTTGCATCAGCCCCCATTTTAAGCACATTACTGCCAGTAGACTGGAGGCGGCCCTTTAGTTTTTTCCCAGTTTAGGACTGTGTGCTGCACCTTTAAACAACATTTTGTCTTCCTTGAATTATTATTCCAACATTTTGAGTCTTATGTCCTGTTTATTATCTATGTGCACAAAGACGACACAATGCTAGTTATTCCTATACTTGCATTATGAGGCTCATAAGAATCCATTTTATGTTTGCAGAAAAAAACTCTTCCCTGAGTCAGTGATCAGAAACATAAGCTTTCAGATTTTACAAGGCCTGTCCTTTATTCACAAACATGGTAGGTGTATCGTGTTTCCCTTTGTGGTCTGCTAATGTGAGGAGACAATACATACTGCAAGATTCAAATCCATGACCAATTTCAACCATGGTCCTAAATTGTCAAATTGGAAACACATCAGAATCTTGTGATTTGGGAGCTCCTCATTACTGTTTTCTAACTCACTGTTCTGTATGGATGTGTGGAAGTGGCTCCTGTAAGACTGAAACTCTGAAAGGCTAAAAGGACCTGACATGCTTCCACACATCCATGGAACGTGTTTCTGAATTTCTTTTAACTGCTCTTTTCTTTCCTCTCTCGCCTCCCTATCCTCCTTTTCCCTTGATTTATTTTCTGCTGTCAGAGAGAATAAGATGTTCTCTGAGAATGAAATCAGAAACATCTTGTTTCAAATACTTTCTGGGTTGGTTTTTGTTCATAAACATGGTAAGAGGCTCTTCGTCTTCATTCCTTACTGATTCAGTGGTAGCATAATCTTGTAGTTTTGGTTTGCTGTGTAATGTTTTACATGTCTTGTTATTTAATGTGGCCCTCACATAGTTCCTGGACAGTTAATCGATTTTCAAAAAGTTTGCTATATTTTCTTAAAAGTTATATCACAATTTATATCTCAGTAGTTTATTTTCTTTACCATAATGTCAAACATTTCTTCTGATTTTATCTTGCCATTGGTAAGTCCAATGACAGGCAACATTCTTTGTAAAAATGGTTCTGGTAAAAACAAATTAAAACATCCACCTTACTGAAAACTTGCTTTAATCATCCGTATCAATAGTTGTGTTGCATGGTGGTGCGGCAGGCAGTGCTTGATCAGTAGGGTTGGATAAGGCCTGTGCATATGTTCTCCCAGTGCATGCATAGGTTTTTCTTTGGGTACTTTGGCTCCCTCTCATAGACCAAAACAAGATAATTTGCTTGACTGGCAACTTTAAGTTGCTCACAGGTGTGAGTGTGTGAATTACTATCTGTCACTACATGTCAGTAGTATGATTGGCTGGCCATCAGTTCAGCCTGTTCTTTGCCTCAGGTTCGTTCTCAGCTGGTATAGGCTTCACCCAGTCTGTGACCCCAACACATATGAAGCTGTTTAGGTAATAGATGGCTACTGGTGGTAAAAACAAACCAATATTCATTCCTGTTTGATACAATGGCAAAATGATTGGCTGGCCACCAGTTCAGCCTGTTCTTTGTCTCAGGGTCTGTTGAGGGGCTGGAGCTGTCATTGGGTGATACACCATATCCAGCCAATCATAAGGCTGAAACATATAGCTGAACAACCATTCACTCAAATTCTTAATTAGAGTCACCAGTTAATCTAACAGGCATAGTATGTTTCAGGAAAAGGAAACAGTAGTACCTGGGGAAAACCTATGCATGCACAGGAAGAACATGCAAACTCCATACAGAAGGGCCCTGTCCAACCAGTGAGTCAATCCAGCAACCTTATGGCTGTGTCTGCTCTACAATCCAATGTTAAATAATTATTTGAACAGTTCTGATGATCAGAGATTTTAGATGGAAAGCCCTCTCTATTTTTCAGTTAACACATTTTTCTGATGTTTGCAGTATATCTTTGCAAATTGGACATTCCTCTCTATCTTTGGTTCAATATATATAACTGAAGATAATGTAGTTTCTCTACTTTTGGGTATGACTGATAATCAGATACTTTAGATTTTAAAATTCTGAGGCACATGGGGAAAAAGGTAAAGGTACTGTATAGGAAAAGGCATTGATAATGTTGACAGCCTCAGTATACATAAATGTGGTCAGTGTTTCAGAACGATTTGGAAAGTTTGTAGGAGTTGTCTGCAACCCTGGATTACAAAAAATTCAATTTTGCCCACGTTTGGATGTCTAGGACTTACACTTTTGTTGCTCTAGGAATGTTCAGGCATTAATATTGTATTATTTTTACCAGAATCATTTTAGATTTCACAATTTTGGTATTTTTGCCAGAATAATTTAGATTTCGGATTTTGATATTGTGATATCAATTTGTTATTTTCAGTCAGAAAACAATAGCTATTTCATCTTAAAATTTTAAAATACATTTTTTGTCCTTCCTGTCCAGCCCTACAGATATGGTGCAGCGCATTATATATCTCTTCTAAAAACATATTAATGTATTTGTATTACTCTGTATCGTTTTGAATTTTGTTGTACTGTAGCTCTCCATAATGGGTATAAACATTAAACAAATAAAAGCTGTGATGCATTTATACATATATTACTTCATGGAACAATTTAATATTTTTTTACACTGAAGTGCAACATAATGGTACCTGATAACTTTTTAAAGTGATCAAAGAACTAATAGCTTAAAAGAGATTTACTACTCAGTGAACAATCAAATTTTACAAAATACTCTTTAAACATCTGAGTGTGGTAGCTAAGTAACTTTACATGTAACATTATAACTAACACTGCTTGGTGAATGTTTGAGAAACTCTTCTTTTACTGTTATAGTTTTCACATGTGCAATGAATGTGATCATATCAAGGGGGGAGAATAGTTATTTTGTTTGACAGTTACATTTTCGTCTTTGCACCAAGACTTAGCTCAATAATGCCCTTTTTACAGGCTTCTTCCATCGAGACATAAAGCCAGAGAATCTTCTTTGTATGGGTCCAGAATTGGTTAAAATAGCAGATTTTGGACTGGCCAGAGAGATCCGGTCCAAACCTCCCTACACAGACTACGTCTCGACTCGATGGTAAGAGAACTAGCTGGGTAACAACTGCTACCTCACAGTTGAGCCTGGCGCATCTGGGTAAATGCAAATATTTGTATGTAACTGTACAATACGACATATCTGCTTGTCTTATTTGAGAATGTATTATTGTTCAGGTACCGAGCACCAGAAGTCCTGCTCAGATCGTCTACCTACAGCTCTCCCATTGACCTGTGGGCTGTTGGCTGCATCATGGCTGAACTCTACACTCTCAGACCTTTATTTCCTGGAAACAGTGAAGTGGATGAGATCTTTAAAATCTGTCAAGTCCTCGGCACTGTTAAAAAGGTGATAAGACACAGAGCAGCATTCAAAAATAAATAGAATTAGATTAGAGGTTTGTAGTCATTTCTAAAGACTCATCAGTTGTTAGTTTCAAATAACATTATGCAGTTAATAGCCCCATTAATATTATTAAGGTATAATATGATAACCATGTTGAAATAAATACTTGGAAGGCTGAAAGATTTGCTCCTCCCTCTGTGGTGCAAAAGCAGCTTGTGTGCTTCATGCTGGGCAGGATGTCCGCCTTATTCCAGAAGGCCTTCTCTAAATCCATCTCTTATTGACTTTGATTGTAGAGATCAGTCAGACCCCATTTTTAGAAAGACCTAGGTTTGAACTCCCAACCTTTAAATGCAAGGACCGGCAGTCAGTATCACTGCTATGCCCACTGTCCACACTGTTCTTTAGAAGTTGGATGCAAAACAAAATATGGTGCATCAGACTATATACATCTCATTATGATATGCCACAAGTAGATGCCATACATAATGACACGATGCAGTTTTGTCATGATATATGTTAAAATATGATAAGAGATGGTATGATGTATCACAACACAAAAGAATATGATTTCTTACATTAAGATTTGCCACATTCATTTGGGAAGTTTATCTTGGGGCGAAGTATCGCAGACAATTCCCTGTCTTCTTGGTAGAAATGAAGAATGTTGAAAATAAGTAATTTAACCTTGTAAGTAAAATTTTTATAAATACTCAATCCAAATACAATAATGGGTGATAAAATAAAGCACCATAATTTCCTTTATGATGACCATGATTTCAACAGAAAATTGTTTATAGTGAGGCGATAGCTCTTAGACTTGATGGTCAGAAAGTAAAAAGTACAACTCAAGTTACTGTAACTGAGTAGCTGTTTTGTGAACTTCTACTTTTATAGAAGTTTTAAAATCATAATCTCTACCTTTATTTTTTACTAGGGTATTTTTGTATGAGTTTTACTTGATTACATTTGTCATTGCATCTGATTATTAAGTAACAAAACCCAATTCTTTACTAATAATATTTTTCTATCAACTATTGTAGTGATGGTACCAAAATGTTAAACCTTGATACTGATACCAAATTGATTATTGCAACAATCAGCAGTTCAAAACTGAAACCTTGTTTCATTCTTTATACTGAATTGATCAAAAGCAGGATGCCCTTGAAGGTTGGTTTTTAATAGACAATGTTTTATCAACACTATGTATACTTACAAATAAGTTCTGGTTACTTAATATCAATGGGGGAAATTTTGATCTTTATCCATATTTGGCATTCTGTATTTATTTGGTCAAGTGTGTGCCAATGTAGAGTGTACAAAATACATTTCACTAATGTCTTTAGTTATATAATTTTGCCCAGTGTTATTATACTGTACTGTAATTCTGAGGCTAAGAACAATAGAGTGCTTCTTTACTTAAATTTGATCCAAGTAGCTCTACTTTTGCTTACAACCAGCTCTGGCAAAGTGGCCATTTTTAATATAAAAAAACAATGTAAGTTTTCCCACAAGTCTGTTGGAAAAAAGGGAGAATGTTGATTGTACTATAGAGAAACAATACCTCTTCAATTTTTCTTCTGTAGGTGGACTGGCCAGAGGGCTACCAGCTAGCTTCGGCGATGAACTTTCGATTTCCTCAGTGCGTGCCGACTCACTTAAAGACCCTCATACCAAATGCCAGCAACGAGGCCATTGCCCTGATGAAGGACCTGCTGCAGTGGGACCCAAAAAAGAGACCAACTGCTGTACAGGTAAGAAGCAGCCCAATTTTTCATTGTTAAAATTTAGTCTGCATGAAAGGGTGATCAACTGCTCTAGAGTCCAACTAGACTGAGCACAACTCCAGTCTTTGGAGAAACAACTCCCATTACAAAACAACTCGCAAAGCTGTACAGATTAACAGTAGTCCCAGTACTGAGGTTGAATCAGCATCCTAATCCTTCATTTTAAGTAGTGCTTAAGCCCTTTACTTCACTCCCTCTGCCAGTGCTTAATGTTCCACCTGTGCTGCTGTGCTCTGCGTGTGTTATGGACAACAGTGGTTATCACGTAGTTAGACATAATTTACACTCGAGTGAGGAGCTTGAATTGCTCTGTGGACCCTGAGCAAGCAACACTTTTCCATCAGGAGTGACAGCACTTTTCCATTCTCTGCTCGCACAGCTCCCAGGTGAATGATTCAAATCTGCTCTTAACTTATCCTAAGAGAACAATTAAATTTCACATTAAACTTAGTCAGCATAAAAAGTGGAAAAATAGTACAATACTCGTGTCTCAATCTTATAAATTATCACATTTATTCTTTGTCATCAAAGCTTAATTTCCTAGCAAACAAGTTGCATTTTATTGATTAACTGCTCTGCTCATTTATGTGGGGTTCAAAGCAGTCTTGCTCAAAATAGTGCCAAGTTGAGCACACAGTTAATGAAATATCTAGCGTTGTAAAGTGGTTCTTGTACAAAAGTAGAACATTCAGACTGGCAAACTGTTCTTTCTTTTCACCCCGTCCAGGCCCTACGATACCCATACTTTAAGGTGGGTCAGATTTTAGGACCCCGTCCCCAGAGCCAAGAGGTCAAGAAGGCACAGGCGAGGGTGCAGGCCCAGAGACATGCGTCAGAGTGCAAGTCTGATCCCCAACAGACCTCATCTGAGTCCAAAGCTTCAGCATCCTCCCTGAGAAACCATCCGCAACATCAGCCCCTTCAGCAGATCCCCCTTCCACAAACTGACAGTAAACCAGGTCTCAGCCACGCAGTAAGTTTCATTATGCTCATTAAAAATGCATGATTGTGTAAAAGTCTGTCAAAATGCTACATTTACACAAATTTAATTAGTACAGTTTTAAAGAATCTGGAGATAGTACTTTGTCTTTACTCTTTCTGATTACGTTTCTGCAGAAAGCAGCATCAGTTGGCAGTGAGAACAATGTCAGTGGTGGAGGAGTTGGGGTGCTGAAGAGTGGCCGCCGTCGGTGGGGTCAGACAGTGGCCAGGACCTCGGACAGTTGGGATGAATCAGACCCCTCAGACAACTCCGCCTCCAACTCCAAGAAACCCAGCCTGGGAAACACAGAGGTGGAGAGAGGCCCCGTGGAGCACCATCCACAGTGAGTGCTGTCCTAAGTGACAGATCTGCTGTGAATTAATTCAAAATGGCAAAACTGAACCCAGATTCATACTTAAGACTTTAAATTAGAGCAGAGTCTAATTGTTACATACATCGTTTAATATTTGAGTTGTTAATAAGGTCAGGAGTGTTGAGGATTTTATTATGGATTATTTTCTTGCAAATACAGTCTGTTTTATACTCTCTGTGAGCATTTCTTTTAATAACTACACAATATTAAGCACAAGTGCAGCATTAGAAAATCCTTCGTCAACATCTATTAAGCACCTATTAATCTTCATGGATCATTTACAAACACAGTGAGCAACAAAAACTTAATTGATGTTTTTTAAAGCAGTTTAATAAATTAGTTTACACTAAATGCTTGTAAAGCATTATCAGCAAAATAAGGTGTTACTCATTTACACAGTAATATATGCTTCATTTGTCATTTGTAAAGATATGTTTAATATCTTTACCCAGGGAAAGGGTGAAAATATTTATTATCACTAAAGCCTCCTACAAATGAATTAAAATGGAATAATAAAGTATTTTATAGTGCTTTAAATGACTCACAGATGCACCAATAAAACATGTATTGCATTGTCTGTATATGACATAAGATTAAAAAAAACCCTTTTTATCACCTGTTTGTAAATGTTTACTAATGCTAAGTACATAAATTAATATACTTAAAAAGATTAATAAATATTCAATCTATAAAGGCTTTATAGATGGGAAGCAAAGTTTTTATAAATGCTTTTATTATTGCTTTTCAATGCTTCATGCATGTTTGTTACTGTTGAGTGTTCATGCTGGTGTTTAGCTTAATTTTACATGCGATTAAATCATATAATGAAGACTTCACAGTCAAGAGTTTATGATGCTCATCACTCAAAAATGAGCATCTTTTCAGGACATGGACCTTTTGTTTGTTGCAGGCCTAAGGAGCAGAAACCTCTGTACTCCTACAGCACAGTGACTAAGCTTCCCAACAATATTAAGACGAACCATATGGACTCCAATCTCCCAGGCTCTGCTGCACGGCAGCATTATCTGAGCCAGTCACGATACCTACCAGGTAAGGCTACACAATACTTACTTTGGTCACCCTTATCTTTGGTTTTATACATTCAGTCTAAAATCGTCCACAAATAGACAAATAAAAACAACAGAGGGTATGTGTTTATATCAGACTGGCAGTTCCACCTGCTGCTAGACAGACAGCAACATGTGGTAATTTAAATCAGAGGGAAAAAAACATTTTAATTAACCTGAAATGTGCAGAGTTTAGGAAATCATCAGTCGGCCCAATGTTTTTGATGACCCTCATCATAGGAAAGATAGTTTTTATAGAGGTATATTGTCAAAAACCATGGGAAGAGGGATTTATCTAATATTAACATAAACATCTATAATGATTATAAGGCAGAGAGGACTGATGTTGATCAGTATAGCAGCATTAAATTGGATTTAACTGGTTCAAAGATATGAATTTACAGTAAATTGTAGAGTCAAGCAGGTCCACAGCAGCAGGTCATCCATTAATGTTTGTCAAGGTCACACTAGTGCATGTGTGCTGTCTGCAGGGACTACCATGTATTTAAATTTTGTTGATTTCCCTGAAGTTAATACCAGGAACTGTAATTATAATGGAATTGGGCTAAAGGAAAGGGCAAGTATTTTTAATTGGAGTTATTGATGTGTTGTAAGTCCACAGTAACAGGCTGTCCACACCAAGGATCCCAAGCAGTCGAATGACCAGAGACGAGTAGAGGAGCAAACAAAACGGGCCATAGACATGTATAGAAAGAGGATGGAGAGAGATAGAGAGGGAGAGGGAAGAGTCCATTGTGCCAAATCCCTGGCAGTCTGAGCCTATTGCAGCTTAACTATGAGTTAAGAGCTGGTCCAGGCTTGAGCTGGCCATAACGAAACGCTTTAACAAAAAGGAATGTTGTAAGTCTAACCGTAAAGATAGAGAGGGTGTGGTCGGTAAATGATTTCAGAGTAGAGGATAACTGAAGGCTCTACCTCCTGTACTACTTTTGGAGGCTGATGGTACCATGAGCAACTCAGCACTTTGGTAGTGTAACACTCTAGTTGGGATGGAACGCCACTACAAGCTCTTTAAGATAAATTAGTGCCTTCCCATTGAAAGCTTTATAAGTGAGAAGAAGAATCTTGAATTCTGTTCTAGATTTTATGGGAAGCTAATGCAGAGAAGCTAATACAGGAGTCATGTGAACTCTGCTAGTTCTAGTCAGTACATGCACTGCAGCATTTTGAATCAGCTGAAATGTTTTAAGCCACTTTTTGGGACAGCCTGATAAAAGAGAGTTACAGTAATCCAGTCTAGAGGTAACAAAGGCTTGGACTAGTTTCCAGATTTGTCTATCTGAGGATCTATACTGCCAGCAATGAACACAAAATAAAAATATAAACTTAAAATTTCTTGCTTAAGTCAATTAATTGTCACTTAATTTCTGCTAACTGCTGTTGTCACCCACTCATGCTGATCATGATATAATGTACCCTCTTTAGGCCAAATTTCCATTTTTGTATAGAAAAATGAATGATCAATTTCATTATGACGCTGTGTCCTTCTCTCCTTCTGCTTGACATAACTTTTATATATAAGTTCTCTATTCCTCCAAGGGTTGATCACCAAGAATCAGCATTCTTCTGGAGATAAAGAGACAAGTGGTATGTCTCTGCGGGATCTGTGGGAAACCTCCTCAAACACCATCAATAAGCCACTCGCTCCAATTGGAGCCAGAGTCAATGCGGGTAAGGACTGAAGACTTATGAAGAGGTGTAAGGGTTTGAATGGAGAGTGTAGTGGATGGGGAAAAGTTGCCCAGCATTTAGTTAGGTGTTAAAAAGAAAAAATTATATATATTATCAAACATCAGCTCTTAATACCTAGTTGAAAAAGAGGCTTACCATGTTGTTCTAGAGCGGCCATTAATGAAAATGTAAAATAGTGCTGGTGAGGACAACACTGTGTTTACATTCTGATTTTAGACGGATAGATAATGGTTGCACTGGCTGGCCCTGTGGCCTCATTTTACCTTGCAGTGGAAACCTGGCCCCTGTCAATGTCATTAAGTGTTACATAATAGGACACTGCACTCTTTGTGATTAGCTCTAAATGCTAATGATGCAGCTAATGTCTCCTGATCAGTATTTATGGAGCCATGATGGGGCAATGTTGGAGTGAGCCAGAGTGTCTGTGACTTTAGAGATTCAGGACCTCTATAAATCATTTGTCGTGTAGATGGACACACAATATGGGCCCCTGCTGTGCTCCCTCGTCAGCTCCCTGTTTCTGCCTCTCTCTCAACTCTTCTCCTTGCTTTCTTATTCATGACAGACAGTGTTAGATCAAGTGTTCTCTAAATGGCCCTTAACTACAACCCCCTACTCGATTGTCTGACCTCTAAACGCTCCTTCACTCACAAGCACACACTGTTTGTTTTGACAGCTCACGTTTTATTAATGAATTGTTAACGTCGAGATAAACTTTTGTTGTGTCTCTCTGATTGCTCTAGTATCAGTATTACACACTCTATTTTCCAACTATTTTTCACACTCATTTCATTTTCTCCTTTCTCTCTTGTTGCATGCACCTCCATCATCTCTGCTTTTCTTGGGACTCTAGATGAAAATGCATCTAAATCTGTGGAAAGCCCACAGGAACAAGTTATTGTTAAGGAAAGAATACTTGAGAAAATCGATCTCTCCAAAGGTATTTCCTGAAGTTTACATCTAGAGAGAGCTACTTTATTACATTATCCAGCTGACGCCATGTTACTGTAAGCACTGAACCATGCTAAAGCCCCTCTGTGTATTAACATTTTGGTTAATATTCTGGCTGACACAACAAGCTTTAGGTATTCACCTGGCAGCTTTACATGAGAAGGGAACAAGCTGCTAAGGGCTCTGCAGGGGGCATGAGCACAAATACACAGTATAACCAAAGAACTAAGACCTCCAGTGGCTAAATAAGTGCTAAATAGCACTGCAATCACAACAACATCTTCATAAAGGGACAA
Organism: Scarus forsteni; assembly: GCA_036419115.1. Lineage (NCBI taxonomy): Eukaryota > Metazoa > Chordata > Actinopteri > Labriformes > Labridae > Scarus > Scarus forsteni. Next base: position 2,211,054 of record JAZDUH010000049.1, read on the forward strand.
TGAGGCTTTTCTCTAATGACACTGATAACCATCAGCGGCTGCTGGTGACGCAGACTTGTGGTGTCGCTAGAAAAGCTGAATGGCTTCAATCACTCAGTCTTAGCCGTTTACGAGAGTCGTCAGTAGCTGTTGCATATGCAGTTTCTACCTCATACACTCACAAGGCAAAATAACTGCAGTAAAGTTATGTTTTAGAGCATTTATTAGCGATTTTTTTTCACTCGAAATGTAGTCATATTTTCTTTGTTGCCTTTAAATGACCGGAGACATACAAATCGCTATATTGTAGTTGAAGTTAGCACCCAGGGGTGGGTCACAAGATCAGTTGCAAATGAATTTTTAAATGAATTTCCAAGCATTGTGAGTTTAGAGCTTCTACTTTTCTGCTGGTGTAGTATCAAACAAGTAGGATGGGAAATAAATTAATCATTTTTACTCAAGCATTTATAATTGAGTTGCTTTTTTTAACAACTTTTTCTTTTTTTTAGAAGTATTTCAGATCAGTTCTTTCGCATTTACCTGAGTGTTCTCTGTAGGAATTATACACATTCATACATTTTCTGTAGCATTTGCTCCGCAGTTCCATTTTATCAGTAGTATTTCACATATTTATCAGGATAAAATGCAACTCTGTCATAATTCTGGAGTCAAATGTTTCTTTATCTTATGACTCCATGATGCTTTTTGACAAAGAGAAAAGTGAGCTCAAAACACTCCAAACTTCAACTTCATATTTAAATGATGAACTTAAGCAGATTTTTAGTTATACTTGTTTATGTACCTAATTGAAATAAAGGAGAATATTTTTGTACTCTTGTTGTAAATATATATCCATATAATTAGTTTTTAATAATCATATAAATGCCTCTCAAGTTGAGTACAGTAAAGTTCATAGCATTTCAACTTCACTGTCTTATGATCAACAGGCATATCACTGTTAGCAGTGGTACATTATCATGTTCTAGTGCACATATTTACTACATCTTATATATCTTAATGTTGAACATGTAGGTTCCTAATGTTATTCTTAGACAAATTCTTTTTATTTTCAATATAAATCTGTGGAAAAAAGTCTTTGATGCACAGAAGCCCTTAACCGACAAACACACATTTATTTTATTTCATTACGTTTTATTGTGGTTACATGTAGGTTTTGGTCTCTTTAGGACCATAACATTTTGATCCAATTGTCTTGAAATTGCAAAGCTTTTTTTCTCTTATGACATAACTCTAAGCCTCTCATTTTAAGAACACCCCCCCAAATTACATTTTATCATAAAAGCAGTAAAATAAAATGTTTATTATCATGTCTTCCAAAGGCTTCTGTGATAATTGGTTAACATTTTTCATGTCCTGAATCTTTACTCAAACATGCCTGTTGTTTTTACTAAGGTTCAAAGTGCAACCTGTCATTGAGTAAACTAAGGCTGTAGGATTTTTTTTAAACATTGGCTTTGGATTTATTCAGGAAGGAGGAAAGCACACAATAACTGTGTCGTCTTTAAATCAGGGACTTTTGTCAGCACCAAATACAACCTCTCTGGTGGTTATATCCCGTCATTCCAGAAGAAAGAGGTGGGATCTGTGGGACAGAGAATCCAGCTCGCTCCTTTGGCTGGCCAGCATACAAGTAAGATTTTAAAACTTGTAGACCTGATAACCCTCATTTTATTCAGAACTCTACTCCTTTCCTGCTTGTACCAGATCCCTTTTCTGTCATCTTCAGACTTGTTCTTCCAGTCCTTACTCTCACTATAACCTGTACTGTTCCTCCTTTATCTTCACTCACAGCCAGTCTTTCCTCATCTCCTGATAATAAAAAGGACCAACCAAAATCTGCAAAGTCCAAGCCTTTTTCCAACTCATCTTTCAGTGAATCTAATGAAGGTATTTCATAGTTTCTAATCTTCTTTTCCAGTTTTCCACACTGTAGTCTTTGATTTCCATTGGTTTGAACACTTGAAGGAGTATTTTCACCTCATAGTTTCCCTTACATTTTATTCAGACAAATCCATACCTCTATAGCCATAACAGAAGAAACAGGAGATACGAAGAATGTTGCTTGGTCTGATGAATACCGATTCTGCTGCAACATCTAGATGGCAGGGTCAGAATTTGGCCTTAACAACATGAAAACTTGATCCATCCTTCCTTGTATCAACAGCCCAGGATGATAGTTTTTTGGTGTAATGGTTTTGGGTTGTTACCATGGCTCACATTGGGCCTATGGCACATTGTTAGAACACCACAGCCCGCCTGAGTATTGCTGTTGACCATGTCCATCCCTACATGACCACAGTGTACCCATCCTGTAATAGCTATTTTCTGCAGGATAATCCGACAAAGCTCATATCATCCCAAACTGACTCATTGAGCTTGACATCACTGTAATTCAGTGGCCTCTCAGGCCTCATCCACACAAAGACAAAACACTTAACAGTTTCCAAAACGATCGTCATAAAGACGAAGGCGTCTCAGAAAATGTGTGCGTCTATATGAATGCACTCGATAGGCATCAAAATGCTGTAAAACACATGCCAGACCTCAAGAGGCTCTGTAACAATATGACGGAAACAAGCAGAAACAGATGAAAAAACAGTGGGCATGCGCACTTGCTGCAAAAGTTGTAAACAGAGATTGTGATAAAGTGATCATAAAGTGCCGTAATGTGTCCTTGATAATTGTTTGTTCAACTCGGTGGTGATTGAGAAGAAGGAGATTTTGCTGCAACAGGGATAGTAGGGTCACTAGCTTCATTAGCACATCTGCTTCACGTACGCTGCCATTGTCGTTGCCGCGTGTGGAGCATGCGTGTCAATGAAGATATGAAACTATGACGTAAGCGTATCTGAAAACTTGCGGAGAGCCAGTAGTCACGGAGCTGTGTGTATGGCATTTCAAAATCTTTCCACTCTGGAACCTGGTTTCAAAAATGATCGTTTACAGACCCCCAAAACGCTGTCTTCGTATGGATGATATGCAGATTGGACAAAAAACTTATGCGTTTAGACCTCGGTTTGTCTTCGTGTGGATGGGGCCTCAGTCTCGGAGAACACTTTTGGGATTTGGTAGAAAGGGAGATTTGCATTTTGGCTGTGCAGCTGTCAAACCTTCAACAACTGTGTAATGCTAACATGTCAGTGTGGCCTGAAACCTCTGAGGAATGTTTCCAGCACCTTGTTGAATCTATGTCTTGAAGAATTTAGGCAGCTGTGAAGGCTTAAGGGGGTCCAGCCCCGTATTGTTTGTATACCTCATAAAGTGGCGATTGGGTGTATATGTTTATTAAATATTAACTGTCTGTCTTGCATGTTCTTCCAGATTTTGATGGCTGGAGAAGAAGGACGGACAGGACTCAGTTAAAGGGAAGCAGCTACTCAGCCTTGGCAAAAAACTCTGGGAACATCCTGGCCAGAGCTCCAGCTGTACAGCCTGTCCATGGCAGAGTGGACTGGACATCCAAATATGGTGGAAATCGGTAGTGTAGCTCTCAAAAAGGAGAGACAGCTTCTACAGGATATTGGACTCAGTCATTTAGTGGCACGAAGACTTTAACCGACGTTCAAAATTAGACCTGGAGGAAGCTGTGGATGCAGAAACTAGTACACTCCCTCAGACTACTTACATTTCCAATAGTTCAACACGAGTGCAGATTATAGAGGATAAACAGAAACACCACTGAATCTCACAATCTTTTCCCTGCCACTGTGGCAGAATTTTGTTTCCAGAGAAACTGGGACATGCATGATCTCACTGATGCGTGTGGATTCTGTAATCTGACGATAGTGGTTGCCATGATGCTGGACCTTGACTGAAACTGTCTGCAAGACAATCCTAATGTATTCCTGAAGGACCCAGGATGCGCCAATTCTTCTTGTGTTAGGACATTAATTTACGATAGAATTTCCTGTTTTTTTAACTGTAGCTGCAAAGGTTTTAAAGACTTAGGACGGCCTATTAGCTTTTGTCTAATACTTTATAAAATGCTTTGTTGGCTATTCAGATAGGTGGTTTAAAATCTTCACTGTAACAGTAGTAAAATCTGTTTTTTGTCTCACTTTGATTTATGCAATGAATCAAATGAACATTTTGTAAGAGATTTTTGTAAACAAATAAATATAAAAATGTGCAAAACACATTCTTTTAAAAACAACAAGACAGCCGCTCCTTTTTTACAAACATGATATATTTCATCTTCATATAACAACCAGCCTCTTTTCATTCTTTACAAAATTAAATCAACAGTAAATGCTAAACACTGACAGACAGAGTCACCCACAGAAGACGGTGAACAGGTCATAGTCTTCACCCAATCAGGATTCTTGGGGTTTCTGAAGCAGTGCCAGGCTTAGCTTTCCCACCATCAGAATACTGAAAAAAGACAAACACGTCAGACAAAGCATTTCAGATTATATTTAAAATACTATTCTTTAAAACATGCTAAACTGTTTTATGAGTAAGTAATCCACTTCTGTTCTTCTGGAGTAAAATTTGATCCTCACAGAAAATGTATTTGACTTCACAGATAACACTACGGCATTTACACCCATGCTGATCCAACACCTCTGCTTAATCAAAATAATCACACATAGACCGTTAAGGTAAAAAAAGTCACATAAACGCCAGCGAAAAGATCATTTCTTTTATCGTAAGGCCACTACAGCAAACTATGTGCTTCTTAAGATCTGTTTTTCGGCTTGCAAGCTGGGTTTTAAATTAATAGTTTTCCTTTTTTCAGCAGGTGGCTTCACTTTTATTTAGTATCCCAGGGCAAAACCAGAAAGGAATTGTTACAATAGAATTTTCCTGAAGCTGAAACTCACTTTGGAAAAATGAATTTTGTTGAAATTACTTCAGTGTTTAATTAAAAAGAAGTCTGAGTAGCACTTCTAATCGGAAATATACTACTTTTTTTTAAATGAATGATGAAGTTCTCAGAGTATATGTGCAGAACTAAGGTTAGTTAAAATATTTCATGCTGCAATGGCAGAAATTTTATTAACATATTATACTAAGACACTTTCTTGATATGTTCACTTTGGGACACTTTTACTGACTGCACTTATCCAATAATCACTGACATGCCCCGGACTGTTTTAACCTGTTCAGCCCCAAAGTATTTGATTTTGGAGTACTCCAACAAAAACATAAGAAAAAGCGAACTTATTATGTAAAAATATAGTCATGTTGGATATCAAATTAAACAGGACATTTTCAGCTACACAACCATATAAGCCATTTTTACACACACCAATTGCAACGTCAACACCAAGCAAATGAATCATCAAATATCAAAATCTGCTTCACTTTGATTCAAACTTGGGTTACTTTGTAAGGATTTCTTTGAAAAAATATAGAGTTCTGGTTGATTTTTTCCAAAAAGAAACAAAAAAATTATCTAAATTATTACTTTTTTTTACTATTTTTTACACATATATTTTTTGGAAAACAGTCAAAAACTACCACGGATAAATAGAAGAAGATAAAAACTGTTGTAATTGGGTGTAATGAACATCAAAAGTGACATAAAAGTGAAATACATAAAGTTTGGTAAATCAGAAAATGGGACTAATTGCGCCAAACTGTGCGAAGATGCCTGAGCACTCTGTAGGAAACCCTCTCTAACTTTGCTCTGCATCACTTTATCAGACTCAAATTTGGCAAAAGTTACATTCACATGTTTTGCATTCATTCATAAAGTTCTAGAGCTGCAACTGCATCATTCCAAAGAGATATTCACAATAAAAACTTTGGGTTTTTTTTAGGGGAGGAGGAGATTTTCAGATTATTCTGTCTTCTATCTTCATTTACTCTGTCCCAGTAACACATACACTGATTATTTACATCTGGACAATCTCTCAAGTGTTACTTTTATTATGATGCCAAGATTACTACATAAACCTTGTGGTTGCAGAGATACCCTTTTTTCTTTATGAGTATGTCATTTTCGAGCAGAAGGCTTAAAAAAGTGGCCGGAGCTGAACAGGCTAAACTGAAAAATCCCCTTCCATCATTAAAAAATATATCTTTGTTGTTATCAGACAGCTAAAACGTGTGAATCAGAATTGTTATTATTATTATTAAGTACATTTATGGCAGTTTTTGGTGCTTTATCTTTTGGGAAATGTGTTATCTTTTTTTTCTTCGTTAAATTAAATATGACCAATACCTTGCTCCAGCCATCAGTCCAGCTGGCATGAACTTCCTGGATCCATAAAACCTCTTCCCCATGACTGCGGTCAGAGCCCCTGATGTAGCTGGAAGACCCCCACAGAGGAAGCATGATGACAAAGGTCACAAAACAGTCACACTGCTCTCTTCAAGAAAACTTTTTTACTCATATATTCCCACACAACATCAGACGTTCCCCACATGTTCTACACATCCTCACCCAGAGACACCCAAACATTATTGGGGTCATTGGAGATCTGGTAGGCACCAAAACCTGCAAGACCACCGAAGAGGAGACCAGCAGCTAGAGAGGGGACACTGCCTGTAACAAAGGGGACACAAATGATCAACAACAGCATCCGTTTAATTCGAGTTACAAAGTCCAGTGTGTGTTAGTGTTGAGCCCCATTTACACATGCACTTCTCTGTACATTTGAGTGAATTTATGAAGCAGAGTAGACTTTTTAACCTGACAAAGAAGGGTCATTAAAGGTCAGAGCTCCTGAGATCAATGTGTTAGAAACTCCCATGAGTAGTGTAAAATAAAAAAAGAAGCTGAAATACAGAGGAAGGGAAATTCTAGGGGGCTGGCATGAAAAATTTGGAGCAAGATATGTGTAAAAATACTGTCACCATTTACACATACAGGTCTTATGAAAAAAAAGGGTACTTCAGGTATATTGGGACATGTTTTTGTAATTCTGCTTTGTGATCATATTATTGTCCTGAAATCCAAGACAAATGTCAACATGAAACACAATTAATACCAATATTATTGAATTCCTCAAGGCAACATCTCAATTACTGAGAAGAAAAAAAGGCCTGCATGTTTAGCTAAGAAGTATGGCTCAATTTTTTGTCCGAATTTTTTTTTTTTTCAGGGTAAAAAGTTGATCAGTTGAAACAGATTCATTAATCCAAGTCTTAACTTGTATTCCAGATAAAGACGTTAAAAAGGAAAACTGACTTGAGCTTATATAGCACTTTTCTGCTCTCTTTTACTACTCAAAGCAGCTTTACAACGCAGGTCACATCCACCCATTCACACCCATTCACTGTGTCTTGCCCAAGGGCACACGGTGATGTGACAGCCGGAGCTGGACTTGAACCCAAAACCTTCAGATTACTTTCAGACTGCAGCACTGATGGCAAAAATGAATACAAATGATTTTTTTCTTTTGCTGTTACATTTTTGGGCTACTTCCTGCAATCATTTAACGTATTACCTGTTATCTTTAACCCTTTAACTCCCAGCTCAACTTTTTGGCAGTTGATAATAATAAAATAATCATGTGACACAACTACTACTACTACTACTAATAATAATAATAATTATAATAATTGTTATTATTATTATAATAATTAGTACTATTATTATTGAACTGTTTCTAAATGCAGTAAAATAGAAAAAAAAGTCAAATGTAACCATAATAAAGAAAGATCTTTAAAGATCTTCTACATTGACCATTACAGAACCTTAAGTAACTGAGTAGCTGATAATTTAGGGCAGTTGTGGAATAAACCTTGCCCTGGGTGGTGGTCTAATGCATTTGTTAAGCACTATCAATCATAAATGTATGCTGTAATATCCATATAATTTACAATTATCATTAAAGTTTAACTTGTCATCACTAAATATCCACTTTTGCATGTCAAATTCCGTTCATTTAAGAATTAAATGTTGTTTTTCTTGCTTCACAACAGTTCCTTACTCAATTAGTGTGTCTACATGAAAGGAAAATTACACTTTCAGTGAAGTGGAGGCATATGGATATTTTCAATATCGGCAATTTTGAGTTACAAAAATATCTGCCAAAATCCAGTATCATGGATTCCTGCAGAAATGGTCTCAGTAAATACCAACATGAAAAAATAAAATTAAAAAATACACATGAGAAAGCAAAAAAAATAATTAAATCATGATAAAAGAATTTCGTTTTTCTTTTACACTGTTGTTACACGAAAGGTCAGTTGTTAACTACATCATAAATATTAAACATACCTGCTTTAGCATAACCAATGGCTCCCCCAGAGGCGATAAGAGCTGCGTATCCATATCCAATCCAGTCCACAGACATGTTGCGCACCTGTCAGGTCACAGAGGAGAAGCCTTTTAGACACTTTACTCGACCTTTGCTGTGATGAGTCTTTCTGGACTGAGCCTAAAGTCACTCACAGGTAAAGAAGTGTTCAAATGTCTGTCTGAGTCCAACAACACAGTGCTATTACAGAACACTAGCTGAGGCAGCAGAAGATAGAAAAACATTGTAGCACACGATAAGTGTACCGCCGTTACACCGCACTGTTCGTCTGTTTTGGTCAGAACTCGTTACATCGTGGCCCCCTGAAGGGCGTGAGTGTGTCTGCTTCATTAGATAAGGTTTAATCATGCCTGCACTTATCAGCTATGAGCATTAGCCTAAGCTGCACAAACTAGCACCACTGCTGCTACTACACACTTGGCAGGACACTCCAAAATCACGATAAATGTTCACGCACGAACAGTTCAGGACAGAAACACCTTTGTTTTTCTTAATAATCTACTGTAAGGCTAGGGAATATCAACAAAGAGTATTGTAACAAAAATGTTGCATACAACCTTGCCTCTTGTCCTCTGTCAATACCAACTGCAGTCTGTGTTTCCCACCGAACACATATTATTGGAACACAGGGACGCGCTTCTGAGCATGGTGGGAAATGTAGTTTTCGTAATGGGCTCCTGTCTCTGCTTTTCGGTTCAGGTTTTCAGGATTTGCTGTTGTCGTTGCCACAATGAAATCGTTGAAAAGGAATTCATGTAATTTTATTTACAATATAAAACATGTATATCAGTTTGCACAGAAACCTCTCAAGCTTTTTTTAAGAGGATGTTTTTTTTCTGATCTTACACTGTTAACTCATATAACTCTATTACTGCAAAATTGGCCCATATGTTTCCCATGTACTGGCTGTAATGGTGAGAAACATTTTATGTTTGTACTTATACTGGGAGGCTGTGACAAATGTAACTAAGTAGCCTAAAGTGTGAACCTCCCTCAAAACAACAACAACAAAAAACAACCAGTTCAAAAATTAATCAAGTAAAACACATGGTATAAAAAAATACTTCAAAAATTGCATGTATAAAAATCAATCACACCCATTTTAATTGATTTTATTCATTTCTTCCTGCCCCACTTATATAATTGAATGTTATTAGTGCATTAATATTCATTTTTAATACTAAAACAATGCGATAAATTAGACTTGTTGAGACTTTTAAAAGACATTCTGCTAAAAGTTTTTGGATTAACATGCAGATAAGTAGTCTATTTTTGGAAAATATCAATCTCCTATAATTTACAATCACTGTGCAGTTAAAAAAACCTGCATGTGTACATATAAATAGCTAACTAAGGCGGATGTCTGTGCCAAATGTTTATTTAACAGTTTTTTCTGCCTTCTCTGCTGACTCAGGTACGACATTTAAAATTCAGACAAACTTTAAACCATCGTCTGCTCTGCTCTCAAAAATCTCAAGTTTTTGTAGTTTTACCATGCGACCACAAGATGGCGCCCCAGGATTAGAATACATTATCTTTTATCACACCGCTGTTACTTCCAAGATTTAACACAGCTACATTTTATATGACATTTTACATATATTAAGCCATAAATCAGAAAGCTTACCAGACAAACACGAGCACATTTCAACCCTCACTGTCTCGAAAATGTATGTTTCATGGTTGAATATAGTTATTGTCTCATCACCATGAAAACCGACACATACTGTCTCAGCAGAGTGATAAAGTCCATGAAACAAGACATTTGAGTTATTATTAAAAAATAGTTGCAAACACTAAATAATGGTGTTGTATGATGTCATTGTCAAGAAATAAGTAAGTGATACATCTTTAAACAATGATTTTTCGTTACATCTCTATCCATGTTCTTCTTATCTATATATTAATTTGATAATTTCACCAAGTGAACTAAACATTGCGCACAGTCATTTGGTTTTACTTATGTGCAATATTGTCTTTAATCCACTGGTGGCGCGTCCTCGCCTCTCTCTCACAGCAGGGAGGCGCTAGAACATCATTTATTATCCACGAGCAGAAGAGTTTTACACAACGGCCCTGAGACCATCAGACTGAACGGGGACACAATCCATACACCAACACTGCATGGCGTTTGTGTTTGACTGCTGCTGACAGCGAGGTGGTTTCCTACTGTAATTATGCACGCAAAAATGCTGTGCAAAACTTCTACAACAAATTAATCTGAGACGACCTCCTAACTTATCCACAACTTTGTTTTAAAATAAGTTCAGCAAGAGATAAATATTTGACTTTTCTTTAAAAAAACTCAGAAATAATTCTTCCCTGAATATTTAATAAATATTTGGCAACAAGACATGTGCGTAAATAAGCACGGTCATGTGTGCATTTGACTCTTGAAAATATCCTGGACAGCCCAAACATTATACACTGAAGTAATAAACAGAAGGTCAAGAAAAAAGCAGAAATTCGCAAAAATAGATAGACACGAAACAAAAAAACAGCAAAACGTAAATAACAATAATAATAATAATAATGATGATGTATTAGATTATAATTAGGTGTCATTTGTCTAAATATAAACGGCTGGAGAAGCCCCTGAGGTGCAGCCGTTGCCTATTAAAGCCAGCTCGCAGTTTTAAGAAGCTGAACGTCGCCGCAGGCCCGGCGCTCCGGTGGAAGTGGTTGAAACCAAGCCCTAGACAAACAGGCTGGATATTCAAAAGGGACCCCGCTCTTTAACCCACTCTCAGACAGCCCCGCTTTAAAACTTCTTCTCCTCCCTGAGTGCGCAGAGCCCCAAACAATATTTCTGATCCCCCTCCACCACCACCACCACCTCCATCCCTTTTTGTCCAGTCCTGCGAAGGTTTCCATCGCTGCAGGTATTGTGTGCGCAGTTAAAATGTGTTTTCCTTTGAAGTCAAACATGAAGGCTTGTTTTAAATGTTAACACCACAAAGATGTCGATATGGATTTTCTTGGAAATAATGATTCTGGGAAAAAAAAAAAGTTGATGGGAGAAAATATACAATAAAAATAATTCCTTTGTATATATTTTCCATATATATACATATTGTGCATGACTTAAATGTATTTATTGTTAGTGTTTGATGGGAGAAAACATCCATACAGCGGGTCTGCCAGCGAGGTGCAGCGCACTGTGCGTCCCATCTGCACCCTGCATGTGCGCCGTCAGAGTTGAAAGGGGAGAAAGGGGGTTTTGGACTTACGCTTTCACCATTATCACCTATGTGTGTGCACGTGTTGCTCTCTTTTCTCTATGCTTGTTAGTGTGTGTGTGTGTGAGTGTGCGTGTGAAAGGCAGACAGAGGGAGAGCTCATTCGCTCATGGCTGGAGGGGTCTACATAAGTATGTATTAGAAATAAACAGTGGATAAATAAATAATGAGGCTCACAATAGCAGGATAGCTTGATGTTGGCAGTTAACCTTCAAGTTTTTAACTCTTCGGTTTTATTTACAAAGAGAATTTGTGTTTTTTAGAAATAAAAGAAAAACAAGAAAAGAAAGAGAAAGGGTAATTTACGCATAAGACACTTGTGTCGTTTTTATATCAAAATCATCCTGAGACAAACTCTGAGTTAATTATAATTTAAGCTCTCTTGTATCCTTGATAATTCACTTGTAAGGTCGCATGATCCAAATGATCTTTATTCATAAATCTCCTAAAATAAGGAGTGACATTTCACCATGTGTGAACATTGAGTTCAATGCGTTGTGATCCGCCTTTTTTCTAATAAAATGCATTTTTTAAAATATAAGCAAAAAGTTTGATATATATGAGATAAGTTCTGTTTGACTCAGGAGAGTAAATCCCTTCATTTTTATACCAAATGCAATTGGTTGTAGTTGAACTTCAGAGTAATTACAAACAACAAATGCGCAGATTTTTCATTCTTTCAGCAGTTATCATTTTCATTTCGATTAGGCTTATCAAAACGACCAAATCTGCCAAAAGTATGACAGCTCAGGCCTTCACAACACCCACACAAAAAGCCTTCCCCGTTTTTCCCCAGGTAGTGTCTCCTTTCTCGCCCACACCCGACGCAGTGCGCATGCGTGGCCAGGTGGCCCCGTGCCGTTTTTATGGCCAGGTGAGTCGATCGGGACCAGGTAAAAAGTAAAAAGGTCTACTCTGGGACCGAGGGCTCGATGAGATAGACTACGGCAGCGGAACGATCGGACAAAAATCCAAGAAAGGCGACAGAAGACAGAGAATGTCAATAATGGGCAAAATGGGGGAATGGCAGGTATGTAGAGCTCAACTACAGACAAAGAGGCGGCTGTGGAAATCAGTGAAAACTGTCAGTGTCGACTTGTTGTAAGATGAGGCTGAGAAGGCACAGCGAAAACTTGCGTAAAGGCGTTGTTGCAGAATATCTGTTATTTGTGTTTAACTGTCAGGAGATCATCCAAAGAGCTCAAAATGTCAGATTTCAACTTTTTTGCAGTGATGAACCTCTGAGTGTTTGACTGCGCATCTCTTTGTTTTGCCAAAACCTCACCGCTGTTTGTGTTGTTTTTGGATGTAAGGGTGTATTTTGGATCCACAGGCGTGTTTGGTGACATGTAATAACTGTAAAGAATAGGCAAGATGACACCGTTGGGTACAAATAAAGCTCCTGACAAAAGTTTTACTTTAAATCATGTCGTGCGTAAACGTGCGTAAAACAAGTGGAAATAACAAATAATAATCGCTTTACAAATTCTAATCACACATTCAGGACTAAGTTGCAAGCATTCAAGGATGTACCCCTGTTATGCTTTTCTAGTTGACTCGACTTCAACTACTTGAGATTTTTGTCTGAAGCAGAAATATTACTTGTTAAAACATTTCATCACCACACACAACCACAACCTGGCCTGACCAGCAGGAAGACACTCGCCTACATAGCTGTCATTGTCAGCCAGTTTCATCTCCCCCTTCTCATAAATAACAACTGCTCTCTGAAAAAAAGGGAACTCCACCAAAAATGGTAATCCAGGTTTTAAAGCAGAGGGGCCAACGCCTTGCAGAGCTGGCGACCTGTCTGCTGACCCACGACCTGCTGAGGTGAAGGCTCGGCCGGCGACAGGGCAGAGCCAGGCTCTCCCTGCAGCTCATTCAAATGAAACAAGGCCATGTTGTTGTGTTAATTATTTACATTCACCCCCCCAGCTCTCCTGCAAAGCCTGCGCCCTTACAGGTAGTCAGTGGACCTGTAGAGCCGCTCAGCCTTTTTAACATAACATTAAGAGAATAGCCTCTCAAGGTCTCCACTCTCAATGGGATTAAAATAACAGTTTGGGAGTTTGAAAAAATCAAGGCTGGCAACAAAGTGTGTGGCAGGGTTGTATTTGCATAGGCACGCTGTGATCATGTCAAGATGTAGGGAAGGACAGGCAACTCATTTTAAGGAAGAAAAGCATTGCCAAAAGTTTTTCCAACATGACACCTGCTTATTTTTGTTATAAAATATCTCATCAAATAACAGAAATGATTTTTGGTCTTCTCAAGCTTGATAGACTTCAACTCAAACCATCCCAGGTGCGTGCAGGTCCCCATGCAGGAGCTGAACCCCCCCTCAGTAAACACACACCTGACTGAACAGTAGAAATAACGCGCGTGTGGAGCGTCTTGCTGCCTGAGTTTTTTACCTGTGCGCTGTCCATTGGTGTTGTGTGAGCAGATGGGGGGGAGTGGAGGGGTGTGTGGGGGGGAATCAAACGGCTGTTGATATGCTAATGAGGCCCTGTGCCAGTGTTATTACAGAGCTGCTCCAGCCCTTCACTTCCACCATTAGAGGGAGACCTCAGAGCGCAAGACAGACAGCAGCCCACAGCTTTAATAAAAGTAGTTTTTCAGAGCGGGGAGCACAATTCAGTGAGTGAAAACAAGACTATAAGGCGATACCCAAACTCAATATCCACCTCAGCAACCCATGAAAATGCTTTGGAAATTAACTGATAACATTAAATATGAAGATTGCGAGGTAAGGGGCTCCTCTTTGATTTATTTCATTATATTTAATCTTTTTAATGCATTAGCAAAAATAATTATTTTAGGTTTGTGATGCATTGTTATGATCCAGATCTGTCATTATTTTTGACAAATGTTGTAGAAAAAATAGTCTTGCAGCAGAATTAATTAATTGTTTTTATTTTCGTATTGTTTTTTTTTATTTCTGTATTTCTAAGACGATGAAAACAGCAGATTATAAATATTGCTCGACTGGAAATTCAGAAATATATTGTTTGTTTTTTTCCATTGCATTTTGCGTTCAAGGTTATTTTCATATGTGCACTTATTTTAATTTATTCGCTGCATGAGTTGTTTTCACTTTTCTTCAATATTTTTTATTTAAATCAGAAAGTATAAAAACAATAATATATTTTATGGCTTGTAGAATTAATAAAATATAACAAGGACTTACCATTTATTTAACTGAAAATAAATATTGCAGCTAAATGGTTTTATTGAGCCCTGACACAGCCTGCTTTATTCACACAGACATTCAACCTTCACTTTTAATTTCGCTGCAACTTGAGCCGTTAGATTTCGCGTGTGTGCATGTATGTGTGAAGTGCATACACTGAGTGATTGTTGTTATGGGCATAGACAAAGTTTGGCAGTAATATCAGGGACTTGTTTAGGAGTGGAGGAGCCTGTCGGACGTGTTTTTCGCCTGCGTCCTGTGAGGATGGGACGGCCGGGAGCAGGAAAAAACAAAAGCCGGCCACCACCGCGCTCATGTTTGGTTTCATTCTTCTTTTTTTTTTTTTGTTTACAGGCAAATGTTTACTCTCTGGTATCGATGCAAGAAATTAAAATAAGCCATCGAAATCCGCTCATAGTCGTTTTGTAATTAAAAAAAAAAAATGCGCGAGCAGGAAGGGGAGTGGAGCTATTTTAGTCGCGCGTAAAAGTTGCTCAGTTGCGCCGGATCCGCGTGGCCCTATCTCAGACTATGGGAGTTTTTATTTTTCCGCCTTTCCTGGTCTGAATCTAAACTTAGCTGGCGCGACTTTGGGTTTGGAAGACGAAGAAGAACCGGTGGATTAATTCGGCGGAGAGAGGAGAGCAGGAAGCCCCATGGAGGAGAGCTCGCGCTCGGAGTCTGAGGTGGAAAACAAAGGGACGAGAGGTAGAAGCGAGCCGCTCGGAGTGCCCATAGCGTCGTCTGCTGGATTTTCACCCACTTCAGAGGTGCACATTGTCTCCATCCATGGCTTCTTCTCTAGTCTGTAGTCCACCTCCCTCAATTCCAATGTCTTTCTTTCACTTTTGCGCTTTGGCCCTGGGACCCTTTTAAAATGCCCCCCCCTCCACCCCTCCTCCCTCTCTCTCTGATTCGTCAGACGGGAGTGAATGTCCCTCTTTTTGTCTCTCTCTCTCTCCACTCCCTCCACAGTCTCTCACTCCCTCCTTCTCTCTCACTCCCTCTCTCTCCCCATCTCTGATTAGATATACTGATTCCTCCTTTCAATGGACGTCATTTAAGCGCAGACTCCTGCCTTGAGTTGCGTCCTCCGCTTCACGCCCGATTTCCGACCATTCTTTTCCTTATTATCGAGTATTCCTGTAATATTAATAGTCATGAATGCGTTCTCTTAGGAGTCCAAGAGGGAGACGAAGAAGCGGCTCTTTTGCTAATATGAGCTCAGGCGAAGGGACGACAGCACTGTGATAGAAGCCAGGAGAGCAGGGAGAAAAAGAGGGGCTTTACCACGAGAAACTTTCCCACTCCAACCCTCCTGCAACTCCGAATATCTGCATTTTTTTTTAGCCCCAGATGAAGGGCAGCGGGGATCTAAGCATTTATTTCTGATGGATTATCGTCCAGTTGCTGTGGCACATATCTGAGCGCCGGGGCCAGCGTGATCTTACAGGAGAAGAGTCTTTTTTTCTGGGGGCTAATTTTTGGTTTTTGCTGGTTGATTCCCTTTGCTCGGCCCCGAAAACCCTCAAATAGTTTTCGAACTATTTGTTATTCTCTTAAATCGCTCCAGAAATTCTTTCAGATGTTAGTGCACAGTTTTTCCGCAATGGTAAGTTCCAGCAGCATCAGCGTGTCAGATAATTCGCTCTTATTTGTGTTTCAGAAATTGCTGTAATCTGCTGTTGTCGATGAGTTTTATGTTTTAACGCTTACAGGCATCAAACTGAGGGAGAAAGCTAAAATAATGTTGTGTTTGGTTATTTTGTCGAGGGCATCCCCACCTCGGGATTTCTTGTTTCTTTTTACTAATCACTGCCTTTTACCAGCATGTTTTTAAAGTTTATTGTACTTAACGCACAAGAAGGTGGTGTACTTTATTGATAGCTCTTTGGTTTAAAAATCAAACAGTAAATAAATAGTGAAATTTAAATTCTACACATGCTCTAATTGCTGTCACACACGGGCCATGTTTGATAATGCCCGCAAAGCATTTAGCAGTAAAAACAAAGACAGAAATTACGCACCGTATACGAAGACAGTAATTACACACATGAATCTGTGTCTTTAAAAATCCTCAAAGTCTAAAACACTTTCTCTCCATCTTTCCCTGCAGGACCGTCACGACGGCACCAGCAATGGGACAGCCAGGCTACCTCAGCTGGGCGGCGTGGGCCAGAGTCCCTACACGAGCGCCCCTCCGCTTTCCCACACGCCGAACTCGGACTTCCAGCCCCCGTACTTCCCCCCACCTTACCAGCCCATCTACCCGCAGTCTCAGGACCCTTACTCGCACGTTAACGACCCGTACTCCCTCAACTCTCTGCACGCCCAGCCACAGCCGCAGCACCCGGGCTGGCCGGGCCAGAGGCAGAGCCAGGACAGCGGCCTGCTGCACCAGCACCGCAGCCTGCCCCACCAGCTGTGCCGGGAGTACCGCAGGGAAGTGCTGCTACCGTCCGGCCACGGCATCGAAACGGGACTGTCAGACTCTATCCCTATCCATGGAATACCTCACTCTTTAGAAGACGTTCAGGTAAAGGAACATTTACCTGCATTTGGTTTTTTTCTTCCTGGGAAAACTCTGATTGGAAAAAAAAATATTAGATTTAAAATGAAAAATAATTTAATTTAATTTCAACTCCTGTTTACCTTGGCTGATATAAAGGAAAATACTTTATTATGTTACAGTGGGTTAACATAGGCTAATAAAAATATTATTAATATTAATGTGGTACAACAGGAGATATTTTTATTTTTTCAAACTCAATCATGATATTTCTAAGCCACATTAAAATGATTTTAATTTTATTTGACACATTTCTGTTAACATTTTCCTTTTACATTTAAAAAAAGGGAATTTATTTTTATTCTCTTTACGCACTGAACTTTAACCGATGCGTTTTTTTTCTGAACAAAATGTTGCTCATATTTTTAATGAGAAGCATCACGCAGTTTAATGTTTATCCCTAAATGTACATTTTCATTTCAGTAACTCTGAATTGTAAGAACATAATTTTTTACTACTCTAAATTTTATTAGAAACTTCTGAGTTTAACGCGTAATTATTATTTATTATTCCAGCATACGTTTGGATTTATTTTTTTCTTAAATCTAAAAATGGAATGAGTTACATTTTACCACTGCGCATGCATACTCACAACAGAGCTGAAATTGTCACACTATGTTCCAATCAAAGTCCTGATCTAGAAAGATGCATGATGAACAAGTGCCTAAAATGTCACTCTCATTCTTTTTTGAGTATTCTCTCCAGTTTTTCATCAGAAACAAACACCAATAATCCTCTAATTAGTTCATAGGCCTTTAATAGGCTGCGCTGCCGTAATTACTATCCAATCTAGATGAGAAGTTTCCTTGTGAGTGGAGCCAATCTAAGGGCAAAATTAGGTCAGGATTATGGGGCGACACAGCAGCGTTATTTAAGTCTGGGTTTGTGATCTGGTGTTATGCGTAAATGTGCGCTCAATAATAGTAACAGGTATGGGCCTCGCGAGCCTCCATACTGGCTGATTGTTGTTAATTGTGTCGGGCTTTTTGTTGGCGCACATGCACCCTGCGCACAGATCCGAGGCTGCTATGACTTTCCACTGAAATTGTCCATTTTTGTGCATTTGTGTCACAGCCTGTTGATGATCAAGGAATCCACATTCCCGACCAGACTGTAATTAAAAAAGGTAAGCAATTTCCTCCGAGATATCATGCATGTTTCTGCAAGCTGCACTGCACACCACTACACACTCACACACACACGCACACACACCATTTACCATTCTGCTCGAGAGAACTCGATGCAATGCGGTAATGCCTGACTGATCCTAATACGCAGTAGCCTATTTTTCATTACATGCTTTCCAAGTGCATCAAACTGGCTGCACCTTTTTTTCTTGCTGATGGAATTTACTGTCAGCGTTTCGGAGCAGCGGGGAGATGAGTGGAGCTGCTGGGGCTTTGAAGGCCCCGTGGTAGTGATGGTCAGAGATACATGGGCCTTATAGCTGGGGACGAGAAAGCCAATAGCTGCAATCACGCAGCATGGTCAAATTTAAAATGGAAGTTGGAAGAGCAGGATGGAGCAGAGGCTGTCATTTGGAGAGGGGTTAAGCGGCTTGGGAAAAAAAAATCACTTATGCTGTCGTATTGAAGGTTGCTGGATTACATAGCTGTAATATTTTTATTAGCTGTGAAAAAAAAATCAGTGAATTAAACGATTAGGCATTCAAATGCATTTTACCAGTCTCCTGTCGCCATTTTATCCACTTTCCTGCCTCTTAGTCCCATTCTTTCCTTTTTTAAAACCTTTCTATCAGCGTATCAACATGATAATTGGCTTCTTATATTAGTAATCTCAAGAGTTCGTTTAACTCCTATTGTCTCTATTAGGCTCCCCTGAGCCATTAATGTCACAAGTGATCTATCCAAAGGCGCACAGTCCCCTTTGTCTCCGGTTACTGCACTCCAAAACGGTGAAAGCCCAGTGGTGCTCTGCCCCCCCTCCACCTCCTTTTCTCTTCGCTCGGTGTGAAATCACACACGGGTAACGGTGTTTTGCTGGATACCAGGAGATGTCAAAATAGGTACCAAATCTCCCGGTTGGTGTGGCTGCTTTGTGCCGGGCGCGTAAACATGCTGCATGAGCGCACAGATACTGGAGACTGTCTGCTGCTGCTGCATATAGGTTCATCGATGATTTTTGGATAAAGATGAGAAAATATTGGATTTTTTTTACTGTGGGAATGATCCCCAAATAATCCAGATGTGCCTGATTTTGTTCTCGCGAGCAACATTTTGATATTTTGAGCATTATTTCCATGTATAGGCCTCCATTGCTCGCCTTTCTCTGCATGTCCTTGCTGCTGAAAGTGTACACATGTGGTGCTAAACTCTAAATCCGGGGCCTAAATCCCCCCTTCTCATTTAGTTAAGGCTCTGCATTGCATGAAATTCACTGAGCACGGTCTCTCTCTCTCTCTCTCTCTCCCCCTCCTCCCTCCTTTCCCACATCCCACCATCCCTCTCTCTCTCTCCCTCTCTCTCTCTGGCTATAGGTCCAGTGTCTTTATCCAAGAACAACAACATCTCCGCCATCCCCGTAAATAAGGACGGCCTTTTCGGTGGGGTGGTAAACCCCAACGAGGTTTTCTGCTCGGTTCCGGGTCGCCTGTCCCTCCTCAGCTCCACATCCAAGTACAAGGTCACGGTGGCAGAGGTGCAGAGACGCCTCTCGCCGCCCGAGTGCCTCAACGCCTCACTGCTGGGCGGGGTGCTGAGGAGGTGAGTTAAATATATATAAAAAAATCTCCTCTCTCCGTATCTACCTGTTTGGAGTGCGTCACACCATTCCCTCTGTGCGCGCTCTGCCTTTCTCCCTCTCTCTCCTCTGTACCAAGAATAATTAAAATCGACCAACCATGACACCTAGCTCCTGCATTTAAAGCAGGAGAGGTCTGTTAAATTCCATATTAACTTCCCTTCTCTCTCTCTCTCTCTCTCTCCCTCCCTCTCTCTCTCTCTCTCTATCAAATTAATGTAGGCCTAGTCTGTTTCAAGCCCCAGCTCTATAGGCCCAGTGAAGGCATTACACATGAAAACATTGGTCTCTGGTGAACTGTCTTACTGAAGTGCTGCTGCAGACACGCAGCCAGTAATAGTGCTGCCTATTAAGTAGGGCTTTATTTATTCATTTTGTACAGTATTTGTCTGCTGCTGGAGAAGGCTGGGCTCTTTAAGTATTATTTATAGCTTGTATGGGGATGTAGAGCTGGATAGAGCCTCACACGTGCTCTTTTTAAGCTGAAATGGGTGAATGCAGTCTGAAAGTGTTTATATAATGCCATGCAAAGAGGAACAAGTATTGGAAAGACAAATCAATGTGATATGATGATTTAAAATGCGTGATAATGAAGAGAGAAAGTTTTTCACTTTATAGGGTGGTGCAGTAGAGTAGTAGGAAACAAATTTGATCAAATTTAAATTAAATGTGCAGTTGAATGTCTAGACATGGCTGGTTTGTGTTTGTAGGTAAAGCATACAGAAATAATAATTTAAAATACAACCTGAAGAGGAATGGAACTATAAACTAGCAGTGTAAGGCTCATATGTGATTGTTATTGCAAAAGAAAAACACAATAAGTAAGGATATTCATGGAAACGTCTTAGGACAGCTGCCGTCTTTAAATGATCTAAATATACATATAGGAGCATGAGTTCAGCGAGAAGTAATGTGTAATTGTTGAGGTGTCCTCCAGACTTTATTCATACTTTGTATAGAAGATGTAGAGGAGGATCAAGCAAACTACATTTCATCTAATCAGGGAAAAATAAATATAAGCAAGATTTGCATGTATTTGTATGTAACCATACAGAAAAGCAAGCAATGATATCAAATTATAAATGCTACAGTAGATATAAAATATATGTTATTATTCAGGGATCTTAGAGTTTATTTAACAGCCCACACAGGCTGTATAGATTATTACAGCCAGATAAACAATTATAATATAAGTTTTAATGTCAAACCAAAACAGATAGGCTAGTGCTGTCTGTATAATGGGACTGAATTAAGGAGCAAGCATTTCAATTATTAGTTGATTTTGAAATCAGAAAGTTACAAACAGGGCACGCCACTGATTTATGTTTAAGGTAAAAGAAATTTCCAAAAACATGATGAACTGCAGAGTGATTAATAAGAAGAAACATCAAATCATGAAGTCAGAATGCCCTAAAATAAACAACCAACATGACTCTATCTTAGCTGCCTCCAGCAGTTTGATGCCTGCAAGCTTTAGAAAGAGGATTTTGTTGGGGACTCCATAAGCATACTTACATTAACTAATTATTAGGGATATAGAGCTGGGCATTCCCTCCAAATTTCTCTTTTCAAGTCTAAGTTCATAAAAACAACACAGAAAGGCTGGCGGGTGGCAATATGCCGAAATCTGATACAAGCTTTAAAATTGAAAGCTGAAAACAGAATAACTTTAAATAAAAGATAATGTTAATGCCTCTTTACATACAGCCAAAATTAGGGATGTAGAGCAGGGCAGGTTGTCCATAAATGACTGTTTTTAAGTTTAGTCTCCCTAGAATAATCCGAGCAAAGCTGGTCTGTGTGTTTATGATTTAAGTTAAATGTAAAGACTGAAGGTTTGAGGACATTACAAATTAAAAATCTAATAATGCAGAGGGCTCTGTACAGTAATTATAGCTCGAATTTAGCATGTAGAACGGAAAGAAAAGAAAATCAAATGTAATCATATTTAGGTGTTAAAATAAAGATTACACCAGACAAGACACTGTACGGTTTAGATACACCTATGGGAACAAGCATTTAAATTACAAATTGAGCTATGTAAAAAAAAAAACAAAAAAAGAAAACATATATTGCATTTCAGTGATGAAGAGCTGAGTATTTTAGCCAAAACGCTCTCATCAATTTTAAATGAATGAAGGAATTGTGTCAGAGGTTGGCGTGTGTTTAGTGTAATTTTAAGGACAAGCATTGAAATTAAAAGTTGAAGGACATAAGGGTTTTGAATATTTGATAATAAAATGGGCTCTTAATTGATGATTTACAGTTTAAAATAGGGATGTAGAGCTGGACTGAGTGTAGTTTAGGTTAAAAAAAGGAAAGAAAAGAAAGGCTGATATAGGTTTAACTAGTGTAAATATGCCTAAGGTTCCTGCATTGGAATTAAAAGTTGTATAATCATAGAAAATTCTGAGGGTTTTTAGGTTTCATTTATAGTTTGAATGGGGGTGTACAGTACAGCAAAGCCAAATGTGTGCTCTCATATTAATATATCAGAATATGACTGGCATGTGTTTCTGATAGTGTATCTGAATCTGAATCTGAATCTGAATAATTATTTTGTACTGTACTGTTGGGATGTAGCACTGGATAAGCCAAAACATTCTATTGAAAAACGAAAGTGAAAAAAGTATTGTGGTTGATACCACTTTATATGATGTAAGTATGCCTATATTAACAAGAACTCAGACACGAACCATATAATCATAAAGGTGTTTGAGCATATTTCCTGCATGGGAGATGCAGTGATGCAAACAAACTCGCACTTACGAAGTTAAACTTAATGAAATAAGAATAATGCTGGTGCATATTTATTACAGGTGATTATGCAAATAGGAACAAACATTTCATGGCCAATTTTCTGGGAAAATGATTAAAAATATTTGATTATGTGTAAGCCTCTGAATCTGATTTAAAGCTAGAGTTAGGGATGTAGAGCTGGGTAAAGCTGTCCGAATTTAGTTTCATTTAGATCCACAGAAATAAGACTGATATAGGTTTATTCTGTGGAAATACTGAATATCACACATGTGAATAATAAGTTAAATGAAACAGTCATGATTTTGATTATGTATGTGGGATGTTGAGCGAGGTAAAGACAAACTAACAGCCCCAATCAAATTAATGGACTTAATAAATAACAAAAAAAAAAAAAAAAAAAAAAAAAAAAAACTTAACAGGGTTTTTAGATGTTTTATTTTACGAATAAGCATGTTGCAGCAAAACAATAAAAATGACAGTTTTGTCGAACATTTTTTTTAAAAATTTGGATGATGTATGATGGGCTCTTTTTAGTGTTATTTACAGCTTATGTGGAAAGTGGAGTAGGAGGTCAATGTCATGTGTTTAGAAGATGATGCTTTGGATGGGCGTGCAATCATTTGAATTTATTTAACATTGAAATTGCATAAAAATAACTAAAATATTGAGGGCTGTTTTTGTCCAACTAACATGGGAAAGTGGAGTAAAAGCAACCATATCTGGTATAATTTACAGTAAAAATTGAGAACAACATAACTATTTTTATTTGATGTGAATAAGGACATAGGAAAGAGAATTAAAGGAGTTAATGATTTAAAAATACATTATTTAAAGGTGATTGTTTTTAATGGCAATAGGGCAACTGGCAGGTTGGGGGCCACACTCAGCCCACAAACTCATTAAGTGCAGCCTGAAAGTTTCATCCAAATGCATTTACTTTAACATTAAAAAATACAAAATGTATGTTAAAACACAAATAGTGTTATATAATATATTTCTACTTTTCATTGATTACCACAGTTATCACTTATGGCTACAATACAATTGGCTGTGGTTGTCCAACTATGTGTAATTATCCATATGTTGTAAAATATAAATCTGTAAAATAAAAATATACTAAAATACCCAGTAAATTACTCTGCTCATTGCAGTAAAGTAGATTTATTTTGGCTTGAAATTCTGTTTAGCTGTCTTTAGCAGTATAATGTTAATGTTGATGCAGTAAATTCTCATGAAAGTAGTAAATTTGTTCCTTTTATTATTCAAATCAAATCCTGATTTTAAAATTGAGGGTTTCTTTATTTTTCTAATGGGCCCTCTGGCAGAGTAAAATAACGAGGCCCACTCAGTGACCATGGCTGACTGTTCTTGATCTCCATTTTTTTTCCACATTTTAACAGAATTTAAAGGGAAATTTCACATATTTGTTTTCTTTTTGTTCACAGGGCCAAATCCAAGAACGGAGGCAGATCATTGCGGGAGAAGCTGGATAAAATCGGTTTGAATCTACCTGCGGGCAGACGCAAGGCAGCCAACGTCACCTTGTTGACGTCACTAGTCGAAGGTAAGTCGACTGCCGTAAATCACGTTCTCACTCTTGTTGCTCCCGCGATATCAGGTGCTGGAAATGTGGGAGTTTTTTTTCCCTTTCTCCCTCTCTCTTTGCTTCTCTCTCTCTCTCTCTCTCTGTCTTTCTCTGTGTTGGAAATCAGCATATGCGCTCATCCGTGTAATGTGGACCGACTTTGCCTCGCAAGTAATAAAGCATGAAGGATGTATGTGTGTGTGAGCGCGCGTGTGTGTGTGGAGAGAGATGGGGAGAAAGAGACAGAATGGTGCTGGTGATTCTCGTGGCATTGTAGCGTTATTGCCCCCCTCGCTTTCAGGAGCCCACTTGCAGGTCCACGGCTGGCCTAGTTTACGCACTGGATGAATTTGTGTTGAAGTCCAGTTAATTATTGAGTGCTGCTTGTTTATTGGGCGCCGCTGAGCTGTTTCACCTCATGGATGAGAAGTCGATTGATTTATTAACCCTCATGCATTGTTTCAAACATTAATACAGCCTGGCTATGGCGGCGCAGGCCTGATTTTTAATTCTTTCGTTAATGGCTTCTCATGCTTTGGCTTTCAGTGAAGATTTTCGTTGCATGCAAATGGCATGGGGCTGACCTATTGGGAGCTATATGTTTTGGGTCTATTAAAGAATAAATTAGTCAATTATGGTGCGCTTTTACGCGACTGGATAAATCCATTTTGCTCGCAGAGTTGGACCTTATTATTCAGTGCAGTGGTATTTGGTGCGCAGTGGCTTTCCAAAGGTGAAACTCTGCGATGGTTCATTGGTCCTTGTTAATCATTACTGCGGAAGAGAGCCCAATCCAACGTGCTCGGTGGAGATTTGGTGCCGTGCTGTAATGAGCCTGGAGAAATGTATGATTGTGGGTAATAAGGAGGTGGTGGCACGTGGTGGCGTTGGATGGGTGAAGGGAGCCGGTTGTTTAGTGAAGGGACACTGAAGTGCTGTCATTGTTTATGATCCGCTCCATTTTATGGAAACGAGTTTACTGGACTTGAGCTTTGATGCTAATTGGCGCATGCGTTCTTCCGGAGCAGAAGCTTATGGCCAGGAAGCCCCGCAGTAAAAACTCAACTGCTTCAGGAAATTAAAACCAAAGACTTTTGGGAGGAAAAAAAATGTCCAGAAAGAGAGAGAAGAGGGGAGAGTTTGGACTCGGACGGAATGAAACCTGAAATTCTCAGAGCTGGAGTATGGAAACAGAACGAGAGATTTAGGTATAGCCCTTTAAAATTGCTTCCCCATGCCTGTGTGATCTGCTGGACTTTCAGTAATGTGCAGGCATTGGTAATCAATGACATGGTGTTAAGCATGACGCTCCGTCTATATTTCATATCCACTTATTGTTCCTGCTCCATATTTAAGCGTTCTCACGGTATGAAGCTCAGATCCTGACGCGTATTGACAGCTCACAGGCCTGTTTTTATGACTATTCCGGGGCTTTTATTTTGGTAACCATCATCATTAGTGTTGTTGATGCACAGGTGCTATAGCCCTGCTGCGTGCACGCGCTGCTCACATTAGATCAATCACGATTTAGTCCAAGAAAGGAGTGTGGGCTGCCCTCAATTTGATGTAACCATATTTAATAAAGAAAAACACACTCATCCTCATTTCCCCCTGTTTTTTCTCTCCTTTTTCTGTCTCAGGCGAGGCGGTTCATCTTGCCAGGGATTTCGGGTATGTGTGTGAGACCGAGTTTCCAGCCAAGGCGGTAGCTGAATATGTAAACCGTCAGCACACCGACCCGAACGAACAAGTCCAAAGAAAAAACATGCTATTGGCCACGAAGTAAGTGCTATTATCACATTTCAGCGTGTCACAGCAACGAATGCAACAATTGTACACACACTCACTCACACACACACAACTGTTTTTTTTTCCTTTTACCATTTTGTTGCTTTTTTGTGTTCCCGTTGCCACACAATCATATAAGACAAATAATTTAAATACCAACATGTGGTAATGAACTAAAGAAGAGGGTTGAATTTTTATTTGCAGTAAAATTGCAGTATTTTGGCTCACGTTAATTAAGGAACAATAACGAGCATTGCTTTTACGCACGCATTTTACGCATGCCTGACTGCAACTTTGCTCCTTCCTCGACACCTAATTTATCTTTATTTAATCTAATATCACCAATAATTACTAAAATCTTCCAGTGCTGTTAGATGTAAGCTCCTGTTGTTGCTTGTGCTGCCTGGGTCCTCCTCTCATCCACACGCACAGCGCTGTTGTGTTTGCTTTGTGATTTCAGTGACATTGACACATAGCTGGGTCTCATCCAGCAGCGCTACCATTGCTGTTGGTTATTTTTATTCTGCGTGTACTGCAACATGGGCATGGCTTATCATAAAAAAGGCAAAGTGAGGCAGAAGACTGCATTTAATATTGATGATGGACCGCTATAATCAAACAGCTGTCAGCTATAACCGCTTATTACCGGCTGCTTGTCTGTTATTAAAATACCAAACGCATGAATTGGAGAGAGAGGACTGGTTATCTCAGCTTTTTTTTATGGTGGAATATACATTTTTGTGCTTTGTGGAATATTCTATATGGATTTTTACGGTGTAGTGAAATTAGATTTAGATAGATAGATAGATAGATAGATAGATAGATAGATAGATAGATAGATAGATAGATAGATAGATAGATAGATAGATAGATAGATAGATAGATAGATAGATAGATAGATAGATGTTTATTGATCCCAAAATATATTACATTTCAGCTCTTTCATTTACCCAAATAGCAAAACTAAAAACAATTAGGCAAAATGCAAGATGGTTATTATCAAATAGATAATTAAGACATTAGATCACAGTAAGAGGAAAAAATGAGGTGAAGAAAATTCTGATACAATTATAAAAAAAATCGTTTCAGGAATTAAAAAAATATCCCAGACTTTTTAATAATTTATTTTTTTATTTAGGTGACTTAAAGTTCAAAGTTTACAGTACACATTTCCTTATTTAAATCGAAATAAAACATGTGTAAATATTTTCTCTTGAATATTATTTTTATTTAGTGTTTTTTTTTTTTCTTTTAATTAACGAAAGGATTTCGTGCTACTCTGCCCTGGGCACCGTTTCCACCTGTTATAGCAGCGGGGCATTTTATTTGGCTACCAAAACGCAGGAAGAGATAAATAGATCAGCTTAGCCTCGGATGTAGAATTAGATTGTTTATTTCGTTTTCTAAAAGAACAGAGATGAGACATGTCCAAATCGTAATATTTTACGATAATTTCATTTTTTTGCGCATTTTTTGCACTTTAATAATTCACAGCCCAGCACCCCTTGGGTAAAAATAGGTTGATTTTCTCTGTGCTCGCTTTGATTTTTATTTATCAGGACGTTAGAAGCTAACATGGGTCTGCACTTTTCTGTCCTGGTTCCTTACACTCCTTCTCTCCGTTTCAGGCAAGTTTGCAAAGAGTTCACAGACCTCCTGTCCCAGGACCGCTCGCCGCTGGGGAACTCACGGCCGCAGCCCATCCTCGAACCGGGAATCCAGAGCTGTTTGACCCACTTCAGTCTAATCTCGCACGGTTTCGGGACCCCGGCGCTGTGCGCGGCCGTCACGGCCCTCCAGAACTATCTGACCGAGGCTATCAAAGCCATGGACAAAATGTACCTCAACAACAACCCCAACAGTCACTCAGATAATGGCACTAAAGGCGGAGACAAAGACGAGAAGCACAGAAAGTGATGTTTCCATCCCACCTCCACCGAGGGGCCACACACCACAACCCCGGGGCCCCTTCTTCTACATCGACCCACAGCCCTCCGCCTCGCCCCGGCCCCCACCCATCCAATATAAATATTATAAATACCTTATAAATACTATTGATAAAGTTAAACGTGCCACTTCCTGATCTTGCGCGGTTTTACATGTTTTCTTTTTACATCCCACTTTGGATTGACGGGAAAACGACGCAAGAATCTTCCTCTTCTTCCAACACCTGAACCATAAGAAACATTACTAAAAAAATGTTAAAAAAAGAAAAGAAAAAAGCTGCAGAGGAACAGCTCCAGGGCGAGGGGAAAGGTGTGTTCGCCTCAGCCAGAGGACTTTTTATGTACTCCCCGTGTTTTTTTATGAGCTGCAACAGAATGGACTGAAATCCAGCGAAGCCCTCTAAATCTCATTTGAACGATTGTGACAAAAAACGAAGCTAAAAGAGGACGAATTCTTATCAGTATTGTGAATAATAAACTTGAAAAACAAAGAGAATTTCCACAGAGCTCCATGTCATGACTTCAGTTGTAGACTCTCTCCACGCGACCAACTTGAACTTTTTGAATTTCAACACGATTCACGGTTATATAAGGGAATCAGTGTTCATGTATGTATATATTTATTTATGTGTAATTTAATGGGAATTGTAAATATGGTGCGTCTGTTGAAACTTCTTTTTTTATTTATCTGGTGCCTCCTGTTTTAGTGGGTTTGAATATTCGGTTAGTTCTTCATGTGATTTTATGGTTCTTAGAAAAAAAAAACAGAAGTTTGGGGTATTTTTTTATTTCTCTGGGATATTTCAATTCAGCCCTCTTGTAGCATGTTGAGGCGACATTGAAGCAAGTGAACAAATTGAATAGAAATAAAACTTCCATCTCTCTCTATATATATCATCCTTATTCAGTTTTTTTTTATTTGAGACAGAGCATACGTGACACCCTGAGGAGAACTGTTTTTTTGTGTTTCTATTTTCGTTTTTATACAAGCTTTTATGTGTTGTGCCAATCAGATCACCTCTTGTTCTCTCCTTAAAGCACCATAAAAGCAATAAATGGAATATTGTCTTTTTTTAAATGTTGGAAGACATTCAAAAACATTTTTTGGGACCACCTGATATCTTGTTCTGTCCGATAATGTCCAAAATTGGAGGCGGTTTTAGCTGTATTGTATAGACATGTGCTGGCAATAGTTCCCATGCCTGTCAATGTATTATAGTCCTTTGTTGCCCAGAAAAAAAATAAATATTTGATACGCTTCATCTCGATTATTATTCATATCTTTTAATTTTTTATTCACTGCTTGACACGCCGGCTGTGTTTTTTTCTTTCTTTCTGTATTTTTTTTCCCATTCTGAACGGCTGAAGTAATTGAGTTTAAGTCTCCCCTGACGATTGCTCCTTGCAATAAGCAGCTGAACTCATTGTTTCCCTCAAGTATAATAAAAAAAAATCTTACTTTAAACTCTCTGGTTCAGAGCACAGGATCTTATGCAGGCCAAATGGCTCACAACAATGGATGGATGCGCGTTTGAAGTGCGCAGCGCCACCCCTCCAGCTAAAACCCTCTGAGATGTATACAGGCCTGGTGCGCAATGTTTGGTTGTTATAGGCTATATTTGGCTCCCCCCTCCTCCTTCCCCACTGTATTCTGTGCTGCATTCAAAGACATGCATCAAATATTTGTTGTGTTGTTTGCCTCTCAGTGTAATCAATGAACAATCAGCGCTCACCATGCTGCCTTTTTACGCGCATTTTTAATCATTCCATGAGCGATCTTCTTGTATGCCCTGGCTGGTATTTAGTCTGCTTTCGTTGTGTTTGGCTGACTGAGTCGAGATGTGGCTATCACGGTGGCTGTGATAGCAAATCTGACGCTGGCCTTTGCTTTATTTCTCGTGCAGAGCTTGCACCAAGGCGGCTCGTTGCATAACATTTGAGTTGAGTTTGATTGTGTATTGATGGCTTGGCACCTATAGCTCGGAATCAATCTCGTGTGGAGCATGAATGAGAATGGTGATATATGCATCTTGGTATTGTTTCTTTGCGCTCCCCATTTCACTGTCTGGTAACCATGCAGTTTAAAATATTGTACTGCTCCCCCTCCCTCCTCTCTGTGCTCCCCCTCTCTCCAATCTCTGCAGCCGTATTTATTATCTGCATGTTTTCCGAGGCCTTTAATTCTGAGGCAGTTGTTGTTCTCCAGGAGGGTGAATGAAGCCCAACTGTACATGTCCTTGGCATAATTGCGATGCACAGTGCTGGAGCAGGTGAAGCGAGGCATTGTCTGTCAGGCCCCTGTTTTTGTTGGCTCAGGCTTCAGATTGTGTGTGTGGGATCCTGTCCTCAGGCACAATAGCTCACTCATAAAGGGGAGAGACTACCCGGCTGCTCCTGCTATGCTTTGGATGTTTGGGGGGGATAGCATAAATAGTCACTTTAAGGGGGAAAACAATCGTATTAAAACAGCATTCAAACGGAAGCCCCTCACGTGTGTCATTAATGCTAATGTTATTTAATAAATTTATCGTGGTTTGCTTGGATGAAAACAGGTTTTGGAGGGTAGAACGAACGCATTAGAAATAGTGCTACATCTATGACAATAGTGGATATTTGTGCTTATTATTAGTTTGAGATGAGGAGAATCGGAAGGCCTGTAATTGCGCCTTTTCTGCGCGTAATGGAATTGGAGGTGTTAGGGAAACTCCAAATCCCATTGTGTGTCGTTCGTTTACACTGATACAAGCCTATAAATTGCTTTCTTTTTTTTTTCATACGAAATTGTTATTTGGCCTAAATTGATCCAAACAGGTAGAGCTAGTTTCTAATAATGCCTCAGAGCGAAAGTCATTAACGCACAAAAAACAAGGTCTGAAATTTGAAAAGCCAGTCAGCAATACCCAGCTGAATATAGTTAATTCAATCCATAACTGCTGATTGTCTCAAGTGAACCAATTACAGTTGATTCATGCTAAGTAATTAATGAGTGGTGCCTGTTGTTGTCAAATATTCTGGAGAAAATGCGCAAAACAAAAAGCAGAGGTTAAGATAAAGCTTGAGCAATAATGGGTATTTTGCTGGAATTCTATATTGCTAAAAATATGTTTTGTCTGCTAAGATTGTTGCCATTTTGATATTTCGAGTTTGTTGCAAAAACAAGCTGTCGAGCAAAAATCTGTCGCGCTGCGCAAAACATGCAAATGCAAAGTTTTAGCACCAGATGTGAGCCAATGACGCATGCACCCTGAGTATAATTCAGACCTCGAGTTATCACATGCATGCTCAGGCCTTTCACTTGTTTATTTTCAGTTGATCAGTCCCTTTCGAGCAGTTTTACGCAATTTCTCATCCATCAGCAGCTGTACATCCCTGCTGCACCTCCATGTGTCCCCTTCGCTTTTTTTTTCGTCTTTTCTGAAGCCAGCAGTCATGCTTGTGGTCAAAAAAGAATGTAGCCGAAGCTGCTGAGCTCATTGCTTACTGAAAGGAGTGTCTGCATGGCCTAATTACCCCGCAGCACCATCACTACAACAGTCTGTACTGTAAACGCTCGCAGGCAGTGCTTTGGAGCTGCCCTGCCTGCACGGGAAGATTTAGGACAAAAGCCTACAAGCGCCAGATTTGTTCACTGGTTATGCTTCCAACAAAATAGATGGAATGATTGGAATTTGATTTAAGCCCAGCTGTCCTTGTTGACATAAAAACAGAGAGGTCTGAGTCTGATAAGAAGAGGTTTCAGAGGGCCAGAATGGCGCATTATGGAAAAAGTTGCATGTTCAGACGCTAGTGCTCACGTAAAACTGGAAACTTTTACGCAATGGTGAAACAAGTGCTCCTTTTCTTGATTCTGGGTTACTTTGATCCAATTATTTGCCCAAAGTGAATTTCAATCTGCTGGCTCAATAATAAGTGGCTTGGACAAGACGCACGGCTCATCTAAAAGGCATTTGATACGGCTATTGGTGCAATCGAATTATGGGACTTTAAAGTTTGTAGTGAAGCGCAAAATGGCTAATTGTCCTCAACTCTGACATCAGCCATCATTTTGGGGTCATTTTGGACCCCCTCCTGCTTCACAGCCGCTGACCCCCCCTACAATGGGCCTCCTTTGCCTTTTCTGAAGGCCAGGGCTCTGGAGCCGAGAGGTCAACGACTCCATCGAATCAGCAAATCAGGCCTTATTACTTGAGACATTCGGTAATCGATTAGAAAACATTAAGCGACTTTGAATAAACAGAAGGACTCTGGAGCTGGACAATTCCGCGTGCACTCTCATTCATAAAAGTGGGAGGTGTGTGATTGTAGTTTGGCTCTCTAACTTCTACACACACACGCTCATTCACAGGAAGAAAGCGATCTTGAGTTTTAAAATGATTGAATTGCATTTTGGGTCTTTTATTCTCTTCTCTAGACAAAGGTTTTGCACTGTGACATCACTTATCAAGAATCATTGTTTCACCTAACAGACACTCATTTCTTCCAATTTCATGGACTTGTGTATCCTCGAACACATAAAAACAGGCGGATTAAAAATTGTGTTAATGTTTCTCCTCTTGGTTAACGCACTTTATATTCCAGTTTTAGTCATTCACTCTCTCTCGCTCCCTCTCTTTCTGTCTCTCCCTGCATCCTCTGCAGTCAGCCAGGGGGGGAGTGTCGCCCCGGGCCAAACATATGCTTCTTTCCATTGCACTAATCCAAATGCAGCGTGGAGGAATAATTGCTCGAGTGGCCGTGGCTTCGCAGGGGCTTTGTCCCTCACTGGCTCCCGTCAGCCAGGCACACGCCATTTCAATCAACTCTCTCTCTCTCTCTCCCTCTCTGTATCAAACCTCGGACCTTTTATCAAAGCAGACCCTCACGCTTCGTAAGCACACAGCCGCATCTTTAGAAAAGGAGGCATTTGTTGTTTTGTTGTGGAGGCTTCATCATATTTGCAGCTTCAGCCTCATCAACACTTGACAGAGCAGCTCATTGGCTGGCTAAGATTGGCAAACGAGTCGCGTGAGCTGTGAGTGCAAATGACTTTTTGGTGACTTTTCCCCTCTTTTTTTTTTCAGCGCCTCAGACTATTTGAGAAATTTCTCACAGATTCCGAGCACCAAATATTATGCAGTCAGGAGGAGAGAATCAACTTAGCCAGCCAAGCAGAAAGTTGACAGAGCTGATTATGAGGAACTTGAATTTGTGCAGAGGAGCTGCTTCAGTGTTTATTGGAAAATATTAAAATGAAGTGACAAATAACAGGAGGTAAAAATCTTACTAATGCTGTGTGAGGCTCCATTAATGACGTCAGTAAGGTTTACAGTATAATTAATGTTATTATGTAAGATAGCCTAATTTAAAAAAATAACTACTGCTGTTACTTAAAAGCTCAACTACTCAAACATTAATAACTACAAATTTATCAAGCATTAATCAAACAGAATTACACAAAGTTTAAACATCTGCGACAAAACAGGTCAATGAAACGATGATAAATATTGCAAGTGGAATAAAAAAACACAATATGAAGACAAGATAATAATTATACAAACAATAATAATGATAATAATAATAATAATAATAATAATAATAATAATAATAATAATAATAATAATAATAATGTTGTAATAATGAAAACAACAATAATAACATTTTGGAAATAATGATAATAATGATCAAAATACCATCAGTTCTTCTCTATGAGTGCTGTAACAAATACTGTCATAACAATAACAAATACAAAAAAATCCAGTTCACTGATGATGTGCTATTTTATTTTAGTTTCCCCCCCCCTGCCAGAACTTAACAAGATTGCAGTTTTTTTCCAACGAGGAAAAATAATTTTGCTCGGACACCTGTATTTTAATCGGTAAATTAAAAAAAAAAAGTTATTTGCGATTTTTAAATGAATTTAAAGACAAACAATGTTAAAGTTATGTTGTTAACACAAACATAAAACAAAAGTTTGACAAACCATACTTAAGTTGATATAAAGTTAATGTTTTGGGGAGAAAACGCGCTTGCGCACACATGTTTGCGCAAAACAGCAAATGTCTAACTTTTATCAAACTTAAATGTTTACAAATTTTATCTTAAGCACATTTTCGATAACCATACAATAACATATGTATTTTAAAAGTGATTTAACGAACACAAATCTTTTCCTTGCATGTTAATAAAGTATAAACATCCACATGGGCCTGTGTTTGTGCTTTACGCACAAACACTCCGCGTTTTTACGCACCGCGTCCTTCAATGTTTATTCTTTTTTCTCAGCGCAGAAAACACCACTCTAGCGAAATGTAGCATTTGTTGGGAAATCACACATTTCCACGGGTTAGACAGAGGAGAGGCACGGGGGTAACAGAGGGAGCAGCGGAGAGCCGTGGATGTCTGACTGAATTAATAGACATGATAA
The DNA here is from genome assembly GCA_036419115.1 of Scarus forsteni. Classification (NCBI taxonomy): domain Eukaryota; kingdom Metazoa; phylum Chordata; class Actinopteri; order Labriformes; family Labridae; genus Scarus; species Scarus forsteni. The sequence continues at coordinate 2,245,513 of JAZDUH010000049.1, forward strand.
TTTCACACTATTTCATAGTGAGCTATCTGTTCCATCACAGCAAAATAAAAGGGTCACTGCGCAGCTGTGGCGAACCCCAAGCGTTATTATGAAGTTTGATGATAGACACCCCCTCCCCTTTCTTTCCCTCTCTCTCTCTCTTTTTCTTCTCTCTGGTACTTCGCTTCAGGCCAGCTATAGCTCGGGGCCACGCCGGTGCCTCCCCATGATAAAGGACTTAGACTGTGTCTGCGCGCAAAGAAAGCCGCAGCAGCTCCTCTCTCTCCCGAACCTAATCAACTCTCTGGCTGGGCCCTTTAACGATTGGTACCCCCCCTCCCCCAATCTCTCTCTTTTTATTTTTTTTGACTTTCTCTCTCCATCTTTCTCTCCCTCTGTTTCCCCCTTTCTTCCTGTAAGTTGCTTGGTGCTTGACATGTAATTACAGATCCTGATGTTGCAAAACAAAAACAAAACAAGGACAAAAATCAGTGTTAATAATAATAATAATAATAATAATAATAATAATAATAATAATAATAATAATTTCACAAACTGACATACAGTCAAACAATTGAAAGGAAAAAAGAAACAATAAGAAACAACTTATTAAGATGCAACGTGACTGTGATGGTCCAGAGCAAAAAGAAAAAGTAAAAGTAGGTTGTTATGTAAAAGTTAGTTGTTATCCATTAGTCTATCAAAATAAGACAAAGGTATTTGCAACTTACGGACTAATAAAACACCAACAGTTAATTCAAAGTTAAGTCTAACTCGCCAAAAGTTTTTCATTTGATTAATAAACACAGAAATTGAGTCCTAATGTATACATGTATTATAGTGGGAAAAACTTTGCACCCATAATTTATTACAACATTTGAATGAAGACAATAAAGTTCTCAACTCTTGAAAGTGACGACTCATCTCCTTGGATAAAACCCCTCCAGAAATAATTGTATAAATAAATGGGACACATACTATAGACCCTGTCCCCTGAAGCTGGAGTTTGATAGGGACCTAAAAGTCTCATCCCAGGTGATGGGACTCATTCTGTCCATATGGGTTTTCCTCTTCTGCCTGCAGGTCACACACTTTTAACTTCAACCAGCAGGAAAAATAAACACTTATGCACTGTCAGGAGTATTTATTTCCACATCTTAAGGGGGGCGGGCTCATGTAAGGGCCCTCAATTTGAAAAAATGCCACTATTTGCTTTTTGAGTATTTGTTTTGTTGTTGTTTTGTGTAATTGCTGGATTTTTTAAAGGTGGAAGATGTGAGACATAAAATGAATGTCCTCTTCTCTCTAACTGGAGAATATAGTGAACCTAACTTTAAGAGGCTCTCAGTGATTTGTCCAGAAGACAAACACTCACAAATGTATAAGAATAAAAAAGCATTTTTGCATTTTTTCTTGTCTTGTAAATCAAGTGTGCGGGGTTTGATTGCTGTCACATATTGATTGTCACGCCTGTGTGAGACAGTGAGAAATGTGACAAGTTGGCTGCATGTGACAAAGGTCAGGAAACAGTTTTCAGCCCATGGAGACACATGTGATCCTCCATAGCTTACAGTATGATGTGGAGGCAGATCTTCATTATTTATATGCCAGATAAAGTTCAAAACATATTACCCAAATGAAACCAAACGAAGAAAACAATGTGGGCCGTTTTAATATTCTTTTACCCAGAAGTCAGTTTGCCTCAGGGGCCTTTGTCAATCTATTGACCAATCATACATAGTATTTTGGTTCTTTAAATAATCACAGTTATCTATTTTTTTGCCCAGAAATCCACTCAAAAAGTGCAAAACTCTGTGCAGCAAAAGTAAACTATTGTTAAAAAGTTTTAGTTTCTGTTCAAACCAATGGGATTGTTTCTGGAAAGTTTACTGCACCTTAAGGCGCACTGACCTTTGTGCACATATTTGTTAGAGTGAACTTTTTTATTAACTTTTAAAAATCAGTGTTTGGATATTGTAATAAACGAAAACTCTCAGACAATGATAAGCTTGGTGCAAGACTAAGTTGTTGGTAAAATTCAATCTGAATTAATGACAGCATTTTATTTATTTATATTTTTTACATTTTATTTGGGAAAAGTAACTTTTTCTTCCACTTGATTCATTTTTGACTGATCTGCTGATTTAGTTTGAGAACTTTTGTATGAGACATTTTCCCACAACTCGAAGACACAAACTTAAAAAGACAACCTCTAAGTCACCAATCTAAATATAATAAACCTGTGGGACCTGTTGCGTTAGTTTTTAAAATTATTTTATGCAAAAACATTTTTTTTCTTTCACTAGAAACTTTGGAGTCTGTAAATATTGCTGTGTTTGTGCCAAAAACAAGACAATCTTTTTTGTTATGCTATATTTTCTTTCTTTCTCTTTTGTCCTGTTTTTGTAAATTTGTCTGAAAAGGTTTTAGCTACTGTCTCCACTCAAACTCAGTGTTTCTTTTAAGGACAGGTATTTTAATGTATGAACTAGTAATAGTTTCACTATAGTTTAACTAATAAAGCACATTAAAACAGGCTGCTTTTTTGCCAGTAAGACAAATATTGTCATATCATTACATCTGCTTGGTCAAGCTTAAAAGCTTTTAACTTCAATCATTTAAATTAATAGGTAAAATATTTTTTAACATTGCAAAACAAAAAGGCAATATCAATCATATATTTTAAAAGAAAACCTTTTATGAAAAAAGATAATTCATCTAAACCTCTGGTGAGGAGTTTTCTGTTGCCCATTAATAAAATCAAAATGAATGTTTAAACCTTCAGGTGTTTGAGTAAACTTTTGATAAACCTTTAAATGTGGACATTAATAGTTGGACAATAATGGGGAGCTGTACTAACAAGCTGACCTCCGTCTCTGCGTTCATGGAGGCACTTGTATGAAACAATAAAAATCTTTATTTTCCAGTGTAGTACTATTTCTATCAACATAACTTTTCTCTGTTTGGTCACATCTTCAGTTTTTTGATGATACAAATCCACTTTGTCTGATTTACATAAATATATATTTCAAATGATCAAGTGACAAAGAACAACTTCTACTGACTTCATGTTTCAATCAAAACTCCCTCCCAGAGTGTTTTTTGTTTTAAAAAAAGGACTGTAATTGATTTTTAAACTTTTTTAACCTTTTTTTAACATTCACTGTTGGGCTTAATATTAAATTTCATGTTTCATATTTTGGAAATTTAGATTAAAAACAAAACAAAACAAACAAACATGTGGAGTTGTGCATTTGTGGGTAGGAGGCTATTTCTGTTTACGCTGGTGCTTGTGCAAAACAGCACAAAAGGAAGTCCAACTTTTATTCAATGCAATATTATCCTTATATATTTATTGTTGGAAAAGGTGTAGCATTCCTACTTTAACTTTCTTTCTGAAGATGAAAAGAAAATGCACCTGAAAATAGGCTACTTATCAGTAAAACAAATATTTATATGTTTATACATCTATTTGGTCATACTAAAGGTGTTTATGTTGACATTAACTACATGAACTTGATTCATAGTAACTTTTTCCTTAAGCTCAGGGCAAAATTACACCGCTGACACTGGGCAAGATGCTGGGTACAACCTGAACGGGTTGACACAAGAGCTTTATATGTCTTCAATTCTATGTCAGTATTTAAGAAATCAGGAGCAATCCTTTATTTTAGGCTTGTAATGAATTTGTGTTCCAGGAGATAAAGAAACAAAACAACAAAAAAGAAAAATGACAAAGCAAATCTGAAAACATGGCTACAAGAATTAGTATTCTTTCAGTCACATGGTGAAAAATGTATCAATAACTCCCTCTGTATGAGGTTATGTGTTTCACAAACTCAGCAGATATCCCTTCTACTTTGTATACTTTTCATTTCACACTAAACATTCAAAAAGATGCCTAATTTGTCCTGCATTAATGTTAGCTCTGTTTGTTACTTGATACTTCTGTGCTGAGATCAGAGGTGGTTCTAAAATGCACTTATCTTAAAAGTTATTTGGTTATTTCTGAATGCAGCCTTACAACAGTTTTTGGTCATCTTGAGTTCATCCTGTACCGAGCTGATAATGTTACATAAAAAATGTAATAAGTTGACGATAAGCAGCCACATTATAAGCTTAAAGGAGAGGGTTGTATAGTACAGAGAGTTAGAGAGCTCGCTCTGGCCTCTTGGAGCCTGTGAAGAAATGGTTTTGATCTTACCACAGGCTAAACACTGCCAACAGGACTTGACATTGCAGAACAATTTCCCAATTACCTTTTGACATGCATATTGACACAAACGCGCAAAACTGTAATTTTCTCTCTGAATTTGTTAGCTTGAGGGGCTCACTTTCATGCCAGTGGATTGTCAGATGTGCTGCTCTCTCCTCCCTCTCTCTTCCCCTCTCTCTCTCTCTCTCTTCTATGTGAGTGTCCAGAAAAAGGATTCCCTTCTGACAGCTGGAAAATGGGAAAGACCACTTTCAAAATGGAGGAAAGGAGTGTGAAGTTACATGAGAAATGAATTTTCTGCCAATATATAAATCTAGTTGAAGTTTGTACTTAATCCCTCCGCTGTGTTTACTTTTATACGGGACTTAAAAAACATATCTGGGGAAGTCTGTGTATTTTTCACTCAAGCTTCATGGTTTATGGAGGCTTCTCCGATGTAAATGTGATCTGATAGTTTGCCTCCACAAACAACTTTCATCTAATACCACTCAACACTTGTGTGCCAAAAAGCTCAACCTTTCCCAATAAACTTTGCAGAGCTCACAAACATGCTGTCTCTCCATTGTCAATCTCAGCGTTCCAGCCAAACTCAACATGCCAGTTGACACTGAAATGCCATAATCACTGGGATGTTTTCCTGCCTTTGAGATGTCCAGGCAGCAAAGAGAGGAGAGAGGACGATGGCCGTGTCATCACGAGCTTGTCATCGTGTTCGCTGTGATTGGCACATGCTCTGCTGGATTACAGGAGCTGGTCTTGATGGAGGGTAACACTGAGACTCCCAGCCGTCTGTTTTGTAGGAGCCCCCCCAAAAAACTGGGTCAGACTTGGGTTTTGGCTCTGCCCCGAGCCCCCTTTGCCCCTGTGTTAGTCCCAGTGGAGAAGCTGGTGGAAGAGAAGGATGAGGCCTCAGGCCCAGAGTGAAGGCCAGAGCTCAACCTTCCCATGATCCTCACTTCTAAAAATCACATTTAGGTTTAGCTACAGCCTCTTAAAACATGATTTTTCAGGTAGTTTAAGTAAATCTGACAACACATTTCATTATAAGTACAATTTACTCCACTGATATGGAGTTTAGAAGCATACTGTATCCTCTTTAATTTCCGTGACACATGAACCTAAGCTCAGTGATTTACACAGATTGTTTTAAACAAATGGCATGAAGCCCAGCTGTGGTGGTTGTTTGTTGTGTAAATCTGACAAAATTTCATGATTAGATTTAACGTAATTTGATCACAGTTCTAAAGGTCATGATGTGATTAAAAAAACTATCACTAATCCACAGTACATTTTCTTTTTGTTGAAAAATGCAGTATATATGAAAAAACTGCAGTGTGTTAATCGATTTCTGCTCCGCAAGAATCTCTTACATTTTATTGAACAACAAAATATACAATATTTAGCTAACGTTTATGCAATTTTTGTATTTCTTGAGTTGTTTTTCTTCTGATAATTCCAACAGTATAGGGGAAACCATAATACAGACATAACACATATGTGCTTAACTTAAAAAATATGTTAATTAAAACCTAATTTCAAGGCCTAAAACATCTTGCAGATTACTTATCACACATCAGTATATCTCAAAAGTCACATATCAGAGATCATATATCTAAAATGATCATTGTTAATGACGTTGTTGAGGTGCAGCCCTTTGCTAGACTGATGATCTTCTTACTTATGTTGTCTGTTTAGAATTTAAAGCCAGATCCAAAAGTAATGGTCAGAAGTTGTTAGCTGCTCTGCTCGTTATTCTCCAGACTACTGTATTCCAGAATTAACGTACACAACAGGCCGAGATACCTCTTAATAGACGGGATGTACAATCAAGTATGACATGAAGCTGTTTAAAAATATTTCTTATTTTTGATAACGATGAGGTGTACTAAAGGTCTTAGTGTTGTATTGACAATACAGATGGCACTGAAACACTGATGGCTAGCTTAATTGCTTATATTTGTCAAGTCAGGAAAACACCTCTGCTGCACTAGTTTGCCAAAGACCGTTAAGAGGCTGCAAGGATGAAAACTGCAAGAGGTGGGTTTGCTGTGCTAAATCTGACCCTGAAGTCACTATCTACCCCAAACTTTAATTAATCAGGAATCAGGACAAGAGTTAACTCTTGGTGGACCTTCAAGTGCCTGATACAGTAAACAGCCACAGAGTTCACACATCAATAAATATGGCCACTTTCAAAAACTGTTAGAATGACAATATACTAAATATCAGCTCTCTATCTAAATTAAAAAAAAAAAAAACTGGAAGCATCATTTTGGTCTAGTGTTATATATTCTAATGATTATTTTTGTTGTATTTTAGATTGTTGGAAAGCCCGATTAGTCACTTTCACAGGAGGTTCCACTGGTAAGGATCATAGATTCATGGAATGAGCAACACAGATAAATGTGTGGGTAGCACCCAAAATAATGTGATACAATCACTTGCAACTGGGAGGTGGTGTTCCGGTACACGGAGTGGCAGCAATATTTAGTGTCAGTCCTGGCATTAGGGTTATTGTTAGGTACCATTTCCAAATGCAGGACCAGGTTCTAAGAGTCCGATGAAGTGGGTGTCCCATGAAGACAAGAACTCTTCAATGAGAAAACCGTAGGCTTTCTTCTAGGGGAGTTTGGCACATTGTTTTGGGGCACTACCCACATGTTTAGCTGTCTGCTTATTCCACAAATGCACAACATTAACAAGTTGTACCTTACTGGAAAGGTCACTTAACAGACTTTGCAATGAAATATAAAATACAATATCAATCGTCATAACGATGAGTGAAGAAATATCAAGTGAAGTAGTGTTTCCAAACATATGTTGAGCTGTACATTCATAGATAAATATAGTACAATTATACCTTCCATCAGTAAAATACAACTTTTTTCTTTATCAAGTTCTGATTGTCTCTTTTTTGAAAATTGGACATTTTGACTGGGGACATGGTAGGAGGTCCTTCTTCTTTGTAGCTTGCCAGCAGTTGCAGTGTGTTGCACTTTGACATAGTCATCCTTTTTAACAATAGTGTTTGCCACATGTAATTCATGAATTAATGACCAAGGAATGTGCGTGTGTGTTGGATGTGTTCATATTTTTGCAGCACTCAAATAACAGAAAGACGAGAACATGTGGACACAACAGAACTGGAGAGCCAGAGTTTCAAATCAGAGCTTCAAAATAAAAGTACATTTTCCTAAAATAGTATTTAATTAATCATTCATTGTGTATTATTATTGTGAGTGACTGTAATAAGGAATGTAATTTGTTTTGAACTCACTTAGTGCATTGCAATCAAGTCAACATATTGCACCCTCATGACGTTCAGTTCATGACCCAGTGAAGTGTTTATAAAACACATGTTCAAACAAAATGGGAAGAAAAAGCATTTTGACACTAAAGAATAAACAAATGGGTTAAATAAAGGATAGAGGAGAGTTTGTTTGGTCAAATCAGATGACGTATGATATCAAGTTCTTACTGGTTTTATCATAAAGCCTGTTAATGGCTGAAGTTTGACAGAATGACATTCAACCAAACATCAATAAGACCCCATGGCTTCATTGCTGGGGCCTCAGTTTGATTTTTCAAGTCGTTATCCAACAATTTGTAGAAATTCAGAAACAGATAAAAAACAGAAAATTTGACCTTCTGGAGCGGGATATTTGACATACACTTTGCAACCACTGACTGTATCAATATGGACAATGCAATGAATATATAAATAACAATCAAACAGTGTATACAGTGCAAACGCAAGTTACTTGTGACTGAAACATCTTGTTTTGACCCTGTCTTAGTTAAGAAATGCATATACACAGTGCTGATTGGAGCAATTTCAGAGGAAGAGTTGTTTTAGAGACACAAACGTCCAGACCATGGTAAGTAGACAAGCCTTTTAAAATATTGTTGTCACCATATAACGGAAAAGTGACCAAAAAAACTATTACAGTAGTCCAGTTAAACCCAGCTAGGTCTTTAGTTTCCACAAAAAATATGTTCTGGTATCTTGGGGAAAAACAAAAGAACAAGGAGACTTGGCCATGTAGTGAAGAATACCCTAAAACATAACCACATGGTCACAACAACAGTATGCACGCTCAACACTTCCTTTTGTTTGTGATAACAAGAGAACAAGTTGCTAACCAGCTGCTCAAACTTTTCAGCTCTTACATTTTGTACTCACAGTGCGATAATACATACATGCCTCTGAATATTGACATTGATTTGACAAGGACATGACATTTGTTAATTCAGTGTGTGGAACACTTTGGGGAAGCACAAGAAAGCATGACACAGCATGTGTCAGTGTGCATTCTGTTTACCTTGGAACTCAGACATGGGAGGTGGGAATCATCCCATTTCTGTGCGGCACAGTGAGAAACTGGTAAAGCCGGGGTATTTAAAGAACATCCAACTTCCCAGTAGGACATTCCAACCAAAGGAGGTGCTCCCTGTCATTGTTCTTTTTTATAACTCGGGCAATTCGACTTCTGACATCAAATATGGCCCTTTCCCATTAGCCCTACTCTACTCGACTCTACCCGGCTCTACTCTACTCGCCTTGTGCTGCTTTTCCATTAGCCCCAGTCGCCTGCCCAACGGGGTGAGCCGCACTGCAGTGACGTCACTTTGAGCTTGACACAACAATCTGCGGCTTTTTGTCACAAACCGAGTAAAAAAGGAAAGCAGAAGAAGGCTGCAGGTGGTAAGAAGAAATACCCCTTGAGAAGCACAGGAGAGTTTTGGAAGCTATACAACAGAATGAAGCCGAGAACGAGAGCAATCAAGCTGCAAAGAAAAGACGTATGAGGGTAAGCTAACGGTAGCTACTGCTAGCATGCTAGGTCGACGTGCGCATGACTCATCGATGATGGCATTGTCTGACCAATCAGTAGCCAGCAGTCGGTGACGTCATCTTTCAGTATCGACTCAGCTTGCTTGGAACCAAAGCGGAGTAGGTACTAACACTAGCTTGTTTTAGGAGGTGCCGGGCTAGTGGAAACATGCTGCAAATGGAGTATGGCAGAGTAGAGTAGGGCCAAGGGGTGCTAGTGGAAAAGGGTCAATAGTTGCACCATTAAACATGCACACATAGGCAGACACACACACATACAACGCTGCTCTCCCCCTGCTGCATTTGTTTGCTCCCCTCTAATATTACACCTGTAATGCCACCTTTGGAGGCACAGCAAAAGAGGGGCCAGATGGTCTGCCTCTGTTCCAGATCTGCAAGATTTCAGTGAAAGCAAAACTTCACTGGGGTGTAAATATCATGGCTGCGTAAAAGGGCCTTATACCTGCTATGCTAAACATTTATGCCAATAATCTTTGGTGCCAATTCTGGTATGGTGGATGGGACCTAGGCCTGACCCATGCCCCATCTGATGACATGGGGAAGGTGATTTCAGCCTTTATTACTGTCAGCCAGAAAGGGTTGCTGTATAAATTTTCATTTCACGCCCTGAAGCGGTTGTGTCACCCATCTTTAAATACATACTGCTATGTCTGATGAGTTATGTCTGAACTGTGGTCCTTTGCTTGAGCCAGTTCCCCTGAGAAAATGAAAAAGCAGCCTGTGTAAATGAACTTTGTGCATCCTCTTTCTCTGCCTCCTTGGCCCTCAAACACACTTCTCCAAAAGTGCATAACCCCAAATGAGCTCCCTTTTCTTTTCAGTCGTCGCCTAAATGGAAGCAGCCACAACTAAAAGGGCTGAGGCTGAACGCCAAAGCTTTGCAGTGGCAGCACCGTGTTTAACACAAGTTCCATTAAACAGAGCCCATTACTACCACTGAAGGAAACGGTGCCCGGGGCCTCTCTAAAGTGTTGCGAAAAAACCTCATTGATAATTAAATGTTGGTTACCCCTGGTATGCATCGCTCCCGCACTTTGCTTACCAATCAAACCTCCGCCCACCACGGCTGCTGCCATTTGCTCCCTCTCTCTCTCCATCTCTCTCCATCTCTCTCCTCGGTGTTTATCGAGGAATCATGCAGCCTCTCTAATAGGTGCCAATTAGAACCAATGGGGGCTTAGGGGTTAATTATTCCCAACACATTATTTGATTGAGTGTACTTAGAGCGATACAGTGCTGAGAAAAATGGTGACAGGGGTAACAGTGGGTAACGCTTTAGTCTTTGTTGATGTCAGTGACAGACACACTTGGATTCTAACACGTATATATATAACAATACACTTCTTAATGCTGCTCTATGTCAGCTCTAGTGATTATCTGACTGGAAATTATGAGTTGATGTAATTTAATACTCCAAATATTCCCGAAAAGTTGTCTCTAAGGTCTTCTCAAATGGAACTTTCTCTTATCTTTAATCAGTTTAAGGGAATTGTTGATGTGTTATTTTCCCAAAATTTCCATAACTCAATAAAAAACCTGAATGAATTTACTTTAAAATAACAGGAAGACCATTTATTCTTATCATCTGTAACTATAATGTACATTTAGTGAACATTGATCAGACAGATACATGGGGGGAAATTAGTCAAATTTAGGGCCCATGCGTAATAGAGGCCTCTAAAAAGTGTTATAAGTATTTTACTATATATTTTACTCATCTTTTAACAAGTTTTTCACATACAAAAAGATACTAGGCTTTTTTTCTTTCTAAATGAAAAAATAAAGGCAAAAATTAGACATCTCTTGCACTAATGAGCTCCTATGATGTTACATTTGTATGAAAAAGCAAACATTTAAAAAAATATTGGAGTATATTAATGATTTTCTAGTGCCAAATAGATTGTTATTAATCAGTTCTATAGAAAAAGATGATGAGTCAGATAAATGCATAATCAGCACAAGTTTAGTATCTTTCACATGATTAAAAGGCTGAACTTTGATTCGGAGTGATTAAAGCTTAAAAAGTCCAAATACCAGTAAGTTCTGTATAGTGCTTGGTTTAATTCACTATTTTGTCCGTAAATGCTGCTAGAATGTTTTCTCCACTGTCTGAAGCTAATTTTTGTCATTAAACAGAATACCTAGGCTGAAATAATTATGAGGGGTCCATAAAATAAATATTTGGTTGTATTTATTAATCAGTTAATAAGCAATAGATGCTTGGTTTTAGAAACTGTTAACAGCTGATTTTCAGGATCCAGCCCAATCTGATTTATTTTCATGGGACCCAAAATTTCCGGAAGCGTATGCATGTATGTATGCATGTAAGTATTATATTCATTTTTTCTCCTCTCTGATTGATTGATGTAATTTCCTGGTTAAAAATGATGTGTGAGTGTATAACTATTCAGCGTAACAAAACATACAGTCCCATGTTTCAAGAGCATCCAAATAACAAACACGCAAAAGGTAAAAGGATTTCCAATTCCTTACTTCCTTTATGAAAGTTATAGATTTTTTTTAGCAGATTCATGAAAATAATCTGTAATTACTTTATGATAAAATGACATAACCCTAATGCAGATGACTATAATTCTTAACTTCATTCAGGAACACAAACTCAAGGTAAAGATGACGGTACAGCTGACTTTTTGCCTCTTGTGATCTATGCTATGTTGATTTTTAGCTCAGCACTGCATGTATGACGTCATGACAACAGCCTCTTTGAGATGAATAAACCTCACTTGTGTGTAACTAAGAAACTAAGCATTATTTTGACTAGTGACTTTAATTACTCCAGCAGTTAGCTCTACTACTGCATCCACCTCTGCAAAGTTAGTCTGCTTCTCTCTGGGATTTCTCTCTGAGATTGGGCTATGCTAAAGTATAATCTGGAACTTCTTCCAAGCTATCAGTCCATCAAATCAAAAAACAACTTTCTTTTGTGCAGCATTAGAAGTGAAACAGCTTAAATGCATTGTAACTATAAACTTCCTTGTAGCCCACAGCAAAGGGAAGTGTTCTTTGCTTGCCTGCGGACAGCTCCATCGTTGTGTGATGTCACATGAAAACTAACTGAACATAAAAAGGTGTACTGGTGTCTTTTTGACATTCTTTCTTCTGTTAAACATGAATGAATGAATGGAAATTGCATAACACATACTGATCCAAAACAACCCAATACAGGCCAATTTGACACACTAATGAATGAGTGTTGGGTCCAATTCTTAAAAAAAATTAACCCCTAAAACTTCCATTGTTAGGGCTTCCACTGCCTACGTGCATGTCTGTAACTTTAGGGCACACATTAAAAATGAATCCATGAGAGGGTGAGGTCTCACAAAAGGACTCCACTTCTCTACAGTTCCTGTCAATTCTTGTTAAATGTCCAGTTAGCTATACTAATGTAGGTGTTTTTACATACAGCGGTAAAGTTTGATACATGTGTGTAATTTCTGACAACTCACACAATCCTTTCTTAAAAAGTTCTCTTCCTGTATAACCCGTATCCATTGTAGAGCAAAAATGAGCCTTAAGGGTCAGTAACTTTCTCACTTTATTTGGGCAGTAATTTGATTTTGTGCTGCCTGTATGCTTTGTTAAACAGAGTTAAAGGTCTCATATACTTACTCCAACTGATTCGATTGGGTTCCTCTCATCATTTTAAAGTCCTAGCTCTCCATCCTCGCTCACAACAACCCGTATTGATCTCTTAAGGTAGCGTGAGAATACACAGAGTGGGATAAAAGCACAGACTTGTTAATAATTTGCAATGTTGAATAATCTCCCTCACACAAATAAGAAATGCCCCAAATGTATTTCACTGCTTAAGCAAACAAACAAAAACAACAACCAGCAAAGACGAACAACAAAAATCGTTATGCAGGTTCTTTCAAGTGCAGCATAGACCGTATCAGCATCAATAATACAATAATATGTGAAGAGGGAGAAACAAATGTGGACTCAAGCTGCTCTCCTTGAACAGTAAACACTGGCAAGAGAAGAAAGAGATGTTCACAAATAAAAAATCCTATACACAATGAGCAGTAGGTATCTGATTTATGCTGGGTAAATAGATAATAATCATTATGCCCAAATAGTGGCTGTGCTCAGTCACACAGCAGAGCAGCAGAGACATAAAAGTAAGTTGAGAATAAAGCATTTGACAGGTTGCTAATGGATCGCTGTAGGCCCATCTGTTTCACTGCAAATAGAGAAATGGTGGGGTTTTGATTTGGGTGTTGAAACTGTTACCACTGTCACTGTAAACAATAATTGTCAAACATATTTACCTCGCAATCGCTTTAGCAGATGTTCCGCTTTTTGTTTCAAGCCGCTTTTTTGTGCGTTGTATCTCCCCTCTGCAGACACACCACATGAACCCCCCCACCACCACCACCAACACCACCACCACCACCACTGCTGCACCCCCAACTGGAATATTGAGCAGGTATTTGCGAAAGGTGCTCCAGGGCACAGAGTGTGAGGGGATTGGGTGGGGTGGTTGTGTGCAGGGAGGGGGTAGGAGAGGGAGAGAAGAGGAGGAGGAGGAGGGGAAGGGAGAGAGAAGGAGATTATCTAGGCCCTTCATCAGAGGTTCAACCCCCCCACCCTCCTCCTCCTCCTCCTGCTCCTGCCCATAGTGGAGCCCTGAGGGCCCGGGGAGGCGGCCCTGTGCCTCGCAGCCATGCAACCTCTTTATCACTCTAATCTGTTAATTGTAGGCGCTCAATTGGCACATGGTGGCTTTTTATTAGAGCCTCCTAACATTAACTAGACAGAGAATGGAGCAAAGCTGTGGCCACTGTCTTTATGATTTGTCGTTTCTGTCTACCATTAAAAAAATAAAAATTCCCCAGTTGGTATGGGCCATTTACTCAAAGTAGTCACACAGAATCGGGTTGAGATTATTTTTTATGGATAGGGGATGATCCAGTTGGGTCCTGTGCAAAACATGAACCTGATTCATGCACATATAGTTAATTGATAATTTTAACTCTTCAATATCCATTCATTATCTGTACCCTCCACCTCAGGGGCTTGGGCTGATTCCAGCTGACACTGAGCAACAGTCGGGGGTCACATTGACCGGTCACCAGCCAATCACACGGCCATACATAGACAATCATTTACACACACACACTTACACCTTTGGGCAATTTTTAAGTCACCAATCCTGCTCAAGAGCATGTTTTTTTGGTATGTCTGAGGAGACTGGAGGACCTGGGCAAACCCACACATACACAGTGAGAACATACAAACTCCATAAAGAAATGCTCTGTTTGTAATTAGAAGTCATTTTTGTAACTATCTGATATATCTACCCTATCAACATAAAAGCACAAAAATGATGATAAACAATTTTCAACCACAGAATCCAGTAAAAAAAGACTTAAAAACATCTTTATAATTTTCATAATCCCGATGAGGCTGTTTTTTAAAGGTCTGATAAATACAAACAAAGCACCTATCACTTTATTGGTCCAAAATCTCAAATCCATATGGCCATGGCTCACAATTTTCAGAATTCAGAGAACCTTGAACATTGTATCTCTGGGTAAATGAATTTGATAATTCTAATTCAAATCAATTTTATTACACTGAGTAAGCCTTGTGTTTTGAGGCTGCTATCCTTGAATAACATACATCGACTTTATATGTGTACACCCACCCTTCTTTAACATTTCCCAAAACATACAAACCGCAACAACAAATTCATCTTTTCCTGTATTTCCTCTGTCCCATTGGTTTAATCTGGCTTCCTTTATGTAGGCCATAGTCCTCAAAGTTCAGGCAGGTTCATGTCAGGTAAATGGCTCCTTTTCTTAACTGTAATTCCCAATTCTTTCTTTTCTGGTTTTCTTAATTCTCTATTGTCCTCTCTAGAATAAGGTCTGCTATATAAATGAGATTAAGGGAGGAAATAACAGTATAATTCTTTTTTTATGTTTTAGTGAAAGTTAGTTCTATGAAGTGGCTCATGTTTGGCCTTTATACCAAGCCAGAAGAGCCCGCCGACTGCATTATTTGATAGGCCCATATATATTTGATTGAGAGAACAATTGTCCAGTCACCTGGTAGATTTGCTTTTGAAAGGTTCTGCAGACCCCAGACAGGTTTAATTGGTTGTTGCTCAGAAGGACTTGTGAAACAAGTTTGGGATAGTATATATTGAATGGTCCATCTGTGATGTCAGGTTAAACAATCCAGGTTTAATACAGGGTACAAGGATGCATAGAAATGCAATGCATTGTACTTTTTTTTCTTTAAATCAATAATATTAGGGGGTGATTTTTGTCTTTGCTGGTTTATTTCAACACAAGTACATTCTATTCAGTGCAATCAGGTGCTAAATTTAAGGGCACCACAAATCATTCATCTGCTGAAGATCTTCACAAACAGTGGTATAACATCTCCAAACATCAGAAGACTGGTGAAGAGTATGCCATTTGCATTGAAAACTGTAATTAAATGTCTTGACTTTTTTTACCAAATACATTTTTGTGAGATCTTTAGAGTTATATAAAATGAAAAAAGGAACATCATGACATTTTCAAAATAAGAGGTACATCTCATATCTCTAAAGCCCTGATGTTTTTCTGACTCTTTATGCAGGAATGACCCTTTACAGCAGGCATGTGATCATCAGATCTGATCTCAGGTGTTCGTCTCTCCTCCCTCTGCTCCTCCTGCTGTCTTTATGCAGTTTGTTACAGTCAGCCGATCTCCTCGTCCCGTGCTGACTCTTGAGGGATGACTGCTGAGAGGCCAGAGGTCTCCCTCCCGTCCGGGCTTGTCTGTGGAGACTGCTCTTTTTAACCTCCCTCTCTGCAATTTCTCTGCCTCCTCCTTTGTCTGCCTGACTGGTTTGTATCAGTTAGACTTCTGCAGAGGCTCACAGAATAAAAAAGGGGTGGGGGATTTACCCAGGCTGTCCAGGTGACACCAACATGAATGCGCTCTTCACACACTCTCACACACACCTTTAATGCTTTCTGTGGCCCCAAACAGCCCGTGTTTGTTGTCAAAAGACTGATTAGGAAAAAGACCCCTCACTGCTGGCACTTTGGAGCCGTCACAAAGGTCAGCAGCCGCTAAAGTCTGATAAATCTGCGTGTTTTGAGTGCAAACATTTTCTTCTGTATCAGCAATCCACCAAAAAGCTGCTTTAAATAGCTGTTACTAATTTACAGTGAAGTCAGATTGTGTGCCGCTAAAAGGAGACAGCTAACTAATTAAATGTTTTATACGCAGAGAGATGAATATTTGCAAGAACCAAAAGGCAGTTGGCATGTTGCGTTCATTTTTCTATTTCAAAAGTGGTGATTGATGCTCCGAAATGTTTGATGTCAAAGCCGCAAAAGTGGGGGCAGACATTACACTTTTCAACAAAGTTTTACCTCATGAACCCCGCCGAGAAATGCAGGCCTGCAACTTGGTGACAGAACAATGGAGTGAGGGATTTATGGCTGGCTATTAACAACTCCTGCTTTCAGGCCCCCATACTGCAAACAGGTGTTTTACGAGTCCGCCCGCTGTTTATTTCCACCAACTTTTCAGAGTTTCCATTTTCTGCTCCAGACCAAAGGTTAAAAAAATGAACAAGCGCAGTAGATGACAGCCTCAAATCACATGGTTTATTCTTACTTCCTGTTTGGTTTCACAGAGAGACGAAAGATTAGAAACACTGGGCCCTTTTGCAAGCTGGGGGATGAATATTTGCCTTGTTGAGCCTTTTCTCTTCACCAGTTTGTCACCACAGAGGCAGAAGAATTAACACTTTGAGAAGATCAAAACTGCCATTGAGGGGATAGAAAGCATGACAGGGTGAAGACTCAAACTGAATCAAGTGTAGAGATTTCAGGGTGAGAAGCATCATCACACCACTAAAAGAGCAACTTGATCCTTTTCAGTTTCATGCGCACACAGTTTACAATCACATAAAGTCACATTTGGTCATTTATAAAAGGTTAAATTGAAACATACTTTTAAGGGGGAAGTAATAAACAGATGTATAAGTAAAGGGCCAAGACAAATAGCTGGAGTGCTGTTTGTGATGATGTGATTTGCACAAATTTAATCAGAAAGGGACAACTATAAGGCCCAAATACCAAACACTTTGAAGACCAAATTCTTATTAGTTCATCCTTCAGCCAGAGTGGACATTTGTGAAAAATTTAAACAAAGCTTGATTGCTTTAAACATCCAAACCTGGGAGATAGGTTCGGGAATTAAGAATTAAGAATCAAGAATGTCTATCAGTGAAATTAAGGTACAGAAAAGTCCACAATGTTCAAGTTCACAGGTAAAGAAAGGTGACAAAATGAATCCATTGATGCCAAATTAAGTGAGGCCGGGCAAGCATGGAAAGTCCAGAACAGTGAGTTTCATACAGTCTGAACCAAAGTACAGCATTAGAAGACAAAGAAACACAGCATTATAAAACAGATGTTTACCCGTCTGGCATTTATCTCTCCTGAAGTATTCAGTAAAAGGACCCTAGATCTTGAAAATTTTGAATACAGTGACATTTGCTAAATTATCAGATTCACAAGCAATTGATCATGAGGCATTATCTTTGCAAAACACCAAATTATTCTTATACACAACATCATAGCAGGTCTAAGGTCAGATTAGAAGTTTATTTAAGTATCAAGAAAATTCTACGAAGCACTTTTGAGATATTGAATTCACAAGCAAAGAATGAACACAAAGCACATTAAAGCACGTTTACACTGTAGGTCACATCTACCTATTCACATCCATTCAGTCTGACATTCACTAAATAATACTTAGTTTTAATATAAGTTGTCCATCAGTATTAGCTAACACATCCCCATCTTTTCTTACCAATTTACACGCAACTAACTTAGCTGTTGGAGTAACTGGGGGTCTAGTATCCTTGAGAGTAATACCCAACTCAACCACCACTGTGCTTATGTAAAGTTTGATTAAAATCTAAAGCTGGTTCAATATCTGTAATCAAGCTTGCCAAGCTCCAATCTACAGTCACTGTGAGTGGCCCATACCAGCAATGCAGCGAATCAGGATCCTTTGGAGCAGGAAGAGGTGGGAGCTATAGGGAGACAACAGCAGGAAGACTGCTCAATTAAAGATTAGCATAGATGCTAACATAGTAGTAGCAGTTTTATTTGATCCAAGCCACATTTCTCAGCTATATGAAAAATTAAAAAAAAACAACAACAACACTGAAAGCACTTCTTGATAGTTATTTTCACTCCACATATGACATATTTTGACATGAGTTTCTTTTACAGATTGGCTAACATTTTGTAATTTATGGCCCACCCCCCATGATCTGATTGATCTTTAAGGGATGTGATTGATGGAACGATCATCCATTGACTAGCTGGATTTGCTTTGAGAAGTTCTGCCCATTCCCAAACCCTATATATTGGCTGTGCCCCAAATGGGCCAGTGAAATACAATGAGAAATCCATCAGGTGTATCAGGTTAAATAATGTATGAATTAAGGAGTAAGGGCAAATGATTCTTGACATTGTAAATTCAAATTGAATCTTTTCATTTTACTTATTTTGGAGATATTTGCTAAAACACTGTTAAGATTCACTTTGACAAGCAAGAAGTGAACATGACTTAAACCTTTGACATTAATAATCTTATTAGATCATTCTTCAGTCAATGTAAAATCTGAAGGCATTTTTGTTTAATCACATCAATTAGCAAGGAATGAATATTGGGCTTCATGACTTTGACCTGCAAAATCTAACATTTTAGATTGGAAGTTAAAATCCAAATTTTTGCTAATTTTGATTTTATTTTTACTGATTGATTTTGACTTGAGCTGATCTAAACAACTGTCTTCAAATACACAAAGTCACAAGATATTCATTTGTATGTATGCGTACAGCAGCCAGATGTGTGAATGCTGAGTCAGCACTTGACCCTGGAGAACACAGACACATCGTAACGCAAGATGCAAGAGGAAAGTAATTGAGGTCAATTTAAAATAATTTATCACCTCTTTTAAAGTTCAGAATCCCAATTCATGCATGAAATCAGAAAAAACAACTTCTGATAAGACACTGGCTTGTTATAAACAAAGATTCAGTTCATTTGAAGAGTTTAAGGTCTTTACTGCGGGCCTGATTCTAGTTCAAACGTTATTGTAACCTGACATGCCAGATAGACAGTTTAATTAATGAGCAGGATATATTTTGAAGTCCATCTGGGCAACAGTCAATTCACAGTATTTGGGGAAGTACTAATGTTTCAAAACTTATTCAGAAGGTGATTGAATGACAGTGCTAAAACACACTTATTTTGGGGCCAATTAGATGATGTAGTAACTGCGTACAGCTGCCAAGGAGTTAAATATAAAACATGAGACATTTCGTAAATCAAACTCTGCTGAAACCTGTTGGAAAGAAGAAGACATATTATTTCCACAGAGTTTTCAGTGTTGTTCTTACATCTACATTTTGATAACAATGTTCAAGTTCTGATAAAATTAAAGCAGGCAGCACCCACGCTAATCTCTTCACAAGACCTACAGATGCTTCTTTGCAATTTTCCTGCTTAGCTTTGCAAGATGGATCTGCCTGATCACAGGTATTGGATCACAGGTAGATCCTGTTGCACTGCATAGTTAGCCTATGTGCATGTTGTGGAAGAGAAAAAAAAACAAGATTTTTTGCTATAGATTTGTCACAAAACCTGCCAGTGGTCACGTTGGCACTTGCAGGAATGTAGAACTTATATGAAAGTTGGTCTTTTGAGACTCTGCAGACAGAAACAGTCTTTTTCCAACTCATCTTTTTAAATTAGAACTTTCTTGAATGGAACGTTTTGTGTGTTTGAGCGAGAAAACCTCATTAAGAACTTGTAGCAGGACTAAGCTTTTATCTTGATTCTGCGGTCCAGTCACAAGGACTTCATGTGGCAGACAACAGTGGGTACGACACAGAACATAACACACCATGAATTGGTCTATTTTGGATCAATGGTGCAACAGAGAGCTGCAGCAGAAGTGTTCTGGACACATTCACATCTGCTCACACTCTGCACACTTCTTATTGTCATTAATTTTAAGATTGATTTTAACAGTCAAGGTACATTTATATTCAGTCACTGGGCCATGCTTGATTGAATCTAATGAGTGATTGCTTCACAGTTGGTATAAAAAAGTTCGTCTGATTTTGATCAGTGTTATGATGAGAACAAGTATATGAAAGCTACAATCCAGGATGATGTTTAAAAGACAATCTGGTGTCAGTAACATGTCAGTGTAGTTTCAAACGTTATGGTTGTATTAAGTATTTTTTTCTAGAGAAGAAATCTGTGGGAAAGGAGAGGCAGGATTTAAAGCGTTTCCTGAATGGATACATTTCAGGTTAGGGCAGAAGACAGGGAGTAACTCTGCCATCCTGCATGGAGTGAAACTAATCTAATTCACTTTGAGGAATGTAAGTAGGCCAATGCATACAAGGTGTGAGGCGACGGCCTGTAAACAAAACTCTTTCAGGGTTTAATTAGAAACTGACGCACGACAGCTAACTATAACTTAAAATTTCTACTTTTGCTGCTTAAAAATGCTATTATTTCTATGTTAACTTTGAAAGATTTGAGATGAAATACATGTCCCACTGATGACTGAATCCTTATAACCAGCTTAACCTGCAGCAGACTTGAGTTGATTTGCTTCAAAAAATCATGTATGTTTATCAATTTAACTAAGTCAGTCTGTTAAATTTATATGAAAATATCTCACGAGCGTCATAATTATGTCAAGTCATGATTAAGGACACAGTTGCACAGAAACTAGCAAAAAAGCTCAGGAACTAAAATATAATTAAAATTAGAATAAATAAAGGCCTCACAAAAGTCTTAACCTTTTAAATGTGTTTGTAAAATTCAACAGCACAAAAAAATATCAAAGCTTCTCTCCTTCATTTAAGTCTTTGGAAAAGCATGCAGATTCTTGGATTAGTGCGTACCTTGATGTGCTATTTGAGCAGCATTCACAAACATGTTCATATTTTGGGTGAACAATAAACTGGGTGTTTTTTATGTTATTTGGATAACTTTTTTTGAATAGGTGGATCCATGTCACGCAACTTTTTCACCCTTCTCTTGAGGTGCTGAGTGTAAGTAAACAAACTCAAAAGTAAGGCTGAAACTTTACAGTCCATTTATTGATTGCAAGAACTGTCACTTCCTGTATGATGGCAGCTAAAACAAAAACAACATATCACGCTATGTCTATGAGCAACTTTTCTACTGCTTTTGCGATCTCAGCGTAACACTCAAAACTGTACTGAACTGTAAAGTCCAAACAAGACCACTAAGTGGAAATGCCACTTAGCTGTCCTAAAATGTGACATTTCAGATACAAACAATTTAAACCTTATTTACGTTTTCATTCTTAAAATCAGGTCTTGACCTTATTTGACTTAAGATGCAGGCTTGGCTTATAATAAATAAAATAAGATATTTCAGACTGAATGCCCCACTCTCTGACTTCATTGTATATATGGCGATTTATTATCTGAGAGCTCTCACTGCAAACAGAGGTAGTCCTGGATACCTTCATTAAGATTTGTCAGCTGCTAGCCTCTTTTCTCTTGGATATGTTTGTGTAACATGCTACTATGTGTGCTTAAAGCAGCTAGCTGTAAGCTAAAGGAGTAGCAGTGACCAGTCTAGTCCTTTTGTTTGTATTTGAGCTGGCATTTCGATATAACTGGTATCACATAACATTTATTAGCCAAATACACGACAGTTTGCTTTAAAGTGTATCAAAAAGAGAGGAAAAAAAGCTGTTAAAGTTGGACACCTGTGGCCTCTTAGTTTGAGGCTAATTTAACCTCTTTCATTTGTATAGTTTGTGCTAGTGGTGTAGCAGTAACACAAGTCACAAGCTTCTGGGGCTAAAAGTGAATCTCAAGTCTTTCTACCTCATTTTCATAAACATGCCAGAAAAGTTAAAGGCTAAATGCTACAAACTTAACAGTGTGCTGACTGCTGAAAGTGATTTCTATTGCAGGAGATATATTGTTAATGTTTTGTGTGAACACATGATCTAAAGTGCAGTCAACTTGGAGTCTGATTACCCAGCACCAAGATTAACAACACCTACTGAAATATGAATTACTGCACTGAAAAGGAGAATAACAAATCTGACTTGGATAGCAATCATTAGTAATGACCCCTTCTTGTCTATGGCACTCTTTTCAAAGAGAAAAAAAATGCAAGACTCTTCTGTCTTCACATGGCTGCTGTGGGATTTTCTAACTAACACCTCTTGATAGAAGAGAAACAGCTCTGCAGCTTTACAGCAAGTATAAAGTGGGACTTGTCTATATGTGTAAGCAGCAGACTCAAACTAATTGTTGGTGTTGTGAAGCATTAGCTGTTTCCTGCTCTGTTGACAGCTTTGTCATTGGCGGTCAAACTTTGCAGCGGGCTGCACATGCCACACTCCAGACCGCACTCCAGTTAAATAGCTTTTATTGGGTGACTTTTCGCCAGGCTAAATGGGGATACATTTTATTCGCAGTGTTTGGGGAGAGCCTGAGGTGTGTACGGCC
Source organism: Scarus forsteni (assembly GCA_036419115.1). Classification (NCBI taxonomy): domain Eukaryota; kingdom Metazoa; phylum Chordata; class Actinopteri; order Labriformes; family Labridae; genus Scarus; species Scarus forsteni. Next base: position 2,268,134 of record JAZDUH010000049.1, read on the forward strand.
GACATAAGTAGAAAGGCTTTGCAACTTAAAGGAGCCCTTAGCTTCCGGCACTGTTTTATTACAACTACTGTTTACATCTCCCAATACATCCTAAGTATTTCCATTATTAAGTTTGGACAAATCATTTGCCTGGGGTTCAAGGTAGTATGCCATTGAAACATGATCCCACTGTTGATCTTATTACTGCCAAAGCAAACAAGCAGAAATCAATTTCAGCAGGAAAGGTAAAGGAAGAAGAAAAAAAGAGGAAATTAGATCAAAACGATCGGGGGTGGCGGCTGCAGCTGTGGGTGCAGGAGAGAGAGGTGGAGCTTTAGGAGGTATATGCGTACGCCACCAGTGTTTGTTCACTGTCCAAACAAGTAGACAAATAGTCCACTGCAATTTTCTACAGCATTAAAATATTGTACCTCTCCAAAGAGCTGCTCACCCCCACCCTGCGCCGCCCTGGAGGTGAAATCAGACACCTTGGATTATGTTTTTTTTTCAGATTCATCACATACTGCGCCTGTTTTTTAAAGACTCATTCCACACTGTGAGAAAGTATGTTCCAGCTGCTTTGGTACTAACGACGCCTCTAGTCTGATTATTTGACACTTGAAAGGCTTTTATCCACCAGGTTTTCCTGCCATGGATTGACTTAATAGAGTGTTAATGAAAATACAGATGCTGCGTCTATAGCCTTGGCATCCTGTATTTACTTTGTCTAATTTAGTGGTTGTAGGAACCTGCATGCACATGCTTTAAATTAATTAAACAAAGAAAGTTCTGTGACTCAATAGAGTAGATTATCTGTATCTTTGGTGACTAATCTGATGTTAGTATTATTGATTCCATTGACCAAAGCCCTCTGGGTTTTTTCACAGTTTTTTGATTATTGCTGGAATAAAAAACTCTCAAAAAACTCTGTCACTAAAGTTGATGTAACTTGTTTTTTTCATATACTCCTCAATAGTACTTTGGAAACATTTGCTCTTCATATACTCCCCAAAAATACTTTGTTTCTCCTCTTTAAAATTACAAATTGGTATAGTATTTCACATTTTGGGAAGCCTGACAAGATACCTTTACAATGTGGTATAACTTGCAAATAACATACATTTGTGAGATGAGCAAAACAGCTAAATGTTTGGGTAGTGCTATAAAAATCCTTCAAAATACCAATTTCCAATGGAAGAAATCATTTTAATGCCATAACAAAAAAATATATATAAAAGAAAAATAAGGCAGACATGTAAAAATATTTATTTTAAAATCGTACCAGTTCCTGCTTTCTGAAATGCCGAGGCTAAAATACCACATCTTCCTTAATTTGACTCCAAATTTGATATTATATAGCATTTTACAGTCTGTAACTGCCCAAATGACTAATTTTTTTGGGAAAAAAATACTAACAACATTGTTGCAAATGTTGCAACATTTGTTTTGCAACAGAAATGACACAGATATTGAATTTTGTAATACTATTGTTAAAGTAATGTTAACCCCTCTGTGCAGCCTTGCTTAGAACAAACTGTTTTGTTGTCTTTAGGTTTCAGTGTTCATGGGCTGTGTCTGACCTCATGTCTATCAAAGAAGTTGATGTGAGTTTGGATTTTGTAGTGCTGTACTCTAATGTTTACTGTGGCTGCAAAGACATGTTCTCTCCCTCCTCTGAAGCCAGCTGTGGGCATTGTCTTCTCCAGATCCCTCACTGCCTATATCCACTATCTTTTCTTCATCAATAAAGACAAAAGACCAAATTAAGGAAACACATTGATAAAAGGTGAAGCAACAAGAGAGAGAGAAAAGATTTTTCTTACGCTGGGTCGACTGTAGATGGACCATGGACATGTATGTCATGTTTTCTATTTAAACTGATGAAAGAATTCAATCTTTAAACAGAGCAAAACAATGGTAGCATAGGCGTCTTTTTGAATTGTGAAGCTGTTTTTAATTTTACTAGAAATTATTTGCATGTATTTGAATGTTTAAGTAGCATCACACATTTTTTTTCTAATAAGTCCACAAATGCACCCATGTACTGCAACTTGCACCAGGACTTGTCTCATGCTGTATTCTACGTGATACAGACACCATTTGAGGGTGAATTGTAGACTTTGCCTCATTTTTAAAGAAAAAAAATATAGGCCTTAAAGTAAAAAATGGACACTAAACTAGTCTGTCCCAAAGAGAACTCACATCCTCGGAGAAAAATATGTGAGAAAAGGATGTGATAAATTAGCCCTGGGAGGAAATGCAAAGCAGAGGTTCTGGCGGCCGGCCACTTGGAGCCCTAATAAAACAGCAACATGCATGGTCTCTCTCTGCTGTGTTGCTCTCATTTGGGTGGCAGTGGAGAGGAGAGGACATGTTACACTGTTAATACCAGATGAGTGATGTCATGGAAAAGTTAGCCATGTTTCACTGCCTTCTCCACCACCTCCTCCACCTCCTTGTTTGTCCACACAGGGGATGACAGTTCACATACACACCTTCTAATTGCACGCAGTATTATGTTTGTGTGCAAATATACATGCACACCAATGCAAACAGGCCTGTGTGCTTAAATACATGTGTGCACAAACAGACGCATACAAACCATAAATATTTCTGTGTATTCAAGTCAAATAAAAGGTAAACATCTTTGTTATGTATGCTTGCGGAATGCAAATTTTATTTTTTCAACTCTCAAGTGTGTTTTTGTTTGTAAGTGCCATATACAGGCACCTAAGATGGACATCAAATTGACTAGTTGAAAATGCCACAAGAAACATATTGCTATTTTGTGTACTTCCAAACATATTAGGCCATTTATGTTCTGTTTTCACATGGTATAATCCAGTGCAGAATCTGCTACTAGCATATGGCATATTCCTTAAAGATCATACATATTTCAAATATGTTAATACAGCACGGAATATATGCAGTGTGAGGTTACAAAATGCACATTAGAAAGCCATGAATTAATCTCATGAAAAATGCAAACCTGTCTAATTATTCTCTGGGACAATCATCAATTGCAAAACAGCTTCTCGCATTCAGGAAGAAAGAACAAATAGTTGTAGGGGGAAATGCTCTCTCTCTCTTCTTTATGCATTTGCATTTTTGTGTTAAGCACTGCAGTGTTTTCAGCTCCGGTCACTTGTGCAGGCTGACCGAAACCAACAAGAATTCCCAGGGACTCTCTTGTAGCCGAGACAGTAATGAGTGAAGAAGCTCTTTCTTGTTGTATGCAAATTCTTGGGAATGTGCAGGGGCCCTTAATGTTACACAGTTGATTTTCCAGCTTTGCTTGCTTTAAATAGCATTGCTAGTAGGGCAAGGATCACCAGCATACACCTGCAATTCTGAACAGAAAAAGTTACGAGGTTTTTGACTCCATGGTATGTGTCCACTGTGTCTCTTTCTGCTCGATCAGCTACAAATCTCTGTGTATGCTTATAAACCGTATGCTGCTGCAGCAATAAATATCAAAACATTCAGAGCTGACACTGAAATTAATTGTGTCAATCAAATGCGAGTAGTGAAGAGCAAAGCTGTGTGGCTGTGGCAGCTCTAATTGCCTGTTATCTTTGCAGAGAGCTGAGGTGTGGCTTTGATTACATACTCTCCTCTATATGTGCTGTACTGTTGAATTGACAAGGCAGTCAACCTGTCTGTTTGAATCTGTCACTCACAGCGGTCAGCAAAGACGATGGCATGTCAGCGTGTACTCAACCAGAACAAAAAAAGCGCCTTTTGTGTTCACACCAAACAAAATCTTAAAGCAGGAAGGAACCTTGAATTTTTGACAATGCACAACTCTCGCACATGGAGGCCTAATGCTGTTTATTACATCGAAAGCTAAATAAAACATAGCGCCGACTTGTCAAGTAAATGCATCTCTCTACACCCAAGTCAAAACATATTTATCTTTAAACTTTAAAGAGCAGCTGCATTTCATCAAACAGGAGCTTGGCCTTAAAACAGCGCTCTCACCACTCCTTTACCGCTCACAAATCTAAGAGAAGACAGTGTTTCTTTGATGCCAGACAACCCAAACGGCAAACATAATACTGTCTGCGAAGTGTGAATATTTGTATCTTTTTTTTTTTCCATCCCTCTACTCTTTTTTTCTGCATGCCCTGCTGTCTGCCTGTGTTGTTTTGAAGCATTGAATAGATTTAAAAGATGCAGGATGACAAGACAAAGAGCTGGGGAATAGCCCCCGGGCGCTTGTGCTTTAAGTCATGCCATTTCCTTGCATGGCAGGCAGCCCTAAATAAGTTACTTATAAGCATTTATTGATGCACAAGTGTGGCATCTGTTCCTAGGCTGCGGTTCTGGATGTAATTAGCTCAGAACCTTACGCACTTCAATCAAGCGACACATTAAGAGATACAACTCCCCCCACCTCCCCCTTCAATGCCTCTTCCTCATTCCCTCACAATCTCCCTCGCCTGGGTGTTTTACTCATTCACACTGTGCCGAGTCCTCCATGCACAGTAATTACTCCACGATAACCTCCATCATCATTATCGTTATCTTCTCCAGCATTCAGCCAGCATAGCAGGGATTGCTTAACTGTAAAGCCGTCGAGGTCCCACCGTTGTACGGGGGACTCGCTTTGATGACATCATCACGGATAAGGGGGCACTAAACAATCAAAACAGGCTCGTGCAATCAGTCGCTGGTTCAGGCGTGAGCTGTTTCACAGAGCCAGATTCGAAACGACCCCTGAAATTCTTTTAATAGGGTTTGTTTCACTCTGTGTGGATCGCTTTGTTGCCTTATATGCGCACACACAGACATACCGTTGTGTTTGTCTCTGTGTGTCCGTGTACAAGTACTTAGGCACGGCGCAAAGAGGAATTAAATTTGATTAATTTCAGACGGATTTTGAAAATATAAACTATTCATTTTGTTACATAGAACACAAGAGAAGGTTTAAACCTAGCCCAGGGGTAGAGCCTTTGTGTTGAGTCTCCTTTGATATTACTGAAGGCTTTTTATTGAGCTCTTGACATGATAGATAAACCATACAGTGGATTGAATAGCCTTCCTCTGCAGCACCCAGTAAATGCCATTTGCCATTAACAATGCTGCAGTGGGGTACATAAACCATTAATACAACCTTTATGACCATACGGTCTAACTGAGCATGTCTCCTATATGCAGCTCCTCTTCTGATGGACGTGTTAGCCGAGGCCTTCTTTTAATACCACTAAAAGAAGAATTTAATTGCACCAAACAGATGAGATGACAGACATTAGCTTTTAAAAGACTGTCGTAAAACTGATACAGGGTGAAAACATAAGGACCTGAGCACTATCTCCTGCAAACTAAGCCAATAAAAGCCTTGCAGTAGAGAAAAAAATGGCACTTTTTGTTTCTAGGTGCCCTACATGGGAGTCTGTGACCTGCTGTGAGGGCTTGACTGACACAGGACGAGTGCCGCTTTCAGGCCAGGGGTGTGGCGAGGGTGGAGATTGACAGGCGATCAGTCACAAGATGAGTGGGCCCAGTATTGCGACCTGTGGGGTGCCGCAGACCCTTGGCCACCTCAGCAGGGCCTGGCCATTGATCATCACCAGGGGCCTATCGAGGAAGCGATGTGACTAAAGCAGGCATGTGTGGAACAATGGTCCATAGTTTGGTGGACGTGCTTAAGCAGCTGGGCGTCAGTGCCTTTAATAGAAGGGGTAGACTCCCTCTACATGGACCACAAAGCATTGTCTGTTCCCCCCTTGGACAGAAAAGGTGGTTTTCTGCAAGTGGGCCAGTACCCACTATCATGTGGTGGCTTTTCTCTCACTTTAGCCAGCAGTCCCCACCAGCTGAATGGACGCTGTGGCTGACATGGCCTATATGTTTGTGTGTGGATGGAGGGGGATGCAACCAAAGAAGAAAGCAGTCCATTGAGCCACGTAGCAAGGGGGAGAACACACACAGCATATCACAAGGGAGCATCTGGTAGGAGGAATGTGTACATGATGTCAAATGATAGTCCAAAGATAGGCCTCCCTTCATAAAAACTAGAGAGGGTGATAAAGGGCAGGCTGACAAGAAGAGTCAAGAGGAAGAGACTCTTGTTTGTGTTGCCTTGTCTGAGAGTTGTCTTAATGGGGTTCACTTGGCAACGCAGCACAAGATCGGAGCGGTCTGGGCGTCTCATGACACATGAGTAGGAATGTTTCCACGACCAAGTAAACGGTCTGACTCAAATTGTGCGGTTGGCTTGAGGAACTGACAACACAATAGCTTCCTCCCCTCCCATTCCCATCAACCTCCAAACCGAGTATGTCTGTCTAAGAAGATAAAAAGTTTTGCAGAGCATGCGTGCAAATCCTCCTTGATCCGTCCTCTGAATGCACACTTACTGTCAGTGTAGGCCAAGGCATGTTGAGGCACAGGGGAGCTATTGAATCCCAGCAAACACCTGCTGTAATACTCTGCAGTGGCTATCAAATCACCACCTGTCTGTGCAAGGGTCTTAGAGAACATAAGCCTTTATTTATGAGGGATATAAATGTATTATAAAATGTGTTTCAGTTAAGAGAAAGATCCATAGCGAAGTCATCATTTAGGTTAAGGACACATTTTTGGAGGTTTGTCTAAAAAATGACTGGTACTGTCATTATTGCAATGTCTTGAACTTTTATCAATCAAGCAAACAATCAGTCAGTCCTTACTTGTATAGAGCCCAATCAAGACATGTTTTCCCAAGATCCTTATATAGTATAATACATGCAATAGGCCATTGTCACTTTTATCTTCTTAAACAAATCACAAATAACAGTATTAAATTAAATATTAAATTGCTCTCAACTTAAAGTTTTCACAACAGTAAGATTTCTTTTTGAAGGTTCTTTGCCTCATTTTCTCTGTACATAGTTAATCCAGAAAGTGACTCTTTTTATATACAATAGAGCAGAAAGAAGAGTTACAACAGTTAAGATGGTTTGCCAGCAGATAACAAAAGACTACATAAAATATGGGCACAGTGTAAAACATCTTTTTTCCTTGGCAGAATTTTAAAGCCTAGCAATGGCATATAAATTGGAAGTGATGACTAGAACAAACCCTCTGACAACTTAGAAAAGGGGAGTTTCAGAACAGAAAGCAGCTGAGGTAATAGACTGTAAAATATGGACTCAGTGTCAGTGCAATGGTTTATCAGTTAGAGCTTTGAAGCACAGTAATCATCAATCAATCAATCAATCATTATTGGTATTGCACCAGTTTATAAAAAAGTGTTCTCTCAAGGCACAATAGAGCAGACTGAAGCCATACTCTTCATTTTATAGCTACATGAATATGCATACAAACACATGTAATAAACATATTTGTATATACACATACATACATCCAGAGATGCATCCATCCAGGCAGAGACAAAGGGAGGACTATCAAATTTGTCTCTGCTGAATACAAACTTAATCAACCAAGCTTTATTTGTGTAGCACCATATTGTTGAGAATAAATTGTGATGGCTGATGCCATATTAGAAATTCTACCTTCAAGACAAAAAGGTGCATTTAATGTGGGCCTTGAGCTTCTTAGCATACAGCTACAACCATAGACTGTAAACATGGACATTGTCTTAGTGATGTCACCCACGAGAGTCTTATGTGGAGTTTGAAAGTTCATTAATGGGGTGACCATATTGGAAATGCTAAATCAAACTTTACTTACACTGTATTAGACAGAAAAACATATCCACTTTTTTATAAGACATTACTCATAACATTGGTCCATATATGTCATACTGCAAGTCAAAGGCGAAGCTAGAGTTTGACTGGATGTTTGAGCCAGGAGTGAGAGGATCTATTTTTAGAACAAGACTGTAAAAGAAGAGAAAAAAATCATCTGTGAAAAAAACAGGCACACATACTAATGGGCATATGTCTGTAAACTCATTCTTATCTCAAACATTAATGTGCATGCACACATTACAGTAAAAGTGAAATGGCTAAAATGTAGCTTTACAAATTTAAACATTATTTCAGAGCTGATGAGATGAGACTGAATGGCCTCAGGTGAAAAAGTAAAAACACAGCAAGGAACAATATTATAAAAAATCTCATATTTTAATTGTTAACCTTGACTTGGTTACTAAAACAGAGAAGATAATTAAAACAGAACTCCTGTAACGTGTAGATGTTGTCACATTGACAGAGGATCTTTAGTCATCACAGAGTAATTTTGTAAATGCACTTTTTTATACTTCTAAATGGTAGTAAAGAATGTATTTGACTGAATAAGCATCTTAAATGTGTCTGCAAGCCTCCAGTGGACACTTGAGGAACAGATGTGTGATTCTGACTTGGCCTCATTTGGGAAAGTGCCTCAGTAGTAAGGAAGTACTTTCCAGTAACAGACATGGCTGTCAAAAAACAATAAATATCTGAAGAACCAAATGTTTGAGCTGCCCATCTACAACCAGTGTCACATAATTTCAGTATTTGTCATGCCCAGATCTTACAAAGAAAAAAATTAGACTTTTGTCCTGTTGCTGTTGTGCCAGGTGAAAGTAAAATTGCATAAAGTGTTGAGATGCTTTTTAAAGTGTCCTTTGAGTGTTAGAAAGGCACACACTCTCAAACTCCTACAATTCCTGGTTCACCAGAAGCCAATGCTAGAGCTGCATGCAGACCAAATTGAAACGGGAAATGGGTGATCAATGGGCCATCTATCTTGTACTTGTCAGATCTTGACCTCTTTAGCAGCAGATGTTGCCCAGTGTTCGCATGAACTCTGTTTCTGTGGTTTTGTCGTAAGACTATAATTTATTAACACACAGACAGACACAGCATTTAAATGTGAGGACTGGGCCTGTGCAGGGTGAACATGTAGTTGCACACAAGCCACTGTGGAACACTCACCTCAGCTCTGAAACCCCTCGATAGTTGACCCACCCAACTCTCTTCTCCTATATACCTTAGCTTCTCTCTCTCTTTCCATCCCTTGGGGTCTGGTGGATGGAGATCATCCCAAGGGGGTCCTCCTCTTGGCCGCCTGACTATTACCTGTGGACTGAGCTGTCACAGTTAGCTACCTGCACAGGGGAGATACAGCACACACGTACACACACATTTAACACACTCACATACACTTGCCGTGGTGGTGACACCCCGAGGGAGTGTTATGTCAGGGGGAATGAGTCTACCAGGGGACCCGGCAGCTCTGGGGAAAGGGAGCATGCCATCAGACAGGAGCTGGCCATGTGCTACCTGTGACATAAGCAAGATATCTGTGTGGCTGGTAAACAAGCTATTTCAGAGTTAAAAGTACTGGAATTCCTACAAGTGGTGTCACCACAAAGATCACAGTGATAATAATAAATAAGGAGTATAAAAGAGCAATTTAGAAAAGCTAAATTTAGCTGCTCATGTGTTTTTCTGTCTCCAAAATTGGAACATTTCTTACACAGAGAATCTGTTTCAAGCTGAGTCATGTTAATTATAAATGTTAAGTAAGACTGCACAAGTTTAACAGCATTATACCATCCATATTATATCCTAAATTACTGTGACATCAAGTTTATAAAATGTTAAATAACAGTTTAAGACATGTTAAACATAAAGACATGAGAGGATTAGACATTATAACAATGCTATCATATGTGTTTTATCGACTGCATCAAATCTTATCAAAGTATACCATGTTGTACATATTTAATACACAGTTTTTTATGTGTATGTATTATAACTAAAGTATCATGTTATATTTCTCATAGTCTCATATCTAATGTGTTGGTTCATATTAAATATACCAAATCAAATGAATGTATCGCATACATTTAATCATTTGACCATGCCATTTCCATTGAATTCCCGCGTATCTGATGTGTTGTACCCTTTCTTATCCAACCCATCTTATATATGTAAGATTAGATTTTGTATTTAATTAATTCTCAAGTATCAGATAGAATATTAAAAAATATATACTGTATATCTTGTGTATTTAAATCAGTGGGCTATAACTTTTAAAATGATTTCATTGAGCTCTTCTTTTATCATTGTTTTAACTTTGTTTTTCATCTTTTGTGGATTCATTGATATGTAAATGTTTTATTTTGATGTCTTTATTTTTTCTGTCAGTGTCTTTTTGTCTATTGTGTGAAGCATTTTGAATTGCCTTGTTGCAGAAGGGGACTTTACAAATAAAGCTGCTTCTTCTGCTTTGTCTTTCAGCTGTCTCACATACTGAAATGATTTTTTATTCAATATTGCTGTGAGAAAATATATATCTACACACACACACACACATATATAATATAAATTTGCCTGTAGCAAGTGAGGCTGCGTTTACTTCCACTAAAGTCTGATTTTGGACTCTGACAAAGAGCTCTGCTGTGCTATTCCCTTTTACGTAATTGTGCAGAACATTATGCATTTTGGATACCCAACAAAGTGCGATAGATACTGCAGTCTAACCATTAACAACTAGTTAATACAGTAAACAAAATACAGTAAACTGCAGGTCACAAACCAATCAGACTATCTGAAGAGTCACACTGTTCAACACTGCATCTTTAACTATGTTAGTATCCCATCTTGACATCTGGTCTGCCCCTAGCTCTCTTATTCTTGATGCCATTGTGTTGTGCTGTATCATGAATTCAGACATTTTTTATTGAATATAACTATTCAAATCCTTGTATGAATCATTTCTGTGTGTTGAGAAAATAATAGAGAGACAGACGTTATCCTTTGCAGATTCTCCTCAGTGAGCCACAGGTTGGTCTTGAAACAATCTGCCCACCCTTACCCCCTCTCATCCATCACTGTCAATGCTCCACACATCACTGCACTTTCCTCTGCTTCTCTTTAAAATGACTATCAATGAAACTGCAGATGATTTAATAACGCTGAGCATCTGTTTCTGTCCTTTTAAAAAGACTTTTACTTTCAACCTTCATCACCTTGTTTAGTCTGTCATGAAGGTCTCAGCTAGCATCTCTCCATCCTCTAAGCCCCTCCGCACCCCCACCCTAAAAAGATGTGACACAGGGCGCATGAGGGCTTGGGGGTCATAAAAAAGCTCAAGTGAATCATTAGCTTGGTTTGGTGCCAGCCAAGGCCGACTCATTAGCTGTGTCAATGATCTGCCCTCCAGACAGAATCTTCTCTGTTTTAAATACATGTTAAAATCATGCAGATAGATTTTTAAATAATTGCATTTCATGGCTTGATTTAACCTCTTTAACAGTTTTAAGCATACCCCTTAAGAGTTACACTGTAGGCCCAGCTGTGGAAAAGTGGCATTTAAGACCTTTTGTCTCAATGTGTGACACCCCCAGTGTGTGGGCGTTTGCTATCAAGGGAAGTCAGACGTCCTAGGGCCACTGTAACTTTATTAAGCACAATGCCAACCTTATGTAGCACCCAAGACAGAGCAGGAGGGAGGTGAGGTGGACAAAGCAGATCATTGTTGGAGATGTTGGAGGGCTTCTATAGAGAACCACATGCTCCTTTCCCACATTTATCAGCAGGGGCCTGTGTACCAAAATAACAGCAAGAGAAGGCAGGAATTAACACTTTTGATAGGGAGAGGAGGCCACTGTTCTGTGTGTTCAAATCTATTTTTAGATTTCTACTCTGTTATTTACAGGCATCTGTGCTGACATAACTTTTAAAACTACTAGCGTAAAATGACTGTCTCTTTCCAACATGAGCTTGATCACATAGAAACTGAACTGAACAACTTTTATTCTTGCTGTTTATATTTTATCCAGTTACCCAATAGAGAAAAAAAACATGTATATTATGCAAGTTTAGATACTGTTGCATAACATTGTGCTAAGCCATGTGATATCTGAATATGTTATCTTTGAACTAAGGGTTTTCATTGGCTACTGAACAAGATTAAGATGTGTTTTGTTAAGTCCTATGATTTTGTTATTTTATTCCAGAGGTGATAAACTAGAGATACAGGTGAAAGAATGCCCTGCTACAATGTAAATGTAAATGTTTCCAACTTTTTACTGACTGTTTGGAAAATAAATCCTCTGCATATATAAAGCAGTCATGTTTTACCTTAACTAAGGTTCATATTTGGAACAGAGGTCCGCGACAACTGGGCCGTTGACCAGTACCATGCCACAGAGCTTTATGTACTGGGCCATGTAGAAAAGAAAAACTATTACTTTGCCTTTTTCTCCAATAGCTGTGACCGAAGGGTGTTTTGTTTTTACCATGCACAAGTATAGCTTGACTGCACAGACTTTACACACACTCTCATCTCTGTGTGATGAATGAAAAAGTAAAACCTGAGATAAACTCACTGTTATACTTCATGCTCATATGCTTTTCCACCTGTGCTCTGAATGTAGTTGTTATTGTATTTGAGTTTGCATGATGTGTGTGCCTTAAGAATCCTCGAGGTTCACCAGAGTACTAAACTTCCTTATGAAAAGAGACGAATCAGCTGTCAAAGTTAATGAAATAATTATCAATAATCAATTGAAACATCAGATCAAGCCTTTAATGATGGTTCCCTGACTAATTGTAGACAGATTTAAAATGTTTGCTAATGTAGCCGTAATGCTTGGGGATCACGCTCAACTTAGGGAACTTTGGCCTAGTTAAACTTGCGCTGCTGAACATTATACAAAACATACTAAGGCATCACTCCATGAATGCAAACATATGTGCATATGAGTGTTCAAAATATCTGCCATTTTCTCATACAGACCACCCTGATCCAGCTTTATTCTCGCGCTGTTTGAGATGCTCTGGAGTTTCTGTCACTTTAAGGCCTCCCTCCCCTGGTAGGCCCAGTCTGATCTAATTTGTTGGTCATCTCTGCAGTAACTGGTCCGTTCTACCATTTTCAACAGCTCTAAATTCGTTCTGCACTCAATGCTCTGCACTGGGCCCCAATGGACTTCCTCATGCAACAGTTGGAGGTCATAACAGTGGTAGATATTTTTAAAGGGCCGTAGATATTTGCAATTTGAAAAGGCTAGTGGTGCCGTTTACAGGAGTAATGGGAGAAATCCTGTTTAATGGGGGCTTTGTTTTCTTGTTCACATTGTTTCTCTGTTATACAGAAGAAACACAGAGCCCACTTAATACCATGTAAAGCTCTATAAAGCATAATATGGTGTCTCCGATAAGTTTTTTTTTTACCTTCTTATTCAAATGAGAAACTTTTTGCATAATAACATATCAGAATAGGTCATTTTGGTTTTCTGAATAAAAAAGGACAAGAAGCAAGATAAGTAGCTGCCCCCATCAGAGAATTATTGTATACTGGACAACCCTCTCTGCAGTGGGATTGCAGGTTTATTTGTTTAAAGTTTAATTACAATAAGTATGAACTATATTCACCCAACAAGTCCAGGCAAATATCTTTCTTAGTAAATAACAAAATACAAGGCCTGACTTGTTTGTCATAAGTAAAACTGATGTAGTAAGCATTCCAACTTAACTTAATTGTTTTGAAATTAGATTTCTAACCAACACATGTACACAGTCTGACATGCTCACTAATTTAAACCAATCTGGCCAATTCTCACAAATGCTCTTTTGAAGAATTTGTTCTGCCAGAGGCAAGACGTGATGTTAAAAGAATGACAGCAGTGCCAGACAAGGCAACAGAGTCTGTTGAATAGTGTCATAAAGGGTATGTTTGCCTTTATGTGAATAATAACTGTAGATTAACAATATCAACAAAGCAGCAGGTAAGAACATACTGCAAAACAAAAACATGATGAGGCAGTTTATTGACAGGCATGGATGTGGTTAATCAGATTTATTGATTCTGTGGTTGTGTGCTGATCACAGGAGATTATCATAAGAAAAATATGCATCTCTCAGCTCAACCCTGAAAATGAAAAAGTAATAGAGTTCTTTTCCCCTCCTAATTGTCAATATTGATTTATTTTGGACATTTTTTGTTTTTGTTTAACAGACATGACAGTGTATAGAGTCAGAAACTGTGAGAGAAATAATGGTATAACACAGGGCAGTGGCTAAACCAGATCTAAACCCAATTCGAGCCTTGGGGCCATGGAGCTTAGGAACCAAGCTGTCACCAGTGAACACTACGTAGACCTGCAGCCCTAGCCTGTGAATTTTTCTTCTCTTTAATGGAGTTAGCGTGAAAATTATTTTGGAGCTGCAGAAAAAAGAGGTATACATTTGACTAAGTTTAAGCCACTCTAAATTCAGCATATGGGATACTAACTAACATTAAAAAAAACATCAGTTTGAACCAGGATGCCACTTCAATGATGTTTAGAGGGTGTAACAGTGGAGAATGCTACCCCTTACACTTGAGAGGTACAACTAAGGGTGGGGTGAGGTGGAGTTAGGATGATAGCCAAATACCACTTTTACACTAAAATTAGCTGTCAAAGTGTTTTTTTTCAACGCAGGTTAACCCGCTAACATTCGGCAAGTGACTCCTGTCCCACTGTCAGCAGACACAGGTCTAATCAGCAGCAGATGAGCTGTGTGGCTGTTTTTGTCCTCTGGTGGATCAAGCTGATGTCATTACGCAGATGACATCATCAGCACAACAAAGGATTGTGAAATTATGTCATGGGGACGTCACGTCGATGTCATCCATAAACTAGTTGGTCGACCCAGGTGTGATGTTCCCACTGAAGCCCATTGGAGGCAAGCCGAATAATACCAGTGTCGCTTGCAGGGTCGGTTGACCCGGGTCGAAATGCCAATTAAACCCTTTCAAACTGGCAACAGGAGCTGATTGTTAGAGGCTTAAACAGGTTTTTTGGCCAGTCTGAAAGGGGTATTAGGCTGCTTTCACTCCAAAATTTTGGTGAACTTGGATCAGTTCAGGAGTGAAAGTTGCATTTTTCTAGCCATTTTCACCTGGTTCGAATTTCTTTTACACTGCTCTTTGTCAGGTGGACCAGTGCTGTCAAATGTTGCATAAAATAGCCACCAACTCCAAATTAGGGCTGTCGCTATCGTCTTTCTGCTGTCCACCTACTGAAGCACTATGACTACATTATACAGAACTAGCGCTGAGTTGTCACATCATTTTGCCCACAGCAGTCTATTAGTATACTAACAAACTATTTATTTTTTATGACATAGAATATATGCCATAAAAAACAAAGATACATATAGGCTGCATCAGGTGGCACTGGAAGAGAAGTGGAAGCAGTCAATGCTAACATTAGCCAAATCCTGTATGAAATGCTATGGCTTAGGTATGTGCTTTCAGTGCACTTCTTATTTCAATAAATTTTGGTACAGTGTTCTAAATTTGAGTCTGTTTTCCAAGGCATTCATCTATTGAACAGGAGACTAAAGATGTAAATTAGCTTTAATTCTAGATTGCAAACATTTTTAAGAATCATAAAGACTGTATGGATAGCCCCTCTGTCATTTTATGTTTTTAACTCAGAGCCTCTTTTCTGCTTCTATCCTTGCATTTGAGAATCCCCACCCACCAGTACCAAACTCTTTGTGTTAGAAAAGCATTTTTAAAGTACAGCAGCATGGTGTAAATATAGACATGTTGAGAGAAGACAGCTGATAATCCTGTAAAACAACAGCTGATTGTAAGTGTACTCACTGTTCTGTACATCCAGGCATTAGTTTGATTTTAAATGCATCATGATGAACTGGTCAGCTGACATATAGATTTTTTCACATTTTCACAGTACATTTACACTGAAAGACCTTGTTGTTATGAGTGAACAGTGTCTTCTCCCTGAGCTGTAAGGTTGTACTCTGACGCAAAGCACTGACCAGCGGCCTCTCCAGACAGCAGGAGAGAGAGAGAGAAAGAGACGCAAAAAACAATCTCCTGCTTGTTTCTGCTTTACCTCTCCTGACATGGCCTGACCCCTCCATCGATCTCCTCTTTGCACAATGGGCTTCCTCCTGAAGAGCAGACCATGTGTATGTGTATGTGTGTGTATCCTCTTTCCTTATAACATATTTTGTTCTAAGCAACATGCCCAGAACTCTCCAGGACAAGTCTCCAAGGTGCTTTCCAGAAAGGCTGATTCTGATGTTTGAGAAATGTTGCTAGATGTTCATGCTGGTAGACATTTGATATTAAAACTGTATACTGAAAGCGGTGATGATGGATAGAGAATTTTAGTTTTCGTACTTGACTTTTGATTTCCTAAATTCCAGTAGTAATAACCTGAGGTGTTTGTGTGTCTTTTTTCTGTGATTTTCAGGAACATTTAGCAGCAGCGAGTGCAGCTTTTTGTTTATGCCTGTCAACATCAATGACAAAAAAGCAGCTTGAATCATCTTGCCGCACACACACATGCAGCCTTGTATGCACACAAACACTGCCCACTCGTCTTATCTTACACTGCTTGTTAGAAGTAAATACAGTACAGTGAGTAAACCAGGACGTCTGCCAAAAACCAGAGGAAGAAAAAATCAAAATGAGGAGAGGAAAAATACAATGAAACTGAAAGAGAGAGCCGGTGAGGATGGGAGGGGAGCGAGGAGAAAGGGATGGAGAGGGAGCTGTTTGGGACCAGAAAGTGACTCGAGATAAAAATAACTAGTCACACGACACAGAGCAGATCTGGGCGCTGCTTCCCTTGCCCTGGGGCCTCGGCCTGCCCAGCCACCACTTCTCTAAGAGAGAGAGGGAGGGGGTATAGAGAGAAGGGATGGAGAGGGAATGGCAAAAATGGGAGAGGGTTTGGGGGAGGGATGGAGGATGAACCAGAGTGAGAAGAGAAGAAAGGTTGTGGCAAGAGGTAAAACTCATGGTGGAGCTGACAGGGAGGTATTTGAGTGATAAAAGAGTGGAGAAGACAATAAAAGGGAGTGAGTGAGAAAGACAGAGACGCAAAGAAAGAAAAGAGAACTTGTGTTTGATGTACGGGCTCTTGCTTCCCATTGTAAGTCTCCCTGAAAATGCTGCAGGCAAAACAAAAATCTTTTGTGATTAATTGGAAAAAAGTGGACTATTATGAAGTGACTGCACAAAAGCCAGAGCACACTCTAATATAAATACTAAATGAGCACCACACAATGCGATGCAAATAGCTGGCAAGGGAGTGAAAAACAAGGTAGGAGTGTTCAAAGCTCTTAATATGTATTCAGCTGAATTAATGCATTATTTATGGCTCCTTCACTTCCTCTCTGGAAGGGAGCATTTTGCTTTTTTCAAGGGTTTGGATGATTCGTGAAATATGGCAAAGACTGAGGGTTAAAATTCGACTACTTTGCAAAGGATTTGACTAAATTCTGTTGTTAAGAATTGGATGATTAGGAACAAATGTCACAGACTGTATGGAAAGCTAAAGAGAAAGAGACAGAAAAAAGAAGTGCTGTAAGAACTACGGTTGGGTATTTCCAGCAACGATATGTATCCCGATACTAAGGCCACGATAGCTTACAAATTTCCTCAAAAACCACTCAAAACTTTTTGAGATGTCTTAAAAATAACAAATGCCGGCAAAAGCATGACCTCCTTGGCAGGTGAAAAAATTTCATAACATTTTTTCATTTCTAGCGTAAGAGGGAGTTCTTAAATTCTGAAAAATAAGAGTCAAAAATTTTGAGGGTCTGAATTTAGACTTTTTAAAGAATTTTGACATCAAGCCCTCTCTAAAAATACATTTATGCAAAACCACCACAATGAAGCTCCATGACTCAGCACACATGCATTTATTTCATTAAGACAAAATACTTGTATTAATTATGATTAAATAATGCTATGTGGAAATGCAAGAAATATACTGTTTTTGTTTCTGACACACAAAAGCAGAAACAGACACCTACTGCACTCCCCTGCTGATGCCATGTTCTCCCTTCTCACTAATACAATGCCTTGAAACAAATTTTAACAATGAAATTACATCTATTTTGGACATTTAAATACTAAGTGATTAATCTTAATACTTTTGTGTACATGTTTCAAAGCATTCTAAAACTTGTTAATGTCAGATATCTCATACTAACAGGTGGTCTGGGTTGCTTGTACTTGGATATATTTGGTTGTAAAGACTCAACAACAGGCTTTTTCCTATAGCCATTCTTCAGTTTACACATGCAACACAGTTTTGTCCCACCAGTCTTGACTCCTGTTGCATGTTCTTAGCCTCTTCTGGGGTCTGCTTTTATTTCTTTAGACCCCTTTGGTGTAAAAAAATCCATGTAATGAGCCTTTAAATTAAATTACTAGTTCTTAAAGGGTCACTTACATACAATTCTTGGCATTTCGCTTTGAGACTTTGCTGCATCTCAAGTTAAATAATATTTTTGGTGGATGAAACACATAAAAGTATCTGAAAAATGCTCTTGCATTTTCCTTTCTTACATCTCTATCCAGAAATAATGTTGCTGTAACACGTGATAAGACCCTCACTGCCAAACATTCTTGGCTGCTCTGCGCTGTACATTACATGCATTTGTTCTTCGAAACTCTAGCTTCAACTGCAACAGCCAATGAAGATCAGGAAACATTGCCAAATATAACTAAATCTATCTGCAAGGCCAGATACCACAAGGAGCAACTGGGAAAATATGCTTTTAGGTATCTGAAGTGACCCTTTAAATAAGAGCAAAATCCTGTCTAAATAAACCTCCTGACATGTTCAACATCTCCCACAGCACAGTTTTTGGCAGTTGTCTTAGGGAAAAATTTGCCCCAGCTGATGTATTGTGAATCCAAATGGTGTCGTCAGCTCTCAGGACATCCCACACAGCCGACCTAATGAATGCATCAAACAGCTCCATAACCGAAGGGGATCCCGTTTAAAGTCCATGGCTAACAAGCAGCTTGAGTGAACCTCTTCAGTTCCGCCTCTGCAACAACGTAAACTTTTATTTTTCTCTCTGTCAATGCGTAACTGACTGACGGCAGTGTGTTTCCATCCTGGCACCATATGCCCTCCATGCTGCTTAACAACCTCGTCAGTGGAGTCTGCAAAGGACCATAAAAAATAGGCGACCGGGGATAACGCCTGATGGCCATTCTTGGCATCAGGAGGGGGCTCCCCTCCTCATGAGGCCAGGCTAATTAACCAACAGGCTTATCTAATGATACCCCTATCTCTTGCTTTCTGTCCATTGCTCTCTCTCATGGCTGAGCCCCCCCTTAGACACCTCTCCCTGCATGCTGACATTGTTTTCTATTATTATTCAGCCAATGATGCTGCAGTAAGTAGTAAAAAGCCTGTTGACCATTCAGTGGCCAGTGGAGAAGAGACCTGGAGCTGTGGATAATTAAAGTTCCCTGGGTCTGTGGACCCTCAGGGGTTAAAAAGAGGGGAGGAGCTGGGGGTTCGAGGGGCTGGAACAGGGGTCCTCTCAGTTGTGATGTGCAAGCCGCTCTTTTTGGTGGACTGAACCAACACAACAGATCTGAGTCAGGCAAGTTTGTGCATTAGTCCCTCCAAAAAAAACACAAAATATAAATCAATCCAATTACATGAATAATCCAAAGTTTCCTTTGCTGTGTATTTGGACTTGCACTGTTGATCAACTGCATTGATGTGAGCATGCGCAATAAACAAATTGAAAAAAAGATTAAAAAATAAATACAGAAGCATCCAATGCAATAAGACAAAATGTTGTATACAAACACTCAAACTTAGCTGGGAAAAACCTCTGATAGGAATCAGATGTGTCTACATAGGCTGTAGTGGAGTTTAGCATCAAAGCAAAAACCAAAAGGTCTATCTGTCATTCATATTTCAACAAACTTTCTTTATGAGCTTGGGGCTCCATGTCTGTAATTGACTTCCTTTGTTAATGTATTAAACCTAAAATAAAACTCTAAAAGATCTTTAAAATGGGCCTAAGTTCTAAGTTTTTCTAAGGACAGTTTCCTGTAAGGAAAGAATTAAGAAACTTGAATAAAAAGAGTTTGTGATGGTTTTGCAGGGGCTTAACTAGTGTAACAAACATAGCCCTTGATCCACAAACCATGTGTGATGGGAAAAATTTGCAAAAATTGCTCATAAACTAATCTGCCCGGCAGATTTCATCCTTGATGTGTCCATACATTGTCATGGATCCAAATGAGGATACATGCAAAATTGATATGCACATCCTTTCTTATGCTAATAAATCCTGTTGCAAAGAACACTCACAACATTCAGAAATGCATATAGTCACAGGCAGTACAAGTGCAGCAATTTAACTATACTGTTGGCACAATTCCCTATATTGTCTCTCTTTACTTCTCCTGATCTTTTTGCGCCTTCTGATTACATGAGAACGGTGCCCGGAGTGCCTGAATCCACAAACTTTCAACCCCGGGACCAGAGTAAAAAAGTTTTGAAAACATTTTCATGCTCATCTCCTTGTAAACAGGTCCATAATGCTTATCCTGACAAAAATATCCAGACAGATTTGTTGTCCTGAAAAAAGTTCCTGTCTTTGTTGGTCCACTCACCACTGTTGTTTGTGAAAGGTTTGTCTTCACTGGAAAGCGTATGCATGTAACACTGCTATTTCACTACAAAAACTTGGATCGCCAACTACTGGTCTAGCATGCACACTACAGCGGTTTCAGTCGTTCCAGCTGATCTGTGAACACACATAGTTTTCACATTGCCTCTGTAACCGCAGTGCTTTTGAAAATGCAAAGGAAAAACTTCTCTGTTTCTGTTGACAACATTGTCGTGTAAACAGTAAGTTCACCTAGTAGGTATTTCATAAAGACAAAGAAGCTATATTTTAATGCCCAGTTTTTCCTTTTCTTCTCTTTTCCACAAACTTTTATTAGGGCACAGACAACTTCCCTGCATCACACACAAGTATTTCTGAATGCTTGAAACTACTGAAGACAAGAAGTCAAAAACAGAGAAGCTCTCATAGTCTCTGATGGTGAGCAAATAAGTCAGAGAGCTTGAAACCCAGAAGTTTATATCAGTTCATCACACCAGATCTTAATAAAGACCAATCAGCCACACACCTGGGTCTGCTCTGAGCAGAGTCAGTGTAAGCTACACACACCTGAGTCTGCTCTCAATAATTCCTTGTGTGGGGCAAAAGCAAGCATCCTAACAAAAGCTTCATCCCTTGTAATACAAGGTTCTGTTTCTGTGATCCCTGTGCAGAGCCTCGGATTTATCACAACGATAATGGCACTATAGTTGCAAATTATGCTAAGGTGCTGAACTGTGTTGGTGTGTTGTCACCGACATAATTAGAGCAAGTAGTTTGAGGATACTATGCTAAAGTAGTGCTATTGATGGGGCAATTTGCCACACCTGTGAAAGAACCAAAAAAAAGGGGCAGTCCATTCCATGTAAAGTTGGCCCTAAGTCATTTTTAAGGATGGGGCAGATCCATTTTCCAACAAATAACAATCCCAACATTAGAATCAGAATCAGCTTTATGACCATATGAAAAAATAAAGGGAGTTTGGACTCCAGCTTCCTTCACTACATGTAAAATGTTGAATTGTGAATAATCTAAACTGAAGGGGAAATATCACATCCACTTTGAAACAAACAGCCATATTGTTTAAACAAGATGAATCAAATCTGCAGTTGGCTAACATGCACACATCAAACCCTTGTACTGGTTCTGTTTTTAATAAAATATCCCAAGACATTTATTTGGACAGTCTGTGCATTGATTTTTTTCAAGAATATCTTTTTAGATTTTGTGACGATGGTATGAATGCTCTTTTCTTTTTACATGATGGCTTCATGTCTACTTTAGTTTTCATTGATTAAAGTAATTGTTTTCATTTTTTACAACAAAAAATCATAAACAATCTCTTTACCCAGCCACCACATGACACTGAAGTCACAATAAGGAAAGCAGTGTGTCCACAGCGCCCCTCTTCTCTGATCGATCAGCTGATTATCACTCATTACTGATTGGCTGTGAGCTGATTGCATCCCATCATCAAGAAACCACCACTAGCCTCAGGCATGTGTGAGTGTGTGTGTTTGTGCAGCTGAACGTCTATGTGAGTGTATATGAAGGGGGCTGTTACAGTTTACTCGATTACTGGGAGGTGAGGAGGGGGACAGAGGGGGAGGGTTTGACCGTCACTACACACATAAAGAAATACACACTATCCAGGGTCAAAGAGGTGTAAACAGAGGGCCAGAAATCATATGGGAGTGAGTTTTTTTTACCCTCCCTCTCATCCTCCCAGCCTCCCTTTTCTTCCCACCCTCCTTCTCCTCCTCCTTCTTTTTGGAGGCAGATTTGAGCTGGGTCAAGCAGAAACGCTAGCCCAGTTTCCGCTGCTATGGCCGATAAGGCATTGTACCTTGGCCCAGTAAACAATGGGATGCCATCTGTCCATTAGCGAGAGCACAGCGTGAGGAGGGAGAAGAAGAAAGAGAGGGAGAGAGGAAGAAAGAGAGAAGCCATTAGTGGGTCCAGTCTGAGGGCAACTTGAAACACTTGAATGGAAGGGGTCCTCAGAGAGGGGTCAGGAAGTGGAAGTTACATTTGGGTGATGCACAGTTAAGAACTTTTTTTCCTGGACTGTTGCTATGTTTAAGTGATAATGATCTATTTCTTTTAAAAGTATATTAAAAATAAATGTTTTTTCAAGCATAATTAGTCAGCACATTTGATCTCTGTAAATATGAGAGTAACTTTAATGAGTCAATCTTATCAAAAAAGCTTAAATTTGCACCTAAAATGGAAAATCTCATTAATAAAAATGAATTCATGTCAGTGCCTCCTGAGGCCTTCTCAGATAAAGAGGTGATCACAAAGTAGCCTGAGGGCGATCCATGTCTGCCTCCAGCTAGAACGACCGCTGCAAAATATGCCCTCAGGCTACATTTTATCTGTTGCCTTCACTGTGATGGAGAATCAAATGAAATACTGCCCTTTACAATAATATTAGATATGTCAAAATGAATTTCAGTCTCATAAAAAGAGAAATGCATCAGACAGTTGCTTTTTTTGATAAACATTCAGCTTTTAATGGCCATTGATCAAAGATATCTTGGTTTTGGTGCACTTGATGTAAACAATCAGAGGGTCTATGATGAAAAAGCTGCACAGTTTTAACAGTACAGGAAGAGTATGCAGGCTCACTTTTATATGGGCCAGCTCAGAGTGAAGATAACAAGGTTAAATAAACAAGTTTGCACATAGTTATCATGGTTTTAAATTATGAACAAATAGATACAAACCACATTTATATCATACAATGTGATAATAAAATAATGAACTAATACTTCTACTTGATGATAATCTCATAATCATATTACCAACAGTAAAAAGTAAAAGGCTGTATGCTTTCCTAAATATCTAATATTTATTTGTGTATGGTTAATTCAAGACACTTTTGCAAAAGAGTGGGTCAGTTTCTTTTTAAATATTTCTTTCCTTTTCTTATTATGTGTATATTTTTCCCACATTTAACACTACACTCCAGTAGGTAATGTTTGAGATAATAAAAACATTGCACAAACATATTCAGTCCTCTTATTTACAGTCTTAAATTGCATTTTTCCAGCCATGTGTAGGCTCCAATATAATTTATATCTATATGATAACCATTAGAAATTTATCATAAGTGCGTCACAATGCCCACATTTTACTTAACTCTGGTTCATTTATTTTATTTCAATGACCAGTAGGCTATGTGCACAGTAGCTAAAGGCCCATCCATACATCAAGCAGCAGCTGATCTCAGTTTCCAACACCACATCTAGAGGGCGAAAGATGGCTGTCCCCAAAACGGTGCCTCAAGGTTGTACAACAGGGGTCCAGTCCTGAAGAGGAAGCAGCAGAACCAGAGAGAGCTGACATACGTTTAAATACAGACAGTCTTGCCAGTGGAGTTAAACACATCTGTAAGATAAGCAGAGATCAACTGGATCTGGAGTTTGCAGGCCTGTTGGATCAAACGAGGGAAATTTTAAGCAAGTGTACAGTTTTTCAATGTACCTGATTATCAACAGCATTGCCCGACTGTTTTGACTTAATTCTGCATGGACTGATGTGATGTTGGTGTCATTGTCTGCCAGTCTTCCTGAGTTCCCCTGATCCACCTCTATATTAACTCTTGCTAAATATCAAATCTGAGATGCGCTGTTGTAACTCCTATCTTGAAAGACCATCATAACAACATGGGACCGGTCTGTTTTGATTTCTTGACTGATCTACTATGTGGTAACCGCTGGTTCAGTCTATTTTCCACAACTCTACATCCTTTCTCATGTTGATGTCCTGTAATGAGATGGCCATGCCGGGCCAAGGGCTGACACTTTGGACTTTGTATTTGAGTGTTTAATCTAGTTATTATATAACTTACTAAACTTCATTGCTTATTATCAAAACCAAAATTCCCCTGGAAGTAGTGTCAAGAAATACAATGTGTTTGATGATGACTTACAGATTTATCTTTGGTTCCATACACTTTCTTAGAGGAACTAGAAATCTGCACTAAAATCACTCACAACAATCAACCCACAATCTCTGATGGTGAGACAATGAGTCTGCACATCGCTCACTACCCAGATATACACCAGTTCACCACTTCTGTTATTAGTCAAGGCCAATCAGCAATACACCTACCTATCTATCTATCTATCTATCTATCTATATACATATATGTATATATATATATATATATATATATATATATATATATATATATATATATATATATATATATATATATATATATATATATATATATATATGTATATATGAACAATTAGTTAAGGTAATAAACCCTTGTAAAGAAGTGTGAAACTGCATGTGAATACGCAATGAACTGGACATCTCTTAAGTTTATCTCTTATTTTCTGAATTTAAAATAATTATTATGAGTCATTTACAGGTTTGTTACTGCTTTCAAAAACTAGACCATACTAACTGAGAGTAAATAAGGGAGAATAACATTTCTTATGATACCTAATACAGACCTTACCAAGCATATTTAATTCAGATACTAAGTTTTTACAACCTAACTATTTTCCAACAAGCAGTGATTAAGAGGTTATCTCATCAAACTCTTAATTAGTAGCATACTAATGGTATGTTATGATCATTCAGAATTGGGTACTAATAAGCCTTCATATTAAGTGATAAGCAGCTAGTAAATTTGCATGTTCATAAGCAGTTAGTGGTGAACAAGGCGACCATTAGATAAAGTGTTAATAAAATATTTTTCACAAAAGCAACATGGTCAAGGTAGTAGTTATAAAAATTATGTTTACTAATTGTTACTTAGGTTCATTGGACCTCAAATGCAGTAATAATGCTTTACTAATAAAACAAGTGGCTTCCAGTTGTCCACCCCTGATATAGACATCTTGGAGTATATATTTATGGATGTATGTGAGGCGTGTGTGCTTGTAAATGCTTCAGTGTGCCATGGACCGACTGCGGGGGGCCACAGACACATCTCAGTTCCATCCCCTAGGCAATAAGTTCCTCCAGAGTGTTTTCACTAAACAGTCTATTTCTCACTTAGGTTGTAACTCTCCTGAAAAAGTGTTGTTTTCTGCAGCGAAAATTTGACAGGGTGTAGTGCATGCTTGACTTATGGCACACCTTGACAAGCGAGCAGTTGTGGATGACTGGAAATAGTTTAATCTTAAGCTACAAAAAAGATGTGAGAAGAGTTAAAAAGATACAAGTTTGACGAGGCTTGAGGTCATAACTTGGATTTTATAATTACAACAATGAAATTTAAATCAACAAATGAGGAGTGGGGAAACTGTGAAAAACTGGAATTCTTGCTGTTTAGGAGAGACTCCCTGTCTGAAAACTCTGCACATTATTATCATCTGTCAGTGTAAAGCAACACAAGTCATGCTTCTTAAGCAGGATGGCAGGTATTCAGAGGGAAAGAGATAGAAGAAGGGTGAAATATGTGAGAGAAAGACACTCTAACAGAGAATGGGGGAGAGATAGAGAGCCTGAGGGAGGATGAGGGAGGAGGGGGAGGTGGAGTTCTACCTGCTGCGAAACTTCAAAGTCCAAGCTGTCACCTACATTATTTGACCTTTGACTCCCTACAAACCCCATCATCATATTATTGTTCCAGTGTGTTATGCTTCTGAACCAGCTCTGCTCAAAATGAAATTGAACCAGAGAAGAAGACCGGACATAAGAGAGGATGGGAAAAGGACAGGAATCAGAATGTGGGGGTGTGCTTCATCCCACCGTGGATTTACATTTCTTTATCTCCGTCTCTCGCTCAGTCTGGCCTTCTCTTTTGCTCCATTTTTCTCTCACTCAATCTCCTTCGATTTATCTTCTCGTGATGCTGGTAAAGAGAAGATGCCTTAAAATGATTAGAGTTAAATAAACGGTGGCGGGGCCCCGGGGCCTGGAGGCAGAGCTGATGTGAAATCAGATGCTATCAGCCAGGTGAAGCCGGCCTCACCTGGCTCTACAACAACAACATGAATAGCTGCTGTACACGCTGCTGAATTATCAGGATTTACATAGATTTTGTCTTAAGATTAGGACAGAGAATGGACACTGAAAAAGAAGGCGGAAAATGTCAAATTTGATTACAGTGACTCTTAGTGCTCTCAAATCGCTACTGCACATTTTTACACAAACACATTATCTGTGTGTAAGGATCTGAATCATTAACATCGTCTTTATCATTACAATGCTTACAATTGTGATCATTATTGTCAAAGAAATACTCCCAAACCTTTGAGACCCATGAGACCACTCGCTATTGCCCAAGACTGTGATCAGTTCATTAAAATTAGTTTTTAAATAATGTGGTTGCATGAATGTGTTTTGCCAACCCGTTTGCAAATATATGTGTGGTTGCCTTAAAAAATGAGGAGTGATCACAAAGCTGGTGTGATCCAGACAGTGACTGTGATACAAACCTCTTTATACCTGGTCTAAAGTCGTCTTAAGGGTTTCTGCTGTTTTACACATCTGAAAGATCAAGACACAGAGTTTATTGAGCTTGTTTTATGCACATGGGATGGCCAGCAGCACATCTCTGTTATTAAACATCACAGAATTTGTTGATAAAATGAGTTTATAGTTAATAATGGGTTTAAGAGCTGAAACAGTGTGGCTTTTCTGCAACACTCCTTGGCGTATTCCTGTGCGCTCAAATGCGTGTAATACTCCCAGAAGTCAGAAAATATACACACAGAAGTCAGGATTTTCTTTAAAGAAAATGGAGCTACATTTCATAAATAGTTGCTTAAATACTAGTAAATATCACCACTAACTATTCTTACAGGTAATAAAACAGACTTCACCATGTATTTCATGTATGCAACTTCTCATGCATTGAAATGAGAAAATTAATTGCATATAGCCACAGTCATTTCATGTTTACTTTTCACCCCTTACATTTGGGAATGATACATGCTCATAATATTGTTGTATTAACTTCTTTTATTAAACTATAAGGTATTAAAATTGTCAAATTTGCATCCTTCTGTTTGTCACAATTTGTCCCTTTGGTAGTGAAAGGCAGAACCAAGAAACCGCACCAATGTGTGTACTCAGGGATGAGCAAAGACATGCTGCAGACTCTGTGGCCAACTGCTGCAAACAAGAGGTACAGAGATAGCTACAATAAACATCACATTTACTTAAACACACATGCACACAAGAAAAAAAACAGACACACAAACACAAGGTTAATCTTATGTATTAGCTATTAGCAGTTGTAATGATCTTTCATCTGTCTTATTTTCTTAATGTTAGTTGATCTTCACTTTTGTTTTTGTCTCTCTGATGGAATCTTTTAATATATGCTGTTGGGACATTCAGGGTTTGTACAGCAGTAGTTCTGGTCTAAAGGTCACAAACTTTGAATTTTTCTTCATAGACAGAAAACCTGAATGTCCTCCTAAAATACTTGAGTTGTTAAATATTACCAATCAAACTTGCACAAATGTGTACAGATCCTTTTAATGTGCTTAAGAGGGCTACTGACAGGATTAAAATGATTGTAGAAGCTTTAAAACTTTTATCAAATCCAGCAGAGTTGTTCTGTTGGTGCTTCTGTTTAATCACAGTTTTTGTAAGACAGTAATCTCTGATGATGTCTGACGTCATGCCTGGGTTGCTCTCTGCTTAATGTGTGCGTGCATGTGTGTGTGTCTTTGTGCGTGTTATGTGTATGTCTGAGGTCATGCCCGGATGGCTATCTATCTTTTTGTGTTACAGCGCCTCAGGGGAGATACTGAAACCTGATAAGCAGAGCAGGAGCGTAAATACCTGGCTACTTTAACATCAGTGTAAGGAGGACACACCTTGATATATGTTTGTGTGTCAATGTGCGCCAGTGTGTGAGTTAACCTGTATAATTTTCTGAGACAATGGAGCAACACTGGTGCATGCATGTTTTGTTAGTTAATACTGTGCGAGTATGCATGTTTGATAAAAATAACGGGGGCATATATATGTCAGCCTTTTGTTGTTTTGGTTAAACCCATCAATCCCACTACAGCCCACCTGCTACAAAAGTGGTCTCCCCCCGCTATCATATCAGTAATGTTACTTAGGATACTGCAGCCTTATTTTAAATAACCACTGCATCTGTTGTCCCTGTTTAAATCCGGAACTAAACGATAAATTTATCTTCTCAAACTAAAGCAAATCTTTTGGTCCTTTGGGGAGGGATACATTACAGAAGATGACTAAGACCTACATGTACTATTTCGGTATTGGATTTCTGGACTTACAACAACAACAATAATACAATAATAATACAATAATAACCTTTATTTATTTAGAGCTTTTCTTAACAAAGTTTTAAAGGGATCTACAAAAGGACACAATATACAACTCAAATCAAACCTTATGCATGGACAAAAATATAAAAACAGTGACATTAATTACCTCCGCCAAGGAGGTTATGTTTTCGGGAGAGTTTGTCCGTCTGCCCGTCTGTCCTTCCGTCTGTGAACAAAATAACTCAAAAAATAATGGATGGATTTGGATGAAATTTTCAGGAAATGTTCAGCATGGGAAAAGGAAGAACTGATTCGATTTTGGTGTTGATCAGGATCAGCGTCTGGCCGCCATGGCGAAAAATGTGATTTCTGTGAATAACTACTGAACTAAAATAGATATCATTAGGAATCCAATGGCTAATGGTATGTTTTCATGGTCAAGAAATCTAAATATTTAGGTCAAATAAAGGTAGGAGTAATATTTATGGTCAAACTGACAAAATGGCTGGGGACTGTGGTGCTGGCGGAGGTCTGCGCTCTCCGAGTGCTTTCTAGTTTATTCATACAATTAAACATTATCAAAACAATAATAGTTTACATCTGGGTAGCGTTTTTTATTTTTTTTTTCTGAAAGTGTTTTAAGAAAGGACGTAAAAGAGGAGACAGAATTTGAAATCCAGATTTTAGCAGTTATGTTTATTCCATTGCCTTGGTGCTGTAATTGGACTCTAGGTAACACAAGTTGACCCTGATCAGCTGATTTAAGGGTCTGTCCAGAATTGTAAGTGGCCAGTATCAATGATGTACCAAGGGCCTGGCCATGAAAAGCTTTATAAGTTAATAATATAATTTAAAATCAATACGATACTTGATTGGAAGCCAGTGTAAGGATGCCAGGATCGGAGAAGTGTTATTGTTTTATTGAACGAGCTATTAGTCCAACTGCATCAGTTTGGACTAATTGTAGAAGCTGACAACAAAACTCATTGCCATTATCTTAAAGTAAAAGGCAGGATAGGACATATTAATATAACTTATTATTCAGGGTTTCCATGTTAACAAGAGCTTTAAAGTATCAGGCCTATTGATGTAGAACACAGAACAAAGAATATTGAAAAACTAAGGGACAAGATGTAGTATAGCACTTTTCAAAGAGATATTTCACAAAATACTTAGGAAAGGAAATGTTTCATTATCAAAGAAAATATTCTCAAGCAATAATACTTTAAGAACATTGTTCAAACAAGTGTTGAGTTTCAAAGTCCTGTCCAATGAAAGGAAAACACACAATGGTTTGTAGCTTCCTGGGGCACTTGTAGCTTTAGTAAGATGTGCAGATAAAGAATAAACTTTTGCAGAGGTAACTTGCAAGAAACTGCACTGCAAAGTGGTTGATCTAGGTGGCTGTGAATGAAAGAGGCTTATTGTTCTTTTTAACATCTCTGCCTTTGCGAAGACACTTCACCCCCACATGACTCCAGCAGATCTGTGCTGTGGTAGACGGGGCATGACTGGTTATACTGGGCAGCTCTCCGCTGGGACTTGAAGTGCAATCTTTTCCACAGGCTATTGCTATGAATGATATAAAAAATAATCTTACTCAGCTCTGCCGCATACATAAGCAAATTCTATTTAATGCTGACGATACAAAGTAGACTGGTCTTTCATTTCTTCATGGATACCTTGTGGAGCCGTCTCTGTGCCGACTGTTTTTGCAGAGGCAGAGGCAGGCATGTGGCTTTAGTATACGAACATGTGCCATAACACACGCATACAAAGCAGGTAGAAGTGTGTTTGGATGTGTGTTGAGGAAGTAAAATCCTGCGTCTTTTGTTTATCCCCTCCTAAGAGTCTAAATCCAGGGGAACAGGCTCGGGCAGGCTCTTAAGACGCAGACTTTTCTCATTCAATCATCATTGGTCGCTTTGATGTGTGACCCCTGCTCTGCACGATGCAACAAGAGAAATTAACAGCCAGATGAGTTCAGAAGGGTCTGACTGTGAGTCTCTTTAAAGTACTGATACATACAGACACATATTCAAGCTAAGAAAAAATTCAAGTTTACAATGACATGCTTATGTTTTGTCCAGTGGATCCAAATGTCAGACACCTAAATACTTACAACACATTGCCAAGCTTGGAAAAGAAATTTCCTTTTTATTGGTTAAGAGGCAAAACATGCAGATTTATTTGCATTAAAGTGTCTAGATTGACTATTAGTTATTTATCCTAAAACAGTCAAACACTTATATACATATATTTGTGTGTATATACATATATAGAGAGATGGACATAGATTTAGATACATAGATAGATAAAGATATATTTGTATTAGGGGTCACTTGTGTAAAAAAATGAATGCAATTATTAAAACACCAAATGATCATTTTAATGTATTTATTATGCTTTACCTTATTATTAATGTGATTAAAAGGTGACATTTTATGAATGGAGCAGAAATGTTTACTGTCAAACATAGTGAAGGTCTGCTCCCACCTGCTTGGCTGTGTTCCTGTCCTCAGACTTGGTGAAGTGGACCTTGAAGA
This sequence comes from Scarus forsteni, assembly GCA_036419115.1. Lineage (NCBI taxonomy): Eukaryota > Metazoa > Chordata > Actinopteri > Labriformes > Labridae > Scarus > Scarus forsteni. The sequence continues at coordinate 2,299,220 of JAZDUH010000049.1, forward strand.
GCAGCTGATTGTCCACTGGCTTTCTTTTGGACCATCACTCTGGTCATACACATTTTAACTTTACTTTCAAATGTTGTCCCACATGTATGTTTTACCTGCAGCAGCTGCTTTCTTTAAAACTAATAAAGATAAGACACACGGAGAGAGCAAGCCAAAGACACTCAGGTGTGATGGTTTATAGAGTGACTGTGTTGACGGGTGACTTTTATTAGCTTGAATCTTGTTGCCGTTGTTACAGCAACACAGATGGAACAGCGCTGAAGCAAGCTTTTGTCTCATTAATTTTATTGTAACATCAACAATGGCCCATCCACTGTGCCTCGTAGGAAAATCACAGACAGGAAAAAGAACAACACAATACAACCGTTTGCATGGTCTCAAGTTAAACCCTAAAATAAGAGATGGCTGGCATCTTTGATCGGCTGTGCAGGATGACTAGCCTCACACACCCTACTGTAACTGTCTGTCTGTCCCTCCACACAAGTCTATACATTAGGCCTTATGGTGCGTTCACACCGGACACTACTTGTACTACCTCGGTGATCACTCTCCATTCAAAGTCAATGTACAGCCGCGATGGGGCAGGGCTAACCCACCCGCGATGCGACGGCCGCGTGCAAGATGATCACTTCACTCGTCGCGCGATGTCAAAGTTAAAAAACAAGTTGATCTATTCAGGCGATTTCGTGTGTGGCTGTGCAGCATCAGCCAATCAGCGGTGTGTGTACGTTTGACGGTACCCTAGACAAACAGTTATTCATCCGGACTACAGGACGGATAAGTTCCGTCTAGGCGGAACTAATGTCAGTGAGGACATTAGTTCCGCCTAGACGGACCGCGGTAAACTCACAGAAAATGCTGCTGCAGGGCATAAGCTGCAGTGTTTTGTGTTTGATAAGTGAATGAAAATGATACAGCTGGAATACTGTCCGCTTATACATCCTATTATGTGATATATGATATGATCGCGGTGAGACTTGAGCGGACGTGACGTCACCGAGCGACGGCCGACGACCAAAATGAGATATTTATGGATGCGCGACGCTACGTCAGTGGGCGACGCGATTTTGGTAGCTGGGTCACTTGCGGTGTGAACGCAGCATTAGACCTCAAAAGCTCAGCAAGGAAGTATTCAAGCTAACAAACTCATTACACACTAGCACCACACATGCTAATGATCCGAGTTAACTGAACTTTTGTCTTTTTATATGAACATGCTACCCTGTTGCAACACCTACCGTTGGTGTAGTTGCTGTTGTTGATCCCAAACTGAAGGCAGAGACATTTTAAGAGGCTCATAGTAGAAGAGATTCAGCAGTCAGGACTTTGTTAGCTTCATCTGTAGCTCCAACAGGCAAATCCTTCTTAAAAATTAAAACCTCTACAGTTTTCTCTGTTCTTCTACTGCTGAGCTGGACCAGAAAATAAACATTTGGATTGGTTTTTCACACCAACAGAAAAGCAGGTATGGCCCCAACACTCCGCATATAGCACTGAGTAGCACCAGAGTAAAACAAACATGGCGGACCAGTGTTCTGTCATTTTTTCCTTTCCATCAAAAACTGTTATTCTGTGGCTCGCACATGCAAAGACATGCGCACTCCATCTTCACTCTCTTTCTTGAATAGTGGTTTTGTGTTAGGGTTTGGGTGAGGGTAGCAAAATCTGACAAGGCTGCAAAATATGTCAGAACACTGGCACTAGCGCAGAGAGCTCAGGAGTGGTGTTTCACAGGGAGTATAAGGAGTGCCTCACCGCACAGATTAGCATACAAGTTAGTTGTGTAAAGAAGTGAAACGAATCAGTGGGACTTTCAAAACATTTGGGTCCCACGCAAATTGCAGGGACTTTTTCAACCACATATTTTGTTGGATTGCTAGGCTGGGGGATGACCATAGTTTATGTGTAACGGAAAGTAAAAATGTGTTTTACATCATGACTCCTTTAAGAAACAATGAAGAGAAAGCCTTTACTGAAATGTGCTCTGGTTGCTCCTTTGACTCCTTGTCATTTAAAATCACCCTTTGTTGCATTTCCTTGTGTCTTAGTGGTTCTCTACAATCTAGTTTTACCTGGTTCTCTGTGACCCCAACCAGGTCAAAAAAGTCAAAGGACTACTGCTTGAAAAAGCAGGAATTATCCTCTAAACCCCCTGTGCGACTCTTCTAAAGCTGCAGTCATCAGTTTTTATCCATTGACTAAATACTTCCATTCTTCTCTAAGATGTGAAGATGCAGATTGGGTTTGGAGACATTAAGTCACTGCTGAGGAGGAGGATTTGTTTTGGGGACATTTCTGCTTTTTTCTCTGCTTTTTCTTCACAAAGCAGATGGGACCAGAGTATTACTGCAGCACTTGAGCGTGCAATGATGCTGATCCGCTCAGAATGTGAACCCGACCTGCACCTTTCACACCCAAAAGCAGCATCCTCCCTTTAGAGCCTATCCCATGACACACTCATGCGCTAATGCCACGCCATAAGCTACCTTGGCGCTGTCCTAGACAACAGTGATGTCTAACCCCCCTGTCATCAAACATGTCATTTTTGCAGCTTTAAAGCAGCTACCTAATCACCCACAAACCCTGGCCTGATTTACTCTGGGTCTAATCAGTGACTTCAAATTGTGCCTCTTTTTCCGATGCAAGCTGTGTCTTTGTATGCAAGGATTATGGAAGAACTCGGAGATGCCAGAACACTTGATGTTACAGCAACACATGTGGAAGGTCCATGTGGCAAAGAGACACCGATGACTTTTGTTTACATCTCTGTGAATGCCGTGAGGAACAATGAAGATCTATTAAAACCACATTGTCAATACATGCGAATGTCTGGCATGAATCTAGCAGGATATTTTCAATACTTACTCTGTGTTTGCTTTTAACCCCAGCATCCTTTTGTCATAATGATTCCCATGTCTGCCCCAGCATAAAGCACTGGAACTACTCCTCAGTTGAAAATCTTAACTGCACAGTACTATTTAAGGGCATTTAGTGGTTTGTGGCAACTGACTTTAAATTGCAAAAACATTTGCACGGCAATACTCCTTCGCCTCAGAAAGTAGTTTCTAGATCAGGGTTTTATGGTGTTTGTTGATGACTGCCGTCTTTTTATGTGTTTTGCTCCATTGCTTCGCTCCCTGTCCGTTTTAGAGGAAAAAACAAAGCGAGAGAGAAAAAAAGGATTCCACTTGTTAATTCGCTGATCTCACCAACAATCGATTGAGATGCGTTTGTCACTGCTACGGCAGATTGAATGGCCCAAAAAGGAACATGGAGGCAGTAAAAGCAAGGGGAGTTTAATCTGAAGTTGTGAATGACAATATTGATTTGCCTTTTCCCTTTTGACAGGACAGGATAGAGCGTCAGAATCAAAGATAATGGGGACTGTAACTGTCACATGAAGCTGTTTCATGTTTCCTTTTTGTCTTTCACTCTTTCCTAAGCCGTTTTCTGTACCTGATGTTTCATCTGCCTGTGGTGTGATGGTCTTTTGATTGCAGCTTTTTTTTTTCTCAAGAGACAGTTCAATATCCCGTGTCACATAAAGTGTTGCCTCATATTGGAGTTGGCACTAGAGTGCATATGGTACATGTATTCTTTACGTTGCATTTAAGAAGCAGTGCTGAGTTCCATGCAGTTTATGAAAAATAGACAAATTTAAAGGAAAGATTGACTTAAAAAAGGATTAGAAGAATTAACTCTGGTGTGGATCAAAGATTGAAGTCTGGTCCAGCTGAAAACAGGTGGTGTTTGTTCACTTCTCTTTTTCTGTGTGTGTGACATGACCATGTGTCCTTGGGCAAGACACTTAACCCCAAATTACTCAGTGTAAACAGTTATGAAAGGGTGTTAATGTGTTAGTTGATGCATCGAAACTCCAACCATCAGCGAGTGAATGTTAAAGTGAATTGTGTGGATGGGTAAATGAGACCTGCAGAGTCAAGTGGGGCACAAACATAAAGATTTTCTATATCTGAAGAGATTTTTTAATCTGTTAGAGACCCCACACATGAAGATAAAAAATCAGGCATTGAATAGTTTTGATTTTACTGTGTGGTGTGCTCCTGATAATCTCAACACAACACACCACACGCAACCATTCTGTCCTACCACTGATCTAGTATCTAGTCCTTAAAGACAGAAATCTCATGTGATCAAACGTGATCTAGACATCGAAGAGGAAGAAGCATAGCAACAACTATAAATATTGTCTGTGGCAACAATCAGAAAACAGCATGCAACATGGGAGAAGACATACAAGAAGATGGAATGATGGTGGTCTTTGGACTATTTTGAAAATCAGGAACTAAATAAAAGAAACAACTGTGAAAAAGTCATGGAGACAGCCCGAATATGTGAGCTGGTCCATTTCTTAGGTTCAGTGATCGTGATGGGGGAAAGTCGAGACAAAACAGCCCAATAATCTTTATGTGTGTACTCCACTTGAAGCTACTGTGAGTAGTCCAAGAGTCTAGAAAATCGCAACATAAGTTCAAGTCCATTCACCATTTACTTTTAAGCAGACCAGATTCTGGTTGTGTGTTAAAGCCATCTAAACCAAACAATGGCCAAACCCGGGAAGTAAAACCACAAAACAGTGCATTGTGACTTAATGTATTTGACATATTTGTCATTCATTAGCCATTCAATTTAGAGGAGGGTTGTTATTGACCTTAATAACGATAAAAACACCCATAGTAGAAGCATAGCATATCCACAAGAACATAAATGAAGGGTTTCCCAGAGGGCCATTTTGTTCCTTGTTGCATGGATGCTTGCTTTCCTCTCTGTTTTGGTTTTATTCTTTGCTTTGTAATGTCAATCAATTATTCAAAATGCATATTTTTTGTTTAAATTAAACTCTACCCACACATGCTCTGGACAAGAACAGCAGAATGATTAAAGCAGATGTATAACCACAGGTGGTGGGAAACCAATATTCCTCACAGGAGCTTTAATCTCAGATATTTAATAAGGTTTTAGCACACTGATTTGCCCCATTTAAAAGTACACCTACTCAATTTCTGCTGTAGATTCCCTGGCCCTTTTTACTGTAAATGAAATGCAAATGCACCATAGTAAACAATAAACACTGAATGTTAACCAAGCCTAAGTTAACACTCATTAACTTTAATTCCAAAGCACACAAGTGTGTAAATGTAGCACAGCTCAGAGCAGCCCGCACCAGAAGGAAGCTCATCTCTGTGAGTGAGACTGGAGGTATTTGCCTTTAGAGGGCCTTGTGGACACATTAAGGCCTATTTGCATGTCCATAACACCAACAGAGAACCCCAGCCCTGCACTTAGGCTCAGTGGAGCCGAAGGTTTAAATATCGCAGGGAAGCCGAGCATTCAGTGCTGACTGAAAAGACTCCTTCACAGAACAAGTAATGGGTCCCCATGTTAGCTTGTTTTGGATGATTTAAAAGACTGTATTTACTGTCCACATGGGGTTTCTTTGTAATGCCTCCCTTCAAAAGCAATCCTTGTATCTGATAGTGGTGTATTTATGTTAGAAGAATACAAGGCCATAAAAGAATACAAGGAGGACCTGTGATGCCCTTAATTGATCTCACTCTGGAATCTCTCTCTTGTTTACACTATTATGCAAAATTACAGCCTTTCTTAACTGTTTGCTGAGCTACTCCTCCGTCACTTTTTTTTAGAAAACGGTACCCTTTTTTTTTTAGCCTTTTGTCCCAACCAACACAATTAAGGTTCCTAGCTCTGAATAACAAAACCGGGGCCCCTCCTTGCAAGGTAGCCTTAGGTTGTGTTTACACTCCAGGACATCAAAGGCATTGCTGAACTTTTCCAAGCCCTCCCTGCTCAGGTAGTAATCCCAAAGAATAATCTCTTTAAAAACTGTAAAACCCATTAGAGTGACACCATCTAAATCCTCAGAGAAAGAGAGAGAGGAGAAGAAGGGCTGAGAAAGTGAACTTAGCGGGGCCTCTGAAATGTGACAGACGCCTATCAAGTGGGTTTATAAACTTTGCGAGGAAGAGGAGAAATTGTGTGTTTACTCTGAAAATTTCCTGGGATATATTCACAATAATTGGCTGGATGGATGGTCGCTTCCTGAGCAAACAGGCGATAGGTGGTTTAAACAACGTAATGTGTGTTTACAGAGGAGATGTGATGGTGTTAATTTGGCCTAACTGACTCTAAAACAACAGCCAAGCCAGTAAAACAAACAAATCCCCTTAGCTGGCCTGCCTTTAGGGGGATTCAAAACATAATTCAACTCAAATAAATATTGTTTAACGTTTGTTACTGCCCTGTGCTGTTGGGCAAAAAGTAACTGATACAACTACTTTAAGCATGATGCATTTTCTGATCTGTGCTTTCTAAAGAAAAATATCAGAACCTGCCATTATACAGTGGTGTTGAAAAAGAAGACTGGGTATAATAACACTGTAACAACATGGACAACAATAAGGGCATACAGGGACAGAACAAGAACACAAACAAATATGATTAAGCACACAGATGTAGTTTGAATTGCTTCAAACATGCATAGGAAGCCAGTATAAACTGCCTGCCACACATAAACCTGAATACACAAATTAAAGGGGTAGTTCAGAAATTTGTTAATGGGGTATCAAGTTTATGTTAACAGAAAATAACTCTGCCATGGTAATTTTGGTCAACCAGCATGGAAGACTGGCTACGCAGGTCTGTTGTAGGCGCCCAGAGCTCAAAGTACTTAAGACCATTTTAGGTAAAATTAGCAAAAGAAAAAAAAGCTTGAGTTTTGTACACTGCAAGACACGTTCACAATATTTAGCCTTCCTAGTAGCATCTGTATTTTAGCTTTACTTCTAAAATGTGTTCCAGGTAAAAGAAAATGTCGATTCTGTGGAATGCATGTGTGCTATCAGGAAATCAAAGCAATGTAAACATGACAGATATTTTAAATAATTGATAGGGATGTACAATATTGGATTTTTGCAATAATCATATGTGCCTTCTGAAATCAATATTGCAGAAAATATACTACTTCTTTTTTGCCAAGAGCATAAAGTCTTTCCAAAAATGAGTATGTTGTCTAAGTGAAATAAACAATACTGGATAATGCAAATCTAAATGAACTGACACTGAAATATCATATGTACATTATTGTAAATCTTATGAACTTTTTTACTGCTTTCACATTTTAACTTCACATGATGTTACTCTGATTAAAGACAATATTTTGCTCATGCTTGCACATACGTTTACTTGGCAGATTTGTTGTTTTCCCTTCTTCCTGTCAACCATCCTGTAATGAGCTTTTTTTTTTTTCCTGTTCTGCTCTTTCACCTTTATTTTCACTCTTCTTCCTCATATTTTGCATTAATCTCTCTTTTCTCCGCTGCTCACACTTGCTCTCAGTTCACCTCTACAAAACATTCCCTCAGAATTACACACAAACTCACAGCACACACACTCCCACATTTAGACACACACAGACACAATCATCCACTCCACATGCATCGAGCAGCTTTCTATAAATCCCAGGGTGAGGAAATATTTCATTTCTCTGGCCCCTCGCTGTGCGGCATCCTCTAAACCAGGCTCTGCCACGCCATATCACAATCAATTCCATAAGCTAAGTTGGGCTGTAACCTGCACTATGAGGGTCAAAAAACTCACTTTGAGTGCCATCTGAGCGTGACACACTTACGCTCCACACCATGTCCAAACTAGCTGCCATACTTAACCTTAATATCCCACCTCCCAGCTCTAAAAGTCTCCCAGAGGATTTGACAGACACAGGCCTCTGGATGCTGAATACGCACGTGCAGTTATCTATTGATTATTATTTTGTGTATCATTACATTTGACCTTTTTTAATGCCAAACAATTACAGGATCTGGCAGATTTTATATTCAACAGGGTACGATCGCCTCACACCACAGCTCACTAATGAAATCCTTTCTAGGTGGGTTAGTAACTGCTTTAGGCAGGGTGACCCAACCCCATTTATTCATTCTTAAGAAAGACTTTAGGATACACTACTGCCTTTAGATGAGGAATTAATTTACAAAGACATTGCTGAATAATAAATGACTGGATAGAATGAAGAGGGAAAATCTTTTTTTTTCATGTTTTCAGAGATGCTATGGTTAACAGGGCTCAGAAACACTTTGAGTTTTCTGATATTTCAATATATTTCAAAATCAGATATACGGAAAAAAGCAACATCATGTATGCACATATAGATAAAGATAGATACTTTATTGACAAACTCAAGGTCCATAAACAAAACAATAAATACAAATCCAAAAAAACCCAGACACAATACAACAGTTTTATATAACACATCAATAATTATAAAAGACATCTATACCAGTGTCTCCACCAGGGAGACTGCTATCATATGGAGCTAAGCTGGGGATTTGTTTAAAGTTGATTAAAGAAATAAAACAGGTGACAAACATAATGCCCAGGGAGACTGTTGACAGTAAGTAGCACAAGCAGTGCTTACTGACTACCACATATTCAACGGGAAAATTAAAGGATAAACATAAAGTTATAATTCACTGATCTTTTAAATAAACATTTATCATGACTTGACTTTTCATCATCCCCCAGTATAAAGTATTCCGATATGCAGCACAGGTGCCTTTCTTATTTTCCACCTGAAGCTATCACTAGTTTTATACCCATTTTAAAGAGCAAATGAACATGATTTCTGTTTGTACCCATGGGTGGGTTTGTCTAAGATTGAATGGAAGTCATGTAGAAGGCGAGCTTGTTCCTAGCTTGAGGCTGGGAAAAAAAGACTTTAAAAAAGCTGCTCTAGAGTCAGTGGTGCTATGTGTTTCTGCTATTTGGAGGATGCAGTAGTCTTGTGTGTTTTAAAGGACAGCTGCAAACATCTGCTACCAAGGGCCACAAAAATGGCAGGGGTCCCTAAAGGAAGCATCTCTTGTTTGTTTTAAGTTCTTTTTATTTTCATTTGGTATCACACGTTTCCAGCGGTTTCCATTGTCGAATGTTCAGTTATGCCCCACACCAGTCTCGGTATATCCTCCTTCTATGCACTTACACAGAAGGGTAATAAAACATTAAAAAAAAAAAAAAACTGAAGTAAAGACAGACAGAAATAAGGCATAGGTAAAGTGAAAACATGCAGGTATATCAGGCAGATGTGTTCATCAAGATTATCACAAAGAACAAAACATGCAAGTTAGATCATATTTTGTTTGCCACAGACCCAACAATGATCCAAAACATAGTGAAAAATCTCATGGGTCTTTTAGTCGAGAGAGCCAACTAGTAACTTCCATGTTAACTAACAGAAACATGTCATTCCTACACCACTCTACAGAGGGCTGAGGGACAACTTACACCTGTCTCCAAGCACTTTCAATTTCTCTGTGATTTCTTGCCTGTGCTATAGACCTAAAAAACAAGAAGCATGCACACACACTCACATATATAAGCACATGTACACACAATCATAGGCTTGTATGTAGCAGCTTCATTCATATCATACACATAATGACCAAAGCAATCAGTAATAGTGTGCACAAAAATACAGCTAAGGTTCAATGGTGGTGCTGGTGCCTCACAGCGAGAATGTTGCTAGTTCAACTTCCCAATTAGCAAAGGCCTCTGGGTGGCATACGCATGAGATCCTCATGCATGTGCTGGTTTTCTCTCATTTCTCCAGTTTCCTCTACAGACTAAAGGCATGTTTGTTTGGTCAGCCGATGAGTCTAGATCAAGAAGCGGTACCATTATACTGTGTAAAATAAATTATCTATCTATGTCAGCCCTATGATTGGCTGGCGACTAGTCAATGGTGTATCCTGCTTCTTGCCTAACATTGACTGGAATGGACTGATACAGAAAAGGATGAGATAATCCATAAATGTATGGAGGCTAACCAGTGAGTTTATGCAGGGATTTGAGACTATAGCCAACATTTTTTAAAGTATGTAAGACAAGTGTGTACAGCCTAACTTTATTTGATCCATAAGAAAATCAACTTAAGAGTTCCTCTGATTTATTCAGTGATTTCAAAATAACAGGTTGCAGTTTTACACTCATCATGTAGGGGGTTTTCTTCTGTATGTCTCTGATGCTGTAGAGTTTAAGATGCATATTTTCAAACTGGCTTTTGGACATAAGACTGAATTTTCATATTTCCAGCTCTTCTATGTTGGGGCAGTAGTCCAGCGAAAAATGCTAGACCGATAAAAGTTCTTACTCACCCACTATAGTTATATCTCTTTTCCCCCTTAGACATTTCACCTACCATTTTGAGCGTTCCACCCACCTTTGGCATGTCTTCAAGCTTGGCAGCCCCCACCAAGCACAACCGTATGCGGTGTTGAAAAGCGCTGTTTATACCTCCGTGTCCTTGATTAAAACAGGCCAAAGAGAAAGAATCGGCAAGTACTTTATTTAATGAGCGTGACGAACGCAAAGGTGTTCTCGTAAATCATCACATGGTTTACAAACTCAATAAGTAAGGGCTTCCTGCCTCAGCCAGGCGGGCCGGCGCACACCTAAATTATTAACGAAGCTGGGGGCCCCCAGAGGCACAACTTTGATGATGTTATAAACAGGGGAGAGGACAAGGTGCCTTCTCAGCAAAAGATTACAGGACCTCCCACCTCCCCTCGAAATCCCAGACCCCCACACGCTCACTCCTAATTATCCACCACCAATGGGGAGATAGACAAGGAGGGGGAGCATCTAAATAAACTTGACACATTCCTTCCTTCCATGTTGCTGTAATTGATACTGTACAGAATGCAGCTGTGAATGCAAGTGAGCAACCCCTTTCAAACTTTCTGTTCTTACATTCAGGAATTAAAACAGCATCTACACTTTCTTTTTCAATAGATCTACATGTATTTGTAAATCATAAATATGCTAATGTTTCCATTCAACTTACAGGCAAGACAGATCATCAAACCAACTTCCTCTGCCAGAATTCCCCCCTCATAGGATGAATTCGTCTCTGGGCAATACTCCTAAATTCATCAAGCTTTGATAATAGCTGATGCAGCATTTCATAGGGTTAGGTCGGGGAAAACGGCGAAGAAGGAGGGGAAGAGGAGGACTGTAGGTGCAGGTAGGAAAGAGGGGAAGTGTTAGACAAGTGCTAAGTTGACTGAAGCTGTGGTAGAGAAGATATAAAAGAGCAGACTTTATCTGATGCAGTCCATTCTGAAAAGTGTTGCAGTTATCCTGTCAAAAATTCCTTTAATAAAGGACAACAAATGGAAGTACAGTCTGTGTTGCATTCTTCAGTTTCTTCTATCATCCCAGTGAATAAGGCTACCATCTTTGAAGGCCCAGTTGTACTCAGCTGTTAGTAAACTCCAAACTGAGCAGCAAAGTCTCTGGTGAGAACAAGATAAAGAGGAATGATTTCCCCAGCGCAAATATGCTCCAAATTAAAAACCAAAAAGAGGTCCCCAGTGTCTTTGCTCCAAATCTGATAGCAAGTCAGATGAATTTGTCATTAAGCGGATAATAACTGTTACAATTTTAATACAACTGTTGGCTGTAATGAGGTCCATTGTAATGCTTGTGTTTTTGTGAATATCTGTTTTGTGTCATTTCTGCAGTGCTTTCGAGAAAGTTAAGTGTAATGGTGTTTATTTTTAATGTATTTTTTGGCATTTTCGTGCCTTTATTGGCAAGAGAGAGACAGTGGATAGGCTTGTGAAAGGGTATGAGAGATTAGGGGAAGACACTCTGCAAACCGGTCACAGGCGAGATTGGAACCCAGACCGGCAGAAGCATGAACATGGAACGTGCATGGTTGCTAACCACTCCGCCAAACCAGCACCCCCAGAAATTTGTGTGATGTTTATGAAGAAATTTAATGCATCAGAAATGGACCATCCCACAAATGTTATGTTTTAAAGGCAGTCCTGCTGATCCATTGAGGAGTGTGGTGCAGAATTCCTAATATTTGTCCCTCCAGTTGTTTTCTCTGCCCTTTATCATCCCAGAATAAAACAAATAACAGTCAATGCTTTTAATTACTGACTTTCAGATAATATGAGGCCTTCACATGGAGCAAGCTTGTGTTTGGAAAGCAGGCATCAGTATCCCATTCTCACTGTCAGATGGCTCATACACTGGACAGTGTGCCAGCTCCTGTCATGAAGTTATGGCTTTCAGACCAGCCACAGGTGTGTGCTATGTTGTGGCTGAATTTCTCTGGTGCAACAGTCCTGCCTATAGTCACAAATTTTACCTAAATTTCAAGTTTCAACTTAAAGCTTAGGAGTGACCACAATTAATTTCCCCTCAAGTGATCTGATCTGATTCATTAGCCCCATTCATGCTGAAGTTTCAGGGTGTATTATTTACACCCGATGATGCTTTAACTTCACTCTGAAGGTTGCATAGGCAGAATGGGAAAAACAGACTAATATTCCATGTTTTCTTTGTCTCCAGAGTAGTACCAGAGGTGTAAAACTGAAAAGAGAGAGAGGTATGAGGACAAGCTGTGTCTTGCGCATCCAAACCAAATTGCATGGTGAATTGACATCAATTTGAAATCCTCACAGTATTATGTTAATTATGTTAATACCCTAATTTCAATTAAATGAAGAGGTTTAATAAAAGTTAAATAAAAACAAAACCTAATGATTTGCAAATCCTTTTCAGCCTGTATTCAGTTAAATAAACTACAAAGACATGATATTCAATGTTCAAACTGGTAAACTTTAATGCTTTTATACTTTAACTTGCTGATGAAGTGGCAAAATGTGTTAACTGACAATGGTTTTCTGAAGCATCCTGAGCCCATGTGGTAATATCCCTTACAGAATGATGGCGGTTTTTAATGCAGTATGACATGAAGGATCAAACATTGGCACTTGATGCTTTTTTTGGCCTTGCTCCTAACATGAAGACATTTCTCTGAATTCTTTGTATCTTTTGATAAAATTACAGTCTGTATCATCTCTGCAACTGTGCATTAAAAATATTGTTCTCAAAGTGGTGAATCTTGTCATCCTTGCGTGTTAATGAGTGAACCTTAAAGGAGTGCTCTTTTTATACCCAATCATGACACTTACCCATTTCACATCACCTGTGGAATAGTTCATACAGGTGTATTTGAAGCATTTCCTAGACTTCCACAGACTTCTGTTTTCCCAGTCTCAGCATTTTTTAAAGTGTTGCAGGCATCAAAATTAATCTGAATTTATATATATAATATGCATATTGCACAATGCGCCAACTTCGCTGGAACTGGGATTTGTATATTTCAAAGTGTAATGATAAAAGTTTCATTGTGGTGTATTTTTGTATTTACCTTTTGAAAGAGGGAATTGACTGACTGAAGATCATTTATTTTTCACCAGTTTCTCCAATAAAACTTCAAACTGAGCATTTGTTTTTAAAAAGCAAAAAAAGGAAGTGTAACTGAACTGTGTCTTTCATGACCTATTCTGACATAAATCTGCTGAAACAAGGCAGTGGTGTAAAGGAACGAAGTAATAGTACTTAGTTACAGTACTTAAGTATGTTTTGGGAGTATCTATACTTTACTTGAGTTTATATGTTTTTTGCAACTTTTACTTTTACTTCACTACATTAAAAATTAAAAAATGATACTTTTACTCCGTTACATTTAAATTGTCAACTTAGTTACTCGCTACATAATAAAATGTGAATATAAATTATACTTATTTTCACATTTTATTTTGAAGAGGACCGTACGGACTGTTCGTGCTCTTGCACGAAGCTGAACACACCTCTGCCTGCTTCTGCAGCCTGTGAACGACTGTTTGGCATTGCAGGACTTGTATTCAGCCCGCTAAGAGCACGACTGAACTCAAGCAATTTTGAAAATCAACTTCTGCTAAAGATGAACCCCAAGTTTGTGGACTTTACGTAAGGGAGGAATGGAGAGAGGGAGTAAGAGGTGAAGGGAGCTGAGGGAGGGAGGAAGAGTTAAACTTTATAAAGCTTGGGAGAGCAACAACTATTTGTACCTGTTCTCTTTGTTTGTACTTTTACTTTTAATACTTAAGTACATTTAATAGGCGCTACTTTAAGACTTTTACTTAAGTGATTTTTTAATGAGTGACTTTCACTTTTAGTTGAGTATATTTTATATAAGGTATCTTTACTTTTACTCAAGTATGGGTTTCAAGGACTTTTTACACCACTGAAACAAGGTAACTATAACTCTATATTGTCACTTTTCCTGTATATTTTGGTCAAAATATGCATGTTTGATGTATCTAAGGTATGCAGCTCATGTAGGCACTCTGAAAGCTCTGACTTGATAAACACGTTTACTGTTATAAACACAAATGCACCACAGCTGAGATATTTTCTTTCTTCCAGTTGTCTCCATTTAACATGACACAGACAGTGGTGCTGTCTTGGCATGAAGAAAGAGAGAAAGACTGAAAACCATCCATAGAACTTCACATATAAACATTTTGAGAGAATTTGATGTTGATAATCTAAGGAAGTATTCAATACTAAAAGGGGACTTTTAGTGAAACTCCACAATTCTCCCATCCCAAGCTGCCAGGGTCCACCAGCACTCGATATAGCCTGCTTTAGTCTGTGTGTTGTGTAACATTAAAATTTGTTAGACTACATTTGAGTTCACTTTCTTCACATTATTCATTAACAAGACATTTTTGATGGAGACAATAGGGAAGTTTTTTTTTTATTGGAGTGTGGTTATTTAGGTTTTGTTTGTGTGTTTTAAACTAATTTTGCTTTCCTTAATGATTTAAAATATCAGCCACCCCCCCCCTTTCTTTTGACTTGTGTTATTTTAAGATCCCTCATTTTCTAATTAAAGAATAATATTAACTTCGCCCTCACCATCTGCATTCTATGTTGCCTCAAACAAAAACAGTTTTAGATCGTCAGTCCATGCTTAAAGCAAATCACAGTGCTTGATGACATAATAATTGAACTCACAACAGTGTTGATTCATGAATGTAAAAAGATCAGAGGAGTGGAATTAACCTATGAGGCATGGGAACATTAGAGAGAGAGAGGAACAGTGTAACACAATCAGATTCATTGTACTTCACTGCTGAAAATAACCAAATTTATTCTCAGTAAAATCACAAAATCCTCTAAAAGGTATCAATAAACATTTTATTTAAGGATGAAAACTTAAAACAAACTCAATGGCCACTTTATTAAGGTCGCCTATTCACTTATTAAATGCAATGTACTTTGGCATGACATGGTTGAGACAGTCTACTAAAGTTCAAACAGAGCATCAGAATACATGGAATGCATGGCTGATTTTACCTGACAGGCTTGTCTTATAATTTCAGTAACTGCGAATCTACTTGGATTTCATGCGCAGCCAATCCTGATCTAGATAGGAGACGATAATGAGTAGGTAATAGTTTCTAAGACCAAATTGCTTTCTTAAACATGACACTGAGCTCACTGTACCCTCGTGACCTCCATAGTTACCAGATCTCAATCCAATAGAAGACCTTTGGGATATAGTTGAATGGGAGATTTGCATCATGGATATGCAGCCAACAGTTCTGTGGCAACTGCATTACCTTGTTAGGTGAGTATGAAATAAAATCTCTTGCTGAATCTATGTCATGAGGAGTTCATTTTATCAATCAATCAAACTTTATTTAGATAGCACTTTTCCTACAACATATGTAACTCAAAGTGCTTGACATAAGGGGCTCTAATTTCATAGACCAGGCGCAAGCACAGGTGCACCTGCCCTTCGCCGGCCTTGGTGTGACCAGCGGTTCCTGCAGTTCCAAGAGAGGCGCACTCCAGGAGCAGAGAGGCGCAGAGAGGCGCATCCACGCCTCCCTCCCTGCCCCTCAGCGCAAGTGGCAGATAGGGAGGACAAAAGGCGTGAGTGGGTTTAACACAGCCGAGTGCTGTCTTCACCAATCAAATGACCGCCTCTCCTTGCCTCTAAATGTGCTGCGGCCGAGGCGCAGCGTCTGATTGGTCTGAATGATCCCCGCCACCACAGAAAAAGTGTGCTAGAAAGACCCGGCAGCGGAGACGGTCAGAGCCGCTGTCCCTTCAGCAGGAGAATGGACAGCGGGGCGCGCATCGGGGGCAACGAAGCGTGTCCCGGTACAGATGTAATCTGTTCCTTTGTCATTAATAGGAGTAAAAAATTAAGAGACAGTTACACAGCAGCTGGCTTATCCATTCATAATGCTGTGTTCACCTGCACTCCTGGCTTGTCATCGCCAAATAGCAGAACCTTTGATGATATACTGTATACTTTCCCGGTGTCTCCACCTCATCCTCCTTGCAATAATGTACTCCATCTTTTTAGATCAAGTTAAAAATAAAGACTAACATAGAGGAATATGGGAAATCACAGGTAAATCCTGAGTGACATACATTTTTTTTTTCTCTGTCTTTTTTCTCCCTCTTTTCTTTGAATTTAATGAAATGAGAGAAGCCAGATATATACTCAGTATCAGCTGTTAAGGGTGTTTATTGTTGACTTGTAAGATGCGCATCAAACTTCCAGCTGCCATCAGGTTAAGTTTCCATTATGACAAACAGGTTTAATCCAACATCAGATGTGACGGGACAGTTAATACAGATACAAATGCATATGCTGGTTCAGACCGTTACATTAAATAGTGATTGATGTGACTGTTTATTGCATTAAAATGTGCCTGACACTCTAGGAACCTGCCTCTGAGGCTTTGTTGACGTGTGCGCAGGAGGGTGCGCTTCACCCTGCGCCGAGAATAGAGAATAGACCAGGTTGGAGCTGGCGAGCTTTCAGCGCACCTTCTGCATGTTTTTTTGGCACGAAATTGTCACTGCGCCAACCTGAATCTGTTGGCACCTCCCCCTGGTGCGCCGTCGACTCCCCCTGGTGCGCCATCACACCCATCTCTGCGCAGACCGTCTACCAAATTGTCAAATTGGCAGCGCACGGCGGTGCGCCGGATGAAATTAACACTGCCCGGGGTGCACCAGGCTTGCGCCCCCAGCGCTGCGCCACGAAATTAGGGCCCAAGGCGTTAAGGCAGTTCCGGGGACAAAAGGGGGTCCAATCTGGTACTGGTGCCCAATAAAGTGACCAATGGAAATTCTTCAGGTCATAAAATGCCTTAAATGCCATTCTGTGTTTTGTATTTAGATGTTTATCAGGCCATATCAAGTTATGTTATGTATATTTTGACTAGAAATTAGACAAATACACAATCTGATATTCCACCTTTTGCAGTGCGAAAGACACCTTTGACACAACCACTGAAGAAAGTTTGTTATAAATAACACTGAACACAAACAAATGACCAAGACTTAATGAATCATTATCATTGTCCCTTGTTCTGCCCCATATCCTTATCAATGCCCTCTTTCAGATGGTGATGACTGTTGTGATGGCAACAAGTGGAAACAGGAACACAACATCTGTCTGCCCAAACAGTGTATCAACATGTGATATCTTACGCCAAAAATGATTGCACTGCCTCTGATCTGACATTTAAAATCAAGAAGCAAAAAGAGTAAAAAAAAAAAAAAATCTTAGCTCAAACATGGCTGCCATTTTCCCTTCTCTGTCCTCCATCTGTGGCAGTCTGGGGCAGCAGTCATGGCTCGACACAGGGCCATCTGTGAGGGGGATTCAGCCACGCACCAAGCCTTCGAAAAAGGCACAGAGCATGCTTTCATACGTCCCCCACCACACTCAAGCAGAAAATTGAGAAAATCGTGTCAAAGACGAGGGAGCTTCACAACCTCTGGTCTTGAACTGTGGCCGAGAAGGGGTGGCAGCGTTGGGGAGTCATGGATGTACATGCAGCCTGATCGCAGCATCGCTCTGGAACGCCAAAAAAACACAGATGCCCTAAGGGGCTTTGGTGGCATACGAAAGTCTCTGTCTTGCGCTCTGTATTTCCCCTCTTTTTTCCTCTTGAAAATAAGCGTGGCTCTTGCATAATGCCATCAGATCAGATGACTGCTGGTGAAGTACATATCTCACTTTGTCCTATTCTAGCATGTAGCCTCTCTTTGATGCTTCCACACTTTTCTGATTTTCTCAAACCAAGCCGCATTTACTGCACTGCCTCCTGTTTGCTTTAATCTTAATGGAACAATTCAAGCTTTTGCCTTTTGCTTTTGATGTACTTCTAAATGTCAATATTTTCAAGAAGGGGCCTCAGAATGTTACCCTTTCATCACCATTAGCTGAAAAAAAGCAAGAACCACAGATAATGAAAGAAAATTTGGAAAAAAATCTGTGAATAGGGCAAAGGTGATAACATGCTTTGAGCATTAAATGCTGCATTTCCACTTGTTTCTGGGGTTTTTTGTGTGGACATTACAGAAATTATGATTTACCCCTTCAAGATTCACAATTCCACAACAATAAGTCATCTGTTGAATTCCAAAATGAGCCTGATGACACAGATGCCGAAGTATGTGCTCTGAGAGGGAAGTGAAGTCATCACAGACGCCTCCTAAAACTGTATCTGTTTGAATCAAATTAGATCGACGGCGCCTTAGCACATTCAATTACCCAAAATACCACCAAAGACGCTGCCATGATTTGACATCTGCGAGGATAAATGGAGAGCTAAAAGAGTGTCTTACAATAACAGCAAGATGGGCAAGTAGTCAGGCTGTTGGAAAGAAGCAGCAGGGTGAGCAACTGCACACAACATGGATATGATGATGTTCACTGCTTTAAGGCTGAATCAACAAAAAAGACTGCAGTGGAATATAAGTTCATATTTCAGAATAAAACCTGTTGAAAACCTATTGGCCACTGTCAGACAACATCATGTGTTCACTTTCTAAATGATAACTCTTTGTTTTTGATGTCATTATAATTATTTCTGAAAAAAATTGATTGGGTAACAGAGAGAGAAAGGCAGTGCTGTAGAAGTAAGCACAACTGAGCCTCATTTCCAGTGTGAAAAAAGGATAAAAGGTTAACATTGGTCTGTTAGATTTTTCTGTCTGAGGTGATCAAACTTTGGCAGGTATGGCAGGTTGACTTGAAATTGAGATAAAGTTTGTGCATCAAACCAAAACAGATTAATGAACTGTCCACAAAGATCACATGAGCACCAATTCATTTATGCTATTACCAAGAGCTTGGTGAAAGTGAAGACTGTTTGACTGACAGAGAACGATGCCATCGTGTAGCGCACTGGTTCCCAACTATTTTTCTCTGAGACTCACAGGACCTATACACAAAAAAATGTATGCATTGCTGAGCAAAGAACACCACCAATTCATTTATTTTTTTGGATGAAATCAAGAAAAAATGTGCTTCCACGCAGCTTATTGGAAGCTCTTTAATTAAAATGTATACTAAAGCCCCAGTCACACATTCCCGTTTCTCATGGCGATTTTGCACGATTGTCTTAATCCTGATAAAACGTGCTTTGGTCGTGGTGCATGCGCTACTTGGTCTGGATCAGCGTTGTATAGTCATGGATGAACGGGGGGAGCGTGGAAGGGTCCCGACAGTTTTGAACTGTTCAAAACTGTCGTGGAGAATCGCCGCTCTCAGTATAGCGGGGTGGAAGCCTAGTGCAGTCTTAAGGTGAATGGTATTAGCGTGGCATGTACGGAGTTCAGTCGGGCTGATCGTGGCTCAATCCTGAAAGCTTTATGAGGACGACTGACAAGGATGTATCCGTTTGTGCCCCGACTGTGTCCCATTCGAGATGGCGCAAGCGACGGGGCTCAGGTGAGGCTTACGTGACGCGAACTGAGCTTGAGCGGGGCTGACATCGTGTCAGCGGGATGAAAATTAAAGGAGTTCTCGTCATATCACTGCATTAACCTAGCTGGAGCGGGACAAACGCCCCCTGAAGCACTGTAGAAGCGCTACCGACGGTGTATTTACGGGTTGTGTCCAGGGGTGAGACAGTCATTTCATCCCGCATCATAGCGATCACACCAGCCTCCTCAATCGTGTACAGTCGTGCACAATTGCTATGAGAAACGGGAATGTGTGACTTAGGCATAATGTTTTAGAAAACATGTAAATCATATTTGACTCCTTCAAAGTTGACCTAACCTGGTGAACCCTCTGGCACCCTCAGAAATGCCTCAACTGATGAATCAGTTGAGGCAGATGATGAGGAATTTTAGGACTTGTTTGGATGCTGAATTAAACACAAAAAACACACCTGAATGATCAATTAGTAAGTCTGAAGTGGTTATTTGACTTCTGCAGCCTGCTATCATGTTATGGTACGAATTCTGAGATGTCATCATCAGCAGGTGCCTGCAGCTGACAAATCATAGGCCTTTAGTCTGCATAGTTTTGACAAGTTTTTTTTATTTTGGGTACAAGCACATCAGGCTACAAGCTAAGCCCTCCATGCCAGTTTACATGCTTTGCGCTCATTGAGTGAATGTTACAACATAGTTTTGATGCATACATTTAAATCATTATGAGATGGGTGACCTATGGTAGCTCATGAGTTTATCCTGATGTATAACTTACACCTAAACAGTACACAACAGAACCTGAACTTTCCTAATAACCCTAACTTAAAGAGAAATGACATCCATGTGAATATGGCCTCAGGATGCTGACCAGTGTCATTGACTGACAAATAACTCATCCTGTTCCACTTAACAAATCCACCAAACACAATTGAAAACAGGCACATAAGTCAAATCCCACCCTCCTTCATCTCCATGAGCTAATGTATCGATTGGACGTTGTCATTGTGGCAAGCCCGGCTTCCCAGCAGTGACACTGTGTACCTTTGACAGGGTTAGGTGTGGGAGCTCCACAGCCATAATTAGCTCACCATCCAGGGAAAAGTTAATATTTCTCATGTTGAAGTGAAGTTTATTGGTTTCCTGGACAGGCTGTAATGGATAACCCAATGAGGCCAGTGTGCACGCACACGTACACACGCAGATGCCAACAGCAGCACACAAATGAAAACACAAACTCATACGTCCACTCCCCAGGAGGCCTACAGTCAGACAGACAGTGACACACAAATCTATCCCCATTCCCCAAATGACAGGCCAGCCGGCTCGCTGCGCAGCTGCCTGATCAATACTCATCAGTGACCTCGTCCACTTGGCCGTCACTTAAAACAAACAGTAAGACATAATTCAGCAAATCACACACATTCACAGCTCCTGAATAGAAACATACTTTTTGAAAAAATAAAAGAAATACTAAAGTTACTTTTATGCTCAAGTCAGTTGCAAGTGTCTGAAACATGGTGTAAAAAATGTGTCTGCTTGCATATTTTCAGGTCACAAGTATTGCTAAACGTGCATTTTCCCAACAAAACTAACAGGGTGTCAAAATAAAGTAATCAATTGTTTGCTTGGGTCACTGATCAATCGTCATATATGCCAATCAAAACCTAATTATTCATATTTTGCAGTTATTGCATGAACAGTCAGGCATGCCTGTGCAGCACCGACTGCTCAGTCAAGCAGAAATTCCATATGATTTCCTTCAGACTAAGACGACTGAATGTTCTGAGGCATCCTACAAGGAAGACATATGCAGTATACATTTATGTATTTTTTTCATTCCATATTTTAAAGAAAGGTACAACTGTGTCCTTTAATGTTATTATTATGTGTATTTGTTCCTTTGATTCATTAATTTTTTTGCATGACAAAATGCACCAAACAATATTCTCAGAGGTAAGATGATTCTAAAATGCCTGTTCATATTTGCAGTTTTTTAAACTTTTGATGGATATACTATAAAAAATAAAATTGCTCTGTTTAAAAATTTACTTTACAAAAAGCAAAGCAGCACTTAAAAATTCTGTCCATTATAAAGGAGTACTTGATCTTTGAAATCAACAGGCTGCAGGGACGCAAGCAGCCAACAGTGGCACCACAACAACAACAACAAACAAATGTTTGCTGATAAATAAAACATATTCAATCAATGCATAAATGCTAATGAAAAGAGAACCTGCAATCACACGAGCAGAACGTGTGAGCGCTGGCAAACACAAAGTGTGTGTGAGAGAGAGAGAGGTGTTAATTGCTCTGCTAATTAGGTCCTGATTGCATTGCTCTTGTTTTGCACTTGCAGGTGATTAAAATTTCAACAGAGCACATTATTTGGCACAGTTAACAGGTGCCACGCTCAGCACACAACACCAACACACAAACAGTCAAACAGGAAAACACAAACACAATCCACTGTAATGCACATAGCTGCACTGACAGCTCAGTCACAATACACATTTGTACATGCTTAAACCCAGTCAGAAATGTTACTGTAAATGGATGTTTTCAGCTGAAATCTATTTTATACGCAGGGCAACCTCCAGGGAGTTAAATTCAATTATATTTATTTGTTTTATTTGTAGTGGTATACATGTTTGGAACATAAAGACTAATTGCAAATCATGAAATATATACTTCACTGTACATCAAAGGCTTGAGAAAATGTATAATGAACCCTATTTGTTTTGTTTTTAAAGGTTTGTTTACTGTTCTAGCCAGTATTATTGCTTTTACTTTCATTATTCTATATGACAACCATTTACGGCTACTAGGCTATTAACATTTAGAGTTTTCCTCAATACCATCCTCATTACTTCTGATGTTGTTGAGCATGGATTGTTAATTAACTTTGACTGGTATTGCTTTTATAGGATACCAGTGCTAAAAAAAATCACCATAATCAGAATCAGGTAAGAAAATAAAACATTAACAAACAAAAAATACACCATTCATCCTTAAAAGTATATTGTATATTGAAATGACTCTGATGCAGAACATCTTTTAAACATATATTTTAATAAACAATATATACACTATAATTTAAACAATATGTTTGTAAATATCTGTTAGAAATGAACAATCCAGTGAAATGAAGGGACAGGAGATGTTTCCTTATTGCAGGGGTGTTCAAACTATTGCCTAAGGGTCAAATTTGGCCCACTGCCCATCAAGAATTGGACCCTGAACAGTTCAATGAATGAAGGCATTTCAATTACAGCAGCAAATACCATCAATCATGCACATTTTCTGCCATATTTACTTTTTCACAAGGTCTCATTTACAAAGTATATGGCATATTCATCTTCAAACACCAACATTCTTGCAGTTTGCTCTTGTTTTGTGTCTGAAAGTGAAGATAAGCCATCAGTGTCAGAGGATGATTCTTGCCCTGACTAGGATTGAAATTAGAGATACCTTGGGCTACAAGGGCATCTTGACAGATGATAACCCACCCCTGAACCCTAAAACTTTAATATAAATACATTAAAAATGAGGTGCAGCAAATTGGCTCAGTCATCCATGTATTCCTCTTTACGTCTGCCTTATAGCAAAAAGAGTAGCCATAGCACGGTTGTGATTACCTCTAGTCATGTCTTGTTATGAATACATTAATCTGCTGCTGGTTAGATTATTTTAACAATATGGTCTGCTGCTTAATAATGAAAAAGAAAAGGTTAATCTCTGTGTAATGGCTTACAAGCAGCCAGTGCTTTTTTGCATGGTAAAAAAGCAACCAGCCAATGAAACAACAATACAATCCCAAAATTATGGTATACATATAATAGTACAAGAATAAAGTAGTAAAAACTTTTGTCCTAAATATTAAAATCTGTACTCAAAGACCTCATAATTACTAGAAACTGCAGATTATTTTGGGACAAAGTGCTTTAGCTTGCCTTGAAATTGCGCATTTAATTAAACACTGAGTCTTTAGGGCCCTCAACATCATTGCAGACCAGAGAAGCAGCTGAATATGATCTCATTGTTGAGTTTCTTATTAGGAAACAGGGATCCGCTGCACACTCTCTGCACAGTGCAGGAGGAGGTTGATCAGCGACTGGCTGGCTGGCCGGTTGACAAGTCTGTGGAGGAACTGCTGTTGGGAGTACTGCTGCAACGACAGTGAGCGGAGAGCGTGTGATGTGTTCTGTTCCAGAACAGTTGAGCGGCTGTCCCCTTTGAGCCAGCAGTGTGTGTGTGGGGGTGTATGTGTGTGTCCCTATATTGACGGAGGGCCTGGGAAAATCTGCATCTGTTACTTGAGAGAGATTTCAGGGAGATCTGAGCTGTCAGGGTGACATTCTGGTGTCTGAAACTACTCTGCAGAGTGTCTATCTATCTATCTATCTATCTATCTATCTATCTATCTATCTATCTATCTATCTATCTATCTATCTATCTATCTATCTATCTATCTATCTATCTATCTATCTATCTATCTATCTATTTTCAGAAATATAGAATAATACATATTGGCAGTAGAAAGAGCAGACAGATGTGCTTTGAGGCAGACGGACAGACGAATATGACTTAATGAATGACATTTGTTTGTTCTACAGGACTTTGGCCTTAAGCAGCAACTTTCATCACTATGACAGAAGGGTTACTCACTCATGAAACCCACCAGGAGGCAAAAATCCCCCAACTTCAGAGGCATTTTGTTTTAGTCATAATATGTCAATGCATGTAATGCCCTCCATAATTCAACCTTAAGAATTAACAATGTCACAGTAACTTTTTCTCCGGGGCACTGGATGTGCTGTTATTATTATTATTATTGCTCTTATGAATATTGATTATGACATAAACCAATACATTGGAGAGACAATTAATATCCAGACATTATGGAGCTTTTACAAGTACATGAAATTACAAGGCATTTAGATTATTACATTTGCTTTTAAACTAATTCTCCCTAATCACTTTATGCATAGCCTCCAAGTTTGGAATCAATAAACAAGACACAGCTGGGCTGTTCTGTTACAGATCACTGTTATGCAGAGTAATGAGAAGAGATGCTTGTTCTTCTAATAACACAATGTTTTTGACTGAGTGAACTGTATTTTAGAATGCATGGTGTTCATTCAGGAACAATAAATGTGCTTCTTTTGGTTTTATTTTCTATTATAATTAATGGATTGTTATGCTTTATGCCACAGAATAATGATTAGCTCAAGGCTAGCAAAGGAAACCTTTGTTTTTAATGAGTATTGCTACAATTATTAATAGCAATGGGCTTATACAGCATTGTTATTTACAGTAACACTAGGTCAAATCATATGAAACAGGGAGTTCATGTATTTTGAGTTTGCACATATGGATGCTGTTTACAGGTTAACGTATTACTGAACCATACTAAGATTAAATAATGGCATTTCAAGGCCTGACAGATACAAGGAAACTTTCAGTTACCAGTTCAAAAGCAACCCCCATCATAATTTCACGTGTCATTCTTCCATCAACAGGCCATACTCACTCACAATTTTAGCTATAACCATGATTTTATGCAAGTGTCACTGATATTCTACTTATTATGGAACTTTTAGTCAGCTAATTATAGAACAGTTCAACTATAGTCAGTGACCCCTCAGACTCTCTGTAGTTTTGTTTCTCAACTATGGGCAGACACAAAAACATTTACCCATGAGTCCTGACCATCTGCTTTGTCTTTTAGAGAGGCCACAGTAGCCTGGGACACCTGTCATTCTCCCACGATCAAGAAAGGGAAAGAGGGACTTTGGTGTGGGTTTAATTTGGAATCAAAAACAAAAGTTGTGATCAATGACTTTAATGCTCATATGCATAACACACATATTGCTCTATGCCTGAATCTCCCGGAGCATGAACCTCATAATCAAAAAAATTCCAAAATATTACATTAGAGACAGTTCAATGAATGAAGACATTTCAATAACAGCAGCAAATGCATCAATCATGAACATTTTCTGCCTTATTTACTGTTCCACAAGGTCTCATTTACAAAGTATATTGCAGTTTTCATCTTCAAGCACCAGCAATCTTGCAGGTTACACTTGTTTTGTGTCTGAATGTGAAGATAAGCTGTTAGTGTCACCTATCTCAGTTGCTCAGAAGGTGATTCTCGCCCTGACTAGGAATGAATCCGGTGATAGCTTCAGGTACAAGGGCCTCTTGACAGGTGATAACCCTAAAACTGTAACTTAAATACACTAAAAGTGAGGTGAAGCAAATTGGCTCAGTTGTCCATGTATTCCTCTTTATGTGGCCCCCAATGTAAAAAGTGTAGAAAGTTTGGACACCCCTGTCCTAAAGTATCAAGTTAAGATAAAAAGAACTTGAAGATGAGATTTGTGGACCATGCAGTGTAAAATATGAATGAGATACAAACCCATAAGCCAGCAGTTTACTTTGGTTTAAGATTGCTGCTACAAAATGCTGTGCACAGTAAAATCTCATCTGCATGTATTATTATTAAGTATAGGAAGGGAAAACTTGAAGCAGTATGATTTCTTTGATTGAAAATAGTACTTATGAACTGAAATGAACATTTAACTCAAGCCTGTGGTTAACTCTCAAGCTGGCTTGTCATGGTATTCTCACCTATCCCCAGACCTCAGTAAATTATGTACAATGTTTCCTACATTTCCTTATTTTTGTTGCTGTAGGAAGACATGCCAAAGACAGATTACTGCTCTCTCTACAAATTTGATATTTTTTCAATGACTCACTCAGTAATATTCAATAACTCACTTGCATACTACTGTGACTGTGAGCCTGCTGCTGTTGGACTCCAACTATGCTCAAGTCATTGAACAGCACAATTTTCTCAAGTCAGGACTATAGACTTACAATAGTCAAAAACATGTTGGATTTTATCATGGGACAGAACTTGAACACGATGATCATGATCAGAGACTTGATTCTGACTTGGGAAATCTTTTTACAGCTTTAAGGCTGCAAGAAAATGTTGGGTCTAAAACCAGCATACAGTAAGATGAGTGTGAGTATTACTAACAAAAACTAGCCATGAAGTACTCACAAAAACGTAACTTATATTGTATGATAATAATATGAAATAAATCAATACTAGTTTTGGGAGTTTTTGATGGAAGTTTGAAAGCTATACACAGTGCTCACCTTGCATAGGTTGCATCTGTATCTTTGTGATACTATTATACACAAGTCAAGTCAAGTCAAGTCAAATTTTTATATATATATAGCACCTTTCCTATGACAAAATGACATTGTATGAAGAGAATGGAACACCGTCTGCAAGGGTTACTCCTACAAATCCTGCAGCTCAAAAATCAAGTGTATTTTATCACCTAACAAACAAGAGCAACTTCTTTACTTTGTCTAAAGCAAAGCGGCTGTGTTCTTGCTCCACCGAGCAGACTACCCACTTGTGTATCATTCTTTGTTAGCCACAAAGCAAAATGTGGGCAGATAAAATAAAGTTGTGTTACCAGATGAAACAGCAGGATGCAGAAAGTTTCTGTCTCTTTATGGTCATTAATTGTCTGTGCCTTGCAAGCTTTGCTCAAAGAAATGGAAGAAGCATTGAGAAATGGCTGCCCTATTTTTGCCCCAGAAACTTTTAACTGCTGATAAAGATCAATGGCACTGCTGATGATATAAATTCTGAGCTGCTACTTTGTATTGATCCGGCTGTAATGCTTTTGGCTCTCAGGTTGGCAGATGGAGCCAACAAACAACTTAAGAAAAAAAAAAAGATTAATGTTGTGGGCCTACTCATCTATAGTTTTGATAGAGAATTTTCAAAGCCAAATATACATGGCTGCAAG
Organism: Scarus forsteni; assembly: GCA_036419115.1. Lineage (NCBI taxonomy): Eukaryota > Metazoa > Chordata > Actinopteri > Labriformes > Labridae > Scarus > Scarus forsteni. The sequence goes on from JAZDUH010000049.1 coordinate 2,326,717, forward strand.
AAATATACTTCATAAGTGTCTCATCCATTTACAAAAATAAAGCAGTAAAACAAATTTGTATAAATTCTTGCTGATGTCTATATTGGTTGAATGTTTGTAGTTCTCTAAAACATATGTCGAAGTAACTGTAAATGCTGTTCAGGAATTCACAACGAGTGGGAAGATAAAAAAAAACGTCAGTTCTTGCTTTATTGAGCCAACTGATCGAATATTTTGTGTGCCTTAAAACCAAAGCATATCTCATAACATTTTTGTTTGTTTGTTTTAATAGTCAAATGATGGGTGAGCAATGTGGTCTGCAGTTAAATGGTAAATTGGGTATAGGAAGGCTTAAACCAAAAGCAAAATCACATAAAATGGGGCACATATTGGTATCTGTATAAACTGACAGTGTCATTTATATTTTGATAAGAACACATACAACATAGCTTAAATATTTCATGAAACATGAGCTCTAACAAAGCTTCTCAGACAGAATGAGAACAGGTGTGGTTCAGGAATAATCAGTATGTGAAAATGTTTTGTTCCTCTGATTGTGGCCATGCTACAGCAGCCATTGAAATAGAAAATAGGATCCAGAGTTTTATCTAAATATGATGACTTATGATTACATTTAAAGCATGCCTGTCTGAGTTAAATCATACTGAATTCTGTTTTTTGGAGTCAAACCAACACGTAGACCCCTGGTTCCCATCAAGTCGGCTCGAGGCTCTATCAGCTTTTTAAGCTTTGATGTAGTCAGAAATAAGTTTACAGCCTACAGGTTTCAGTATAAAAAAGCTATTCTCTGAGATTTTCAACACAGTGTGTGCTTAATTGTCAACAAAGTAAGACAAACTCACCTTCAACTTTGTGCTAATGAAGTCGTCCTCCTGTGATCGCACTCTGCAGGAGGGCCAACAAGGCACACTAGATTACAAAACTCCCTGATGTTGAAGGATTTAATTCAGAGGTAGGACCCAATAAAATATCCATCACTTATCAACAGAATAGCCAATCAGGTCAGACTGAATAAATGAATCATACACTTTCAGCATTATATACCAGTTGTGCAGTGCAGCTGTTTAGTGGTTTAATTATGTATTGCGTCCACTTGTGACTTGTATCTGACTGCAGTCCAAAGTGTCTTAAGCACCTGCTTAAAACAGAGTGAGTCCTTTTTGATGTGTCTTTACAGTGTTTCCGAAACAAACCCATGGCTTACTCTGATCCTGCATTAAGACAAATTATACCATGAGCAGAATGTGTTTATTTGTTAGCTGGTTGTGGCCATATTGTCTTTCATAAAATTGGGCCACTGTTTGTTTGGAAGTCTGAAGTTGTAAGGGTTCATGAAGATGAGTGTGGAGGGTAGGACAAATAAGTTCTCCAGAGCTCAATAACTGTTGAGTGTGGGAAGATTAGCCCCAAAATCCTTTTACCATGTTAACATTTCTACAGTCATACTTTTGAATTGGACAGTAATGGGAACTTGCCACAAGCTGAAATGGTACACTGCAGTATTGTCTGATTGTGAATTCTTGGCGGAACATCTGCAACAGGATAAGTTAATTAGCAGAAAGTGTCCCTTCTTTAACAATACAGATGTAGAAATTGAGGAGCAGTCCCGGCACCTGGATATTCTCAAGAGTTCAAGCTGTCAACTTCCAAGCATGCACACACACCTGAAAACACACCTGAAGATTCAGAGCTGAGGTAATATCTGCCACCCTAATCCACCGCCCTCCCCCTTTCCTGTCAGCTCGACCTCTTTAACTCATCCAGTCATTATCCAGCATTTGATATTCACTGTCTTCTATTCCCTGTAACAGGTTGAGTTTCCCCTAATTGGGGCTGAATAATACTAAGGCGATTTACGAGTGCTTTCCCTCCTTGTGCTGCCACCACTGCAGCACAGATTTTGGTTTCATCCCGCCAGAGGTTTTTGAAGGTATCATTTCTCTTGACTGGAAAAGGCCCCTGTTGAGTTGTCAGGCTCATTGCTCAAGGTTTGCCCTGGGTTTCAGGAGGGCCCGTGCTGACACATTCATAAATATGACACCTTGTTTTGTCCTTCTGGCGTCTTTTTGGTTGGCGATGGCCTTTGAATTGGAAACAGGTAAGCTAATAGGGCTGCGTCTGATGCATGGGAACCGTGGGCTTTGGGAGAAGGCAGGGTGGCCCGGGGCGACACATGACAGGCAGATAATGACTGTATAGCTGTCAAGTCAAGGATACCTGTCTGCCGGTAAATACAGATTTGCCTTTTTGACATCATTTTTCCACCTCCTGGAAGATCAACTGAATGCAGCTTTCAGACTGTTTCATACGAGGTATCACACACATTCACACACACTCAAATGCGCATGCAAGTTCCTGCAAGTACACGCAAAGTTACACACATATGGATGCTGACAAATACACACATGAACACACAGCCACACACTCACAAATGCAAGCAGGGACAGGAACAAAGGCACTTTAAATGTATGCGCTTATAATTGTGATTTTCTGCACCATCCAGTGTTCCCACGTAACACTGCATATTTGGGAGTGCATGAAGCGACTTAATATGATTCCATTGTAGTCAGGCATGAAAGATAGAGAAAACGTGAGTGTGTGCCTTTGTGTTATTATGTATGTACGTGTGTCTGAGCCCATGCATGAGTGTGTGTGACTGGCAGGCCGGCTGAGGCCTGTGTTTTGCGCGTCGCCCCGGGGAATGCAGGTGAAAGCAATCTTGGTCCGTGAAAGCCGACGAGATGTGCCTTTCTGCACCCAGAGAGCTGGCGAGCTGATTTCTTTTTGATAGGCTCAAGCCCTGACACCAGCACCCCCCCACAAACTCCACACCCACTAAACCCCCACAGCACCATCAAGCAATGGCCACAATGCAAGCCATTTGCTTCTCCACTATCTATTCGTTAGCTTGCAGTAATGTTTTCTAAATGTTGGGCTGTCTGGGCCAATAAACTGAACATACTATGAACTGGTTTTTTTTCTCCCACAAGCTACTGCAGTTTTTGTGGACAGCTTTCAGCACACATGCATGCACACAAGATAATCCCCCTCCCCGGCTCTCCCCACAGCTGCCCAGAACAGCTTTTGATGCATGGCTGAAATGACGAAACACAGCCTAAATATACCTCATTTGTTTACTATTCAGTTACATTTCTAGCATGCAGAATGATTAGGAGCGAACCATGTTGGGTTTTAATCAAGAGGTATTTATGGCTTGATGTGTGCGCTGGGATGGAGTGTGCATTAGGCCTAATCTCATAATAAACCAATTGTGTTAATTCTGCCTATGGATCCAGCACTGGCTGTATTACAAAACAAAAGTCAGCACAATGAGCAGTGGGCAGCTGGCCATGAGCATGTGAATGGAACTTATCAGGCTGGGGTTTGTTCTTATGGAAATTGAATTAGAGCTGATCTGTTTAGTATTTTGTACTGTTAGCAGAGCTATGAATAAATGATAATTGTGATAATCAAGTTTGGGATATCATGTCTCCATGGTTGCATGGTTTCTCTAGAGATAGACATTTTTTTTTTTTGTGTTGTAACTGTAATACAGTGTCTTGGCTATAGGTTAAAATACCTGTAGAGCCTCATTACAGTACATTGTAGTGGTACTTGTGCACTCCCTCTCAAAATGACAAAGTTTCACTGTTGACTTGATATGCCTTTCACTCTAAAAGTAGCATCTAAGGTTCCTTTCAACCACTCCTTAAGTATAAAGGTCCAGCAAAGAACAGTAAGAGCATGGTGCAATGGATCAAATATAAATCCATTATGTGGACCCTTGTTCTCTCTTAAGGTTTTTGGTGAGATTGAGGTTATACCAACTCTCATAAGGCCAGCGAGGGTACACCATGGACTGATCACCAGCCAATCACAAGCCCGAGAAGAGCAACCATTCACACCTAAGGGAAATGTTTAGGATCAAGTTTACCTAACAGGTGTGCTTTTAGCCCATGAGAGAATACCAGGGTGCCAAGAGAAAACCTATGCATGCACAGGGTGAGCATGCACACTGTGAGGCAACAGCACTACGTTTCAAATCACTGTGCAACCTTGTTTAAAATGTTCAAAGACTAAATGAATCAGTAAAAGTCCCAGAAACAACCCGTGCATATTAGGTCACTGGGCTAAAAATAATACTTCCCTGTGCTGTGGGCTAAGGAGAAGTTTATGGTCACTTCTGTCTTTTGATTGTTTTTTAAACCTTAAAAAAATAAACTTGTTTCAGTTAGATGCACTGTTTGTTGGGGGGGACAGGTAAAGATAATATTTTTTACAGACACATCTTAGAAAGAAAATCTAGAAAGGAACAAATAGCAGGCAAGTGCTGCTAATGCTCCGATAGCATGTTCCATGGTTGCATGGTTTCTCTAGAGATAGACATTTTTTTTACTTGATCAAATTATGATTGCCTTTTAACTTACCTCATTCCCTCTAAGCGCTATATAAGAATGATGGTTGCAGCTATCCCAATTAAAGGATGCCAATATTTTAATGTTAGCTTATTAACCCATAACCCACATATATCTTGTTTAGAATTATTTGTTTCATTCACGTTTAAACTGCAGAGTCTCAAAGTGCAGACACTTTTTAATTATAGAATAAAAATTCAGAAACATAGGCACTGTTCAGTGGTTTCACGCTGTATATCCATGCATGCATGGGAGATAAAGTAGCAGGCCTAAGCCTTGCCTGGTGAAATATCTTTCTCCTCCCTCCTTGAACAGCTTTTGGCCTTCCCTCCATGTCTCTCTTAATATTGTGTTTCTATGCTGGGCCTGTAACCTTTGATTAAACCTGTGAGTCGATCCATCATGCTCTGTCACTCTGTAGGTGAAGCATGTATTACTGGATGTCAAAGACAGAGCAGCAAAATGACATTTTACGGTTGTTATTTTTCAAATGAACTATGAGTGCAGCCCAGTGAATGACAGCATGAATGAACAGATCAGAAATGCATTTTGTTCAAAGAAGTGGGGTTAATCAGAAGAAAGTAAAAGAGACATGGCAATGGTCAACCGTCAATCAGCTTCAAATCTTGGTATAATGAAATGGCATTTTTTATCTACATCAACGGGGTTATTAAATGCACAGAGGCTAAAACTGTTACTCATGAACCCAACATTTTTGACCATTGTGTGCATGATGAACTTGAGTTTAATTCAATAGTTTTTTCAGTTTGTTATTTGTAAATCAAGTCTTATAAATCAGAGGATATTTTTGAACACACTGGCTCTCTAGTCTTGATTTTCCTATAAAAATAGTTATTTTTTTTAACTCAAGATGTTTTGCACTGACTACATGCCAGTCAAACAGTAATCTGAAAGTTGATTAATAACACTTTCAGAGCCTTAAACTGATATGCACAGCAGGTATCATGTAACCAAAAAGCACCCAGCGTGAGGCAGCTGCAGAAAGCATGGCATATTCACACATAGTCAGACATGCATTCACACAGTGCATTGTGCCCTTCTACTGGCTTTAACAGTGCCTCCTGGACTGCGCAACATATCTGTTACTCCCTTCATAGTCTACAACGAGAGAGGATCACTCCCCCCCCTCACAATGACCATGTGACATTTTCGCAAATGGCAAAACCCTAACCTAAACCTAGCCCTAGACCTCTAAGGGGAGGAAAACATTTTTGACCACTTGAGTGGTGAACATTGAGACTGTGAGTTTCAATTTACAATAGTCTCACTTTAAGATATATGCCTGATCAAATCGACTTTAAGATCAGAGTTTTTGATAGCATCACTGGCTCTATAAATGTCTTGATTCCTTAGCCTTCTTAGGTCAAGGTCGATGCCTGGTTCATAATAAAAATAATAAATAAATATTTATATTACACGTCTTAGAGTACCGGGCTGTAAGTAGTGATATATACAACTACGATAATAAGTTTTCCAAAAATTGCTTGTTGTCACACATCAAAAACTACCGCTACGTAACTAGAAAGAGATACATTACCTGGTCACTTTGCATCCTGTAAGTTGTTGAAAAAAGAAGTTGTAAAGCAATGCAGAGTTCTGAGGAAGGTCCGAGCTGCATTTATCACAACAAACACATGCTTTGGCTTCGGTCACGTCTTTGGTGCATTCCAGCTGTAGTCAGAAATAGGAATTTCCAGGTTCCAAGTAGGAAACTGCAACTGGAACGTTCCCCGAAGTCTTAATTTCCTACTGGGAACTTGATGAAACCTCGTCACCCCCGAGTTGATAATCGAGGATGGGTGCCCCCAGTGTGAACAGTTATTTAGCTCCTGTAATAATCAATTTATTAGCACTTCTGACTGGGGTGTGTCACTCTAGATCAGCTGTATACATAGTATTGTTAGACTTATATTTACAAAAATGCTGCCAAGGCGTTAATCACATTCTTCATGTGGTATTTGTGAACAACAACGCAGGGCGTGCTAGCAACAGTTAACAATAGCCTGGTAGATTGGGATTTTTTTTTTTCGACTTCAACTGTAACGCCGGTAAGTCAGAGATGATGTCACTCCCATTTCCGAGGTTACTGGAACGCAGCATTACGACAGTCGCCGCGCATGCTCATGGGTAGCTGAGTCTTTATTTTTTCGGTAATAGATTCTCCTCATAGCACCATTAAATGATGAAGAGAGTCAGCAATTTAGCACTTTCAACCTCAGTCCTAAGGTTAACAGGAATTTTATTTTTAAAAAAGTAAATACCGGAAACAAGACCTATTGGAAACAAAAGCAACAGATATTCAGATTTTATTTATTATTATTGTTATTTCTTGAACACCTGGAGTTAAACCACTTGTAAACTTTTAAATATTACTTCTCATTTAAAAGGACAACTGCTAACAAACCAATTAGAACTAGAGAACTGGTCAGTTCATCATGTGTGTGCTCATTAAAGTTGAAGCATATTGGTGGGGTTTTCTGCTGTGAAACATTGAAGCCTGATTCTAGCTTAATACTTTTGTGATTTCATTCATTCCTCAAAATGATAAAAATAGGGCATTGTGTTAGAATTATGATCATAAATATTATCATAAATAAAATGTATTTCAGAAAATGTCAGAAGCTTTTTTTCACAGTAGATCTTTTAATCAGAGAAAATCCTAAACCTATCAAATAATCCCATAGGTTTTCTTTGACTAAAGTAATTAAAAAGATTAAAACTGTTTTATTTAGATTAAATTGATTATGTTCTATTTTTGGCTTAATACTCTGATGTGTCAAATTATTGGACATGGGCACATTTATACAAAATCTGACAGCAGAAAAACTAAACTGCATTCAAATCTATATTATTGTCATGGCCAGTTAGGTGTTTTTTTCTTTCCTTTCATGTTTCATTTTCTTGTCTTGTGTTTCCTGTTTTATTTTGGTATGTTACTGTCCTGTCTCTGTCTGTGGGTTTTGCTGATCTGATTCCTGATTGTTCCTCCCCAGCTGTGTCTGATCACCCCCCAATCAACTAATGTCTATCCCTGTCTTGTTGCCAGTTCCTTTGTACCCTTGTGTCGTGTTCAAGTTTTCTTTTGTGTTCCTAGCTCTGAGTTTTGATCTGTTTCCTTGTGTTTTTTTTCCCTTGCCTTCCTGCCTCTCTCCTTTGGATACCTGCCCCTGACTGCCTTGTTGTGTAGCAACCCCTTTTTGCCAATAAACAAACATTAGTCTTTGCTTTCCCTTGTGTTTGTTCATGCTTTGGGGTCCTTTATTCTGGTTCTATCAGTTATGGGTAATCAATGACATGTCTAAGACTGTAAAATTCAGAACAAAAATTTCCCACTGGCTCTTTTACTTTAGAAAGAACAATTTATTTTTCCTGTATTTTACATCTAAAAATGGTGGATTCAAGTATTCAAAGTTGTATGAAAGGGTTAAATATATACATACATAATGTATTTATGTATGTATGTTTGTGTGTTTATATATAATATTTTTTGTTAGTTAACAGAACTGAATGACCTTCATTGGATATTTGTATAAAACAAAGATACATTTTGGCCTTTTTTATGTGTCTACTTTTTGGACACTGGATCTTAAGTGTCGCATTTACAAGATAAATATGTTCCCCAGGAAAGTCTTTTATTCATTTGGCTCAAAACTGCACATCACTAACACAGAATCATATGTCCTATTTAAACCATAATCTTTTATTGACCTGGTTGACTTTAAATTTTTTTTTCTTTTCTGACCATCAGTGAAAGCTTCCTCCTATCTGTCATTGTGGTTACATTCCCACAGCTCTCTGGCATATTTTTCATATCTGGAGGCCAGTTGATACAGGAAGGAATCACTTGTCAAAAAACCTTCTGAATGACTTTCCTGTGTGTGAAGAGGGTGTGTGCAGAAAATGTATTTGTGCATCACTGATAATGTGTGTGTTTGTGTGTAATTAAGGTTGGTGTGTGAAATCCAAAACTTAAACAGGAAGCACAAATACGTGACTTGCAGCCAATTTTGTTGTCTCCAAGTGAAATGAATCATCCTGTCAAAGTGTGCTGGTATATTGCTAATAATAACACATGACTTTGAGAGGCAAAAGGAATCACTAACTTCAAGCGTGAGAAAGAGCAGAAACTGAATCTTAATACAGGAAATCTATTGAAGTTACATTTATGAATAAAAGTTTACTTTTGACGTGACGTATCATCTTGCTTAATGATTGGCACAAAGGTTTTCAGCTGTCATTTCCACAGACAATAGCTTATCTTCTAAAAAGCAAAGATTTCCTGTTGAATGATCTACTTCAAAAGTAATTACCTGCAACCTTCTCTTTTGATCTGTATTTTTTGGAAAATCACAATGATTACACTTACTAAATAATTTTAATTACACTGTTCTTTAACAAAATACTGCCATAGGGCAGCCATTGAAAGGACACCACATAACTCTATCTTTTATCATTTTCATAGATCAGTCCTATTAGTCACTCTGTGGGTGGATTTAATTAATTTTAAACCATTTAAAAGTACATGACTGACTATGTTCACAATTCTTACAGTTCAAAAAACTTTCCAGTTGTCATGCTCAGAGTACCCCTTATCCAGTTATATTCTCATCTGTCTGATACACTCTTGTCACTTTAAGGTCCCTTTTCTCTGATTGGTTGACCAGTCTACCCTGTGGTCAATGATTCAGTTCAGCAACTGGGCCTCATGTTATCAATGACTCTGTAATCAATGGTCTGATTTGCAATGAGCTTTCCCTTCTGAGCCTATGAATTTAACATGTTGACAAAACAATGATTGGACATCACACTGGCACATCTAATTGGGGGTGTGGTGAGACACTTTATGTAGATTGGGATAGAATGATGTTTTTTTTTTCTCTTTTAATTATGGTGAAGTCACCATCACCACCACAAAAGAAATACTCCAGGAAAAACCTTCACTTAAAGGTTTCTAAGTCCTGGTGTGTTTAACTGTTTACACCATGACTTACTGTCTATTAAGCAAGGACTTGATTTAAGCTGAGTAAGAAAAATGAAAAAGTCAACTCTGTAGAGGATCAGATGCAGCTCTTATTCCCTCACCTTTGGAAATACTCAGATATTTGGAGCAGGTATGTTTCATGGGAAGTGGGAGAAGTGGTTACAAACCATGACTACCTGTGACCAGCAGAAAACACACGTAGGTTGAGGTTGTATTGCTGTTACATAATAAACCACAGGTTTAGCAATTTAAGAGGCAATTTTGTAAAAGAGGAAAAGCCTTTTTTATGTGAACTGAGAGTTACAGAAGGTGTCATGTTTCTCTGCTCCTCAGGACCTTCTATCAAAATTAAAGCAAAGAAAATTGATTTTGCAGGACATGGGCCCTTTAAACACAGCAATACAGGGATTTTGCTCCATTACTGTCCGTCAGTATTTAGGATCATGCCAGTGTTGATGTATCTGGAGGCTTTATGCTTGACTTTGAATGTTTAAAAGGGCCCATATTTTGCCTTTAAACCAGGTTCAATATTTTTTGTGATGGCTGCTATGGTATATTTACAATTATTAATGTTAAAAAAACAGTCATTGTTTTAAATACTGAGTACCACTTGTCCAGCTGTACTCTCTGTGGCTGGGGCCATGTTTTCACAAAAACTAATACCACCAAAAACAGATAGTTTTTCCCTCCCGTTTACATGAGAATGGTGCCTGGAGTGCCTGAATCTAAAAACATTTGAAACCAGGGTCCAGGGTGGAGCGTTTTGAATTTGTCTCCATGTAGACAACATTCAACACTTCAGTGTGATACGCTGACGTCACCACATGCACAGGAAGGTTGTGCGAGCATACCAGGAACACAACAACAGCAGCTTCGACTGTCAACTGGACAACATGTGTGCTGCTCACCATGCTTGGTTTATTATCCAGACACAACTATCCAGACAGAATTGTTGTCCAGACACGAAACTCCTGCGTCTTCATGTTCATCTTGCCATTGTTATTTGTGAAAAAGTTTGTCTGTACCGGAAAGCCCAGGTGTGTTGTAACACAGCTGTTTCAACAAATCGACATTGTCCTCTACTGGCCTGACATGCATGCTGCAGCGTTTTCAGTCATTCTTGCGTCTCAGTGTGGACTCGGATTGTTTTTGGAAACGCACAGGTAAAAACATTCTGTTTCTGATGAAAACGTTGTAGTGTAAACGAGGCCTGAGACATCTTCCTATCTCCCTTCACCGCATGCATTCAGTTTGCTCTTTTTTAGGATTGGCTTGAAGCCCAGCACCATGTGGTCAGCAACTCTGCATTCATTCTACAGTCTATGTTCTGCATTGGGCTCTCAACCTTGAGATAATAGGTTTAAACTGCTGACAAAATCACACTGGTAGGTCTGTTCGGAGGGGGTAGCTTCTTGTGCCATGAAGAGGGATGGCAGGAGAAAACCTGGCACCAAGGAATTCCTGTCTTGCGGCAGTGCTCTATCACATGAAGGAAACATGTAAAACACACTACCGGTGTGTAAAACTAATAAAGCCTCTTCAATAAACAAATGGCTCAAATCACTCAAATTTGGTCTATTTTTTTCTACATTGACTCCAGAATACTTATCTGCAGAAAATGATGACCCCTGGTAAAGATTATACATCCTTATTTACATTTGTAGATAAAAAAGGACTTATTTATGGCCCAACTCAGGCCTCTGTCGAGGTAGAAAGTGCACATGTTTGTATACACACTAGGGACCTGGTGAGATGGAGCACCACCCGCCTACAGATCCCTAATGGGAGGCCTGTGCACCTGGGTCCACGCGCACACACACACACACACACACATAGTTCCTCATCATATTTCATGTCAGTGGGCATTTCAGCGCAGGCATGAGATACCCCAACATGACAAGGTGGAGCGGGCTTTTCCTGCAAGGTGACATCACAACACCTACTGTAAGCAGATCTCCAACGCGTGCATGTGTGTGAGTGTGTGTCACTGTCCATGTGCATCTGTGTCTATTTCCATGCCCACACTCTTCACACGTCAACACACAAAAGCCACATGGGAGGCCATTGAGAGCTGCAGCAGCTGTGGAATATGTTATTCAAATGGTGTGTGACTGTTTGTGTGTCACGGCATTAATATGTGTGCGTGCGCGTGTTATCATCTCTGCTTGTAGGAATAAACGCCACTGATGTGTCTCTGCGGGGAGCTTATAGAGAATCACTTACCTCTGTGCTCTTACTGCAGCGTAACAATGAGTGACTCAGTTCTTTCTCTTTATCGTATTAGGAGGGGACAGGAAACATTAAATCCAATCAAAAAGCTTTTTTGAAACAACAATGGCTGTTATGCCTCAAATGTCAAATACAGGGTAGTGATGTGAAAAGAAGGAGCTGTGTGAATAAAAGCCAGTCTGAGTTATCAAGTATTCACTATTGACCTTTTGTAGTGTTTTTGTAGTGTTTTTACACACTTACACCTTGTCTTCAGTTATGTTCAGTGTTAGGAGAGTTACTATAAAAATGTATTCCGATAGTTTCTAGTTACCCGTCAGTAACGTAATCCAAGTACCTTTTGTAAGTAATGTAACTTGATTACTTTCAGTTATGTTTGGATTACTCCAATACCAAATATCATCATAAAGACAAAATAAATAAAATCTAGATAAAATCAGCTACATTTGTGTACTCTGAAAGACAGCTAATCAATGTAAACTTGTAAAAAAAAATGAGGAAACTAAGTTTTGGCTGTAGATTACAGTCCTAAAATGAAAGTGCTCAACTCTTGACCTCATAGTACAGTTTATTTAACAAAAATTAAACTGCTTCTTCTACATGGCAGACACTTTATGCTCTGTTTTAATACAGAAAATAAAAACACTGATAAACATTTTTCCTGGGGTGCTGGTTTGGCAGAGTGGTTAGCAACCATGCACGTCCCATGTACATGCTTCTGCCGGTCTGGGTTCAAATCCAGCCTGTGACCAGTTTGCAGAGTGTCTTCCCTGTTTTCTCACCCCCTTCCCACTGTCTGTCTCCTATCAATAAAGCCACAGAATGCCCCACAAAAAAACAAAGATTTTTTCCTGATGATCACTGATTTTCAATAAGATGAGAGATTTGTCATAGAAGGTAAACTCTAGGGGGGACTGTGCCCTTTCAATTAGTATTAGTATTAGCATTTGGGATGGCTCTTATAGCTCTGTACTGAAAAACAATCACCATCCTAACAGTTATATCGACCCAAATTTCAAAAAGATCAACTAGTTAAATTTGCTCAATGGCAAAAAGTTGCAGTTTGGACATCTGTACATTTAAGACATTTTGCCACATTTTTACCTGATTTAAACACCATCTACTGAAAACAGCTGTGAGACCTACTTTTGGGCCTTCTCCAACAAGTTAAGAACTGTTGTACAATTAGACTGTATTTGGATCCTTCAGCTTGATCCTTCAAAGATTGTTCTTATACTATTGTACCATTGAGAACTAGAAATACGTTCAGAGAGTGCAAACCTCCGCAGCTCAGTTATGACAGTGGCTTTTCTGCTCTGGCTGGGCAGCTTAGTGTCTGCTCATGCCTGTCCATGTGGAGAATGCTAAGTGCCATTTACGTTGGAACTGGGAAGAGAGGAGTGTTAATGAGGTGATCTCCAAGTTATCAGCATTCCTGTTACAAAGTTGGAAAAAAGGTGTCAATCTACCAGGCTTTGTGTTAGCAGAAGTCCTCGGCTGGCATCGCAAAGGAAGCTGGGAAATGTTGTGACAAGGGCTTGAAAAACGATGTCAGATTTCTATGCAAAATTTCTTCCCTCTAGATGTTTTGGTCAGAATATGTCTAAAGTACTATAAAAAAGTTAGATTTAAGAATAATTTTGGAGAGAGATGCAATTGTACTAGCTAGGCTGATATTCTAAACTAAAAGGCCATGGCTTATATTAATCCAGTAATTTTTTTACTTGACACTGTTCACCACTGTGCAACAGCTTCTCAATTACCAGGCTCATGTTTCTCCTGGATGACCCCATGGTGCAAAGTAGCAGCTGAAGAGAGCAATTAGCTGTTAGGGACTACTATAAACACAAACTATGTGGGCATGTAGGACTTAAAATGTTGCACTTTCAAGTGTAATATTTGTTAAACATGCACTCTTTCAAAATGTAGGCTAATAATGGTTTGGTTTGTTGCCCTAGTTGTTCATTTCACTGCAGTGCTAAAGTAGCACTGCATGCTTTATGTTGTGGTAGACCAATATAACAAAGTAAAGAATGGAACGAATGCAGAGTTGCTACGAACATGACGCCAAGCATTGCTGATCTGACCCACGACAGATGACTTGTAAATCAAACGGAAAAGACCAGGCCAAAAGAGGAAAAAGAGTCCTTTGACATGAGTCCAACAGAACATCTCAAAGTAAGAATACAGATGGCTCAGGGGTACACCGTTTATGAAAGATGTTTTTTTTTAAAACATTTGCTTGTATCTTGAACAGTGCAATCACACTTTAAGCTAAAAGTAATCAGAGTTGCATCTACTTTCCACTGATTTCATGAATCATTTTAAAGGGACAACCAATGTTTCTTACCTGAAGTTGTGGTACATCATCAAATATCAAAGACAAATATTTTATTTTTTCCCTCTCTTTCTGCAGGTGACTGAAAAATGTCTTTGTCAAGGTTCTTGCAGGTGTGCTTCATGTGACCAGCTCTTTACTGCGTCACTCCTGCATGGCTTTCTGCATAAATGGGACATGTACTCATAGGTTCTTGTCTTTCCTTATGAGTGTGTCTGTTCATGTGTGTGTGCATGGTTGGCTCCCTAGCCTGTGTCTAGCCTTTGCGGCACGGGCCAGGGCTCTGTGGCTGCCCCCGGGCCACCATTGTCCCCGGTCTCCACAGCCCAGTGGCCACAGATGTTCCCCGTTTGATACCGTGCTCCTCGCATATACTCCCCACTCCCCTGGATGTGTGGGTGGCCAAGCGGGGCGCCCTGTTGCGTGTCACACTGGCAAGCCATTGGCCGCCTGGTGCCTGCACGTGACACCGAAAGGGGGGAAGCCATCGCGTCTACAGTTTTAATCCCGTCACCATGCATAATGGAACAGAAGTAGCCCCAAGTGGAGGGAGAAGCTTTGCATGAGGAGGTGTTCATAAAAGGATCATGGGAAAACGGGTGTGAGAGGATAGAAGAAGAGGAAAAGCATGCTGAGATGTTGTTCAAAGCACCTCGAGGAAAAGAAGAAGACAACTGACATCCCTCCCCACTTGTGTATGTCTGTGTGTGTCTGTGTGTGTGCGAGCAATGCATGTAATGCACAAGGAGGGATTGATCTGGTGGCTCAGTGCGACAAACAGGCCATTTAAATTAACGACAGATGCAACGATGAACATCAAGGGACTTTGGCATCACAGCTGAAGATAAAACGATGCTCGTAGGGGAAACATTGTTACGCTTTCTTTCTAAGCACAAAAATAATCCACAGAAATAGATGTGCCATCCTCTCCCTCTGTGCTACCATAGACACATCTCTGAGCTCCTATTTATGAGGTTAAATAAATGGATTAAAAGATATTTTATTTTTGTCATTGCAACAGATTTCCATGCTCTTCTTTGAGCAGTATCTTATAGTCTCATGTTTCAGTAATGGTGAGCATCATTTGGATTTTCATTAATTTGTCACACAGTGCACAATAAAAGTTTCACTGTGTGCAAGTTCCATCTTAAACTAGTGGTTTTACAACTGATATGACAGCAGAATAACTTTCAAAGCTGAGAGAGGTGCTGATATTCTTTTACTCTTACCTGTATGTTAGCCTTGGTCATTGTATCAAATAGTGCTGACATGGGGTAACTGGCTTCATCTCAGCTGAAAGCTGGTGTGTGAACAAGTGTCTGAAAGATGTACACATTTCTCATGCTTGGGCACTTCATGGAAATGGGATGAACAGTATTATACCCTTGTCTTTCTATACAAGCCCTGGGACAGAGCTGATTTACTGACAGGCGGTTTTGGTATTCCTTCATTAAAACAATCCAGTATGTGACTGTGTTACAATCAAAGAGAAGTAAGCTGTCAGTACTCTTGCCTTGCAAACAACTAAAACTTCCTGTTTATCATTTTGGTTGTGAATATGTCACAGCGACAACAGCATTAGTTCCTCCCATTGTGTTGATGGCCTTGTTTACAGGCCAAAAATGTAACACTCTGAAGCCCAATAGCAACCGACATAATAACCTCAAAGCTCCTCTTGAGCAACAATAAGGAGTAAAGAGAAATGTTACGGATGGAGTTTTCTTAGGACCAGAGGTGTCTGTGACTCTTGCTGTTCATCAGTACACTTGTTGAGTTGGAGGACCTGTGAGGGACCCTGTGGTAGGGTAGATACAGTAGCATTAGCATTGTCACTATCTGGAGCTCACATAACAGAGCCAGGGTCAGTTAAAGGTGACAGTGCTGTGGCAACAAAGGACCATGTGATAGATTATGTAACTCTAGTGGTGTGTAGGAATATTAGCAAGGTCCATGACTCTTCTTACTGAGCACTGATCCTAAGGGTCCAGGTCCATGAATCATAGGTCATACATTGCTTAAAAAAGTTCTACAGACAACACAGTCAAAATACAATTAATCAAGCAAACAAAAACCCTAAACAAAACAAAATAACCCCATGCATATCCCATCCCTGTATTTTAACTGCTTGGCACTGGTAGCATAAACCATGCAGTAGCTTTGCTTCTAATTGCATGCAAACATATCAATCCTTAGCACACCTTCCAGCACGAAAAATGTAGCATTTTGTTTGTTTTCAGTTTCCTGTTTAAGAACACACAGTTGAGACATGCAACGTAAAGTGTACAGTTCCTCCTGAGGCACATACATGTGTTTAAGTTTTACCTATCTCTGTGACAATCTTTTAACAACCCTCTTACTCACAAACTGAATTGTTTGTCTTGGAGATACAGTTTTCCAGTTAAACAACTGAAATACATTGTTTGCAAACACATCATTACATGATTTAAAAAAAAGCTGCTACAAAAACTGACACCCACAGAAAATCCCCCAACATTGTTAACAGACAGGTGGCTACAGTTTAGTTCAGCTTGCATGCAACAAGCCTCACTGATCACTTTTTTTGTCTAAATGTGTCAAACAAGAAACATACCACACCACTTCAGGTTATGCAATAGCATCTTATTAACCTGTCACAGCAAAACTGAAAGCATACCAAGAAGGTGTGACAAATTGAGCGTGAAGAGATGACAGGACCTTCATATGAATGCTTCACACTTTAAAAGATTGAAAATCTAAAAAGGAATCTACAGCAGTGACTGATGTGTGAAAGCATATGTGGGATTACTGTAGTTTAGGGTGTTGAGGTGAAGAGGCTTTAAGCTGCAATATTTCAAAAATGATTGGAACTTGCAGTAAATAGGTTGAAAGTTGAGATATGGGTATTGACTGAACCTTACATAACACAGGTGATCTATTTCATAGAATTTGAGGTATACAAGCAACAAAAAAGAGATAAACACTAAAAATCAGACTGCTAGGGCAGAAACATGGAGAAAGCAAGTCAGAAAGAACCGCCATTTTCTCCTGCTCCAAGACACAGCTCAGTCTTAATCAAAATCCCACACAGGAAGAACACTTGAGTATCTTAATCAAAGATCAGCCTGCTCGGTATTAATAATAGAGCAGAGTGCTGGAATGGAGTTTTACTTATTCAAGACTGCACTTACTCGCCTCATATACCTTAAGATTATAATAGGCTCTGGGTGTGGCAGCAGTGTGGGCTGAAGTCAACACAGCCCTTACCTGTGTTCTCATACAGCGGGAAACCTTCTGGTCACTTATTAACTGTGACTGTACGTTCTATTGTGTTAACGTCCGTTGTCCATTTTTGCTCTTCTAGCATTGAGCTGATACTTTTTTATGGGACCAATCCATGTTAATCAGTGTTGATTGTCAGTAAATATTTATGCAAAACATTTTTATGCCTCCATTTCAGTTTCAAACAAATTTTTTTGTAAACAACCTCCATTGTTGAGACATGTCTAAACTAATGTGTGAACAGGGGCACCAAACGGTTAAGAAAGCAACCTCTTTGATTTGTTAAAAAAGATGCCGAATGATCCCTTACCTGTATAGCACTTTAACTCAATAATGAAGCCACCATAGCTACACACTGGGTAGGTTGAAGTAAAAGGGAACATAACTATTAAATCACATTACTTATAGTCTAAACTTGGGATTCATATTCACAGTATATTCATAATTACCATATCATAAAAAATCCTCCTCATCACTGATCCACCTCTGTTTTCAGTCTGTCCAAGACACTCTATCAGAGCTCCTGTGATAATTGGTAAGGTTGGCATTGGTTAGCGCAATGGCTTTACATTCTTTGGCCAGTCTGTTCCCTGCGCTGGGCTTGCTACTCCAGTCATGGTATAACTACCAATTCCATAGTTTGTAGTGTGACTGTCTGCCTTCTGATAAGCAGTAAAGTGTGAATATACAAACCTAGCTAGCCCAAAGTTCCGTGGAGGACTGGAGGCTTGTTTAGAAAATCCTAAAATTCAAGGCAAGAACATTTCAGCTAATGGTTGTCCTGACCAGTTTTCAAATCTGCCAACTTCATAATGAGTCAAACACAGTTATCATTACTTACTGTTTACTGTATTTGGTTAAATATGCAGTTAGAGTACCAAACTGCACTTACTTTCATACCACTTCTTTATGTTTTTCTTGCAGGTGGAAAATAGCATTCAAGGTGCATTACTGCCAATGACAGTACTATCAATAAAAGCAGTTATTTTATATCATAAATAGCACACTGAATGCCTCAAAATGATTCTTTTAAAATCTTGAAGACTGAACATCACAGTGGTGTACAAGTGATATCATATATTGCTTTCTTCCTCATAATTTTTGAATCTCTTCTGAAAGATACAGTTTTTAATAATTAATTTAGTGCAAAAAGTAATATTTAAAGGACGGGGTGGGGTAAGGCTGCAGAGGAAGTGCTATTATGTGCTTTGGTCTGCTCCCATTCTGACAAGAAGTATTTTTATATCTGAGAGATACATACTCTTCGAAGACCTTGATTTGTTAAGGCTGGCCACGGGGAAAAATATTCTTAGCCTTATTTTGGGTCCCATTTGATAGAAAACCCACAGCAGCCAAGAAGAGCCCACAGACCTGGAAGGGTCACGAGCAGGATTTTACATGCTATTACAGCTCACGTACATGGTGGTAAACATAGACACAGCTGTGCCTTGAGCAAACTGGAGGACTGTACAAGGAGACCCCTCATGGAATTACGGCACATGCTCAAGTGTCTTTAGAAGGACATGTTACAAAATGACAGACACGTAGAAGGAGTGGGCAAAAAGTGCAGTGATGTTAGAAGTGATAGTGAATCACCATTGTGTTATTGTAACCACAAACAGACGTTGGCCAAAATGAGGCCTGGCCAAATCATGTAGTGTATGCATAAAGATATTTACAGAAACAAATCTGTTTAAACTGTCTTTAGGTCCATGGTCTACCATGTTCTTAAAGTTTTTTGCATAGCCAGGCCAAGGCTATTTTGTACATGTAACATTGACCTTCAAGTGCATTCTATCAGAACATAAGCCTCTGATTTTTATGGCCCAGACATTACTTGTGGGGCATGCATGCTGGTTAACCTTTAAACAGGCCTTTGTATTATAAGGAATTCTTTCATTTTAAGAAGGAATTTGTTTTAATAAAGATTGACAGAGTTTACCTTCCACCTGGTTTGGTACCTTTCCAGCAGTCGTGTTCTCAGATTATCTGTATATCTAACCCTCACCTTCAATTCTCAACCCATTTTAAACCACCCCTACACCCACCCACCTCTCAAGTACTCCTGGAGAGAACAGAGGACACCTCGTAACATCACACCTGCCTTCCCCAAGGGCAACATGGCTTGGGAAAATATCTGAGGTAGGCTTGACTTTCCCTCTCTTCTCTCTCTCTTTCTCTCCCTCCCTCCCAGTCTTTCTCTCTTTCTTCCCTTCTCAAGAGATGGTATTTGTTTTGATGGAGTGCCTCTCATTAGGTCAACCCCAGAATTCTGGAAACTACTGTGTTTGAACAATCCCTCCACTAATTTCCAAGTCTGATGCAAAGTACTCAATGTTCAAAATAACTGACTTGCCCTCTAAATTGTTGCTAATTTTAAGAGGGTGACCTACATCTTGTCTGGGTCAAATAGAAACTCTTTATGTATATATAGCACATCAAAATCGGGTTTTCTTGTGTGTTGTTCAGATAATCTTCCAGACATGGCTTTGAGATATGCTGCGGTCTTATTTTAAACCATCATTCTGTATTTTCCTTGAATGTTATCTTCAGTAACTTGTACTTGTGAACACAAGGCTTTTCCACTTAAGGCCTCTAAATCCTTTGAGACAAAAAGCACAACAGAGAAAATCAAACATGGTCTATAAAGCCATGTCTGGTCATGTCACTCCAGGACTCAGATGCAGCGTGCTACAGACAAAACATGCAGGCGTTACATAGGATTATTGAAGAAAACCTGAGCAGACAATAGCATGCAGCGATACAGAAGTGCAGAGATTCGTGCAGTGACAGCAACAATGGACATGTGTGGCGTTGAGATAGGCAGCCGCTTTCTAATTAGCTCAGTGGGAACACCCTATTGTCTCTGGTTGGGGACTACTGCACTTCAATGGCACCTCACTTGTAGATTGGTACGCCGCAGACCCAGTTGGATGGGGCTGGGCCATTGTTGAGGTAAATGCTATTAACTTTTAAGCCGAGTGAAGCATAAAAGTGAAGCTGGTGTAAATTACAATTCCCCTGCACATAATCCACTTGCTGATGGAAGACATTACAGCGGCCTTGTGTCTTGACAACAGATTATGGTGGCAGCTTTACCTTACCCAGCTTGCAAATAGGGGAAGCCATGGGATTTCTGTTTTTATCCGCCCCATCCCTTCTTCATCTTCTCTCTCTCCCTCCCTCCTTTTCTGTCCTCCAGTCCTCCCATTGATCTCGCAGTGGTATTCAGTATCTGCCAATGGTGGATGCCTGCAGGGGGGCCACCAAATCCATTATTAGGTAGGACAACAGTTTCCACACTGTTTCAGTCATACATACTATAAGGAGGCAGGGAAGGTGGGAGAAAGACAGGGGAGATGTGTGGAATATGCTCAGGTATGCAATAAGTTTTAAACTTAGATGATGAACCAATAGAAACACAAATGAGGCACAACAAAGGCAGCTCACAGCACATGTGTCATCGAGACCACATATGTGCCATACTATGAGTGTATATGGAGGGAACATGGCTTTAATGCTTGCAAACAGCCTGCAGGGATTTACATACATCCTCTGTGTACCTCTTCTCAGGCTTAAGTTAATTACTACTGTTGTATGTAATATATTATGTGAACATGTCTGCACAAAAAAGTTGGATGAGTTTAATTTACTTGAAGAGTGTGATTTATTTTGACAACTGAGCAGCTCAAAGCATTACCTGCATGACTAAAGACATGAGATTAAAAGAAGCGTGAGCACAAGGTGTGTCGACTGGGTCTCCTATTTCAGTTTCAGCATTCAGATTCTGGAAGACATCTCACATACAGTAAGGACAGAGTTTTTAACAGCTTTTCAGTCATCACCAAAGGTGGACCTCGACCTGGATCCGGACTGAGTGATGGCTCTGTCTGTACTCTAAACCAATCTCTGATTAATTTGCAGTGCTGATCCTATTTACTTTCAGTTTCATTTTCTAATTGTTTACTTTAATCAAGTTGATCGCTTGTTTGTGTTTTCCCACTAGTTTGTTTTTGAATGTTTCGTGTTTTGCCTGTTCTAGCAACCTTGCTGTTGATTTATTATGTGAGTGTGGGTTCGTGCATTCCATATAGTGCTGTCCAAGTGAGGGAAAGAAAAAGAAAGCAAGTGAAAAACTGAATGACAGAAAGAATGAGTAAAGGGCAAAGAGAGAGAGAGTGAAATCCAGAACCTCCACAAATAAAATAATTATCTTCCTATCACTTCCTTGTTACATTATATTACAACAATTCAGCTGAAAATCAGTGACATATGACAGATTATTATACTTTAAGGTGGATTTATCGTTTTCTGAAGATGTTGACTATTTTGAAGTAAAAGGAAGAGAAACATTTTTAGTCAATGCTTTGTATGCACTTGTTTTTGTCTAAGAAGATCCACCTTTTATTTGTTGTTTTCTGAAGATGTTAACTTTTTGACCTGAAGTGTATACTTTATATTCTTTAGGCTGGAAACTCTCTAATTTAAGAAAAAATAGGGTTATTCTGCTCTGTTTGCACTTTAAAAATATGTGTATATGCTGAGTTTTTTGTTTTCTATAAAATGAAATAAAGGTCTAAATTTATTTGCCTGGGACTACTTTTATTTATAGTAAAGAGCTAGCTGTGAGCTCAGTAAAACATTCTGCATTGAAAATGGACTATAAATATTGCCGAAACCATGAAAATGTATACATAGGGGAAGGCTACAAGACACAAACTGGACTTCTTTTTGGACCTTTTAAATAGATGAAATGTTATTACCTTGACCACAGTGACTTTTAATTGAATACCCTTGATCTACAGTGTAATGTATAGAGGAATAAGACAATACTCAAACTTCTGATCAACCTTTTACAAATCCCAACGGAGGATGTAGACAAGGGGAGAATTCTTCTTTATTCTTCTTACACCATGGATATTTTGATAACAGATTCTCACTGATGAATGGTGAATACTTAATATGCTGACAACACACTTTGTTTTCTTTTAGTTTGGTTTAGGTCTTTATACTATGCTTTGCTTCCTATTATGTTTGTACAACAATAAATGGCATAAGTTATTTTAGTAATATCAACAGAAGCAAACATAAGAATTTAAGTGATAACAGTAGAACATATTTTGATATCAATCAGTCAATTAATCTTTATTTGTATAGCGCCAATTCATAACAAGTGTTATCTCAAGACACTTTACAATAGTGCATAAAACTCTTCATTTTATGGATACACATATATGCATAGATACAAATACACATATATAAAATATACATCAACATATACATACAGATACATCCAACATCAGCATCATTTGTTTCAATAGAAGAGTCCTACTTCCAGCTTGTCCCTCCATTAGTGTTTGCTAACCTTAATATAGGGTGATATGTTGGCATTTCCTCAGTGGTGGGAATGTGAAAGAGGTTCTGGCAGTGTTGGCAGCATTACACAAATTCATCTCTGAAATCTGAAGAGAGCCATGCCTCACCTGGAGAAAAAGGTGACTTCCTCTCCCAGGCATAAGTTGACCTAACTTGACGCAGCTGTCCATGTGATAAGATGAGCCAGCCAAAGGCAGCTCCAATGTTCGGTGAGTTTGACTGACACATGTGCAGGCAAATCAGAAGTGAGCTTTAAATGCTGATTTAGGATGTCTTTTTATTGGTTAAAAATGGCAAAGGTTTTTCACAACAACATTTAACTGACAAATTTACCAACAAATCAGCGTGGCAAGCATGATGAAAAGTTTGGGTATCTCATCCCAGTTAGTTAAAATGGGGGAGGGGGTTACTGTTTATGGATATTTGTAGCAACATATAACACAAAGCCTGAAAATATAATGCCTTGGCTAAACTGGTCACCCTAGACTTACATATCAACATCCAAGTTAATAGTCCAGTTTTAGTTAGACTAACAGCTGTGACTCTTTTCAAACTGTTTGTATTGATTAATATATGTCAGTATGTGCCAGGAGCTTGACTACTGCACACATTGGTGGAAATTTGAAATCATTTCAGATGTAGCAACACGGCTAAAAAACAGCTGTAGGTTGTACATTTTGCCAAACACAATGATTCTTAGTCTTACATGTTGACAATTCAAACCTCTTAATCTCATCATAAGCTATGGTTTCCACTCTGGTAGGCGTCTAAAAATAGTATTTGTGGAAATGTCTGTCAAGCTGAATGAATGGACGAAGCCAAATTATTTAGTCTGTCATTTTCCATATTTTTTCCTAATATTTCATTCTCAAGGGTTTTGCATGAAGCCAGGATGAACTATAAGAAAATAGCCTTGAATATGCATTTGGAACATGTTGGAAGACATCATACCTTTTTCCTCCAACAGGTGGTAAACCAGTACAGCTACATTTTTAACCGTTTTTATAATTTTCCAGTTAATACTTCAAATAAACAAATAAACTGCTTTAACTTAAAGGCAAATACTGCCATCGTTGCACTGGACTTATTGTTCAGTATAGGACTTTTGCAGTCCTTTTTAACAACGTGCCCTCGTTCCTTAGACCACCACCTTTTTATCAGTGACATTTTACTATTGTGATGTGTATGTCTAGTAGGGATGGGATGAAATATCGTTTGGTGAAATATCACGATACAAAACGAAACGCATCGAGTTAGAAAAAAATGGATCGCGAAATAAAGACGTCACATCCAGTAACAGCGTATGTGACCAGAAGTGACGGCATCAAACATTAGCGGCAACTACCTTACCTCCAAAAAGCCGAACGATGGAGTCGAATGAGGTCGTAATTGAGGACGCTCCGCCTGGATACAAGTCATCTGTCTGGCACGAGACTACAACAGAGTAACTGACAAGACTAAGACGTGTGTAAACTTTGCTATGCTGTCATTCCGTACACCGCCTCCAACACAACAGACATGAACCACCACCTTCAGCGTCACCATAAAAATGTGAAGACAACCCTGGTGAAAACGAGCCTACCGCTCATTAGCATACACTCTTTCTAACCTCTCTAGGGTTTGAGAGAGTGTCATTGTTTGTGTTTGGCCTGTTAGGCCTTGTGTTTTCCTGTGTGCAACTCAAACAAAAATTAATAAGTTGTAATGAAATGGTAATATTTTTTCTTTTTTACTTTTTTGATATTGTATCGTGACATATTGTATCGTGACCCAGGCATATCGAGGTGCAGCGTATCGAGAGTTTAACTGTATCATCCCATCCCTAATGTCTAGTATGAACAAGTTGGTTAGGAAGAATTTAAGAGCAACCTCTCTTAAAACATTGTAGAAATTTCCATGTAGGTATGTGCAAGTAGACCTCTGATTTTGTATTGCTGTTGTTGCAATAGGTTGGGCTTGAGGAAATACTACACAGATACTGACGATATCAAAACACCATCAGCAACTGGCAGCATGTAGTACATGCAACACACACAAAACAGACATAAACAAACATGTACACTGTGGAATATCCAGGGGGCCACAGCATCAGTAGTGATGGCCAGTGTGCCAGTCTGAGCGTGAGTGTGTCTAATTCCAGACTAATGCCGTCTCCCCCTCAGGTCCACTGTCCTTGGCTGCCTGCCACTCTCCCAGTACTCACTATGCTCCTTTAAAAGCTTTTCAAGGAAAAAGTCGGGGCATAAAAGCAAGATAATAAACAGATAGAGGGAGGAGGACACAGAACACTATTTTTCAATAAAAATTTTAGACAGGTATTTTATCTGTGCAGTGTGCAAGGCAAAGAAAGGCACTGTGTTATGATATTTGTCTGGGGAGAAATGAGGCAGTCTTTGTTTGTTTCATTCTGCAATAAAGTATAATTAAAGTCACATGGTCAGGGTTCTTCCATTGTAAAATGAATCTGTGTAAAGTTCTGTCCACAGACTCTTGGAAAAAAGCAAAAGGGAGAAAAAAAATCTGTAAATCAACAATTTTCAGATAATAAAATATTCCCCCCAAAATCTTTGTTATAAAGGAACTTGTTCCATATCGCTCGAATATCAAGGCAATATGGATTTTCTCTAGGAGGAGTTCTCACCCTCAAACAAGTTCAAGCTAAACTACTTGATCCAGAAGTTATATCCATCAAACTGGACAGCAGCCTGAAACTCTACCTTTAGGAGAGGTGGCTGCCAAATTTCTGATATTTTGTTCAATTCTTTCGATAAAATGTTTTTTAGTTTGGCCATTAGATGAAACAAACATATGGTATGACAAGAAAAAGATGAGACTCAGCAAAAGTTTTAGAACCCTTTTATTACAGAAATTCTGAACGGATATGGATGCACATGTTATATTTACCTCACATTCCCATGATAACATAAAAAAATTCTTGTTATATTTAAAGAAATATCAAAAAATGGCACATTCATTTTGGGAAAACAGCTTCTGTTACTATAGATAACATGATAAATAAGATATCATCTCAAAGAAACAGCCATAAATTTATCACTATTAAGGAAAAAATAAAGCTAAATAAAATATACAATTGTTTCGTCGTTTCGTACTTCATAGAATCTTTGCTATACTTCTCCCCAGGTACTCTCCTGACCCTGTATATACATCTCAGTGACCCACTTTTGGGTCCCAAACCAAAATGTGGGGACTCCTACTATACACTAACGGGCCAAATATTACCTAAAACCAGGAGAAGATAACTTTGTTTATTTAAAGACACATATTACTTTAACTCTTAGTGTCAGGGGGTCAATTCTAACAAACTGAGTCGATATCAGCTTCATAATTATTCAACTTAAGGAGTATTACAGGTTCTGATATTTGTTGTCATTGGGATTTATTAAGTTAGTAAACAATGTGTATGTAGTGTATTTACCTTACATTCACATTTTTTTATTGGTATATTGAGAAGCTACATAAAAGTTAAAGTAAAAGCAACTCTGGCCAACTATATAAACTAATTTCTTGTCAATAAATGGCCCATTTTCACATTATTATACACCATGGTCTATTTATTACGTTACAATCATGCATAGCAAATATATGCAACATTTTTTATGTACTGTCTGTGTCTTGTTGATTTCTTTATGGGACGGTTTAACAAGTTTCCCTAATGTGAAGGCTAAAATCTATAAACAACTGAGACTAAATCAAGGGCCACGTCAAGTATGAATGACACCGACATATGGCTATTTGCAAGTTTTCCATCCCTATTTTACACAGTTGAATTATAAAGCAATAGTTAAGAAATATTTCCCACACCTTTTTTAGCCTTGGCCGCTGTGAGCATACACATTTCTGCATGTGTGTAGCGTGCTGTGCAGATGCATGCACTGCTCCAGGCCTCTGGGGCCCGCGGCTTAGTGACATTATGCTTGAGGCTGCCCCTTTTGAAACCTGACGCCTGGAGCAGGAGCTTACAGATAGTCAGGTTGAATGAGCCTTGGGGGGAATAGCAGACTACAGTGGGGCAAACCAACCAGTCAGGCCTGTGTGGCCTGTTGTTGTGTTGTGTTCTGCTCTTTGACTCCAAACCCTCTCTCTCTCTCTCTCTCTCTCTTACATGCCCACCATTCTGCAGTGACAGAACATGCACAGAAATGAGCTTGCAAATATTCATTCACATGTAATGGATATAAACACACACACTTATGATTTAAATATTATTTCTTCTTGCATCCAGCCTGGCATAACGAGACATGTCCAGGAGCACACCTATCAAAGTGTGTCATCTACGGCACCTAAGGCCTTTTCGAGTGCCTCTCTCTCCTCCCTCCTCTGGTTTTGTTCTCTCGAGGAATCCAGAATAAATATGCCCTCCACACTATTTGAAACACATATTGTCATCACAATTACCCCCTAGATATGCATTTCAAGTAAAGAACTACAGGCATTTTTTTTAGGAGATGCCAAAACATAAATGCTGCGCTTCAGGTAATGGAATGAAAAGGATATATTTAGAGCGGTGGAATTTAAATACTTGACTCATTCATTTTTTCCTTCTTTATTCATCTAATTTGAATGTCTGTTATCTGGTGTTTGGAAGGCTGCCTGGCCATCTACAAAGACAAGCAATTATCACATTAAAAATCTCTATTTTGATGTATTTATTTGGGGAAATTTGAAGGAGCGGTCCAGCATTTGACACACTGAATGTTTCAAGAAACAGGACAGTTTTAACCACAGTGTCTTATCATCTGCTACAGTCTCCTGTCTTTCATTGGCAGCAAAGATAATACAAGTGAAGAAATGCACACAGCTCTTTTCTTTTTATACATGCCCTTTTGGACACAGCATTGACATAATGGAAGGCTTGTGATGGAACAAGAGTATCAGATAGTAATGTTGTCACAGTTGTTGGGTATATTTAGCATTTAGATTTTTAGAAGTTCTTTATTTGAGGACTAGAAAACTGTAGTTTACTTCTCCCAGCTTTAATCAAAAATCCCTCCTGCCTCAAAATGATTCAGAATACAGCAGCTGAGCTTTCAACCAGTTGCGACAGACGACATCACATCATATCTTTACATTTGCTCCCTGTTAGTTTTTAACAGATTTTAAGATTTTATTGGTCATGAATATAAGTCCAAGCTATATCATTGAACTACTTGACACCCTTTGAACCACCTAGCAGCTTCAGATTCTTGAGCAAGGGCCTTCTGATCATTTCACAGTCAAGACTTAAAACTAAAGGTGATCTAGCTTTTTTTCGTCAGAGCTACTTGGCTTTGGAACAGTTTGTCTGTGGAGAAAAAGCGTGTAGCCATCGATAACTCCTAAGTGAGTATGCTATTCTCTGAACACTCACTTTTTACCTCTGCCAAAGAGGTCATGTTGGGGCTCATAGGAAATTAGCCCCAATTATTTTTTTCATACTTTTAGCCTATTTATATATTATCAAATGAGAATCACCACATAATTTCAGTATATTTTTTGACCTGACAGATACGTTCTTTTAGTTTGTCTAATATCCTATAATTTGTCACTATGCTGTAAGTTTTTACTTTACTCTATTTTTTTTTTACCTCCGTCAAGGAGGTTATGTTTTCGGGAGAGTTTGTCCGTCTGTCTGTTGCTCAGTCTGTCTGTCTGTGAACAAAATAACTCAAAAAGTTACGGATGGATTTTGATGAATTTTTTAGGAAATGTTCAGCATGGGAAAAGGAAGAAGTGATTGAATTTTGGTGTTGATCTGGATCACCGTCTTGCCGCCATGACGAAAAATGCGACTTTTGTGAACAACTACTGAACTACAATAGATGTCATTATGAAACCAATTGCTAGTGATATGCTTTCATGGTCAAGGATTCTAAATATTTACATGAAATAAAGGTAGGACTAATATTTATGAAAAAAATCACAATATGGGAGAGGACTGTGGTGCTGGCGGAGGTCTGCGCTCTCCGAGTGCTTTTTTAGTTTTATGTATTTACTCGTTTAATGCTTTTATTTTCTTTTTATCATAGGTCCTCCTGGTCTGTCAGTTTGTGTTGCTGGGGTCTTGCATTGCCACCAGTGTTCACTGATTTTCTGGCTGTATTATCTTACCGTTATTTTTGAGATGTCCTTGCTCATTTGGAGTTATTGCATTAGTTCTCAGGGTTATAATTTAAAAAGTTAGTGTCCTTGGTTTGTTTTCTTTGTGCTTGAGTCCATGTGCTTTATTCTTTTTTTGTACTTTTCTAACAGTGTTGTGCAAATGTTCATTATTACTGCTATTATAACATGGATTTATGGATTTTGTTAAAGGCAAATGATATCAAAATTCCTTCCCAATCATTAAACTAACATCTCTGGTCATGATTCATGTGTTGAAAATAAAGCAGACGAGTGTTACATTTTAAAGGTTAACAGCCATGGGTGTTCATCTGCAAGAGCATGTGCACTCTTGTGTGTGTATATCTGAATTTAAGTGAATATGTGCAAATGTCTGCTGACTTGCACACATCAGGCCAGACAGATGAGGATGACAGATGTGAGTGTATTTGTGCATGGGCGTGTGTGGGCAGAGGAGGAGAGGGAGGGGGGGTAAGGATTCGTGTGAGCATGATGGAAAAATGTCGAATAGACATGGGAACACAATGACTGCTCTTTGAGTCTCATCCCTCTCCCCATCACTGCCTCCTCAGCCCCCCCACCCTCCTTAAGGCACAAACTCTGCCAGTTGTCACCTTAGAGTATTGCGGGCCTGGCTGAAGCACTCCACTCCTCGGGAGGAGAATGTCAGCCCAGGCTCCAGGCAGTTTTGACAAACAGAGTATATATTGATACATGATAAAGTATGCTAGAAATCACCCGACTGCTGAGGGCTACTATAGTTTTAATATCATCATTTGAATTAACAAGCATTCTGTGGAGAAATAATGAGCTTTCATTATTCAGAACATCATCCTTACCCCGGCGGAGACTCGCAGGGCTATTAGTGCTTGAGAACTTAATGAAAAGAAGATAAAGAAGGTTTGAGATAAAAGTTTGAATGGCCACACTCGGTAACCAGAGTTAAAATTTAATGCAGCCCCACTGGATGACGGATGAGCTTCTTATCTGGGGCCTGGGGAGCGGGTAGACAGGGGGATCCACTTTGAAAGGTGCCATTCTGAGGAAGGTGAAGGATGTGCACCCCTCCTGCTTTGTCTGACAGGCCTTGTGTGGTGTAAGGGCCAATGTGGACCCCCACCCTGATGCTAAGTGATTCCAAACTATAAATAGCTTTTTGTCCTACACAGTTTAAGCGCAATATTAGACGTAGGACCAAAAACATGCTGGCTCCACCAAAATGATATCCAATTAAATTAACTTGAATTTGATTGCAAAAATATGTTGGACTATCACTGTGCCCAAAGTAAAGTCTGATTTCCTTCCTTTCTATAAGCATCAGCTTGAGCGTATTACATAATTAATGAATAGTTATCAACAAGAAAAGATAATTGAAGCCCATAGGAGTTAAAATGAATATAGATCAGCAAAAAAAGTAAAATACTTTAAGTAAAAACACTTAATTTAAGGTCAAAATTTTCCCCATTAACTACTTACTTATCAGTGTACTTATTTGTGTTATTAGCTGTCTGTCATTAGCAGTACCCAGTCATGTAAATAAATTATTCAGCACAGGCACAAATGTCGCCAACATCAGTTCAGATCTATTGTATTGTATTGGGGTATGGTGAGTTTTTCTGAGAGGTGCAGAGAAAGAAGGGGGTAACTTTGCAGCTTCACTGCCTCAGGATACAGGCTGTGGGTCCGTCTGGTGGTTTGGGCTTGTATGGACCTGCACTTTCTTAGAGTTCATTTGTACCTTATTCTGTGTGACCATATTCTAAATAATATCAGTCCTTTACTAAGACTTTTCTCTCATTAATCTCCAAATAACTGCTTATAAATTGGAATGAAAGGGCATGTACATTTATTCTGAACTCATATATGCTTGGATCTGGATTGGGATCACCACCAAAAACAGAGGAATTTTTCCTTGTGTCATAACCAATGTCTCCTGGAATATTTATCAAATTTTGAGAAAAACTTTCCGGTAGTGGACGTGTGGAAAGCTACCCTATCTCACAATGTCAACAAAGCTTTCGAAAAAATCCAGTATCTTCATCTGTATTTGGATCATCACCAAAACAAATCAGTTCTTCCATCTGTAGTGACCAAGATTCCCTGAAAAATTAAAAGTATCTTCTTGTTTTTTTAGGGAAAATAGGTCACAGAACATGAAAGAAATAATAAGATTACAGTGGTGATTTGAAACCAGATGTGGATCCAGGAAAAACTTAAATGATTTGTTTACATTGTGTGGAATTTCCACATTTTGGCTAATAATTCAATAAGTTCTCAGTGGATTTTGATGATTTAATCAGTGAAAGTTGGTCATGATACTCGTGAGAAATGATCAGATCTTGGAGGCGATCCAAATCTGGATGTGGATCCAAGATTTCTTTCAAGTAAACCGTGCAGGATCGGGCAGTTTTGACCACATCTCGCCCAACAAAGTCCCCCATGTTTGTGCTCTTGAAGCACTTCCAGTTGATTTTTTTCACAAACTGTCAAACGCTTATGGGTGTCTTTCTGATTGCCAATGATGTAACCAATTATCAGTGAAAATGTTTCCACAATGCAATGAACAGATTCTGCTTATACAAAAGTTTTGCGACGTGGCAGTTGCTATTGAAGGGGGCTTTCTGATTGGTTTGTTGGCTGACTAATCAGAGAGTCATGTATTATTAATAAGCAACCAGTATGCTAATTATTATGCTTAAAGTAGCTATTAACAGTAAGAATTATGACCATAATATTAAATGTTACCAAAATATTTTCAAAAGTGGAAAATCATCTGAACTTTTTCATTTTTCACAGCTTCAGTCTCATTTATTCATGGAGGATTGCCTCAGGATAAAACATCTTCATTCTAACATCCCTGTGGTGTTGCCTTTCCTCCAAAATAAGAAGTGTGTGCTGGGTTTCCTTTGGTGTGCACTGGCTGCAGTGTGTTACATAACTAACATACACTAAGATGTCAAGGGATGGGAAACATTGAATCCAGTGTGTTTTAATTTTAC
Organism: Scarus forsteni; assembly: GCA_036419115.1. Lineage (NCBI taxonomy): Eukaryota > Metazoa > Chordata > Actinopteri > Labriformes > Labridae > Scarus > Scarus forsteni. The sequence continues at coordinate 2,358,451 of JAZDUH010000049.1, forward strand.
ACTATTCTACACAAGTATCTATTCAGAAAAGTGTTATCCCACAAATACTGCTTCTATCAGAAAGAAAATCTGTTGATAGTGAGACATCCCAATGGACTAGTGCAGTAAAACACTCATAAACACACTGTGCACATGGAGGACAGGCACACACACACGCACAAGAAAAAAAAAGACAGCAGCAAGCACTCCTGGAGTCCCTCCGCTTGATGCTGTGTTTGTCCCAAGGGCCTTAAGGGAAGTATGTTTGCTTGCTGAACCATTGTAAAGTCTCCAACAGACATGTCTAGCTTGCTGCTGCGCTGTGCTGTGCTGTTCTCTGCTGGAGGAGATCTCTGTGAATGGGAGGGGAATGCATTGATTTGATGAATGAGTGCATATTTGTGGGAGTACTGGTGGCCAATGTGCAGTCTGGTGCGAGGAGTTATTTTTGTGGCTAGAACTTGACAACAAAGCCTTTAGCTCTAAGCGCAGACTGCTAGAATCACAGCTCAGTGAGAAGCTAGCACAGATGTTACTCTTATATTGTCTTTATCTGAAGGATAAGAGCCTCGCTGTGGCATTTCAGCATCTGTAGAAAGAACTTAGAATAGCCTATATAGTATGTGAATGTGGTCTGAAATGGATACAATTATGTGCATCAAGTTAAAGGATGCAATCAGTGACACGCAAAACTTTAAAAAGAGCAATAGAAACATGATGTTAATGAAAACGTTTCTTTTCTTACTTTTTTTTAATGTTTTACCAGGATTGCTAAGGTATATAAGAATATTCTCAAGACCTCCACTGCTAGCCACACTGGTCAACAGGAAACATGTACAGATTTACTCTAAACTCAATATGTCATTCAATGTCTTTGCCAAAGATATGTCTAGTTTCAGAGAACATATCTCAATTTCCTTTTCCGAAATGTACAGAAAATTCTTTGCACCTCACAAAACCGCAAAAAATGTACCTATTGTCTTGTTTTCATACAAACTGCTATGCATTGCATTTATTTAGCAATTATCACCTCTTGATATAACTTAAGGCTTCCCCCTGGGTCAAGGGCTCCCCTTCAAGAATTACTGATGTAAAAAAAATGCCCTGCTTAGACAAAGGTTGTAGAGTTAAAAACACAGACAAAAGAGTATTTCGAATAAAACTCATTAGGAACTACAGCTGTCACTTTGTTCTTGATATAGTATAGTAAATAGCACATAATAGCACCTGAAGTAATAAACTGGCCTAACCTCTTCTACGTAACCATCCACACACTCATGTTACTCTCTTGACTTCAGCGGACAGAGAGTGAAGTACATCTTGAGAAAATTGACGCTGTGTGAAAAGCAGCTGGTTTACTCCTTATCTTAGACAGCTCTGCAGGCCTCTGTTGGCCCCCCACCTCAGTGTACAGCTGTATGATGAAAGCATGGGAAAAAATACCTTTTTTGCCTAAAATCTCTTAAAATAATCTGCTTAAATATATTATACATCAAGTAACAGATTATAAAGACATGTAAACATGTATGGTTAAAAAAACTGGCATCCTTTATGTTAATTCCACAATAACTGATGGGCTCTTCTTCAATGTTTTTATTTGTTTACTTAATCATTTCTTTTTTGGTGGCAAAATTCTAATAGAAGCTACCAACAAAAGAGAGACTGTATTGTGAAGCAAAGATATAGGGGACTGCTAAACAACATTACCCTTTCTGTATAAAAAAGAAGAGAAACTATACATCATCATGTAGCACTTTCAAGTTTGCAAACAGAAACTTTGGTCACTTTGTGTTGATTACAGGTTAAACTACACTAAACATGAAAGTCAAGGAAATAATTTATAGACTAAATTGTTAGAGGTCAAATCAAATTGTTAGAGGTCCTTTGTGAACAGGGCTTTAGACAAACAAAGTCTTGGGTTTTCGATGTTAAAACAATGTCAAACCTGTGTCAAACGCACACACAAAATGCTTGGGTTTTACAACATCTTCTATTAAGCTCAAATAACTGGCCTCAAAGTATTTCAGGCTGTTTCTGTACAGCCTGCTGTTGCACCTTGTCCCATTCCCATACAGAAAGACATATGCTGCCAATGTGCTCTCCAGTTTATAAACTCTTAAGATGGCCAATATAATGTTTCTAAAATGACCAATTAATACTTCTACTAGAACAATAAAGTTTGACACCAAACCCAGGTGTTTCATGGTAAACGTAAATATCATTTGAATGCTTGGCTTTTACAATACAATGCCATGATGTGGTTTACACTTCAAAGAAACTCCTTAATTTTTTAAGTTCCCATAAATTTTTCTTATCCATAATGGCAACCTCATTTATGATGGCTGTATAACTTTAATTAAACACACCCACATGTGTCGACTGCTACAAGCATTTAACACGGAACAGCAACAATATGACCTGGTAAAAGACGTGAGGGAGAAATGGATCAGGCTGTTCTAGGGTTTCATAGGCCGGTTGGTTTGCTTGAAGGACCAGAGTTGAGAGAGTACTTTAAGGTTAATTGTATTTATGAGGCTATTGGCTTGACCAAATAGCCAAATATTTTGACAGCTGCACTAAGTAAATCTATATGCCACTCAAAACCTGGCTTATTAAGACTAGTCACTGAGCTCTATCAATTAATTCACGTTGATGACTCCTGGAGTCTTTTTTGTACATTTGTTTGTTTGTTTTTCACTCAAGGGAGTTCTTTGTGCATGGAAGAAGCTTGTAAAAACTACTTGTAGTCATTTAATGAAAGTCAAGTCAGTTTTATTGTACTATGCTTTTTAAGGATATACCAGAGACACTTGAGTAATCATTTTGCAGCAAGACAGCAAAAATATGAAGAATCTGGTCTGCCATGAACAAAAACATATTATGTGAAATATTTAATTTAAAGGAAGTACAGCCTTTAGTGCAGCAATAATTCAGCTGTTGCGATTATCAACAAATCCAACAGTGTATAATATAAAACTGATTGATTTTACTGTATTCTATGTTAAAATTTTAAATAAGTTGTTCTAAAATATCAATATATCATGGCAAAATAACAAAAAGCAGATCAAAAAGTTGTTTTCATGCTCTCTCACTAATTTAAACGTAATAACATGTTAGCTATTAGCACTCTGTTGTATTGTCTCTCCAGTTTTCACAGCAATTCAATTTTCTACATATTAAAGGGAAAATGGACAAAAGCATTACTGAGGGAATAAACTGTCACAGAGATTCCTATCAGAATGAATAGACTTCTGGTTTACTTGCCATTGATTGGCGAGAAATGTACTCAAAATGCTCTCCACTAGCACAACTTTTCTCTCTGCTCTAGCTACGTTGACCTACATTCAACAGAGCAAAACTGGCCCCAGGAATGTACCTTCACCAAAATTTTGATGCTATCTCAGAAATGGTCAAAATTAGTTGCTATAGGCTGATGTGTGAATGGGCTTAGGAACATTGTGTGGAGACAGAATACAGACATTGAGATACCCTCTTCTTTTTTGTGTTGGAGAGCTGGTGTCCCGTCAGGCTGCAATTTGTGCAGCTGACACAAGCACAAAATTGATCCCTGGTAACAGCTGTTTATAACAATGATAATACTTTTGAAATAATAACACATTAAACAAGCATTTAGACTCACTTAAGCCCAAAACTAGGCAGAAGAACATCATACTATTAAAAGCAAAGAGAAATTTAGGTGGTCCCACAACGGGAAGCATTTTGTTTCCATGATAGCCCCCTGTGTCAATGTGGCAATGTGTTGCTTACTTTTAACCCTGCTACAAATGATATGAAAAGCTGTGCCAGGTAATTGGTGTAGCATTTCGTAGAAAAGCCAAATAACTGACAAGTCAAGTCAAACTAACACTATGTAGTGAAAAGCCCCTTTAAATTTGTCAAGCAACTTAACTGCTTTTCTTTGCACTCTAAGAATATTTTGCCAAAATATGTTTTCCATGTCTTGCTATATATTTTTTGATATATTCTGCTTGCCTCTTTCGAAAGTTACTTTGTGAATTCATCAATACCACAAGTGCTGAAACACCCTTAAAACCCCTGCAATGAAAATGTTAATGCTGGGTCAAACATGATGCAAAACAGTGGACTTGCATTAAAAGTATTTAGTCATCTCAAGGAATTTATAGAGGGCACAATCCTGCTACATTCAGAGATTATCTCAGCCTCTTTAATGCAGTTCTATTGCATCATTTTTATGGGATGGGGCAGGGATAGCTGCAGGGTAAGGCTGGGGGATGGAGTTGAGCGTGGTATAAGTCCTGTGCAAGTATTCACATGCCCAGAAAGCAGGCAAGCATCATAAAAAATGGCTCACTAATCATTTCAATACAGCACCAAGGCAAGCAGGCAGGAGGATGTCTTCATGAAATGCAAGCACACACATGCGATACAACAGGTGTTATTCATGCAACCTGAAAAGGACAGTTAGAGAACATCAGATAAGATAAAAGAGAAGAGCGAGAGAAAGGAAGCGTGAGGAAACGAAAGAGAAAGAGTCAAAGTGTTTGTGTTCTACAGAAAGAAAGACAAAGGTGGATATGTGACACAAAGATTTAAAGCATCACACCAGAGACTGTTGAAAGGCTGGTAGTGTTTTTATAAGGTGATGCTTTAGACTCCGAGACACCTCATTTAGATAACTGGAGGAGGGAGCTGCTGTCATCTCCAGGGGAATCTTGCTCCTAATTTCCCCTGGAATCACAAACAGCTGTTGTTTAAACTAGATCACATCACTGTCACATGGCTGCGGGGGCCCGAAAAATACAGCTCCGCCGCTACTCCCGACTGTCACCACCCGATAGCCATTTTTAACGCTGATCCCTCTCAGGTACTTGAATGTTCTTTCTGCCCCGTGAGACAGTGGGGGTGGAGGATGATAAAAAGGGAAATCTGAGAATAAGAAATATGTATTTCTTTTAATAAGCTCTGACCTGAGCCCAAAAGGACACATAAGCCCGCACTCCGAGTCCTGCTAATAAAGATGGGATCTGTTTTGTCGTCTCTGTGCTTTCTCCTTTTTCCTCCTGACCCTGGTTGCAAGGGCCCCGTCTCGCGCCTCTCTTTCCCAGGATCCCACGCTCATGCCATGTGTTGTTGCTGATCACAAACACATGGTTTGATTTCGGCAGACAGGCCAGCAGACATAACAGCAAACACAGTCACATAAACTGAGACATTTTTGTTTTAAGCTTTTGAATTAGGGAAGGCTATCTTGTCAAGAATGACCTAAAATATCTAGTTTATGACAGAGATAGACATTAAAAGGATATTTCAGTGTTTGTGACTTTATCAGGTACTTGACAACAGCCAGTGAATTGGCTGCAAGGGCTCCCAGCTGCACCTTTAAGAAGAATGAGATCAGACTACTTGTAAGGTGCACTGCTGTTGGCAAGTACAGTTATTTTACATAATTTGAGGGAATTCTACATTACAAAAGCCATGGAACTATGTAGGGTCAAATGTAGGATTTAGACGTGCTTTATTTTCCTTCACAAAGTCTATTTATGCTGTTTTACGATGCAGGAAATGCCAATGCATTCCTTTGCCTGTGCATATCGATTCCGCCTGCTGAATCTTGTTCTGAAGAATTTCCTCTTTTGAATACTCCGGTTTATAAGGATAACCCTGTGCACCCACAGTAAAAGGAACATTATTGTCAATTGAGTCAAAATAACTCATGTTTGGTTTAGTATTAGTTTGATCTGCCATTGGTGTGTCCTCCTAAGTCCAAACAGGTGAAAGAACACAATGGCATTTGCTGCATCATAAAATAGTGCGGAACAGAGAGATTAAAAAATAGCACGCTCAGAAAATTTTCACCCAATCTAATCATCATTTGACCTAATATAGCTACAAAAACTCACAAAATTATATGAAATAATGCTACGTTCCAGGCAATCCATAACTCAGAAATTTCAACTTGGTTGAAATCTCAGAGTTCCGTCCTGAAAGCGTTACTGGCAAATTACGACTTTTGTTGAGCTCAAGGAATTCTGGTATGTAAACAAACCAACATGGCAGACATTATAAGATTTATCCTTAATCATGTCAATCACCAAAGGAGCCTGTAGCTTGCTCATTTCAGTGAAATTTCATTATTTTGAAACATTTTTGTATTGATTAATGCACTGAAAACTAGCTAACACCAAAGTAGTTGCCAATGATACGTTAACATTAGCAAACGAATAATGTTAGCGTAATACCTTGCTATGACAAACTTTTTCTAGAGAGACCAGACCAGCCATCTGAAGGCATCTGACGACCAGCTCACGAGCAGCATCACCGCATTCAAAGAGGCTGCCAGGCAGTGATGTGACATCGCAAGTCGTAACTTAGAATACATTGATCGGTACAAGTTCAACGGTGGGAAGTTACAACTCCGACAGCTGCTCCAGTGCACTTTCACAAGTTACAGGTGGGAAAAAAAAAAAAAAGTTACGGGTTGCCTGAAATGCAGCATAACTGTACCCACAGTGTACCATACCAGTAGTCTGACCTTGTTCTCCTGAAAGGTACAGTGCTTGTGGGTGCCCTTTCAATCACTAACCTACTGTCCAGTACCAGATACAACCAACTTTATAAATACCAAAATATCCTTTAGGATTGTGATGTTTGTACTTATTCATGTGCCAACAAACTTTTATTTAAGAAATTAAAAATAAACAAATGTGGATGGTATGGTGGCCCAACAGGTGCAGTTGGCTGCCGACTGGTCCAAGGTGTACCGCGCCTCTTACCCAATGTCATCTGTCTTATAAGTTGTTTGGGGTTGGGGCCTTTCCCAGCTGATGTTAGAAAGAGCAAGGATACACTATGGGCTGGTCACCAACCTATCACAGGGCTGAGAAATAGAAGAAGACAACCATGAAGCACACATTCACTTGCATTGTTAGGGACTGGTACTGAAGCAAGGAAAGCCTAATGTTCGTAAATAACTTGGTATAGGTCAGAGTATAGGTTTTGTCATTTTTATTTAGGTTTCTGCTGTAAATGTTACATTAGAAATCAAGAACCATTTGAACTAGCTAAAATGACAAAAGAAAAGAAAATATTGTTGAAGTTAAAGTACAATATTAAACATAGAAAGAATAGTCCCTGTAGAGATCTGTCCATCTTACCTCATCCTCGTAACAGTTACCCTTCCATGAACAGTGCCCTCTAAATAATACTCCATATAATTAGGGTGTATTCCAGCTAGCCTAAAGGCTTTCACTGTAAACATAACTGGTATTTACACATCTGACAGTTGAAGGAAAGTAAGACAGATGCAAAGGCAGAGTCAGAATCCAAGTGTGTGTGTTCGAGAGATGGGGGCATGCTGCGGTGGTTCTTGGCACACCACCACGCTCCAGAAGACAGACATAAGTCTAAAGAAGCAGAAATGTAAATGAGTGTGTCCATCCATCCAAGGCCGCGCTCAAGCTTGTACACATGTAACCTTTAAATATCACATACCCAGTTCACTCCTACTGCTCATCTGTCAGTGCCTGTCAGAAGGAGGAGCTGTGGGGCCCAGTCTGAAGTCATTGATTATGATATTATGCTGTCTTAGGGGCCGTAATATAACAGCATATGGAGTGCTGTCTAAAGGTACTGAAAATAGAGGTGTGTCTTAAGTTTATTATTTATTATAGTATTGAGCACATACTGTAATATGAGAATGTAGAAATGCTGTGCAAAGCCAGGGAAAGAGTGCAAGGTGGATAGATATGTGCCTTGATTATGCAAAAGTGTGTTTTTTGGGCATAAACATGAATTAAACTAAGCAGGTTTTCTGCTACAAATCAGTGCATGCTGGTCAGCAGGGACCTTTTCATTGATAAGGACGATTTTGATGTTGGGCTCATACTATCATATTTTTTTTATACTTTATTTACATACAGAACACAAGGAAGACACTTTACAAAATATGTTGACACCCGAATCAAAGTTATATTTTACTGAAGCATTCCCACAACATCAAAGACAATAAACAAACAGATGCGTTTGACCTTCATATAAAACTGTAACCCCTTTTATTGTTTAAATCTCAGGGCAGAACCGACACGCTCAACTCTACTTAAGTGCAACTAAAGGAAGCTCAGAGAAGAAAGATTGTGATCCACAGCCTTCGTGTTGCAGTGAGAGATAGTGTGCTGTCTCATGTGTTTGTATATTGTCTCTATTCATGTCATGTGTTACATCAATAATACTGTGGCAAAGAGTCTAATTCAGAGATGTGTGACTGGTAAACAAGAGGGCCATATTGAACATATCAACCCTGCTCAATGACCAGTTGAAGGTAGCTAATTTAATTATTTATTATTTTCTAATTTAACAATTTAAACCATCACTTTTCAGTGCAATGAAAAAAACATTATACATAATTGTACTTAGTTTTCATGATTTCTAAATGCAATCAAACTTGAAAGCTGCTACACCAGTTGTGTCTACTACTTCTTGGGGGAGGGGAGACAAAAATTAAATTATATAGATATTTCTAGCTTCCTCATGATAAAACTCTTCAGGCCAGATGTAGTCAAGTATTCTTTACATGTTTAAGTGCCTTGCTCCAGCAACAGCTGAGGCCAGAGTCTTAATGTTTTTGGGTTGCCTGTTTAGCAAGGAGATACACAATCACTAAATTGTAGTTCTGCTGAAATTAACTTGGGAACAGCTTTGGCTTTTTTAACATGGATTCAGGTATCTGATTGGGCCTGTTTTTGTGTATGTGCATGTAAACGTGTTATTTTCATGTCACCAGGATATCACTGCTACTCTGATTTAAGAAACCAGGTTTGTATCCTGGGAAACTCCACTAGAAAGTGGGATATCGTGGAAAACAATTGCCTTTTCCAGTATTTTTAGGTTTCTGTTGTGGTTTTTTGAAAGACATAATCTCGAAGGTACATGTGCAATTAAAGCTAGGGTCAGTAATTTTGGAAAACTAGCATGAATTTAAATGAAAGATCTCCTCAGGGTTCCGCCTAGCCCCTCCCACCCCTCCTCCAAAATGACGGCCCCTGCTTGCATGCAGTAGCGCTACTGATTCACAACCATAGAACTGATTCAACTCCTAACCGGCCCCCAGCACAATGTTTATTGTTACACTACACCAAGTCATGTCTCAGTCAGTGGTAAGAAAACACCAAAACATTATCATGGTAAAGTTAAAAAACAAACATGGAAAGTCAGTTAGTGAACACAACCTGATGTTGATCAGGGTATAGGTACTTCCTCTGCCATTCTACACATAGCTTTCAAGTCTCCCGTTTTGGCCATGAAACTGCCGTATTTTATGTATTTTATCCTCTTTCCCGACGTCCTCCCGTGTAAGTATTCTCTCGTAGATCTCCCGTGTGATGATATAATAATAAAAACATTCCTCTGCCTCTTCAAACTGAACTCTGTCACCGCAATAAAACCGAAGAAGAAGAAAAAGCCTCACTAGACCTTCCACCTGCAGTAGCCTGGGTGGCAGCTGTCGCAAGATTAGAGCCAACAGAGGAACAAACCAAAAAAAAAAGTGTTTTTAATTTAGATTTCTAGTACGTCTGTCTTAAAATGTGAGGGATACTGGAGCTTGGTTGGGGTTGTGGGACGGCTCGTAGCGGGCTTCCCTTTTTTCAAAGCCAAAACTTGAAAGGTAAGCATTTCCAGCTAACTTGGATCCCTCTCAGCTCAGCTACTCACACTGAATCAGAGTCTATTCACACCGGCAAAATGTACTCGCAGGAGGCAGGCAGAACTGCAACAGGATTTGATTGGTTAAAAAAGGGGGGTACAAAGATTTTATTGGTTGGTGTTCTGCCAGGTTTATTCCTGCTATAGATTGTGAATATTTTTTGCTCTATTTTAAGAACACATTATGAATTGATTACCATTGGGTCATGAAGACTATTTTAACCAGTAGTACAAAAAGTGTATCTAAATGAGATTACCAACCCTAGCTATAAGATACAGTGATAGTAGGCAGGATTTTTTTATTTATCTAAAGAGGGAAAATGATGCAGATTCATCTGTGTGCATTTAAATGACAAATTATTTGAATATGATCAAAACTATCTTTGTTTCATAACTAGGATGCTAAAGTACTTTAACTACAGTCAATTGTGAAAGGAGAGTAGTCACATATGAACCCCGGCCTCATCTAGTTTTTCCATTTTATGTAAAAATCAATTAAAAGAACAAGGGACAGAAAAGAAAAAAAACTACAGCATCTACAACAGAGTGATTGCTTTAAACTTGCTTTCTCCTGGATAATAATGGAAGCAATTTTTATCTTCGTATCTTAACCCTTGAACCAAACAGCACTGCTGTTGTGTGTTGCTCATCGCCTGCCTATTGTGTGGGATCTCCCTGCTGCGCTGATCACAAAGTAAGAGACAAATCATCAGGTGAGTCAGAGGGAACAGCATTCCTGCATCAACAGTTCCACTGTGAGCCGCAGAGTTACCACACAGTTAGAGTCACAAGCATACACACACACACACTCTGCAGGTGTGCCATAAATTAAGTGCATGAGTAACTGTCTAGAAGAAGGTAAGAAAAAAAGCAGTCCAAAGAGACATAAAGTGCCAGCACACACTCGTAAACAGATGTCTGAAGGTCTCCCTCACACATACACACCTACATTCCTAGTGTTTTGTTTTTATATGTGTTTGTGTTTGTACTTCACTGTAAAATAAGAGTAGGTTTAAACACAGATTTATGTTCACAGCCACTGTTGTCAGAGTAGAGAGAAAAAGTTGCAGAAAATGTTGATACATTTATTTTGGTGAAGACCACTCAGAACTGAATGCAGTTTAAGATGGGGGTCCTAAACAGGTCGCTAGAAACCTAAAAGTGGGCTTCTGAGTTGGTTGCCTCAAGATCTAAGACTATATTTCTTGTTATCTTGTAATAACAAATCAATTTTGTGATGTACTTGTTTGTAAGCTTGAGAGAAAATCCAGAATGTAAATGTCGCAGGACAAAGAGGGGAGTTTTTGCCTTTTCCGTAACTTGTACATAAAAAAATCCAAGATGATTTTAATGTTTTCCCTACACAAAAACATCTTTGAATTTGTACTAATGAATGAATTAAATACTGAAAGTATTTTTAAGTACTTAATTGGATAATATAATCCTACAAACTAGGATTGTGTTTTATAGGGTGAAACAGGAGCACAAAAAGTTTAACTAAAATGCTAATCTGTAAAAAGACTTTTAATATATCATTGCTGTTGGTCAGAAACCCCATATCTCAATTTTTATGATTTTCTTTCTGTTTTTCATTAGTTTTTTTTCTTTTTTTTTTTTTTTTGTAACTGGTAACCCTCCATGTCTGTTTGTGAATTCAAACATGTCTTAACCAGTGAAGAGTAAGCTTGTTCCTAGACTCTGTATTATAGTTGGGTCCCATAGCTGTCAACAATAACATTAATCAGCCAATAAATTATTCAGTTAATGTTCTTTAATTAATTACAGGGTTTCATTTGCTTGAGAACTTGGACTACAACCTTGCAGTGCAGCTGGACTAGCCTGATTCCATGTTTATTATTAGGCAGATCCTCTTAGCAAAGCTTCACGCTGGAGGAGTTGAACTCTGTCTACAGAAGATCTCACCATCAGCATCCTCCAAGGACAATGAGATGGGAACTCTGAGTGACAACAGTGAGTAGTGACTCACCTGTAAACACTTTAGGAATTTCTCCATGGAAAAAATGTTTTGATCCCTCTACTTAGAGTTCGATTTGCAAACTGGCTTGCATTGTTCTTTACTCCTTGGCAGGAGTTGGTCTTCTGTATCAAATGATTGGCCAGTAATGAATGCAAATGACAGGATGATCTTCCAGTCTTCTTTTGGATATGCTCTGGCATCCCCAAACATTGCTTTACTGGCTGTTGCTCAGACATGTGAAACATATCCAATAGATGTATGGGACAGTCTATTTGGCATGCCAGGTCAAACAGTGGCTTCAGTTTATTGAACTCAAATGTTGGTATTAGATAATTGTGCAGTTTAGGATTCAAGTCACGCACAATGCTTTCTGAAATGCTCTGGTCATGGAGGTTAATATTTTTTTGGAAGCATTTTGGACAAAAAAGTAGACAACAGTAAAACTGAGGGCAAATTGCCACAATAAATGTGTAAGGTGTAAGCCAATGACAGTGTCTTTCCTAGCATTTATTGACTCATTTTACATTGCTATTCACTAGCAATACAACTTGTGTCCAGTTGTACTGATCCAAAAACCAGAAATTTCATATTAGTTTAATATTTGGGGAAAAAAAAGAAAAATGGCACATACTGGAACTGATTATATGAAGAGGCATAACTCAGATAGGACAAGCCATTTTTCATTTGTTTCCTGAAAAGTGTTGATTTAGGAGATTGCATGTTTGGACAGCATCCATGTCTGGCCTGCTTAATTTGAAACAGGAAAATTTTCCAATTTGACAGTCATTACCACGTCTGTTTCAAGGTATTGGAAAGGCAATGAGTGCATTTTAAGGAATTTAAAGCACCCACACAAACCACAAGAGTAAAATAACAGTTACCATTTGGACTTTGTAATGATGTGCTTTTCAATATGTTTCAAGGAATAGTTAGGTTTTTTTAAGTGGGGAGTGGAAGTCCCTGAGGGGAGATATCCAAGTATGTAAGCTAGCTGATATGCAGCAGGCAATGGTGCCACCAAGAATCTCATTAGTACCTCACTTTTAGGGTAAAACTACACACAAAAGTAACTTGGCTCAAGTAGTTTCTACAGTAAGATATTTCACAGGATTTCCCATTTCCTTGACAAAGCCCCAATGAATGGAACTATATTGTGATGCAACATATGGGCTTCGTATCCTTCCTCCAGCAGCATGCTGTCTTCAGCTGGTCAGCTTGTTGAACAGCAGAGAAAGAGCAAACAGTGACATCACTAATACTGAAGTATAAGTAAACAGTTTTGACACCAGTGATGATGAAATAAACAGGAGAGCTGACAACTTTCAGGAGATTTGGATTCTCTCGTTTAGGACGTGGTGTTGGGTCCTGAGGCTGGAGCGGTTCCGAGCTGTTTGAATAGGGACTGTAGGATACTTTTTACCATGTAACAAGCTATTAGGAGTTGTGGTGTCCTGATGCAGCTGATTTGTTTCTTATTCAAACTGACCTGCCTTTCTTTTCTTGTTCAGTCTGTTTCTTCATTTCAGAGCAGGTATGGGTGCATCTTGAACTTCTTGAGAGAGTGCACGCATGCCCCTGCCTATTACTTTGTTCCAACAAGCCTGTCTATGCCAGTGACACAGAAATAATTCAAAAACTGGCTTCCCGGTAGCAGTCACAGTGGAATGTGGCAGAAGGCAGTGGCAACTTGACAGTCCGGTTCTGCGTCGGTGTGTGACGAGCCAGACCAAAAGGTCACAGACTTCAAAGCCTGGAAGCAGCTTCAAAACAGAGCTCCGCACCTCTGACAGCCACATTATGTTTGTTTAAAGTGTGTGTATACCTGTGCGTGTGTGTATGTGCATGTCTGCGCCCTATCAGACGGGAGTTTTCTGAAATGTGGGTGTTAATGGAAGCCTGCCAAGGAGAAGTTTGCTTTATGTTGATGGGTCAACACTAAAAACGCTTTGATAATGGTGTGTTACTGTAAGAGAGAAAAACACTGTAAGTAAAAGGACCTGAGGACAGGAAGCTGTGGAAGATCTGTATTGGATTGGTGAGATTTTCCCAGCTGCGTGGAGTCATTTTGTTGGAGTAGCTGCCCCATTTCTTGCCTGTGCATATTTAATTTTGGAACGAAAATCGAGAAAGAGAAAGAGAGGCACTGTGGTGCACTTGACATTCTGTGACCTGCTGCAGGTTTGGCATGCACAGTCTCAAGGAACTTGATTGAAATACTCAAAGGGATGTGTTTCTTTGAACATGCGTGGGTTTGTATACCTAAACACTCCGAGCTGCAGCCAAGGAAGCTTTTCTTTACAGACAGATGCAATCGATACACGGACTTCAGCACTGACTCGCTGTGTCAAAACTCTGCAAAGTCACATTAAAGTTGGGCGCACACTTACTATTTTTTCGAGGACTATGAGAAATTAATTTGTAAGCCTGACACAAATAAACAGCTCATGCATAAATATGCCCATAACTTTAAGACAAAAGGAGAACAGCTCTATCTTGGTTGCAAGGGGGGATTTCTTTCCTTATCAAAGCAACACAGGGCAAGATTAAAGAGTCAAAATCCTCCCCACACGTGTGTACAGCTTGTGTGTATTCGCTCCTGCGTGCCTGCCCCTGGACGTTCTCTCTCCTTCTCCTCCCTCCCTCTCGTCACTCTCCCCGTAGCATTAGGAGTTAGCTGCCAGGCTCTCCTCTTTAGCATCCATCCATCCCTCCATCCTTGCCCCTCAAGGAGTCTGCATTAATCAGTAAGGGGGTCCTGCTACTGTAGCTGTTTTGCTTCCCATTTGTTACCATGCAGATGTGGCCTACAGTGCAGTCACATCAATCCTGATACAGTGGAATTACCCAGACAATCAATAACATTCAATAACAACAGGCCATTCGCCCATCAGCCTGTCCACTCTTTCATCCCACCTACTGACAGCGACCTCTTATTTTGTGCGTACAGCATATAGATAATATAGTACACTGCAAAAGACATACATAAAAATCCCCCCTAACATTTTTTACACTCACTCAAAGGATTTTAAAGTTAATTTTATCTCAAAATATGCATTAGAAATTGATTTCTTTAGGCAAACTTATAGGGTTGATGTCAAAATCATGCATATTAATGAAAAACAAGTTTGCTATGAACTAAATAAAGTTATGAGATAGATGTAACTGACCTTACCAAAAAGACATCACTTAAACGCAACAATAAACCTCAAACTTTTGTTAGTTTGCGAACATTCTCTCCTTTAAGAATGTCATAAATAATTGAGGCCCTAAAGAAATTGCCATGCAGGCACAAAAAAGTTTTAAATGTTTCATAACAAGAAGATACAAGCTTAATATTGAGGAAGGGTAGTACTCCAGGTCAAACACATCTTTTGGGTTTTGTTCTCTTTTCTTTATCAGGAGTGGTTTTCAGGAATGTTTTTATACCACCAGCACCATCTCCACTCCGCTATTGCCACTGTTTTCTTCATCATTGGGAGGATGTTATGACTTTTTTGTACAGCTATGCTCTGTCAACCCCCCCTATGTGCAATTAATGTGCAATCCTCAATCCTATAACAATGTGCAATTACAGTGTGGAAGTACACCCATGTACAATCACTTATCTCACATGCAATTACTCAGTAAATGTGAATATAATCTTCATAGGATTTGCTTTTAGTTTTTGTTGTATATTTTTATATTTTATGTCTTATATAGGAAGAGTAATATACATGATGCTTATTTTATATACTTCAGTCTATTTTTATTCTATTAAAGAAGACATCATGCTGATGCATGATTTAATACTTACATGTAATATAATAAATTTGAAAACAAGACCTTACACCCCCTTAATTTTCAAAAAATGAAATATTGTATTTTTTCTGATATCCTAGAACGAGATTTGATGCCTCTGAAAATAGGTCATTGCGAGATGACCGCAAGATTTAAATCATCGTGACGACACGAGGTACATTTCTTTTTATTGGAGTAATCTGATAAAACACTTCCTCCTCTGTGATGTCCGTTAGCCACAAAACCGTCATCGAGGAACACATCCACCCAGCAGCAGTATATAGCTCCCCAGCTCACACTCACTCATTACCAGCTCTGGCCTGTAGGGGGACTTAATACGCTGTCGCTGCTTTGAGCCTGCCGGAAAATACAGAAGAAGAAAAAGGACAGGCTGGCTCTACCCCCGATAGAACTGACCAATCAGAGCACAAAGGGCTGTGACGTTGCGAGGTAACTGTAGGTCATCCTGAGATCCGAGCGTATCAACGAGAGCTTGATAATGGCCTAAAATGAGGATTATTGTGGGGGCTATTGTGGGGCAATGAAGGAACTAAATGACTTGTACTGTGGGCAGAAATGCTTCACAGGCATCCTAGTCTGGCATACTGAAAAGGAGAAACAAGCATGATATGTCTCCTTTAAGCTGTCCACTTTGCTGCTGTAACACTGTAAATTTACCCGAGTGGGATGAATGAAGGTTTATTCTTCTTCTACCCTGCAGAACAGGGGTTACTAACCTTTTTGAGGCTGGGGGCTACCCAAAGCAAAATACAGAGCAATAAAATAAAGACTTAGGTTATGTAACAGACAACATTGTATACTGATGACAAAGACATTACACTTGCAAATTGCTCTTTATCTTTTCATATTTTTTAAATTTCAGCAGGTATAGGTGATGTGAAACAAGTAGCATAGGGCTGCGTTCAAACCTAGGGCCTCTTTGTGAAGGACTGAGCCTTTTTACTTGTACTAAAAAACACAGCAAACACAATCAAGTTGAGTATGAACTTCACTGTTCAAAACAAACATTTAAAATCCTCTTTGCACAGCTGGATATCTACATTTACAAGTGTCCTAATACTAGCTTCCTACAACTCTCTGCCACACGGGGCCCAAATCAAGCTGTCAGCGAGTGTGCCAATGTGACCAGAGGCCGTCACCACACATACGGCATGGAGCTACGAACACACACCACTTCATGCAGCAGGCTTACAGTGGCTGCCAAAGGCCAGAGACGGGAAGGCTATGGAGGGTGCACGGAGAGAAAATGTGAGACGGAGAGATGCAAAGAGAAGGTGAGAAAAAGAGAAAGATGGAAAAGTGGAAGTAGGACTGGGTGTGCAGAAGAGAAGGAGTGGGAGAGAGGATGAATTGAGGAGGTTGGAGATGGCAGGAGGGCAGCATGCAGATTTGCCCAGGACCTGACTGGCATATTCTTGGATGGCTAACAGACAGAGAAAGAGACGGAGGAGGGAGGGGTTGGGGAGCCGGGGAAAGTTAGGGCCCTCAGGACGTTCTGTCCCTCTGCCAACCCCAGAAGTGTGGCTGGGAGATAGCAGGCCCACGTGCAGTGTGGACTATACACACAAACATACACAAGCATGGTCTGATGGTGGAAATGAGGGGACTGAAATGCATGGATCAAGATATACAAGAAAGAAGAGGTAATAAAGGTATAGACATAATGTAAATGTAATAGATACTAGAAAATGGAAAGCAGAGTTGTCAGGTTTTCTCTGTGGCTGATTGACGGCATAAAAATTCAAAAAAACATAATTCAAGTGAGGTGAGCTGCTCCAGACTTTGTAAACCCAAAATGTAGATTCATCTTTAGTCAGGTCAGCTGTCTTCCTCTTCCTCACATTCTCCATCTGTATCCTCCACTCGCATTGGCAATGTAGAGTGGAGGAGCTGGAGGCCATGTGTGCAGGTTTGGGCCAATTACAGGGATTCTCATCAGTGCTGGGCTGACTTTTTGCTGCAGGCTCCAAGCACACAGACCAGTTGAGGGTCCACATGGGTCAACCCTGTACCCCTCACATCTCTGCACAATGAGCATACCTAGGAGATGCTCCACTGCTGGTTTGGCAGACCTGATGAAAGACAAAGAGGAAAATTATGCTCTTTGGGGTTAGGCGCAGAAAAGCACAGTATTACCTTAGAACAGAATAAAAAAACAATGAATTTAAATTCTTCACAAATACATTTTCAACCAACTCAAGCTGTTGGCGATTGCTATGTTTTGAGGCTTGATTGAGCTTCAGTGGAAGAAACACTCATGTCTGCTTTGAGTAAATGTCAATGTCAGGCTTAATGGACATTTTTGCATTTTAAATAAGCTTTAGACAGTTGGAGAGCTTTGAATGTAAATGTAAAGACATACCAGTTGACAGCAAAGTTGCATGAATCTTGAGGGTTTTTATTTACGTAAGACCTTTAAAAAGCCATTGAGAACAAGAGAGGAAGTAATTATGGAAATCCAGAGAGAGAGAATTCTTGCAAGAAAGTAGGAAATGTGGCATTCGAGTTATAGTGTATATCCACTTGGTGTTGGTTAGATTACACCAATGGTGTATTTCTACCAAGCGGGGTGATTCAGTTGGACTTGGTTTAGTCTGGAATGGTACACAGTACCTGATGTTTTCACTGTCACATGTCAGGAAATGTACCCTAATAAGCCATTGTACCTTCCACTTATTTTGAACCCTTCTGTTGGGGTGCCAAAAGTTCTGATTATCCAAAAAGATGATGCTAAAGTCCTTGTTGGCTCTCTATTGGTCAAAGGCATTGTCACTTCCTAATCCAGGATTTTTATGTATTATTAACAAACTTTCTTGTATTTCTTGGCTGTATCTTGCTCGTAGCCTGAACATTTTTCGAAAATAAAGCTTAATTCAGCTACACGCCAAGAGGATCACACATTGATGAATGTCCTTCACTGATTCTCATTTTTTCTTGAGTTATTGTACTGTGATGTCACACAATTATGTTGCTATGACTATCATCACTTTGTCTTCACTTATTCCCTTAAATAAGTCCCAAGAGAAACAACTGCGGAAACACAATAGGGAAAAGCCTTCTGTGCCAAACTGTTCCAAATTATACTGAACAAATTAGACCACTTTGTGGAAGATACAGAAAGTACTTTTGGAGACAGCTGCATAGAGATAGTTTATATTCAGAGACCCAAACACCTCCCTCTCTCTGACTGTTCTTACACATTGATACACAGTATCAAATGGCTTCACTCTAGACAAACTGTAGTTACCATCAACACAAGTGAAAACAGATTGAAAGAGAAAATATAAAGAGGATTCAATAAGTGGTTTTGTGGAAAAACAGGATAGTTAAACACAAAGGTTTTAATATCATACTAGGAAAGATACAAACATATCCTGAAACAGTGAAACAGTGGGCATCCTCCGACTTTTGTAGTTTTCTGTTAAAAAAAAAACCAAACTGCATCAGCAAGGTTTAACAGATAGTAGGGCTTAAATTTCAAGGTCCTTTGAGATCTCATAAGTTATTTATCATTAGCAACATGTGCTACATGATTAAGTTTGACTTCTGCTACCATACTTTTACTGAACAATGTTGACATTACCAGAAGTACAATTGTATAACTTGCAACTGGTGTTACGGCACTTGGGGCCATACTAACTCTGTAAGATGATCAAAAACCATGTCAGCATGGAGTAATTGGCATATTACCATATTAATATTTTTAGCACAGACTTCTGTAACAAGCATGTTGCTTGTATATTATTTGGTATGCCATTCTATCAAAAGGGAATACTCAAAACCCAACTGTTTTTCATGAACAGTATGGAATTGTGAAAATACAAAGGATATTGCTGGTGCAAGTATAGGACAGAGAAAAAGAATAACTAAATTGCCTGCTATAAAGAAGTTGAATTGTAAAGGTCTGCTTTTATTCTTGAAAATGCATTTCAACTTCAATAACCTGAATAATATCAAATTTATCCATCTATAGGCAGGCAATGAGATTGATGATGTTTTTTCTTTCTTTTTTTTTATTTTTATTAAAAGCATGGTTAATGTTGAATCTTATTTTTGACCATGTGATAGCACTTCTGTTTACTGGCTGTTTCCAAATCCCAAACGATTTGTGACACCTCAGTGGAAAGGCAGAGGTGATATGGCATCTTTGGCTCGGACAATAACTGATTCCAAAATAAAGCATTGCGGTTTTTAATGTGATCCAGGATGATTTTGAGATCCATCCCAATTGGCATGATGCAAAGTTACTGATTTATTGTCTCGGATGGACTGCAGTGTTAGAACAGAGGCAAATGAAAACATAAAAAATGTTTGCTTTAGCCCTAAATATCCCAGACCCCACTCCACTTTAAAGGTGAAAGTGACCTTTATCACTTTTTCATCACTATACAATCTGTTGTGCAATCTTCTATCCCAAAGTTTCTAAATTTGTAATATTCTATATTTAGAAATAATAAAAAAAGATGATAATAAAGCAATTAAGTTACAAGCTTCTAATCCACCTCTGCAGATGACTCTACCAAGCCTGGGTATTAACTTCCTCAATTTACCTGCAGGTCAACATGAAGGGTGCTACACCCAATGCAAGATCTCTAACAACAGCAACAGCAGCAATACTGCAAGTTTACACTTTATTCAGCCATAATTACCAGCTTGGAGGGAAATTCAGCTGAGAAAGTGGATTAAGCATGACCGAATCTTCTTAAGTGGTTAGAAAATCAAAGCGCGCTGAATGTTTGCCCCTTACACATTGGCTTCAGGATGAAAGGCTTGGCCGGGGTTTGTGAACTAGCGCCGACACCAGGCAGGTTTTTTTTTCTTTTTTTTTTCTCTTTTTTTTTGTCAAATTATCTGCTTTTATACTACCAGAACTTTGAACAGTGCTGGTCTGTGTGTCTGCTGCTGAAACTGAATCTCAAACATGGCCTGGAACTGTATGTCTTGGAGAAGAAACCAAACTTGTGGCCTGTTTGGCGCGGTTGCAGCAGCGGAGCCCTGAAAGTGGATTGTGCTGGTGCTGTGGATTAGCAGAAGGCAGCAGCAGGCAAGAGTGTGTGTGTGAATAAAATATGTGTACACGTCTGTGTGTTGGTGCTGGAGGCTAGCGTGTGGTGAGGAGGGAGATTCACACCTCCATGCACGCTGCTGAAAACCTGCTAACCGTTGCATTTACAACTCTCAGTATGGTGAGGTAAACACATTTTTAGTGAACCCCCTCCTTCTCTTTCCTCTGGAAGATTTTTAAAGGAATAGAAGCTAAAACATCTCCAAAAAATAGCACCACCATGGAAGAGGTATCATCTTTACCCCTAAAACAAACATTTTGGATTGCCAAATGATGCTTGTCATCCAAATGCAAACATCCCCTGATACCATCACATGGACTTAAGCCTGTTGACAAAATGGAGGGCGAATTATCTGAGGTCACAGTCAGAACAGAAATCAGCAATGACACAAAAATGTAACAGCTGTGATACTGCTAATTCTTTAAACACTAATTTAAGTGCTCTGGATTTGACTAAAACCATAGTATAAGTACTCATGGGTTTTCTATCTCCTAAGAGGAAAAAAAATGACTGCCAGACCCAGATTCCTATCCCACAATGCATTTGGGGTTGTAAGTTGAAAAAGGAGGAAAGGCAGACAGGAGAAGCTTTAAATCTGTGTCAGAAAGAGAGACATTAGGCCCCGCGCAAGATGTTCATTTAGGAAACCTGGTGTGAAGGTAGGTACGTCGGCGGCCCATTAATTACTATAATCACATCGTAGGTGTTAGAATAATTCATTAACTCAGATTTAGTTAAGGCTTCATTTAATAAGTCCTTGTTGGTCAGGAGAATAAGAGACAGGAGAGAGGAAGGTGGGAGGGAGACAGAGATAGAAAGAAAGAGAGGGAGGGGAGGCTAGAGAGATAGAGAGAAAGATAGTGAGAGATACAGGGTGCCTATTAAACTACAAGGCCCGGATTGTCAATTTGTGTTTGAGTGTTCCACTGGGGGAACAGTTCTATCCTTTTTAAGAGATATATCATTTTATAAAAGACCAAAGGGAGGGAAAAGGAGACAAAAACCGGGGGGATGGAAGGGTGGTGCTGATACAGGGGAGGGATGGATGGAGGGAGTTACGGAGGAGGGGTGGTTGGTTAGGGAATCAGTTTTGCCTACTATATTTAACTGACCCATAAATCTGTTTTTAAATTCCCCTCCATTTCAAATACGAAACTGAAGAGAAGTGAAGGCGACGGGAGGAAGGGAGGGTTTTTCTTTTTCGCGCCGGCTGTTAAGTACCACAATCCATGCATAGCCGGCGCTACATTTATCCTAACAATGTAATTGGTCCAGCTCCCTTGGCTGGTGGCTCAGTTACTGGCCCTCCCTCAGGCCTCCCAATGTGTGTGTGGTTGTGTGTGTGTGTGTGTGTGTGTGAGCATGCGGGTGCAACCAAGACCCTCCCTTCAGCCCTCAATGAAAAGAAGTCCCTGGCACCCACTGAGACCGAGGCTCACTAGGGGGCATTGCAGTTAGGCTAATGTGGCTAATGCTAACATAAACTGTACACACCTGCTAACAAGCTCACTGCAGGGCTCATAAGTGTGTAAGTGTGTGTGTGTGTGTGTGGGTTCCTCGGAAGTCGGTTGGGAATGGGATTGTTGATTGCACCATGGGCAACAGATGAAAAGCAAACAAGATGGACTCACACAAACACAATAGCATACGCACACATTTACACAAACACACCCCCTCCCCAACTCATCTTCCAAACTGTCTCCTCCTCCCTTTTTTGTGTCTCTCTCCGACACGCATGTACAGTACACACACATACACATCTGCACAACACACACTCACATTCACAGGGCTGAGCCTCGGTGCAATTATGAGGAAGAGGACAAAAGCTTCACAGACAGAAGAAACAGAAGGGTCGGCTCGCTGTTTCACCTGGAGCTAAATATCCAAAGCGGAGGGGAGTTGGAGGGGAGAGGGGTGTGTAAGGGGGAGGGAAGGCAGGCGGGTGGAGGAAGAGGTTGGGATGAAGGGGGAGGAAGGGGTAAGGGGAAAGCAGAGGAGAGGGGAGAGCAGGTGGTTAATCACAATTGCGGGTGTTGATGGGATTTTTAAAGTTTTGTCGAGAATTCCCTCATCAGCATTTTGAAACAGTTTCTCTTTTAATTTATTGAGATTGTTTAAAGGCAAAATTGTTTGAGGGATCACATACAGAAGGTCTAGATCTAGGCAAGCTGCAGTCTTGGGGCCACAAGCGGCACGCCACTTGACCCAATGCAGCCCACAGGCCAATTAAAAGAAAAGTAAATAAATAAATAAGAACTGCAATTTTAAAGATGAAAAAAACTGCCATTAATTATATAAATCTGATTTACCACAAAAACACCATGTATACCTTACACAAAATTATTAGCTGTAATGGTTTTGTAAATGCATTCAGGAGGGAAAAGACAAATGAAATCCAATTAATAAAGACGTAACTTGAGAAGATTATTTTTTGTACAAAAATTGGTAACACTTCTATGAAACCCCTATTTATTAATGAATTATAAACACTTTATAAGTATGTTTACAGGTAACTATGATATTTTTTTAAATGCTGTATAATCAACATTTGTGTTGATTCATAATGTTTTCTTTAATAGCAATCATGAGTCATTATAATGCAACCGTTTATGACATGTTGTAACTGCACCGATTGTGATTTAAATTGGGCAGAGTAAAGGATTTTATCAGGGTTTACATTTGCATCGCTTTCAGTTGGTGTTTAAAAGTTTGGTTTAGCACAGTTTTTGATCAGTATCAGATTTATCTTTTTTTATAGCAACATTGAGTTTAGTATTCCACTTTAAATTGATAACATTATCTAGATTTTATTATTTGTTTCAATAGTCAAATCCTGCACGTTTTAACTTATTTATTTCTAAGACATATTGTCTTTAATTTAAGCTACTGAGGATTTAAAATGTTGACCACAAATTAGAATCAAACATAAAAATGTTTAAAAAACATTTTTTGTGCTTTTCTTGCAGAGTCCAGCTATTTTTATAACTTTACTTAACTTCCACTAACGATATCTATCTATCTATCTATCTATCTATCTATCTATCTATCTATCTATCTATCTATCTATCTATCTATCTATCTATCTATCTATCTATCTACTACACTGTGTATATAAAACTATGTTTACAATGTCTAGTGAATTGATTACTTTGAATTAAATAAAAGTTTCAATTACCTTTCATCTTTAAAATACAGTCAATGACCTGCATATAAAGTATACTGTACTGAAAATTATGATATTAATGGAATATAAAACAAATAGGAAGTTATAATTTCTTTCTGCTAAAAATACAATTTAACACACTACAGTTATCACTCTAACTCATCACATTTTAAAAACATATGTTGAACAACTGCTTTATGATTATCCAGCATTACAATGTGTCAAAAACATGCTAATATTGTGCTTATAATTCATTAGAAAGATGGGTTTCACATAAAGAGCTGCGGAAAAATTGATTCTCAAATAAATTAACTGTTATAATAAAGACAGAAATTAACCAATTCATGAACAAATTTTAATTAGGACAGATCACATAACTGTAATTTTCTTAAATTAAGTGTTTAGCTCCTCAAAATTTAGCTGTACAGTTTTTGTTTCAAGCAGGAAATTGTGAAATCATTCTGATAAATTCTACATATCTAATGCTTGGTTAAATTACAAGTTCTTACTTATCCATGATAACCAAAGTTTCCTGTTTAAATTATTCTGCCTGGTCAAGTAGATAAAACATTTCTGTATTAACAGTGCTCTCAGTAACAACGGCATTGTTTCAGTAAATGTGTGTATCAATGCAAAAACACTTAAAAAGCTGTAGTACATAAGCCGGGCTTGTATATGGCCCACCAAACCAGAGGAAGACCTAAAATGTACGCAAAAATTACGAGACATATCAACAAATACTGGCATGTACATACGGTGGTTGTTGGGAAGCAGAAGATTTCCGTTTAGTGAGGGATGGGGCTGTGGCGCCATTGTTTCTGAAGCCATCTGTATTTGTAGTCCACATGGAAATGCTAGGCTTTTTAAAATTTAACCACTGTGTTTTAAAAATTTACATTTTCGGGCATCTAAAATGCTGTGTCCTTGTGGACATGAAAATGCTTGCACAACTACAAACTTGTGCGGATATGCCTGAATTTGTCTCTGTGTTGATGGCCCCTGAAACTAAATTTAAAGACCACTTTTCCTAACCTGACACACCAGACGGACAGTTCTATATATCAACCACAAAAATATGTTACTAGTCCATCTGAGAAAGAGTTGTTTGAAGATGTTTTCAGGGGTGTAACATTGAAAAACAACTGCAACTGGTGATTGGACAATCGTTCTACTCATCACGCTCATCACAGACCAATTTTTATCAAGCCAAGCTATGACGTTAGCTAGACCATGGTGTCAGCTGTTAGCTTAAACTACGATTCAATCCTTAGACAATGGTCTTACATTAAATTATACCACACAGATGTATCATGTACCACTTATATGTGACATGAACCTCTTCTATGTCAAACCCCACGAAATCTCAAAGGAAGTTTCTGAGGAGAGAATACTTCGCCATGTATCGCTGAGTAACCATGACCATCTTCGACTAACCAGCCTCGTCAACAGAGGATTTCCGCATCATTCCCAGTTTCCCAGCAGTGATCCCCCACGGACAAAAGCATGATTTCCCGTAGGAAAACCTTTAAGTGACATTATTTGCTCCCCTTTTAAAGAAAAATTGAGTCCATTTCTGATAAAACTGCAGATATTGCCTCATCGTCTGTGACCACTTCACGCCCTGCCATCGTATTCAAACATGCAGTTACTTCCTACTGTCATCACGTCTGCAGCTTCTGCCTCTTCTCTGATTGGGCTGTTAAGCATTTAGCCGGTGAAAATGTAGTGTACTGAATGTTGGCAAGATCGACACAGGATTTCAGACGATGAATCAGACAGGTTCATCTGCTCTGCAAGGTTACACTTTTTCTAACAAAAACTAAAACTATTTTTTTGTCATTTACTTTAGTGTACTGTCTCCGCCATGGCTGGCTCAATGTATTACAGCTAACTGTAATACATGGTAGCCTTAAGAGTATGCATGGAGCAAGGTTAGCTTTGTATTTTAATTTATACTTAATAAACAACTTCCAAATAAGCATTTAAACCAATTAAATCAAACTGAAATTTACAAGAAAATGTCTATAAATATAAATAAAACAGGAGCATCCCAGACCACCATCACTTTCGAGGACATTGTGAGGTCAAACATGAGGAAAGAAAGTCAATCAGGAAATAGAAAAGAATTCATGAGAGGTCCAACAATAAGGACGGATGCTTGATATTGGTGAGAAAAAAGAGGGGGAAGAGGGGGGGAGGGAGCGTATGAAGCGCGAGATGAGGGTAGGGGGAAGAGGAGGAGACAGGAGCTGCATAATGAAGTGCTGGGCTAATTTGGAGAACTCCAGCTGGCTGCAGCCAGAGGGCCTGAGCTTCCACAACATCAGAAGCACCTTAATGTTACACACACTCATACACACACACACATTCACAAATACTGTGACTCCAACACTGACATGCATGTGACATCACAACTGTTGTGAAAACACACACACACACACACACACACACATACTCGTATTTGTCAGTTTGCGGGGCCCCGAGTTTTTGACCCACTAGTGGGGCCCACCCTTTCCAATGGTCCCAGGCCTCTGTAAAAAATCAGGCTAGCGTAAAAAAAAATAACAAAATTTTCAGTCACTTCAGATTATCCAAACTCCAAAGTTTTTCTCTACGCTAGTTTTTTGGTCACTTGTGGGACACGTTTCTAGCATTCAATACTTGTGGGGTCCACTTCCACACACACAGATATTTCAGGTCTTTATATCTTAGGTGGGACCAAAAACTAAATGGAGATATCTGATGTTAAAACAGTTTGTTTTTTATTATCAAACAAAGTGAGGACTACATCAAAGGTTTACATTTAGTTTTACATCCTGTACTTCCTCTGCTGAACAAAATCAAGTGCTGATTATAACAGTGAGCTTTGATAACAGTGACAGCTCCTTGCATTGATAAAACATAACAGAGTAACATAAAAACATGGTAACACTGTAGACTTTTTGCTGGCTTTAGAATTTGAGCTGCCCTTCCTGGAGGTAAAACAGAGCACAAGCATGTTTTCAGGTTAAGCTTCAGTCTCAGATATATGAAATAGATTCAGATATAAAGATATTTTAATTTACAGTTTTCACGATTGTTAACAAACAAAAATCTAAACTTTGGCACAATTTGCACAACCTTAACTTCACCTACCATTCATACTTCCTTCTTTACATTCTGACTAGTGTAAAGAAGTGTGCAACTAGTTTGCACATCACCTTGTTGTCTAAACACTACACACAATGTTCAGTTGTTACACACACTTCTCATGTAACATCTCAGTGGTATCAACCTACTACAGTGGTTCCCGAACTTTTCACAGCCTGTACCCCTTCAGTCACTTCCTCCAGCCATGTTCCCCCGACTCTCACACACTTACAGCGGCGAGAAAAACAAATACATCTGTAAGGCTACACCCCTTCCTCCCACATTTAACATGCACAACATAAAAATAAAATCTCTTTAAGTGTATTATTTTCACTAAATACATTTACTAGCTATGTCAGTGGACAACGCCAGTTCACTTTTGAAAAAGAAATGAACATTTCTGGAACATATTCATTAATAACCTTGAAACTGTTACAGACTCACGACAGCTCTAATAAGAAGGCTGTCTGACTGAGCGTATGTTAATAAAAAGAATCTTAGATTCAGGACAGATTTCCTTCTCCATGATGCCTCACCAATCCATCCTCCAGCCTCTCTGCCAACACTTCAGGCCTTTATCAAATCTCACAATACAACATTTATCAGTTTGAACTTGAACTACTGAAACAACTGTTTGAAACCTGACAGGTATTCATGTACCCCCTACATCTCTTTGCGTACCCCCAGGGGTTCACGTACCCCAGTTTGGGAACCACTGACCTACTACAACACACAAGTGTTCAAAAGTCAACAAATTCAGGTCTGGTGAGCAGTTAGCAATCAGGACTGCAGCATATCAGGGCCTTGAGCCTCCTCCTCTGTGTTTGGTGAACAACGGAGAACCTCGAAGAGAGCAACCAGAGCGGGAGAAGTTAAGAGTGAGAGGAGGAGGGGGGAGAACAAGGAGGAGAACAAGGAGAAGGAGAAAGAAAAGGAGGGGAGGAGAGAGGAGAAGGAGGGTATGGAGGAGGACAGAGAGGAGCAGGAGCAGGAGGACAGAGAGGAACAGGAGCAGGAGGACAGATTGGAGCAGGAGGACAGATTGGAGAGGGAGGACAAAGAGGAGCGGCAGGAGGACAAATCGGAGCAAGAGGAGCACGAGGACAGAGAGGAGCACGAGGAGGACAGAGAGGAGCAGGAGGAGGACAGAGAGGAGCAGGAGGAGGACAGAAGAGAGCAGGAGGATAGATTGGAGCAAGAGGACAAAGAGGAGAGGGAGGAGGACAAATTGGAGCAAGAGGAGCAGGAGGACAGAGAGGAGCAGGAGGACAGATTGAAGCAGGAGGACAGATAGGAGCAGGAGGAGGACAGAAGAGAGCAGGAGGATAGATTGGAGCAAGAGGACAAATTGGAGCAAGAGGAGCAGGAGGACAGAGAGGAGCAGGAGGACAGATTGGAGCAGGAGCACAGATTGGAGAAGGAGGACAGATAGGAGCAGGAGGAGGACAGAGAGGAGCAGGAGGACAGAGAAGAGCAGGAGCACAGATTGAAGCAGGAGGACAGATAGGAGCAGGGGGATAGAGAGGAGCACGAGGAGGACAGAGAGGAGCAGGAGCATAGGGAGGGAGCAGGAGGAAAGAGAGGAGCAGGAGGATAGATTGGAGCACAAGGAGCAGGAGGACAGAGAGGAGCAGGATCAGGAGGAGGACAAGCAGGAGGACAGAGAGGAGCAGGAGCAGGAGGACAGAGAGCAGAGAGCAGGAGGACAGAGGAGGACAGAGAGCAGGAGGACAGAGAAGAGCATGAGGACAGATTGGAGCAGGAGGACAGAGGAGAAGGAGGAGGACAGAAATGAGCTCCAATCTGTCCTCCTCCTGCTCCTCTCTGTCCTTCTCCCGCTCCTCTTGGTCCTCCTGCTCCTCATGCTCCAATCTGTCCTCCCCCTCCAATCTGTCCTCCTGCCCCACTCTGTCCTCCTGCTCCTCTTGCTCCAATTTGTCCTTCTCCCTCTCCTCTTTGTCCTCTTGCTCCAATCTATCCTCCTGCTCTCTTCTGTCCCCCTCCCTGCTCCTCTCTGTCCTCCTCGTGCTCCTCTCTGTCCTCGTGCTCCTCTTGTCTGGATTTGTCCTCCTGCCGCCTCTTTGTCCTCCCTCTCCAATCTGTCCTCCTGCTCCTGTTCCTCTCTGTCCTCCTGCTCCTCTGCTCCAATCTATCCTCCTGCTCCTGCTCCTCTCTGTCCTCCTCCATACCCTCCTTCTCCTCTCTCTCCTCCTCCTTTCTTTCTCCATCTCCTTGTTCTCCTCCTTGTTCTCCCCCCTCCTCCTCTCACTCTTAACTTCTCCTTCTCTGGTTGCTCTCTTCGAGGTTCTCCATTGTTCACCAAACACAGAGGAGGAGGCTCAAGGTCCTGATATGCTGCAGTCCTGATTGCTAACTGCTCACCAGACCTGAATTTGTTGACTTTGAACACTTGTGTGTTGTAGGTTGATACCACTGAGATGTTACATGAGAAGTGTGTGTAACAACAGAACATTGTGTGTAGTGTTCAGACAACAAGGTAATGTGCAATTGACGTCAGAGTGTAAAGAAGGAAGTCAGAGTCTAGGGAGTCATAAGGAGTTTGAAGTAGTGACAATTCGGGTCGAGCGAATGGTAGGTGAAGATAAGGTTGTGCAAATTGTGCCAAAGTTTAGATTTGTGTGTGTTAACAATCGTGAAAAACTGTAAAGTGATTAAATTTATCAATACTACAGCACATTTCCTAAAAACTTTCAGAAATACATTCAGTCAGACTGAGTGGGACATTGATAGACCTGAGCTCAGTGTCTGTTATAATGCACAAATCTATTTCATATGTGTGAAATTTTAGAGAACATAAAAACATTTTTGGCTTTGTTCTGCCTCCAGCAGGGCCATCTCAAAAATTCAAAAAATCAAAAAATCAAAAAAGCAGACTAGCCTACTGGAATTATTCCATTATAACATACACCCCAAGTTTTCATGATTTTCAATTTTTTTTATCAGGAAAAACACTGTACTTGAACACATCACCCAAACTTTGCCCAAACCTTACTCTCTCAGTATCTCAAAAATGACCTCTATTCAAAATCTAAATCAATGAAATTTCAGTATTTTCATAACAAATACACAATTATCTCTCGCAAAATGGATGTGGGAACACCTTTTGCTTCAGGCATGTGCAGTTACTCCATTTCTGCCCGAGCATGCTCACTCATAGTGTACCCAATCATAGAGCAGCTATCAACATGCTGGTGTCTTCAACCAATCACAGCACAGCTATTTTATGTTCCTTGTTTACAAAATGGCAGTGTCCTGTGGTTGCTGATGAGTGGGGAACACTTGAGAATTAAACTATGATAACACAAAGGAAAACTAGTTGGTCAGTTTAAACAGAATTATGCAAGTTTGGCGGCAATGTTTCATGGAGAATGTTTCAGTTTGTATCAGATTTATAGTAACTGTGATGTTGCCGTGACAAAATAATTACGATTTTCTATGTACTCACGTGAAAACACACATCTGAAAATCAGACCTTGTTTAACAGGGGAAAAAATGTGTGTTATAAACAAGACATTACAGTATCCTCTACATTGTTCAGTGAATCACTCTCACTCTAATTTTCTTCGCAGAGAAGTAATTCTATTTTTTAACAAAATACTTCACTGCCTTCCAGTCTCGGCTCTTCAGGGCTTGAGGTTCTGCAGTGATGCAGCGCTGACAGTCCTCCTTCCCTGGGACTTGGTTCATCACAATGAATCTCTTCAAATGTCTTTGAACTGCAGCACATTCTTCCTGTGTCCAGTTTCTTTAAACAACAGTTTGTTTACCTAAATGGGCATACAAAAGGACAAGTTACAGAGTTTTAAGAACTTTAAATTGTAACAAGAACTGAAGGACTATCAGATTGATTCCACTGGCCATCCAATAAGGAACAGACTTGTTGAGACCATACAAGACTCTTACAGTCAGGAAAAAATACACAGTTTTACCAATCATTGACTACATACCTCTTTTACACGCAACACCCTAGGTGTCATAGAACTAAAGACTATTAAAGACCAGGAGTCTTTAAAAGTTAGCTTATCCATGACTTAGTCTAGCCCAGAGTTCAATTATCTACCCTAATACTGGTTGTGCTAATAAATGTTCACAAATGCAAAGTATTATTCAAACACATGCAAACAATATTAAAAAAAAAAAGTTTCAGTTTCTGTTGTCCTCCTACCTGGGTTACAACACAACAAATTCTTGTTGTTTTTTCTAGTACTTCTGATATGCCCCCTTAATTAAACTGATGTACTGTTACTACAAAAGTCACTAAATTAACTCATGAAATAATTTACTAAATAGACAAAACATCTTAAAAGGAACCAAGTTAATCCCATGTCAGTGTCTACCTACTGGGTGTGCAGTCTTGCCACTGACACACACAAAAAATCAATTTACTCAACACTTTTGTGCCCCGAAAAACTTTACCTGGTCTCCAAGACATACGTTACAGTCGCATTCACAGAGCTGCAGGCACCTATGTTGAGTCTTTTACAGATTTAATGATGGAGTTGTTTGACAGATCTTATTATAAGGCTGTTTTTCTATGAGGGGACTTTAATACTGCTCTAGAGTATCCTTGTGATTTGAGGTCATTGGTGAATTCATGAACTTAATGTTAAGTATGAGTCTTTTTTCCAGTAATTACATAACCCAAAATAATCCAATCAGAGAGTGAAGCTGTTAAATACAAACAGAAATACAGTACAGCACAATACAGAAGGGCAGTAGAGCATGGGATCCTGATGGCAGATGTGAGTGATTATCTGTCTCTTTGCTGTTCATAAAAATCATGAACGTATTGATATAGAAATCAAGAGAGATATTCTCTTGAATATAATGTAAGTGATGTTAAAAACGATATGAAAAATTTTGGAAATACTTTTGCCAAGAATGTGATTGACAAGTCACGGATGATTAAAGGTTTGTAAAATGCCTAAAAAAGATTTATTTATATAGATGCTTTTCAAGAATAAGAACGATAGGTATAAGAAATATAAAAACAGTTATAAAAAGCTATAGTTATATAAAAAGTTAGTATGGATAATAATAAAATGAAGTATTAGCAACATGGGGAATAATAAATAGTATGATAAAAAGATACAGTTAAGACCCAAACTTTTTGTAAAAGATAACATAGACATGAAAAGTCATTATAGTAAATTAACTGAATTATTTGTAGAAGTGGGTCCTACTATTGCAAAAGAAATATATACTCCCAAATCAATGGAAAAATGAGGCTGAGGGCAACTCAGAGGTTATGTTAACAATATTTTTCTTGGTAACGATAGAAAGAAAAATACTGCATTATGTAAAAAGATGTGCAAATATAGGATCAACTGATTGTAAGGGCATTGATAAAATACTCAAAGAGTTTGATAGAATTTTCTTTAACCACTTCTGTATAAATGTAATCAGTCTTTTTCAACAGGAGTAATTCCTGACATGAAACTGCTAAGGTGATTCCACTTCATAAGAGTGAAGATAATCATTTTTTCTCCAACTACAGACCTTTTTGTTTTTGATTCAACAATTTTCATAAATAATAAAAAACTTTTTGCAAGGTAAGATGCATTTCCTGGAAAATACATTACTTTAGGTTGCAGTCAGTGTGATTTAGGACAAATCATTCTACATTTATGGTACTAATGGATTTGACTGAAGAAATGTCCACAGAAATTGTATAGAAACATCACATTAAGCATCTTTGTTGACCCAAAAAACATCTGACACCATACTACACTTCTAGAAAGTAATTATGGTGTGAGGCGACTGGCATGTGAATGGACAACAAGTTCTTTAGGAAAAAGAAAACAGTTTGTTCAGATAAATAAAATAAAATTCAATGGAGAATACTTCATCTGTGGGGTACCTCAGGGGTCAGTCCTAGCGCCGTTTGTAGATTTTAGGACTGTGACTTTTATATAAATTAATGATTGTTCCATAGCTGACCAATTATGGATCAAGGAATTAAGGATTTTTAAGGATTTCAAAAAAAGAAAGTCAGTATATCTTAAAGGAGACCTTTAAAAAGCTGAGGTGTGGTTGGAGATCACGTGACTGCTGACTGCAATGGTTGCGCAGAGCTAAAGCTTCTCTCATAACCCTCCCACTTCCTTACTGAATCAGTCTATTTAATGGCTAAGTAACTTTAACCAAATTGTTTTTGACTGCCTAACATGTCTGGAGGTACAAGAAGACAGCAAACAGTATCAACATCTTTACTGACAGGTAACTTTCAGAAAGCACTGATTATGCAAGCTAACATTAGCACTGGAGTAAACATGGAAGAGGGCCACTACTCAAGTTTTAAAGAAACAGCAGAATGTGCTAGAATCTGTGGTGCATAATGCTGTGAAAGGAGCGTTATCTGAGATGTTGCAAAAATACTAACCACCAACTTTTCCATTTTAACATGTGTCATAGAACATATAGAACCCAGCAGATGAAATACACTACAAAAGCAATTCCCAGCCCTTACAGTACATTTTGTCAACCTGTTCATATTGGTACCTTCTTACACATGGTCTGGGAATGTGGCAAAGTACATCAGTTTTGGGGTAAGGTAGCTTCAGCAATATCCAGACTGATTCTGAATCAACTGACAACTGATCCAATCATTCATTTACTAAAGCGATGACTGTAAATTAGAGTTAGGACAGCTAGGATTAATAAAGCTCTCAGTCTTTGGAGAGATGCAGCAAGTAAGATTTCCAACAATGACCTCAGTGTCACAGGAGATTATTTAGGTGTTAAGTGTGATACACGTTTTTTTTTGTAAGTTTAGATGAGACAGTGGGGTGGGTGTGGGGTTGTTTAAGGCCTGTTTTAAGGGGAATTAGGTGGATGGCTGGGGCTTCTTTTTCATGGCACCTGTTCTGAAGCTGCTATGGTGGACACTTTTTGTTTGTTCTGTATTATACTTGTAATGATGAATAGTGTTAATGAAAAGTTGATCACAAAAAAAATCAAGGTGTAGGACCTGAGAGAGGATGGAACAATATTGACAAAGAAACCAAGGAATCTAAATCAAACATTTAAAATCTATGTCTGTGCAGTTTGTTTTCTGACCTTCTTTTTCAGATGAAGTGTAAATTGAATCCATGTTTCTAACAGAGGGAAGTAAGTGCTTTCCTGGCCCTGCAGCTAATTGATTTAAAATATTTGTGTTTAATTATCTACATTGTTAATAAGTGTCTGCTAAAAATGAGCAGATCATATAAGATTCTTTATTCAGCTCCTTTAAATTTATTATTTCTGCTTTTTTGCATTTATCCTATTAATAAATTCAATAAACATTGAAATAAAGTTAAATCAAAGTCAGTAGGTGGGGCAGGTAAACTGCGTAGGCCTGAAAGGATAAGTTTGGTTTCTACAGCTTTCACATTGTTTATAGAATGAAGTAGAACAGTGGTTCCCAAACTGGGGTACGTGTACCCCCAGGGGGTACCTGAAGTGATGTAGGGGGTACATGAAAAACTTTCAGGTTTCAACAGTTGTTTCAGTGGTTCAGGCTCAAACTGATAAATGTTTGTATTGTGAACTTTGATAAAGGCCTGAAGTGTTGGCAGAGAGGCTGAGGCATCTTGGAGAGGGAAATCCGTCCTAAATTATCTAAGATTCTTTAAATAACATACAGTAAGTTCAGTCAGACAGACTTTTAATTAAAGCTTTAAGTTCATTAATGAAAAGGTTTCAGAAATGTACATTTCTTTTTCAAAAGTGGACTGGTGTTGCCCACTGACATTGCTGGTAAATCAATCTATTTAGTTAGAAATAATTCACTTTAATAGGTTTTATTTGTATGTTATGCATGTAAAATGTGGGAGGTAGGAGTGTGGCAGGCTTAAATATTTATTTTTTCTCAGTGTTATAAGTGCATGAGAGTTGGGGGTACATGGCTGGAGGTCAAGTGTCGGAAGGGGTACAGGCTGTGAAAAGTTTGGGAACCACTGAAGTAGAACAATATACTCACCCAGAAGGATTTCCTAATCCAAACAGTGCTTTGGGACACAGACTGTAATGGAGGAGTAAGCGCCAAGTGGACCGTGATGGAATATTGGTGAAACTCATGAGTTTATGGACCATTAATGCAGTTTTAGGAGCGGCGCTGTATGCCCCGTCTGCTACCATTATATGGATGTCCGCTGCTCGATTTTGGATCTAAATATCTCCTGAAGCACTGTTTGGATCAGGAAAGCCTTCTGGGTGAGTATATTGTTCTACTTCATTCTATAAACAATGTGAAAGCTGTAGGAAGCGAACTTATCCTTTAAGAAAGCTATACTATGTCAAATATCAAGAGAAATTAGACTGATAAAGTGATGCAGTCCAAGTTAAAGTGATTATTAACATGTTACCACATCTATGGCGAAAGTAAGGACTTAGCTGAGGGATCTTTTGTATTAAACTGCTACAACTGGCTTTTTAATCTAACATATTGCCATTGTGCTATAGCTACTACAAAGCACAACAAGGATGAACCTGCTAATACCAGATTAACAGAGACTCAAATGAGCATTTCTCCAATTTGTACAGATAATTTATATTAATGGTGGTCATCAGGGGAATACACTTTCTATTTTTCTGAAAGTGATGCTAATTTGTGTATTTCTTTCTACTTTATAGGTAAAGATAACATGTCTATTGACATTTTATAATATTGGGCATGCCCAATATAGCATCACAAGTTTTCCATGGTTCAGGTCTCACTTTCAATTGTGATCTGGTGATCTTGTTTAACCCATTTGGTGAGCTTTTATTTATTTTTCCTTAATTCAGAGATTCTTAATATCTATCAAAAATCTGAACAAAATGTTCAAAGATGTTTTTATTTTTCATGATGGAGTGCTTTACAGATGATTAATAAATGTATTTATCCCACAACTCACCATAATTGTCCCAGCTTTAAATATGTAGTTTTTTAGGGCTATCTCCTCCCTCACCCATGGTTTTCAAAAGTTTGATCATATAATAGAAAGTCATACAGCCTATGTGACACCATGATGCAGATACCAGAGCTTCAACCATGCCTATAAATCACAATATAGTCATAATCCACAACTGCATGACAATTAAATTGTCAGGCAATTACACTGTCTTTCCTTTAACAGAGTTTGTGGATTTGCAGATATGATCATACACTATTCTGATGAATTTTCTGACTTCTGCAGTGAAAAGAAAATTAGAATCAACCATTTTGTAGAGAAACATGTCAGAGTTATAAAAAATCAAACATTTTGTTGAGAAATATATCTAGTGGATTTAGTTCCTGTGCCTCTGATTGCAACAGATATTTTCAGGCCAACTTGGTCTGAGGGAGTTAGTTTTTCTGTGTTCTCCATCTTTCTAGCTTACTACACAGTAGGCAATGAAGTTGCATATCAAATGTTGTACAGTCAAATAGCCTGCCATGTTTTAAACGCACCTCTCTTTTTTGAAAATGTCCTCTGGTTTTTGGTAGATGCTGTAGGGGTCCCTTCTTGTAGTGACGAGGTGCTGGTCTCATCTTCTGACCCCTGGCCTTCAGCTATTGTGGCATCTGGTAACATAAAATTGCTTATTACAACAAAAGGAGACAGAACAACTTTTCAGTAAGCGGGCTGCATTTTATCCTTTTCTTTCAAGATATTTTTTGTATTTAATTTGAATCTATTGAAGGAGACAAAGAAAGTTTTACACACTCTAATTTGAGAGACAGAAGGTTTAAAATATGGCAAATACATTATTTTCATTTAAAGAGTCTATAGAAGTCACCACATATGCGAGAGCCCGAAATATTATATGGTAGAATATTGTCCCTTTTCCCCATTTCCAAATGTGCAGACCCAATCATTAAATAGCCAGAGGAAATATAGTCCTAAATATTCCAGTCCAGTTATTGATTATTCACAACCAGAGTAAAAAATGATTCACACATACCTTCCATATCCTCTTGGAAACAAGCCTCAACTTCAGCAGTCTCTGGAAGATGAATTGACAATAGAGCATAAATGACCAGGACAGTTGAAAGTGTAGTGATCCATCACTGACAATCAAGAGTAGAACAAAGGGAACATAAACTAGACTGATTAATTTCAATTTTGCTGTTATAACAGAAACTCTAACAACTACAAGATTGCCCTGTTCAAACCTTTGTCTTTCCATAACAGAAAAAAATAAAACAAAACAAAACAAAAATACATACATACATATATACACACATACATATATATATATATATATATACTTTAATATATATATAAATATATATGCACATATGTATATATATATATATATATATATATATATATATATATATATATATATATATATATATATATATATATATATATATATATATATATATATATATATCTATATATTTATTGATGTTAACTTCATCCAGGCTCTTTCCAGTGTATTTTCCAAGCTGTCCCTGCTCCAATGCCATGAGAACTTTGCTAATCTTGGCAAGCTGAAGGGTCCCCTCTGGAAGACTTGAACTGGCTCTGACTGCAGGACTCAAACTGGCTCTGACTGCAGGACTCAAACTGGCTCTGACTGGAGGACTCAAACCCGCTGCAGGACTCAAACTGGCTGTGACTGGAAAACTCAAACTGGCTGTGACTGGAGGACTTGAAATGTCTCTGACTGGAGGAATCAAACTGGCTGTGACTGGAGGACTCAAACTGACTCTGACAGGAGAACTGAAACTGGCTCTGACTGGAGGACTTGAACTGGATCTGACTGGAGGACTTGAACTGGCTCTGACTGGAGGATTTGACTGGCTCTGACTGGGTGACATGAACTGGCTCTGACTGGGGACTTGACTGGCTCTGACTGCAGAACTCAAACTGGCTGCAGGACTGAAACTGGCTCTGACTGGAGGACTTGAACTGGCTCCGCTTGGAGGACTCAAACTGGCTCTGACTGGAGGTCTTAAACTGGCTCTGACTGGAGGACTTGACTGGCTCTGACTGGAGGACTCAAACTGTATCTGACTGGAGGACTTGAACTGGCTCTGACTAGAGGACTCAAACTGGATCTGACTGGAGGACTTAAAATGGCTCTGACTGGTGGACTCAAACTGGCCCTGACTGGAGGACTTGAAATGGCTCTGACTGAAGGACTTGACTGGCTCTGACTGGAGGACTTGACTGGCTCTGACTGGAGGACTTGAAATGGCTCTGACTCGAGGATTTGACTGGCTCTGACTGGAGGACTTGACTGGCTCTGACTGGGTGACTTGACTGGCTCTGACTGGAGGACTTGAAACCGCTCTGACTGGACTGACTCATAGTGGCTTTGACTGTAGAACTCAAACTGGCCATGACTGGAGGACTTGAAATGGCTCTGACTGTAGGACTCAAACTGGCTCTGACTGGAGGACTCAAACTGGCTTTGACCTGACTGGAGGACTTGACCTGGCTCTGACTGGAGGACTCAAACTGGCCCTGGGTGTAGGACTTGAAATGGCTCTGACTGGAGGACTTGACTGGCTCTGACTGGAGGACTCAAACTGGCTTCAGGACTCAAACTGGCTTTGACCTGACTGGAGGACTTGACCTGGCTCTGACTGGAGGACACAAACTGGCTCTGACTGGAGGACTTGACTGGCTCTGACTGGAGGACTCAAACTGTATCTGACTGGAGGACTTGAACTGGCTCTGACTAGAGGACTCAAACTAGATCTGACTGGAGGACTCGAGAACTGTATCCGACTGGAGGACTTGAACTGGCTCTGACTAGAGGACTCAAACTGGATCTGACTGGAGGACTTAAAATGGCTCTGACTGGTGGACTCAAACTGGCCCTGACTGGAGGACTTGAAATGGCTCTGACTGGAGGTCTTGAACTGGCTCTGACTGGAGGACTTGACTGGCTCTGACTGGAGGACTTGAAATGGCTCTGACTCGAGGATTTGACTGGCTCTGACTGGAGGACTTGACTGGCTCTGACAGGAGGACTTGACTGGCTCAGCCTGGAGAACTCAAACTGGCTCTGACTGGAGGACTTGAACTGGCTCTGACTGGAGGACTTGAAATGGCTCTGACTCGAGGATTTGACTGGCTCTGACTGGAGGACACAAACTGGCTCTGACTGGAGGACTTGACTGGCTCTGCCTGGAGAACTCAAACTGGCTCTGACTGGAGGACTTGACTGGCTCTGACTGGAGACCTTGACTGGCTCTGACTGCAGGACTCAAACTGGCTCTGACTGGAGGACTCAAACTGGCTGCAGGACTGAAACTGGCTCTGACTGGAGAACTCAAACTGGCTCTGACTGGAGGTCTTAAACTGGCTCTGACTGGAAGACTTGACTGGCTCTGACTGGAGGACTCAAACTGTATCTGACTGGAGGATTTGAACTGGCTCTGACTAGAGGACTCAAACCGGATCTGACTGGAGGACTTGAAATGGCTCTGGCTGGTGGAATCAAACTGGCCCTGACTGGAGGACTTGAACTGGCTCTGACTGGAGGATCTGACTGGCTCTGACTGGGTGACTTGAACTGGCTCTGACTGGGGACTTGACTGGCTCTGACTGCAGACCTCAAGCGGGCTGCAGGACTGAAACTGGCTCTGACTGGAGAACTCAAACTGGCTCTGACTGGAGGACTTGAACTGGCTCCGACAGGAGGACTCAAACTGGCTGCAGGACTAAAACTGGCTCTGACTGGAGGACTTTACTGGCTCTGACTGGAGGACTCAAACTGTATCTGACTGGGGGACTTGAACTGGCTCTGACTAGAGGACTCAAACTGGATCTGACTGGAGGACTGAAAATGGCTCTGACTGGCGGACTCAAACTGGCCCTGACTGGAGGACTTGAAATGGCTCTGACTGGAGGACTTGACTGGCTCTGACTGGAGGACTTGACAGGCTCTGACTGGAGGACTTGAAATCGCTCTGACTGGACGACTCATAGTGGCTTTGACTGTAGAACTCAAACTGGCCCTGACTTGAGGACTTGAAATGGCTCTGACTGGAAGACTTGGCGGCCTCTGACTGTAGGACTCAAACTGGCTCTGACTGGAGGACTCAAACTGGCTCTGACTGGAGGACTCAAACTGGCTTTGACCTGACTGGAGGACTTGACCTGGCTCTGACTGGAGGACTCAAACTGGCCCTGGGTGTAGGACTTGAAATGGCTCTGACTGGAGGACTTGACTGGCTCTGACTGGAGGACTCAAACTGGCTTCAGGACTCAAACTGGCTTTGACCTGACTGGAGGACTTGACCTGGCTCTGACTGGAGGACTCAAACTGGCCCTGGGTGTAGGACTTGAAATGGCTCTGACTGGAGGTCTTGACTGGCTCTGACAGGAGGACTTGACTGGCTCTGACTGGAGAACTCAAACTGGCTCTGACTGGGGACTTGAACTGGCTCTGACTGCAGAATTCAAACTGGCTCTGACTGGAGGACTCAAACTGGCTGCAGGACTCAAACTGGCTCTGACTGGAGGACGTGAAAAGGCTCTGACTGGAGGACTCAAACTGGCTCTGACTGGAGGACTCAAACTGGCTCTGACTGGAGAACTCAAACTGGCTCTGACTGGAGGACTTGACTGGCTCTGACTGGAGGACTTGACTGGCTCTGACTGGAGGACACAAACTGGCTCTGACTGGAGGACTTGACTGGCTCTGACTGGAGGACTCAAACTGTATCTGACTGGAGGACTTGAACTGGCTCTGACTAGAGGACTCAAACTAGATCTGACTGGAGGACTCGAGAACTGTATCCGACTGGAGGACTTGAACTGGCTCTGACTAGATGACTCAAACTGGATCTGACTGGAGGACTTAAAATGGCTCTGACTGGAGGTCTTGAACTGGCTCTGACTGGAGGACTTGACTGGCTCTGACTGGAGGACTTGAAATGGCTCTGACTCGAGGATTTGACTGGCTCTGACTGGAGGACTTGACTGGCTCTGACAGGAGGACTTGACTGGCTCAGCCTGGAGAACTCAAACTGGCTCTGACTGGAGGACTCAAACTGGCTCTGACTGGAGGACTTGAAATGGCTCTGACTCGAGGATTTGACTGGCTCTGACTGGAGGACACAAACTGGCTCTGACTGGAGGACTTGACTGGCTCTGCCTGGAGAACTCAAACTGGCTCTGACTGGAGAACTCAAACTGGCTCTGACTGGAGGTCTTAAACTGGCTCTGACTGGAAGGCTTGACTGGCTCTGACTGGAGGACTCAAACTGTATCTGACTGGAGGATTTGAACTGGCTCTGACTAGAGGACTCAAACCGGATCTGACTGGAGGACTTGAAATGGCTCTGGCTGGTGGAATCAAACTGGCCCTGACTGGAGGACTTGAACTGGCTCTGACTGGAGGATCTGACTGGCTCTGACTGGGTGACTTGAACTGGCTCTGACTGGGGACCTTGACTGGCTCTGACTGCAGGACTCAAACTGGCTCTGACTGGAGGACTCAAACTGGCTGCAGGACTGAAACTGGCTCTGACTGGAGGTCTTAAACTGGCTCTGACTGGAGGACTTGACTGGCTCTGACTGGAGGAACCAAACTGTATCTGACTGGAGGACTTGAACTGGCTCTGACTAGAGGACTCAAACTGGATCTGACTGGAGGACTTAAATGGCTCTGACTGGTGGACTCAAACTGTATCTGACTGGAGGACTTGAAATGGCTCTGACTGGAGGACTTTACTGACACTGACTAGAGGACTCAAACTGGATCTGACTGGAGGACTTGAACTGGCTCTGACTGGAGGAGTCAAACTGGCTCTGACTGGAGGACTTGAACTGGCTCTGACTGGAGGACTCAAAGTGGCTTTGACTGGAGAACTCAAGCTGGCTCTGACTTGAGCACTTGAAATGGCTCTGACTAGAGGACTTAACTGGCTCTGACTGGAGGACTCAAACTGGATCTGACTGGAGGACTTGAACTGGCCCTGACTGGGGGACTTGAAATCGCTCTGACAGGGGGACTTGAATGGCTCTGACTGGAGGACTCAAAGTGGCTTTGACTGGAGAACTCAAACTGGCTCTGACTTGAGCACTTGAAATGGCTCTGACTGGAAGACTTGGCCTCTGACTGTAGGACTCAAACTGGCTCTGACTGGAAGACTCAAACTGGCTTTGACCTGACTGGAGGACTTGACCTGGCTCTGACTGGAGGACTTGAAATGGCTCTGACTGGAGGACTTGAATGGCTCTGACTGGAGGACTCAAACTGGCCCTGACTGGAGGACTTGAAATGGCTCTGACTGGAGGATTCAAACTGGGTCTGACTGGAGGACTTGAACTGGCTCTGACTGCAGGATTGAAACTGGCTCTGACTGGAGGTCTTGAACTGGCTCTGACTGGAGGACTTGACTGGCTCTGACTGGAGGACTTGGACTGGAGGACTTGACTGGCTCTGCCTGGAGAACTCAAACTGGCTCTGACTGGAGGACTTGACTGGCTCTGACTGCAGGACTCAAACTGGCTCTGTCAGGAGGACTCAAACTGGCTGCAGGACTGAAACTGTCTCTGACTGGAGAACTCAAACTGGCTCTGACTGGAGGACTCAAACTGGCTGCAGGACTCAAACTGGCTCTGACTGGAGAACTCAAACTGGCTCTGACTGGAGGACTTGAACTGGCTCTGACTGGAGGACTCAAACTGGCTGCAGGACTCAAACTGGCTCTGACTGGAGGTCTTAAACTGGCTCTGACTGGAACACTTGACTGGCTGTGACTGGAGGACTCAAACTGTATCTGACTGGAGGACTTGAGTGGCTCTGATTCGAGAACTCAAACTGGCTCTGACTGGAGGACTTGAATGGCTCTGACTGGTGGACTCAAACTGGCCTGACTGGAGGCTTGAAATGGCTCTGACTGGAGGACTTTACTGGCACTGACTGGAGGACTCAAACTGGCTCTGACTGGAGGACTTGACTGGCTCTGACTGGAGGACTTGAAATGGCTCTGACTGGAGGACTTGACTGGCTCTGACTGGAGGACTTGAAATCGCTCTGACTGGAGGATTCAAAGTGGCTTTGACTGGAGGACTCAAACTGGCTCTGACATCAGGACTTGAAATCGCTCTGACTGGAAGACTTGACGGCCTCTGACTGTAGGACTCAAACTGGCTCTGACTGGAGGATTCAAACTGGCTTTGACCTGACTGGAAGACTTGACCTGGCTCTGACTGGAGGACTCTAACTGGCCCTGGGTGGAGGACTTGAAATGGCTCTGACTGGAGGACTTGACTGGCTCTGACTGGAGGACTTGAACTGGCCCTGACTGGGGGACTTGAAATGGCTCTGACTAGGGGACTTGAAATGGCTCTGACTAGGGGACTTGAATGGCTCTGACTGGAGGACTCAAACTGGCCCTGACTTGAGGACTTGAAATGGCTCTGACTGGAGGACTTGACTGGCTCTGACTGGAGGATTTGAACTGGCTCTGACTGGAGGACTTGAACTGGCTTTGACTGGAGGACTTGACCTGGCTCTGACTAGAGGACTCAAACTGGCCTTGACTGGAGGACTTGAAATGGCTCTGACTGGAGGACTTGACTGGCTCTGACTGGAGGAGTCAAACTGGCTTCAGGACTCAAACTGGCTTTGACCTGACTGGAGGACTTGACCTGGCTCTGACTGGAGGACTCAAACTGGCCCTGGGTGTAGGACTTTGAATGGCTCTGACTGGAGGTCTTAAACTGGCCTTGACTGGAGGACCTGACTGGCTCTGACTGGAGGACTCAAACTGGCTCTGACTGGGGACTTGAACTGGCTCTGACTGCAGAATTCAAACTGGCTCTGACTGGAGGTCTCAAACTGGCTGCAGGACTCAAACTGGCTCTGACTGGAGGACTTGAAATGGCTCTGACTGGAGGACTCAAACTGGCTCTGACTGGAGGACTCAAACTGGCTCTGACTGGAGGA
Organism: Scarus forsteni; assembly: GCA_036419115.1. NCBI lineage: Eukaryota > Metazoa > Chordata > Actinopteri > Labriformes > Labridae > Scarus > Scarus forsteni. Next base: position 2,402,135 of record JAZDUH010000049.1, read on the forward strand.
CTCAAACTGGCTCTGACTGGATGACTTGACTGGCTCTGACTGGAAGACTTGAAACGGCTCTGACTGGAGGACTTGAAATGGCTCTGACTGGAGGACTTGACTGGCTCTGACTGGAGGACTCAAACTGGCTCTGACTGGAGGACTTGACTGGCTCTGACTGGAGAACTCAAACTGACTCTGACTGGAGGACTTGAAATGGCTCTGACTGGAGGACTCAAATTGAATCTGACTGGAGGACTTGAAATGGCTCTGACTGGAGGACTTGACTTGCTCTGACTGGAGGACTTGACTGGCTCTTACTGGAGGACTCAAACTGGCTCTGACTGGAGGACTTGACTGGCTCTGACTGGAGGACTCAAACTGGCTCTGACTGGAGGACTTGACTGGCTCTGACTGGAGGACTCAAACTGGCTCTGACTGGAGGACTTGACTGGCTCTGACTGGAGGACTCAAACTGGCTCTGACTGGAGGACTTGACTGGCTCTGACTGGAGGACTTGAAATGGCTCTGACTGGAGGACTTGACTGGCTCCGACTGGAGGACTCAAACTGGCTCTGACTGGGGAACTGGACTGGCTCTGACTGGAGGACTGAAACTGGCTCTGACTGGAGGACTCAAACTGGCTCTGACTGGAGGACTCAAACTGGCTCTGACTGGAGTACTCAAACTGGCTCTGACTGGAGGACTCAAACTGGCTCTGACTGGAGGACTTGACTGGCTCTGACTGGAGGACTCAAACTGGCTCTGACTGGAGGACTCAAACTGGATCTGACTGGAGGAAGAAAAAGAAAACCTAAATTAATACGGCAACCTCCTCAATCACTCATACAAAATATGATTCAAATCAATAGCAGTTTAAATAGTTAAACACATGTTTAAATGATGAACATTCAGGGTAGTCGGAGCAAAATTCAGGGAGCTTTAAGTCGACTAAATTCACATATAAAAGAAATACTGTTGATCTACATCTGACTAAGGAACTCACATTTAAAAAGAATGAACTATTAAATTTATACTAGAAAAAACAAATCTACTTAGATATCTGGTAGATACCATTAGTAACATAAAACAATGACATACAAATACCTTCAAACATTAAAACTGCAGAGCAACAGAAATGCTCATGGATGATAGTCTTTATGACTGCATCATCTGTTTCAAGTCTAGGAGGAACAACCCTCAGAAAAGTAGTTAGTAGTTAGACTTACAGGAGGGAAGCAGCCTCTCCTTGACCTTTGTGAAGCCACCTTAGACTTAGACCGAGTAGATGGGACCTCTTTGCTTTCATCACTTGAATCACAGGAGGCATCGGAATAATCTGGTACTTTTTCATCTGCAAACAGAGTACATGGTCACTCCTTTCCACAATCTATCAAAATGAATGACAGTTTATTATCATCATTGTCCCTGGACTAAAATATATAAATGTTTTCATATGTAATGAGATTGTTTAAATAACTGGAAAACTTGTGGCCAAGTAAAACTATTTTGTGGGAGTCTCATAAACTTTCAACATCAGCAAAGAGGCTGCACAGTTCTTTATCTGAAAGTTTTCATCATCATGCAGCAGTTTAGAAATTTGAATATGGATACATGAAACAGTTGTAGAAAGGTTAGGTAAACAATCAGTTATAGAGAGGTCCAGACGGAGGGCCCCATGTGGACATGAACTGAGACTGGTGTGTGTGGGAAAGAAAAAGTTGTACAAGTTCTTTTGTAGGAAGAGTTCCATACAGGGCCCCATAAGGACATCAACAGGGACTGGTGCATGTGTGAAACAGATCATCTGACCAAATGGACACCAAATAGAAGCTGATCAAGCAAGTTAGTAGTTTACCCTGTCCAGAAATCATCCACATTTATTATTTTATTACCTTTGGAATAGTAGCATCATCAGAAACACGAGTAGACAGATTAAGAGGAGGCACAGCCACCTCTTCCTCAGGTGCTGCAGCCTGCTTGGATGTCCCCTAGTGTTTAGACAGAAAGAAGAAGGCCGTTAGCTGTCACAGGAATCATGAGACTGAATATAATTACAGGTCACAAAGATATCTGAATATGGTGCTTTATGAGGTCAAGTTAACAGTTTCCCTATCTTGACATCCAAAAAGTGGCTCAAAAAGGAATGTCACTATCAAATATTTTCTTTATCAAACTGCAGCTCAGTAGGGCTTTATTCATGTAGTTAATACTTTAGTTTAGATGCTTAGAAGTGTTGTCCTGTAGGGTAACAATCAGTTAGAGAGGTCAGACGGAGGGCCCCATGAGGACATGAACTGAGACTGGTGTGTGTGTGAAACAGGTCATCTGACCAATTGGACAACAAATAAAGCAGGTGTTAAGATATAGACAAGGAGGCAGTGAGGTCTGACAGGAATCATATGATTTAATATAACAGATCACAAAGATATATGAATACGGTGCCTTATGAGGGTCAAGTTAAAAGACTCCTATCTGAATATCATAAAGGGGCTCAATAAAGGATGTCACTATCAAATATTTTCTTTATCATACTCCAGCTCAGTAGGGGCTTTATTCATGTAGTTAATACTTTAGTTTTGTTGCTGAGAAGTGTTGTCCTGTAGGTTAACAATCAGTTATAGAGAGGTCCAGACGGAGGGCCCCATGAGGACATGAACTGAGACTGGTGTGTGTGTAGAAGAGAAAAGTTGTACAAGTTCTTTTGTAGGAAGTGTTCCATACAGGGCCCCATAAGGACATCAACAGGGACTGGTGCATGTGTGAAACAGATCATCTGACCAAATGGACACCAAATAGAAGCTGATCAATCTAGTTAGTAGTTTACCCTGTCCAGAAATCATCCACATTTATTATTTTATTACCTTTGGAATAGTAGCATCATCAGAAACACGAGTAGACAGATTAAGATGAGGCACAGCCACCTCTTCCTCAGGTGCTGCAGCCTGCTTGGATGTCCCCTAGTGTTTAGACAGAAAAAGAAGAAGGCCGTTAGCTGTCACAGGAATCATGAGACTGAATATAATTACAGGTCACAAAGATATCTGAATATGGTGCTTTATGAGGTCAAGTTAACAGTTTCCTATCTTGACATCCAAAAAGTGGCTCAAAAAGGAATGTCACTATCAAATATTTTCTTTATCAAACTGCAGCTCAGTAGGGCTTTATTCATGTAGTTAATACTTTAGTTTAGATGCTTAGAAGTGTTGTCCTGTAGGGTAACAATCAGTTATAGAGAGGTCCAGGCGGAGGGCCCCATGAGGACATGAACTGAGACTGGTGTGTGTGTGAAACAGGTCATCTGACCAATTGGACAACAAATAAAGCAGGTGTTAAGATATAGACAAGGAGGCAGTGAGGTCTGACAGGAATCATATGATTTAATATAACAGATCACAAAGATATATGAATACGGTGCCTTATGAGGGTCAAGTTAAAAGACTCCCTATCTGAATATCATAAAAGGGGCTCAATAAAGGATGTCACTATCAAATATTTTCTTTATCATACTCCAGCTCAGTAGGGGCTTTATTCATGTAGTTAATACTTTAGTTTTGTTGCTGAGAAGTGTTGTCCTGTAGGTTAACAATCAGTTATAGAGAGGTCCAGGCGGAGGGCCCCATGAGGACATGAACTGAGACTGGTGTGTGTGTGGAAGAGAAAAGTTGTACAAGTTCTTTTGTAGGAAGTGTTCCATACAGGGCCCCATAAGGACATCAACTGAGACTGGTGCATGTGTGAAACAGATCATCTGACCAAATGGACACCAAATAGAAGCTGACCAAGCAAGTTAGTAGTTTACCCTGTCCAGAAATCATCCACATTTATTATTTTATTACCTTTGGAATAGTAGCATCATCAGAAACACGAGTAGACAGATTAAGAGGAGGCACAGCCACCTCTTCCTCAGATGCTGCAGCCTGCTTGGATGTCCCCTAGTGTTTAGACAGAGAAAGAAGAAGGCCGTTAGCTGTCACAGGAATCATGAGACTGAATATAATTACAGGTCACAAAGTTTGCTCACACTATCTTTCAAACAGCACAATAATACTCTTTATTTTTTACATTCATGACACTTGTCTTTAAGAACCATTTCTACATAAAAATAATGCAGAAATGGACATAGAAGTTTGGACTGTTTTCATGTCTGTAAAGCATCTCTTTAGCACCAACACACCACTCTTTAAACCCTGGTTTTGGCCTTGTGTAGACAGTTTCTTCAATAATAAAGAAAGTGTGATACAGCCATCCAATAGGAATGGTGTGCATACCTGACGTGTTTCTTGTCCATCAGCCAGTTTCAGGAACTTCCCATGTCACTATTATTTTTTTCTTCAAATATAATTTGGACACTGGTCCAACTAAGACTCAAAAATTCTCACTGAATAGACAAAAAGTTGTGTAAAGTGAAACTACCACCTCATGTCGTGTAACCAACGCATGATCTAACAAGCTCAACTTTTTGCAGCATGGCCATTTTGAATCACCATAGTTGAATTTCAAGTTCAGTTCCTATTTCTATGCTCCTCACAGCAAACAGACAAAAGCGTGGCCTGTTGTTTACTATAACTTTTTTCATGGTGCAGTTTGGAGATTTGTGGCTGTCAGTCACTAATATTCCAAGGGAACCATCTTCCTTGGACCCATCAATACTAAAGACAAACAAAAACAATATGACAAACTTTGTGCTACTCAAAATACAAAATTTATAAAATATATCTTAAAACTTTTATTTGAAGAGCCACTTGAGATCCAAAGCCCATTAAGTCTAATATTTTACTTATTCATTTATTAAATATTTGAACATGTTTCAGGCCTAACTGTGACCAAAAATGCATCTGATTTACTCACCATCAGTGACATCGTTGATTGGCATTCTTCTGCTGATATGATTTCACCCCTGTACTCCAACACAAAAGAACCTTGCTTGATTGGTTTAGTAGCAAACACTCCTCTTCCTATAAAGACAAAGAATTAAATAAACTTATGTAGAAGTCATGCCAAGTAGCCTTAACCTTTCCAATACAGCATGCAAAAAGGTTTCTACATTCCATGACTTTTTAAATAAGGGCTTTCTGTTTAACAGGGACCATCCTATGATAACCACATGCCCTACAAGCCTGTATTCTGGTTCTTCTTTTTGTATGACTACTATGAATTAACTTCAAAATTATTCTTTTGTTTATCCCCAGTTGCACAGTGATCAGACTTTTCTCATTTTCAATTCGATCTTCTATTGATCCATCACTTACCTTAATGACATCTGAATATGTTAGACATTATGCACAGAGCAAAAACAATACCAGTAACTTTAAATTACTATATTTAATTTCACTAGTGTGTACTAAAAACCTCTCTGATGGAAATCCAACACTTTTCTACACATCTTTCACTAACTGTATTGGAATTTAACAAAACAGATTGAAGGCAGATATTTCCATGACATATCTTTTGAAAATAGCTTAAACCTTTCTTCATTTGTGCTAAAGAATATAATTAAAATGTGCTGCTGTAATTTGCAGCTACCAAATGGGCTTGAGATCATACCTTTGATATTATTGATAAATTTCTCTGCAAACCCTGGCTTGTCTCTCCCAGACAGAATGTATGACATTGCATCTTACCCAGGTTTTATCCTGGCCTTCCTTTTGGACATCATGGCTCTGTGAAAATGATTTTATATCATTAAACAGCTGAGCTATGTAAGAAAACAAATACCTCATTAAGTAATTCAGTAATGTTAGGAACACATTTGTGTTCCATTGTTGATAATATTCATTTAACATTTATCACTGTAGCATTACATTTTATTTAATTTAAGTTAAACATTATCTTATTCACTTTATTTATTTTCTCAATTATGCATATATGCAGCATATAGTAACACTATTCCAACATCCTGCTTCAACTACTGTGACTGACACTGATCATCCACCCCTAAATAATAACACCGGATGACTATTTAACAGCGCGAATAAGGCCTTACTTCAAGAAGGGCACGGACCATAGTTAGCTTACCTGACCAGGCAAGACCCTTCCGCGATACTACGTGATCAAGCGGCGTACCGAACATTTACCCAAGCAGGCTCGAGCCTCCGGCTCACGGCTAAGCTTAGCCTCGTGTTACGTCTAGCTTACCTGTCCGGGCGGGCCTCGGGCAAGTTGGTTACGTGTCCGGGCGAGTATCGGGCTACGACTAGCTTACCTAAGCGGCCGCAGCCTCGGGCTACGGCTAGCTTGCATATCCGGGCCGAAGTAGCGGGCTACGGCTAGCTTACCTAAGCGGGGCGCAGCCTCGGGCTACGGCTAGCTTACCTGTCCGGCCCGGAGCCTCGGTTTACGGTTAGCTTACCTAACTGGGCCGCAGCCTCGGGCTACGGCTAGCTTACCTGTCCGGGCAGGAGCCTCGGACTCGGTTAGCTTAGCTAACTGGACGGATTCTTGGCCGACAGGTAGCTTCTTTGGCCAGGTCAGCCTACCGTCACACATATTACATAGATCGAAGTACAGAGTTTGTGTTACAAAGCTGTACCTGGTCGTATGTCAGGTTTTAACCTTACATGTGGCGTTCAGTGTGATCAGGCGCCCCATTCAAGCCTGCGTTGAACATGGTTAGCACTTAGCTCTCTCGTCACCTGGGCACCACATCTTCTAGCGTAAATAAACACATCCATAATAAAGTTAACACAAGTATTTAAGTAGAAACAGCAACAACACATTAAACAAATACCTTATCAGACATCTATTCACGTATGACAGCACACTCTAACACTCTTGTGATTCTCCGTTACCCCAGCCCGGCCATCTCATGAATATTCACTGACTTAAGTAGCCATGCTGCAGGAGGCGTGCCCAATGCAAAGCATAGCCGTCTCCAAGCTAATGGTTAGCAGCTAACAAGCTAAAGATAACAAAAACTGTCTTTCATGTTAGTATCCACGGAAAATGCTTTCTATATTCACATATTCTAATATTTGTCTGGTTAATGTAATCAATTTAAACATGTTTATGTTGTTAATTTAAATATTAACTGAAGACCATCAACCTGTGTCTAATCTTTGCAGCTAAAATAAAATACTATATCAAATAGTATTTGTTTCTTGTTGTCCCTAAAACTCTATATAGTAAAATAATGTAATAAAAATATAAACTTACCTTATTTTTTTAAATTCTTCAGTTCCTGGCACAGCATTGCTCTGTGTTGTGAATATTGTGTTTCAACTCTCAGACAAATCCCATAAAGTCCTTGAGACTATGATGCTTCCATGTTCAAAGGCGTCTGATTGGCTAAGATCACACACTCTTCAGGAAGTGTGTGTGAGGCTGCAGTTACATCAAACCAACTGCAGGGGGCCAGAGAGCACACACACTTCACACACACATTTCCAGTTTTTGTCACCTTGTGGGCCAAGTGAGAAAAAAGCATGAGGAGCATTAGAAGGCTCCTGAACAGCTTTAAAGCATTAAACGTTCTGGGGCCCAGCATTTTGGCCCCACAAGGATTCAGGGCCTCATACCGTTGGTGGGCTACTGGGGGTGTGGCCCCACCAAGTAAGAAACACGAGTGCACACACACACACACACACACACACACACACACTCTCTTTCAAAAGAGGGCAGCACACAGTCCCTTTGACCTGTTCCACAGATAAATTTGAGCCACAAACACAAGAAAACATCAATCCAATAGTGTGGTGCAGCCCTGTGTGTGCGTGTGGGTGCCTGTGGTGATGTTTGGGTTTGGGATTAATAAGGTCTGGGAGTTGGTTGATTCTCTTGAGTCTGTGTGTGTGTGTGTGTGTGTTGACGTGTGTATATTCATGCCATAGAGTAATCAGATTAAAAAGGGCCTCTGCAGTGTATTATTTACATAGACTACATGCTGATAAAAAGGTGTGATGTTCCATTGTACCTGGACACTGTGCCAATTTTGCGAGATAAAGTAAAACACAATACGACATTTTCAATTCAAATCATGATATCGCTATTGTGTGAAAAGCACACCTTGGCTAACTTTGATTGTATTGTTATGGAGCCAGACTCTGTTGAAAATTCAAGAGAAACTCTTTGAAAATATTCACATTAGTTGCTAGCTGTATTTCCATACAAACAGATGTAACCGATATGATATAAATAACCCTTTGTTTTGTTGCTTTCACAACCTGTGTCAGTATCATGCTTGTGTACAGGCCAAACTGAAGGCCAGTGATGACTAAATAGCCTACTAGAGCAAATGTAATCTGTTCAAACTGAACAATTCACTTTAGTATTTTAGTCTGCAAGTTTACCGTTCTTGCTTTTGTTGTATGATTGCTATCACTCTCTGAACAACTTCCGTAATTTATTGAATAAATATTTGTAAAATGTACTTCTCAACAAGGTTTGGGAAAGTTGTTTTGGTATATTATTTCTCCTCTTTAAATACCAATTGGTGTTGCATTCTTTATTGTTACAAAGCCTGAATAGTCATCTTTACAATGAGAAACTACCATTCCTGATATAAACAGCACAGCTAAACATTTTGGAAGCACCTCCCACAAAAATGAGCCTTGTTCATCTTTCCCAGGAAGAAAGCCTATGGTTCCACACTGAAGAAAGGGTGAGGAACAGATTCTCTTGATGTAATATTTAGTCTCACAGACCTTGGTTCTAAGTTTTGGAAATGGTACCAGTCCTGAATAGTGCTGCCACTCTGAATGCTGAACACCAGCTTCCAGTTGCAGGACATTTGAACAATTTTTGGGTGGAAGCTACCCACACGTTTAGCCATGTTACCCATTCCGCAGAGGTACCGTCCTTACAAGTTATTCCTTTTTGCAAAGGTGAATAATCAAGCTTTATAGTGATGTAAAATACAATAAAATGCCAATAAAATTTCAAAACTATTTAAACCAATATTGTATTTTTTGCCTTTTCATTTCTCTCAGGCAATTTAAAAAAAAATCGTATTAAATTGAATATGATTTAAAATCAAATCGCAAGTTATTTTGAACTGTTTTGAATTAAAGAGAAGCCAACAAGAACAGATTTGTCTGACCTATTTATGGTTACCAAGGGTGAGGCTGGGAACACATAAACGAAAGCAGCATTATCAGTGTGTGCCCACAGCTAAAGCATCACAACCTAAAACCTGCTCACAGTGAATCTTTCTGACTATTGCTGCCATTTTCTCAATTCAACTCCTGCATTTTTTGATGGTAGACAGGAAAAATTATAGATAATGGCTACTTATTGGTAAAATCAGTGTAAAATATTTGGCTGTATTCTCCACACATGAAACTCACCCCTGAGCACTGTGCAGATGTAAACAGGGTTTTGTTACATATGCATACAAAGAAACTCAACTTTTATTGAGAGAAATTTTAGGTCTGCATGCAAAAGCTGCAACGCCATGTCGAGTGGTCAATATGCAATGTTAAAACAGAGGTAGTTCATATGAGGATGATGGCCTTATACCCTCACCTGTAATGCTGCACACTTTTGATAATACGTTTCAACCTGGATCCATGGATGAAATGCTGTAAGGGTTCAAATTTCTGACATGGCCTACCTTGTGTTTCACAGATTTAATGTGTTTTACAGATATCAATTATTTTGTATGGGAACACCTTACAAACAGTGTCGGGTCAGGGTTGTCAGTCACTCACTGGTGTTGGTCCCCTGATAAACACAGCTGTTACTGCAACAGCTTTGAGCACAACACACTTGGCTGAAATGCTGGAGTAAAATTCCTTTTCTCTGAGGCTACATTACGGTAATGGCTTAAAACACAGCTGGATTAGAGCCTCTCTTTGGTTTACAACCATAAGGTTTCCCATCTGCAAACAATGCCCAACTATACTTTGTTACCCTCCTCCATTTTGTTAACCCCAAGTCTTTATGGTTACCCAGGGGTGGCTTAGGGTGATGGCATTTGACTTAAGACTAGAGCCAAAGTGAAATGCTGACTAATCTGTTACATCTGGGAAATTTTATAAGCAATCGAGAGGGGAGAAGTGGAGGAAATGATGCCAGGTTGGCAGGTGGAGGAGTGGGGAGCACTCTGAGTATATTTTTATAACTACACACACACACATCCACACAAGCAGGGACCCGATTTTCCATTGCATGGGCGTGGTGGCTATTCATGCCAGTAGATTCTCTGTAGTTCTGTAGAAATTAAGTATTAAACAACATACACCCAAGCTCCGTCTTTTGTTAAACACACACCTACAAACGCACACCCTCTTGGATGCAGCTTCCGAAGTTACGTCACATGCACACACATAAACATGCACGCACCAACTTTTTGTAGAGTGGGGGCATGGCCCAGGTCGTTTTTCAATCATCACCCAGGACTTCACTCAAAGACTCCGCAAGCACCAGACCTGGGAGCTGTCAGCAACTCAAATACGCTAATAAATAAGGCTGACAGCATAGGTGTGAGTGTGTGTGTGAGTGTGTGTTACAGCACTGGACCCATTCAAGCTAAAAAGCCATTCACTACACTACAAAGCAACAGGCTCACTCATAAATGCAAAGCGGTTATTATTTCTAAGATTAACTCACAATACATTATTCATAGTAATCATTGAGAAGTTTTCACAGGCCTGTTTTAAGTACTGGAATGCATAAGTCACTCACCACACTAAAGCTGACATCGAGGTCACCTGCGAATGATCATTTGGAGATGTTTTTAATGATTGAACTTTCAGTGTGCTGTTACATTTTCCTTTTGATATTTTAAAAACACTATTCTACTTACCTGAATTAAGCAATTAAACAACAGATTCTTAGAGATTTTGAGATGTCTGACCTTGTATTGTTTCCCTTTCACACATGTGCCTTATACACAGGAAGCGGGTCATTAAAGGGATAGTTCAGTTTTTTTGAGATTGGGTTCATATTAAAAGTAAATACATCATCCAATGTGATTTTGATCAGCTTTGCTCTAAAAGGATAAATGTAGCAGGAAGTTAGGCTATACAGTGCTGCAGATGGGGCCAATAGCTCCGTGTTATCTATTACTTGAAAATGGGTTTAAAAATGAAAAAATAAACAAAAGAACAAAAAAAAAGCATTGACGTGATTGTACACTTACGTTGCTTTACTCTAACTCTAGCAAACTCTTCCTTTTGGAACTACTTCACCATACTACACAGCCTTTGTGTCCTAAAGCCTGAAGTAAAGTAGAAGTAAAACAGAGATGCTTTCTTATATAAAAGTGAGGCAGTATAAATGTTTTCAATACAGTGTACTATCACGCTGATGCTGATTTTAGTTTCTTTCAACTTAAACACAGTAAATTATACAGGGCTCTTGGCCCTACTGCAGCAGTGCTTGGTCAAACCAATATGTTGGTTCTCCCCTAACAGGGTTATGCTGATCAAAATCACAGCAGCTTTTATTTACTATTTAATTAAACCTGATACACCCCAACTTCAAAAATACTGAGCTATCCCTTGACGTAAAAAAGACAGGATGTTGTGTTAAGAACATGAAACAGCTGGCCGACATTATGGTGACAATTGTTGTCATTGTATCAACAATAAATTTTCATGATGTAATTACAGTATTGGTCGGCATGCTTACATGAAAAGATAAGTCCAACTTTGGCTATAGCTCAGCAAGGCAATTTTATCAACATGGCAACTCACTGCATCAATAAACGAAGCATGGAGGTTTACTGGTTCAGCATTTTTACCTCCGCCAAGGAGGTTATGTTTTTGGGAGAGTTTGTTTGTCTGTCTGTCCGTCCGTCTGTCCGTCTGTCTGTTAACAAAATAACTCAAAAAGTAATGGATGGATTTTGATGAAATTTTCAGGAAATGTTCAGCATGGGAAAAGGAAGAACTGATTAGATTTTGGTGTTTATCCAGATCAGCGTCTGGCTGCCATGGTGAAAAATGTGATATCTGTGAATAACTACTAAACTAAAATAGATATCGTTATGAATCCAATTGTTAATGGTATGTTTTCATGGTCAAGGAATAAAAATATTTATATGAAATAAAGGCAGGACTAATATTTATGGTCAAAATCACAATATGGCTGAGGACTGTGGAGCTGGCGGAGGTCTGCGCTCTCCGAATGCTTTTCTAGTTTTGTCTGAATTTAGCACTGTGAAACTAGAAGAAAAATATATATAAAAAATGGCTGTAATACAGAGTACAGATAATCATGTACCTTAAATGATTGGAAATCTACCAATTTCAAAATTGGTATTTTGTTTGAAAACACATATTAAAATACAAAAGGAAAATGTTTTTAAAAATGCCTGCAATAAATTTACATGTATCAAATTATATACATGTTTCATAAGTTTCAAAGAATTCTGAATGCCAAGAGTTTATGACCTAATACAATAGTGTTGTCCTTTTCATAGGATAACTGGTAATCCAGGTGACAACCTGTACAGCAACTTCACTCTTTGTTTAAATAAAAAAGGTCTTTATAAACATCATATTAATAGTGCAACAATTAAAAGGATGAAAACTTTCTCTCTGCTCATGTGATTCTTTTTTACTGCTCAGTTTTAACCTGTTTGCAGTGTGTCACACTAATGTAGCAGTTGTTATTCACACAAACTCCAGGATGTCCAGTTCAAACAAGGAACATGGGAAGTGCAAATCAAACTACCTGAATTAGATCTCTGTTGTGTCTCAGTATTTAAGCTCTCAGCACTATTTTTCTGATGGCCCAGACCGAAAAAAATCACCTGATTTGAAAATTTAGGGTGTTTGCTCTCCTAAACCACATAAAAAAGTCTTCATGTTTTCATGAGTGTAGTTCATATGTGAAAGGGGCTAAAGAACCACTAGGTATTTGACTGTACAGTTGATAAGCTTGTCATTATGTTACCAGATATTTGAGTGTTTCCTGCTATTCATTTTTCATGTCTGTGGTTCAAAATTTGATTATTTGTTTGAAAAACAATCACCTTAGTTTTTCTAAACCGTTGGACATCAGTGCAAGTGCATGGACTAAATTGCTGTCCAGCAAAGCAATTTTTCTTTGATTACAGAAAACTAGACACCAATTGAGAAATGGGGTACAGTGGCCCACAATTAAACTATTAAGTTCCATTATCTGGAGGTGTAAAAAAGGCATTATTTCTCCCAAAAATAACCAAATGTTGGTTTAGAGTTCAGGTTTTCTTTGAGCTTTCCATGCACATACAGTACTCTTCTTGAGCAAAGACACTCTACCCTCCCAACATGCTGAATTACTGAGATAATCCCATGAAAAATGAAACTGCTGTGACACACAATACAACATAAAATGAAAAAACACATGCAACACACATTAACACAGAGTTTACCCCATGTTCTAAGCTGAACCATGTAGCAATCATATGTGTGGCGTGCACCAGGGTGAGAGGAACAGCAACAAATTGGATTTCCCAAGGATGATGGTGTGATGAAAGATTGTGTGTTTTTCTCATCTACCGCCAGTGCTGTTAGAGCGCGGCATGATTAAATAAAACCTTGCCCAAGTTTCAATAAACGCATTATAACAATTGCATTTCCTTGACAAAGATTTAGGGACTGGTGTGATGCGATTGGATTACTGGGGAACATTGAGCTTTTTTAATGCTGTTTTGGCCCTGCCTTAAGTTGAACGTACACCTCCACTTGAGCAAGTTTAGAGGATTTCTCCCCTCTCAACATGTGGTTGGGGACACTTTGATGAAGATGATGAGGGCGGCTTTTGCTCAGACCCCCTTTCATTCCTCCTGCTTTTATGAATGGAGAAAATAAATGGCTACGCTTCGGCCTTTGAAACTCTAGATGTTATATATTTTTCTTTTGTGGCAACATTGGCTGTATCACCCTCCCCAGACTGTACCTCGGGTTTAACGGACTAATTTGTTGCATAGACCTGGTTCATTGTGGGCCAGTCCAAATTAAATATTGGGATGTAAAACTCATAGAGAACTATTTTTGCACAGGCAGAATTCACTTTCAATTCAAACCCACTGTGGTTCTGTTATAACACTGCACAGTGCTCTCAATTCCCCAATATCACTTTCCGCCAAATGGACCATCAAAATCAAAGAGATAGTCTGATATCTTCTTTATTTACACTAATGGCAGTGAAACTAACATAGTACTTTCCTTTTTAGGCCAATTTTTTCAGGTCAAGAGCTGCTGCATGACATGGCTCCTGTATATTGTCTTCTCTGAGATATGTCCTAAATATCTAAAAAGAAAAATCACTGTGAGTTGTTCACATAAGACAGATACTACTGAGGGAAGCAGATACCACCTAACATAACCTAGCAGACATATAAATCAGTAAAATATCCTCTTAAATCAAGACATTGAGAGGAACTATTGTTGGTCATTGGCACTGAAGCATGCTGGACTATTTCCCCAGCCCAGAGCAGATGGACTCTGCAAAAACTGGTACCATGATTGGACTGTTCTTGACTAACTGGTCTGAATAATCTATTTTGATTTAATTAATGAGAATACACCTCAGATATCATATTTTTATTCCTTTTACACTGGTGTCACAACATCACCAACCATTACCTTAATAGTCAATACCTTTGATTAAGATTAAAAAAAAATACAGCCAAGTTATGTTGTGGAATGTTTGTCCATCTGTTTGCCTAATAGATCATGTCTCTTCAACATGATATCGTAGAGTTTTCAATTGATTTATTTTAGGTTTTGACCCATGTCCACATTGGTTCAAGGATAAACTGCTTAGATTTTGGAGTCCTGTGGTTGTAGTTTGCTTGTAAATGCAGCATCACAAGAATGCTTTGATTTTAATAAACTCTCAGTATATCTGTCCTACCACAAATATGACCTGTAAGATTCTGGGGGTCAAAGGACAAAGTTAAAGATAGCAATGGTTCCCATGCTCAACCATTGCTGTTAAAAGCAATTTGTCCATCCATCATGGGGTCATGGGGTACTGGAGCCTGTCCCAGCTGGCATTGAGGGGTGGGGTTACCCCCAAAACCAGTTGCCAACTGATCGCTGAGCCACATGGACAGACAGACTACCATTCACTCTCAAGGTGCCTACACAGCAAATGCGACTTGAGCATCCTAAGCAATCACTCTCCATGCAAAGTCACTGTACAGCTGCGATTGGGCAGGGTCAAGCGACTGCCGCATTCAAGGAAATCACTTCACTCGTTGCTGGTCATAAAAGTTGAAAAAGTTGATCTTTCCAGGTGATATTGTGTGTGGTTGCAACAGCCAATCAACGGTGTGTGCATGTGTGACGGTACCCGTGACCGACAGTTTTTCTTCCAGACTACAGAGAACAATCTATGTCCATGTGGGAAACATGAGTCAGTGAGTACATTAGTTTTGCCTCGACAGACACACAAAATTTACAGACGATGCTGCTGCAGGGTTATCAGCTGCAGTGTTTTGTGTTTGGTAGGTGAGTAAAAAGGATACATTTTTGAAAATGTCAGCATATACATCCAATTATATGATATATGATATGATCATGGTGAAACTAGAGCAGAGGTGATGTCACCGAGCCACGGCGACGGCTTAACCAAAATGAGGTATTTATGGACACGCAATGCGACCTCAGTGGACAACGCGATTTTGATCACGGAGTCGCGTTTGGTGTGAACACAGCTTCACATTCATTCCTAAGTGCAATATGGAGTCACAATCAACCTAGTGAGCATGTTTTTGGCCTGTGGGAGTAAGCCTGAGTGCCTGGTGAGAACCCACTCATGCACAGGAAGAAGATGCAAACTCCACACAGAGAAGCCCAGCCTGGCCGGGGATGAAAATGGATTTATCTGTCCAACACTGTCAGCTGTTGGTGGAGATTGTCTGGATCTGAAATGCATAATTACTTGAATGTTGTATTCTTTACTGAACTGTCCTTTGTGTGCTATAGTAAGGCAGCAAACAAAGTCTGATTGTGGTAGTATGAAGACTGTCAAATTCTACAGGCTTCCTAAAACAAAGCTAATGATGTGTGTATTTTTCAGGGTGATGATGAACAGGACATTTAGCCATGAAGGATAGTAGTGCATGTTTTGAGCAATACAGTACTGAGGTCAGATTTTTCTGTTGATATGGCCTCTGCATGGTAGCATTTCATGTGTTCTTGCAGCAGCAACTGGAAAAGCAGACAACTTTGTTATAGTGAGGGCAATTCTGGTTATGAAAATGTTTATCAATTTATAAAAGCATAAGGTTTACAGGTCTACATACATAAATTGACAATGTCTTGCAAGATAAATCATACTGGTGACTCACTATGTGAAGGGAAACACCACAGTGCAGTTCCAGGTGTGTGTCTGACTGATTGGCCTGGTTTGGCTCAGGTGTGTGAGCTTATATAAGCTCTTGGTTTGTAGCACTAATTCATCACCTTTCTATCAGACGTATTGAGAGCTTCTCTGTGTTTCTAGGATTGAAGTTTTCAATCTGACAAATCTACTAAAGCAAATTTAAATTCTTGTGTCTGACTTGTTTAAGATTTTTGGGGTATCTACACGACAGTTGTGGAAAAAGCTGGGAATTTTAACCCAGCCACTTTCTTCCTCTTGAAACACCATCAGGAGGTCATCGTGTTACATAAGCTGTATTTAAATCTCCTTAAGTGAAGGAGGCAGCAGTGGTTTAGTGTTACCTTTTCGAAGTACATAAAGCCTTTTTAGTTTCTGACTTGTTGCCAACTTGTTTGTGTATCAGCTTGTGCATGCCATTGTTGAGATATTGTTGTGATATCATTGGGCTTATCATTGGGAATTCAAGCGGTCATTCCTTGAGTTAAGAAATTTAAGAGAGCCAGGCCTGCAATTGTGCCTATCTCACTGACACTCCAAATGTTGGTTGTTGATACAGAACCTTGACTAAAAAAAATAAATGCTCTGTCCTTTGTTAAACAATTCATGTTAAAGTAAATTTCAGCTTGACCACAGAAGGTGTTGTTTATGATATGTGTGTACAAGTACAGTGAAGAATAATGACTCACTTCATTTTATCTTTTAATTCCAACACATCGTTGTGTACTGGAGCAAAACTGTTCACAAGGGTATACTCATACACTCTCTGCAGCCAAACATAGTAAAGAAACAGGAATCAGACACAGGTCTGGAGAAAAAATAGACGTCTGATACACGGATGACTAACAGGTAAGGATGACACATAATGACTGGAAATGGGAAGAGAGTGTACTAAATAAAATAAAATGTGGAGATCATTTCATTTTGTAAGGATGTCTGTATTTTTGTGTGTGTGTTGATGTCATTCATCACCGTGGGAAGGTAGCACAAAGGCTCATCATGATTTAAGGTCAACTGTCAGGCTTTTCATGATTTAACCCCTGTGTCAGGATACACACATAAATACACTCAAGTATGGCCTAACGCTACCCATCTGTGATCATGGCAGGTGGTAACAAGCCGGTTAATGACGCCACACCTTTTTTTTCCTCTCCCCTTCACCCCTCAGACTGACATACACACACACACACACAGATTATGAGATGATACAGGAGCTCAAAAGTGGGAAAGAAACAAACCTATTATATTCTGCAATTATTTACTTCACTACTGAGCACTGGATGTGTGTATAGTGAAGAACAAACCATTTTTATAGAAACATTAACTCTGCTTGTTCACATAGTTAATGGAGTTCAAAATGTTTGGACTCAATTACTAAACGTACCATTTAGGGCAGTGGTCACCAACATTTTTCTAATTAAGATTTCCCAAAATAATATGAGACAGCTGGATCTATCTGCCCAAACTGGATCTATATTGCTGCTATAAATCGTGCTGGCTAAATCTAGCTATTGTAAGACTGCAAGATGAGAACTGAAGTGTGTCTCTGTTGTTTACAGTGTAATCAGCATAAGTAACCTTAATCTGAAAGCTAGTTTGTTACAGAACTTTGCTTCCAGAGACTTTTTAAAGCCACTTTGTTGTCTCTTGTCTTTTAAAAAAGACTGAAGGTATGAGTTCAAATTGACACTGAGGAAACCTATTATTGTAAACTGGTTTGAGTAAGGCAGCAAATTCACTTAATTATTATAGCACTTTCAGTCATGTTGAACTTGTTATCAGTAAGGCTGTGGGAGAATTTAGCCTGTCTAGACTTTTTTTTTCCGTTTTCCATTTAGATTTCCAAAGAAGAAGCCAGTAAATTTTGGTGGTGACTCTGGTTATATGCAGAGCCACGACACAGTGAACAGCAAATAATCAGTGAAAGCTGTGCATGCAGTTCTGCTAACAGACACAGCATAGAGGAGGAAAAGTTTTGCCAATGGAGAAAGCCCAGCTCTATTCCTGAAGCCTTGGTCTCTCAGATAAGTCAAGGCAGCAGACACTCTCTAGATTGTACTAAACGTCTCAGTCCTCTACAACCCACAACTACTAACAACATTACTTGACCTCAGTAACGTATCTTGCAATGTAGCTGAATCTGTCTGATTCTCATGCGTAATCAGACAGATTAATCTTGCCAAGTTCCAATCCACAATGACTGTGCTCAGCCAAAAGCAGCCTTCCAAATGAGTGTCCTATTACAGCAGGAAGAGGCGGGAGCAAGAGAGAGAAGACAGCAGGAAGTGAATGCTTCAGTAGCAGTTTTATCAGATCTAGACTGGTTTTCATTATTTAATAAAAAACTAAACACTGAAAGCACTTCTTTATTAGAAGCATCTTTTAGTGGAGCTTTAATCAGAATTTCGGGAGAGGACCACACCTCAACCACGCCTCTTCCCGTGTTCCTATTAATTCTAACTGACGTTTTCCCTCTTGTTTCGCACACTCGACCCACCCCTCCCTCCCTCCCCTTATTTAAAACTTCTTTCTTCCTTCCTTCCTCAGGACCTTAAAGAGGGGGTTCGTCGTGCCTGAGAGCTACGGCGAATTCCACATGAAGTTTCCCCAAACCGTTATCCGCTTCACCTACCTACTATGTTGTTTGTTATCCACTGTACGCAATAAATAATTGTCAAATTCATCCTGTTGATGGTGTGGTCCTTACTCGTGAAAGATGTTTTGGTGAAAGATTGTTCTACAAAGTAGCTCACATTTTGTAATTCACACTGTGGTGGTAGCACCCACCTACTAAATTAAATGACCTTCCCATGATGAATGTGATTGATGTAATGATTGTCCAATCACCTGCCAGTTAAGCTTTAAATAGGTTCTGCCCACTACCAAGTACTTTTTATGGACTGTTGCTCAGATGGACTATAGTTTGATAGTATGATCTACTGTGTCAGATTAGATCATCTCATGGCTCTTGGTAAAAGTAGGTGTGCCTTTATATTACTCTAGATTTTCTGTCCTGTAGTGCTAAATTAAAAATATGCATGTCAAGATGAAAACTGAGATGTGCCTAATCTTTATCGCTGCCAACTAATAGTTAAAGACAAAATTACATCATAATATGAACAATTCTTGCTTTTAAGTGTACTTTCAGTTGGCTTATTTGTTTTTACCTTAGAGCTTAAAATCTCAAAAATCTGGTTTGTAAATGTTCATCATGGTGAGATAGCTCTGCATAATGCGAGAGCTCAGACTGAAGTGGCACAATATTATTTCCTCCAGTTCGAAAACATGACCTAATGATTTACACACCTGCATCAACAGGTAGCTCGGGTTCCTCTTGTTTTTTTCAGTAGCCTGCTGACCATAGCTGCTGGCAGAAGGACACGTAGGCTGTTAAATGTAGTAGAAGTAGAAACAGTGTCTAAATAAAGTGGCTTGAAAGTGGAAAAGTAAGTTGTTGTAAATGTGTTTAATACAATGTGTAATCACTTATGCTGTTTATGTGGGTTGTTTTCATTCAAAACATACATTTTGCAGAGCAGTGGTCCCATCTGTATAGCTTTAACTTTATAGATGAGACCTAACTAAATCAACATGTGTAGTAATTTGAATTTGGAGACCAGATCATTGATTAAACTCACCTGGTTAGCATTTGCCTGTGACCATGATATCTTTTTTTAATGCTTTGAGTGATGTTTTCTTAAAATTAGCTAACAGTTCTACCATGACTTCAGGATAAGTTCAATTTGTAAAACAAATATAAACTTATACAAGTACAGAAACAAGGTGGACAGAGGTAGATGCATGATGGTCGAAATACAGTGAAGTGAGGGCAGCACAGAGCAGATTGACACATGTGCTCCATCAAGTAGAACAAATCCTGAAAGACAGAAAGAAGTGAACGGAAGATAAGATGAAAAACAACTCAGTCACAAGAAATTGTTTTGGTTTTGTTTGTCTCCCTCAATAATCTAAATAATATCTATGTTATTTAAAATCTGACATGAGCTTGACAGAAAGAAACACAGCAGTTGGATCTAAAATGCTGCAGTTATAGGATTTAACAGGCAAATACATGGTATTATGGAATATGATAAAAAAGTGACATTGAGTAATGACAAAAACATGCAACTGAACACCAGTGTGGCAAAGGCTGCTGTGTCAAATCATTGCCAACTAAAGTGACATGCCGTTGCCTCAACACAAAATAAAAATAGACCCTGAACAGCATTATAATGAGAAGAAATTGTTTTATTAATGTTTTCTCTCTTTTTATTTCATTCTCCTCAGCATAGCTCACAGTTCCTCCCTGCTTGCACTCTCTCCTTGGAGGGAAAGTCAAAAGGTTTTCATTTATCTAAGACCGAAGACGAAGCACAAAACATGCCTCCCCCGAGAGACCCGTGAGGAAACTGCGAACACCTTGCCCCAAATATCTGATCTTGGCGGAGCAGAAAATAGCATGCGCGTATTTGTTTGCCGGGACAAAGACTTCCCTCAGTCCCCAGACACTGTGTTGTCATTGAACATGTTGCGGCTGCGCGTTTGGCATATAAAAATACATTTCGATTTATTGGGGAGAGGAAACATCTCTACAGAACAAAAGATAATTGTATTGATTTGTTGAGTATGTGGAGCAGATCAAAAGTGTCTTTTGATAAAGATTTTTCTTCCTGAGACTATGAATACATTTCTTCTCCTCAGTACAAATATATTTACTTGTACGTTTCAGTTTATTTATGTGGCCATGTTCATAACACTGCTTCACTGTCTGAAAAATGCATCCTTATTTTTAAAGGTTATTTTTAGTTGTAAATTTAATGAAAAAACAATGTAACAATCTTTTTTTTTTCACCTTATTACTGTAAGTTTGTGTTGTTGTACATGTGAATAATGAAACAAATAAAGTATGTATTGTGGATACACAGGGTAAAGGGGGAAAAAAGTAGTTTTAATCTTTAATACATAATGTTGGTGAAGCAAAATTGTATCTCAGAGTAGTCAGATTGTTTTTTCAGTTAAGTGTCCTCTTTTTGATTCAGCCACTCTTCATACAGTCACTTTTTATATAATTAATCATCTTGTACTTCCCTGCCACCACATAAATGTAAGGGGCCGTTTACACAAGGCCTTAAACGGTCAAATCCGATAAGTTTTCAATGCATTTCAGCCTTGAGTTGAAAACCCATATCAGAGCATTTCAGGGTGAAACACATGTGCAATACTCTATCCCATGAATGCTGTGCGTGCATTCCAGGAACAACAGCTTTGGCCGTTCACAGAGTAATGTGTGTGCCTCTTACCGTGGTCGGTTTGTTATCCAGACAAACTATCCAGACAGATTTGTTGTCCAAACTGATTTTTTGTCCAGAAAAGAAACTCCTGCGTTTTTGTACATCCACTTGCTATTGTTGTTTGTGAAAAGTTTTCTTCTTCGTATGTGTGTTGTAGCAGCGCTTCCTCTCTGCTAACCTACATCACCATCTACTGAACAGGCATCCATATTACAGCGGTTTCATTCATCTCCAGTGTCTCCGTCTGAACACGGATCGGCTTTGAATAAGCAAAGGAAAAATCTTTGCGTTTTTAGTCAGAGAGTGTCTATGTAAATGTAGCCTTAATCCTGGGGTGCTGGTTTGGTGGAGTGGTTAGCAACCAGGCACCCCATGTATTTGCTTCTGCTGGTCCAGGTTCAAATCCCGCCTGTGACCAGTGTGCAGAGTGTCTTCCCCTACTCTCTCAGCCCCTTTAAAAAAAAATGTAGCCTTAATCCTTGAAGTATAATTCAACATTTCTTACCCTGGACTTATCATGGGGCCCAGTGTAAGCTTAACATGCATCTATGTCAGCATTCATGTCATGTCAAGTTAGAAAAGGGCCAAAATGTTATTTTTTTTATAAGAAAAGAGACAAGTAGATGGAATGCCCAATGCTGTATTGATTTCATTACAGAAAACACAAAGCTTAAAACTAGTTCAAATCATAAACATGCAACAAAAAGAGCTGACGTTGGTGGCTGTATGTAGCAGGTCAACAAGCCAGTTCAGGACGTAATAAACCCGAAACACAATAAGAACCTTTTCACACAAACCTTGAAAACACAGGAACACAGCATCATAAAATGAAACAAAGGACCAAAACAAAAGATAAAAACATGAAACAAAAATCAAAACAAAAGGCAATAAAAAGGGGTAGAAGCAGAAGAAGTATTCATTTAGCACAAGCCTCTGCCAAGGCATTTCTGACTTTCTTAGCAAAGCTAGATGTGAAAATGTAAAAAGAACTGCCCTATCTCTTGACGTCAACAAATTACTTAAAATAACTCCTGGATCTTGATAACTCATGAGACATAACCATTGATCAACCATAAAACTTGATAAACTATTTTTGTTTACGTCTTTCTTGTGCCATGACCAACATTACTTGAAAATTGTGTCAAAATTCATCCTGAACTAGCTCATGAACAAAAAGGCAATCAGGAAGCAAAACATAACCTCCTTAGCAGAGGCAATAAGAGCAGTATGAAGACAAGAAAACAATAAAGGAAAAGCAATCAAATGAGGTTTAAATTAAAAACAAATAGAACTACAGTGAAAGAGGAGATAAAAACCTATTTAATGATTGAAAGTAGACCAACAGATGAACTTTGAAAACTAATGATAGAGTGACTTTATGATAACCCTGAATTTCATGAGCCATAACCATTGATAAACCATGATATTACACATATACCCCTCCTGGCTTTGAAATGCTGAAGGGCTGTCAAAACACATGACCTGCCCTGCATACTAAATCCACTTGCTGGCTATTTAACATCACTGACAACACCGTAAGTCCTCCTGAATCAAGCAGCCACTGCCCATTTCACACTGTAGCAACTGTCCCTTGAAACATCCAGTAAGAGCCTTTTGCATTGTCAATCATAAGTCTGAACTCGACCGTCAGACCAAATATGAAACTTGTTTTCAAAACTAAGTTCACCCAACAATGCAATCATGGGATTTGGGTGAAGAAAAAATACAGGAGCACAGTTTGTAGACTTTAGTGATAGCATGCTGTGGCTGTTTTCAGTCTTTTGATCCAACATGAAGACATTTCATGGTTATTTTCATTACATGACATAGTTATAAAAACAGTTGATCAGAGTCACTCAGATGAACCGGTTATGTCAGCTATGCCTCAGAGATATTTCTCATCTATAGTCAATTACTCATCTGTCTCCCTCTCTTTGCTTGAAGCTACACTAAATCAAATAGATTATGACAATTAAAAGAGGCAACTACAAGACTGCAGTGAGTGACTGTCCATAAAACAAGCCAAAGACAAAAGATCAAATATTTTCAAATATTTGATGATTCAAAATTATGCCCTCTGTTCAACCAGCTGTTGATCAGATTTACTCCTTCAGTGTCACAAACCTCATGCACATATTACTAGTAAAATTATTTCTTTCACTCTTTAACGTGTTCTACCAAAGCCTTCCAAGTAAGGCTTATGTAACGGTTAGCTGTGGAACACATTTAAAGGTTAACTGCACTAAACTGTTCCAGCCTAAACTGCTGGAATTGTATGTATCACTACAAAGTTATGACAACTCCTACCATTTATGATTCTTTTTTTTATTTTCAGTGCTCTGTAATGACGGCAGTGTTCAAAAGCTTTCTAATTTCGAAATAACACACAAATTGCTATTTGGTATTTTCTAAGGATCCCAGGATGAAGCTAGTTATAAGAAGTTCAAAGTAGAAATTATTTTACTGAAAGAAAGAAAGACAATTTGGCAAATTTTGCATGAAAATTTGAACATGACAAAAGTTTGTGCCAAAGCCGTCCCATAACTCCTGCTCCTGAAGGATGAAACTTGGATCTTCTGATAAGAGCCTGGGGCTAAATGGCAGTCAATGCACCATTGTTGTCAAGCATGAAGAAAGCACAATAAAGCAATTCCAAATTCAAGGCCATGTCGACTGCTTTTTCTTTTTTTTTTTAGATTATAGATATGATTTTGGAGGAGTGGTTTCCCGATGGGTCAAGGACGATTCAGTACCATGACAAACAAGTTCTAAAAAAAAAACAAATTGGTGACAAAATGTTAAAGGGACTGTGAGGAGTTTCTGAGTAATTACAAAAAAGTCTCACTTTTAGATATGAAGAGCAATTTTCCAAAACGCTATAAATCCATTTTGATTTAGAAAGTATTTACATTATTTACCCAGACTCACCATTGGGTTGGCTGGGGAACTGAACTTTGAAATACAGTTTAAACAGGGATATATAGCTATCTGGCATTAAATACTGATAGGGCAGGTAGTACAATCAGTGTAAAAAAGAATAGCACTGAGTAATATATATATATGTATTTTAATTATGGCTTTTATAGCATTTTGGAAAAGAACTCTTCATATATGCCTGAAATACACACTTTAAGATGAGTTTTATAGCATCAAAATAGGTTATCTATAAATGCTATTTCTTAGTCTTCCGGTCGGGTTGGACAGAGCTGGACTGGCCTGGATACTCAACTTCGGGAACAAGACAATTAAAACTACAGCAAATTTATATTATTTGGACACGTCGTAGAGCACCGGGCTGTAAGTAGCGATATATAGCTGGCTACAAAACTGCAATACTAAATTTTCCAAGAATTGCTTGTTGTCACACATCAAAAACTACCGCCACGTAACTAGAAAGAGATACATTACCTTGTTGCTTTGCATCCTGTAAGTTGTTGAAAAAATAAGTTGTAAAGCAAAGCAGAGTTCTGAAGAAGGTCCGAGCTTCATTCATTAGCAACAAAACAACCAGCACACGCTTTGGCTTGGGTCACGTCTTTTGGTGCGTTCCAGTTGTTGTCAGAAGTAAGAATTTTGAGTTCAGAGTAGGAAACTGCAACTGGATCACCCCCCGAAGTCGGAATTTCCTACTGGGAACTCAGTGAAACCTCGCCACCCCCGAGTTGACAATCGAAGATGGATGCCCCCAGTGTGAACAGTTATTTAGCTCCTGTAATAATCAATTTATTTGCACTTCTTACTGGGGTGTGTCGCTCTAGATCAGCTGTATACATAGTATTGTTAGACTTATATTTACAAAAATGCTGCCATAGTGATAATCACATTCTTCATGTGATATTTGTGAACAACAACACAGGCGTGCAAACAACAGCTAACAAACCTGGTAGATCGGCATGTTTTTGTCCGACTTCAACTGGAACGCCGATAAGTCGGAGATGATGTCACTCCCAGTTCCGAGGTTACTGGTACGCAGCATTACGACAGTCGCTGCGCGTGCTCATGGGCAGCAGAGTCTTTACATCGCCGGTAATAGATTCTCCTCACAGTTCCTTTAAAAGAAAGATACCAGAGTCGTGTAAAAAAAAAAAAAGCTTCATTCTTTATTGAAACATTAGTCAGATCACACTACGCTGATAAAGCAGTTTCTGGCCCAAACAAGAAGTTCCAGTGGTTGATCATCCTCCCTCTTCTCTTCATCTAGCACTGTGTGATTTTTTCTTTTATCCTGAGATCAGATCTGTGCTCAAAGGAACATGTTTGAGTCTATGTCAAAATGTATAAAAAAACAACAGAGGTTCT
The DNA here is from genome assembly GCA_036419115.1 of Scarus forsteni. Classification (NCBI taxonomy): domain Eukaryota; kingdom Metazoa; phylum Chordata; class Actinopteri; order Labriformes; family Labridae; genus Scarus; species Scarus forsteni. The sequence continues at coordinate 2,427,964 of JAZDUH010000049.1, forward strand.
GAGACAACTGTCCAGAAAAGACGTGCTGCACTGCTTTGATCAGTGGAGCACCTGAATGCATGTGTGTTGAAGCAGAAAGGAGGATACTGAAGGAAAAAATACATTAAAAATGTGTATGTTCAATTAAATTGGGTTGGTTATCCTGTTAGTCGTAACTGTAGTAGCCACACCTCGTACTTGAGAAATGAAACTCTGCTCCATTGAACTAAAGCAGGAACTAAAAGTCCACATACTTTCGCAGCAGGTTAAGACATTAAGTGTTTGATGTCTTGAACCATCAATTTACTGCTCCAGCATCATTCAGACACCGATGTTACCAGGATTACTGAACAAGCAGAAAAGTAAAAAATCTTCCTGTTCTTCTGGTGTGGACCTCAGGATGGCCGGCCTCAGGGAGTGAACTGAAAACCCCTGCTGAGTATCAATGACCTGCAGGAGGAACGGGTGAAGTTAGAAACAACCCACAGCATACATTAAACTCTAACCCATAATATGAAACAAAAAGAGGCCCCAGTGATATAAGCAGGGTTATAAATTTAGTACACAGCAGCACAAAGAAAACATGGCATCTATAAAAAGACTGAATTATAAAAACTGTACACCTGAATACCAACACCCCTGGGACAGAGATCCTCTCTTATTCACATCCACATCATAGCAAACAAAAAGAAATCCTTCTCTTCCTCTTTCACCTACAGACACACACAAAAAAACACTTGCACTGAAAGTTTCAATCTGGTTATCAGCCTCGGTCTCTTGGCTACGGGGCTTGTGGGATAGCCCTGCTTCTTGGCAGTCGTTTCTAACACAAGCTGGAAAAACAGGCTCTGGGTCTATGTGTGTGTGTGTGTGTGTGTGTTTGATTCTGACTCATTCTGCATGTGAGTGTGTTTTTGTTTTTATATCAGCATGAGTGTATTTTTATAAGTGTGCCCGCAACTCTGGCATTCACATTTAATATGAGCTTTTGTTGTATGATAGCATGTGCTTGCATGCCTCTGTGTGCATGGTTAAATAGATTAGGCTTAAATAGATTTGTTATTAGATGAAGATGCATTGATGACAAATGTGTTAGGGAAAGAAAATCCATCAGGAACTAAAAGAACAAAAGGTCCAACTCCTACTTGACATGCACACTTTCTAATAAATGAATCCACCCCCATAAACTTTTTTTTGTAAGTGCAACAAAAGGATTTGAAAATGTCTCTATGCAGGACTTCTTTCTTTTACTTCCTTTTTAAATCAAAGAGACAAAGAAATTTTAGATTCATGTGTGAATGTATAAATGACAGAATGGCAGAATATAAATTTCAAAAGTGTTCAATGCTTCCATTTTATGTGGGCTAAAATGCCTCCGGGGCAAAAAAAGAAAATCTTTAACATTTCATATTATGTAAATCAGACGCTGTCTTCACATCTAACAGGGGGTTTTCATATCTGAGTTATTCTAATTCTGTCTGTTAATATTAGGACATTTTGGATGAGGGTCATTGTAAATTATGCAGAAAAGCATGGCGCTGTTTGTGTCATTAGACCACGCAAACTCATCTTAAATAATCAGCCATGACGTGATATCTGAGGCAAGGTATCCTTTATACCTCACTACCATATTTCTCAAAGTACTCCCACCTGCTTTTCCGACAGCAGTTTTTATTGCCGACTGCCTGAGCTTTCAGGTCAACTCTTAGCATTTATCACCTTCATACTACCTCTATCTATCTGTTATATTCCTCTTTACCATTTTAGATTGCCCAAACAATAAAGGAACATGCTTCTTTGCAAGAGACAAAAGTGATTATTAAATGATTTAATGATGTACAGCATAAGTCGTAAAGTCTTTCTTAAAGGGACATTTTAGTATTTTTGAAGTTGGGTTGCATGCAGTACCTAACATTAGGCAGTGAAGTGGCTTAAAGAGCTCCAAGCAGTGCTGCACTTTAAGGACACTTAGCCCTGACAACCAGAAATGTCACTATTATTGACAGGTACAGTTATTTTGCATAACTGTGTGAGTTTCACAAGTCATGAAACTATGTTCATACAACTGGGCAAATACATTCCAGGCTCTGTGTTCTTCTGCCTGTGATTTTGTAGATGCTAGTTTGCTCTTTGGACTCAGGAAGACACAGCAGAGGAAACAAATTCTGATCCAAATATTAGTGATTTTGACTCAGGTGATGATGTTCCTTTATGAACTGGAATATAAGGAGGCAGCCAGTCTTTCAAAGAAGATTCCGCAGACCAAAAGAAAGAGGGGACAAACTCTGTGGAAACTGAGGACAGGAAGAGATCTGAACTTACCTGATGGTCTTAGTGTGTAAACTGTAAGCCCATGCCTACAAACCTTCCTGTTATTAGATATAAACTTAGCCATGTGCTGCATTAGAACATAGTGCCAAACACAGAAATTCTCTGGAGGGAAAAAAAGCATGCTTAATTTTTTGGCCAAATCATACATTCAAACAAAACAAACACTTGTGTGGGCTTTTTTATTTATTTTTTGCATTTTGTTTTGTTTTGACATGAAACTCAAACAGTTAAATAACATTACTGTACCCACCAACAACAGTATACCTTTATGGTAGTCTAAGCTTGTTCTCCTGAAAGGGGCAGCACTGCTGGGAGCCCTTTCAGTCACTTCACTGACTATTGTCAAGTGTCTCTGATGACCCAACTCCAAAAATACTGAAAGATTCCTTAAAGGCAAAAATGGACACTTTTAGGTGCGGCTTGCTTTTGAAACCTCTTTAACTTTTTAGTAAGATAAAAAACAGAGCTGCACAATGGCCACTTTTTTCTACTTAACCAATTAAAATCCAGAAGGGACAGGACAAGTGATGTCTTTTTGGCAGATAATAATGGCAGAGGTAAAAAAAAAAAAGACTATTGTTCTTGAGGAAATAATTTCCAGGTCTTCAGCTACTATTAGCAAGACGATGTGACTTCTTATGTTTTCTTGGTGACATTTCCCTGAGGCAGGGTAAATATGAAGCACACAAAGCGTTGTTAAATGGCCTCACGGACACAGTGAGGGTCAAGTCAATTCTCTTAACCAAGCATTTGTAAGACTCTGAGAAATGTTCTGACACTGAGGTTGAGAGCTCTTCCGGTTTTGGACACAGCCATTCAAAAAGAAAAATGTACCTTTTGTAAGGTACAGGATAAGGGTTTGTGAGCCAATCATGCTCAAGTCTGTCATCTAAATGTCATGTATTAAACAAATCTACTTTTTAACAGTTTTATATAAAACTATATATCTATGTCCCATCCATCTTGACCAAAAACAGAAAAATCTCCCCTCTTTAGCTTTTTCCACCTTTCAGAAAATGTGCACTTAAACAGTCCATTTAAAAAAAAATCCCCTAACGTTGCCATTAGAATCCATGTCTTCTCTCAGAGGGGAGACACTCCCTGAGCCAGGTGTTTGATCAGCCTGCATGCAAGTCCTGGTCAAAGTTACAAGTGACCATCAAAAATGTAATTTCTACTTAAATACAGCTCCATTATAATAACATAAAACCCAGAACATCTGTGCATCTGTGACAAGCTAATGAGAATGATACCTGAAGCAGCAATTTGCAGCAATAGGTAAAACCATATATATAAAGACATTATTCGATCAGAATACTGTATATAGCTTTATATATATTTCGTTAATGAAAATATCAATCAGTAAGGTGTTAAAGGACACAAACGACAAATGCACAAGTACAGAAACTTAAACTTGTGCACATCTAGAGAACAAAGAAAACTGAAGGAATGACTCAGAACTGTTCATTGCCGGTTGTAAAGAACATCAGACCGAACAAGAAGTTTGTGAGTTCAAATGCCTGAACGCAGACATTTAATATTCTCTAAATACTTTTAAAAATCTTTTATGATCATGATCTTGTCATTGCTGGCCATGATGTTGTTGCAACAGAAAAATGCTGACTTGGATTGAAGGGTGTGTTTGGGAGAGTTTTGATGTTGGCATTTTCTGACTCACCCATGTAATTAAAATAAAGAGTATATTCTCAGGGTCATAAAGTAAACGGCAGACCTGTGGCACATTTATAGGTGTCATTTATTAAAAATATGCTCACTGTAGGTCGGAGTTATGGGTCTTTGAACTGGGTTTGTCTATGCAGGCCTGGACTGGATAACAATTTAGGAACTCTGATTTATCTGTGGTGTGAAACAAGTTTGCCATTTGGGGGTTATTTACAGTTCTATACGTGTGAGATATATTACTGAAATTTTACTTTTTATCAAAATGTGTCAAGAGTCATTTATCAACTCTTTCATAATTGGAAGTTCTGTTTTAACCCCCAAGGCCACTGAGGATGGCAACTAGTTTTGCTATTAAAAGTCCCCCTAAATACTCATGTACCAAGAGCCCTCCATAACTGCTTGCGTCAATGAAGTTTAAACATCATGCACACCATCCTCTAACATTCTTGGCAGCACATTTGCACACAGAGCTTGTCCCCTCTTAAACTTGAAAAAGCGAGTGGGCTGTGTTAAGATTTGATGTATGCAGAGATAACATCATTGGTATGCATGGTGTAAAATGTTTGATGGAGAGGTAACCTTCCTGCTGGCCAGTCAGCCAGTAAACCAGCCAGCCCACCAAAGAGCCAACAAGGCTGAAAGGCAAAGAGAGGAGACGCAGTAGTATCTACATGCTGGTCAAGTGATCCACAGGTACCAGCTAATGCAGTCAGCCTCTGGAGAAAAGCAACACAAGAGAGTCCAACTTTGCGACAAGTTGGAAAGTAACTTTAAAGTGGATAATTAAAATGATTTCTAACTTTTGGTCTCTCAAAATTAAACACATTTCATTCCATATTTAGAATATTTGTACTTTGTTTTCTTTTTTCTTTTTTAAAGTACGGTGATTCTTACAAGTTTCTGATTATAAGTTCATTGAATCAATTATTTTTATATTTCTTAAAATAAACTTGTCATGATTTACTTAGTTTTGGTGTATTAAGTTTGTTTTTTCCTTGTGTTTCTTGTTTAGACCTCTTATGTTTCCTGTTTTACTGTCTTGATCCTGTTCCTGGTCTTAGTTTAGTGACCTGTTTTGTGTTCATGTTTTGTGTCTTGTCGTGTGTGTTTTTGAAATTCCTGTGTTCCTTGTAGTGTTTTCCTGCCCTTCCTTCTGTGTTCCTCTGATTGTGATTCCCTCCACCTGTGTGATTTTTTTCACCTGTGTGGGATGTTTCCCAAGGGTATTAAGGCCCCATCCACACAAAGCCAAACCGAGGTATACGCATTAGTTTTTTGTCGAATCTGCATATCATCCATACGAAGACGGCGTTTTGGGGGTCTGTAAACGATCATTTTTGAAACCAGGAATTCCAGAGTGGAAGGATTTTGAAATGCCGTATACGCAGCTCCGTGATTACTGGCTCTCTGCAAGTTTTCAGATACGCTTACGTCATAGTTTCATATCTTTGTTGACACGCATGCACCACACGCAGCGACGACAACAACAATGGCAGCATACGTGAAGCATATGTACTGATGAAGCTAGTGACCCTACTATCCCTGTTGCAGCAAAATCTCCCTCTTCTCAATTACCACCGAGTTGGACAAACGATTATCAAGGACACAATACGGCACTGTATGATCACTTTATAACAATCCCTGTTTACAACTTTTGCCGCAAGTGCGCATGCCCACTGCTTTTTTGCCTGTTTTTGTTTGTTTCCGTCACATCGTTACAGCGGCCCTAGAGGTCTGGCATGTGTTTGACAGCATTTTTATGCGTATTGAGTGCATTCATATAGACCAGGGGTGTCCAAACTTTTTGCCACGAGGGCCAGATTTGGTAAGGTGAAAATGTGCGGGGGCCGACCATTCAGCTTTTGACTCTAATCTCTCTTAATATCTAATGAAACGTCTTCAATTCTCGGTACCACAGTGTTACAAGCCAGGCAAACATTGGCAAAATCTTGCTTCTTCTCAGGACAAATTTTCTCAACTATTTTCAGTACACAGTCTTTAATAAATTCACCCTCAGTGAAAGGTTTGCAGTGCTTGGCAATCAGTGTTGCCACCTTGTAACTCGCCCTTGTGGCATCTTAATTTGACTCACAGGCTCTTGTGAAAAAGCGCTGATGTGCCGTTAAGAAAGCTTTCAGTTTTTTCTATTTTTCGCCGCGTTCGTCCCCTGTTAGCTTGTCGTAGTTAGCATGTTTTGTCTGGTAGTGCCACTTGACATTGAATTCCTTGAAAACAGCTACAGTCTCAATTTCTACTTGTTCTGGAATCGACGGCGCTCGCTGTCAGCTTTTCTTTTTTAAGCAACAGTCGCCATGTTTGAAATAGGATGGGCTGAAATGATGACAAAAGGTCAGGTGTCAAGTGCCACAAGGATGTGGCCACAGCGCTTCTGCCATCTTCTGTTTTTTTCTGAGATGCCTTTGTCTTTATGACGATCGTTTTGGAAACTGTTAAGCGTTTTGTCTTTGTGTGGAAGAGGCCTTAGTGTCCGTCCTAATTCTACCCCTTAGCCCTTGTCTTACCCTTTACCCCTTGGTTTTGTGAGTTCATGGCTAGTGAAGGGTTGTCCTAATTCTGCCAAAAGGGCAGAGTGAAGACCAAAGGAAGCACATAATTATAAGTAATTATTAAATCATCAAGTAAATATTATCATGTTTTGAACTGTTGGCTGTATTTTAAAATGGCTCATTATAACTAGCTAGCTTTCGCAGCTGCAGCTAAGGCTATAGTCGCATCTGCCTATGATACAACTAGCGAGCTGCTCTGTGTGATGACATAGCGGGAATCAAGTGGTATCTTGTTTCTTAGGGGCCTGATTTCACCCCTTCCCCTTGGCCCTCTGTTTTGAGGGCCAAGGGGAAATGGTAGACGAAGGGGTAAGATGAAGGAGAACAGCTAAGAGGTTGTATTTGGATTCACCCTTAGTCTGTGTTGGGTCATTTGCCTTCTTAATGTCACTCTTTCAGTAAGTCTTCAGTGTTTCTCCAACGTCTCCGGTGCTTTCCTAGTGTTTGTATTTTTGTCTTTTTCAGTTGAACTTTTTGTTGTGGTTTTGATTTGTACTTTGTGTCTAGTTCCTAGTGTTTTCTTTCTTTGTTTCGCCAGTTTTAATTTGTTATTGTGTCTGAGTTTTTGTTTGGACTTATTTGTAAAGAACTTGTTTTTGATTTTGATCACTTTTTGTTAGTTCTATAGAGATTTTTGTTAATCTACACTTGGGTCCTTCATATTGTTATTTTGTTAGTTTATTTTGATGGTCCAATGAAAGATTCATTTGATCTGAAACTCTAAGAGGTAAAGGGGACACCTTCAGAGTACCAATTTTGTCAAACACATGATTAAATACTGATGTTCATTCAAAATTCTGCTAAAGTTCATGTCCTAATGACTTAGTGACGTCCAATGATCCTCTGTTCATGAGATAGAATTGACACTTTTCATGGGTACACCTTAGTGTTAGCACATACATCACAGTCAAAAACGTGTTTGCATCAAGTAGGCTGTTTAGTTTGACTCAAGTCTTTAAGATAACAAACATTTTTTTAAATGTCTGTTTTTTTATCCCCCCTTGGTCTGTAAAGGCCTTGAGACACTGATGCCCTATACTATGTAAGTGTCAAATAAAAACAGAATAGAAAGAACAGCATTTCATTGTTAGGCACGGTTAAAAATGGTTTCAAATGTACAATTAGAAAATCAAAACATCCCCTAAAAAATGTGATCAATTCATTAAATATGTGTTGCTTTTAAATGTGGTGATATGAAGGCATTTTAATAAATCTCACAGCCACAGATATTTCTTTGCTAAAATTTACAAACAATTGAAATGAGTGCACTTGTTCAAAGTTTCAATCAGGGAGGCCTTGCTCCATCAGACTGTAAAAACCACCACACAGGTAAGGAGTTTGTGTGTAATTGAAAACTTGAAATACGGTGGCTAAATTACAGCAACAGCTCTGTAGCGCTGCCTTCCTCCCCTATAATAAACCAGGTTAGTCTGAAAATCTCCTTGACTCAAGTTGTTTAATGACCATGGCTAATGCCGCTGTGCTCTGCCCTCTCTTTGTCTTGTCTGTGTAGCCAGCCTAATCGCTGCTGACAGTCAGCTTTGCTCTTTTATTAGCTCTGCGTCGCTTGCAATCAGTGACAGTGAAGTCAGGCAGCAGGAAGGGCTTGTGTGAACTCAACACCCACTCGGACACGATGCTCAAATGTGCACACAAACACATGCGCGTGCACATGAACACATGTCCACTCGCTTACATGGCAAACTTGCTTTCTTTCCAAGCAAAGTCAAAAACACACAGGTTCGCACATGTGTGCACACAAAAGCATGTTTGCTCACTTGCATGTCCACAGATTAACAAATGTACATATTGGCATGCATGGAGACACGTGCACACACTTCCCAAATACACCCATGCTTTCAAAATAATGAAACAGCCTCCAATAGGCAGCCACTGGACTCACTGTATGTGGGTCAGGCCCATGCAAAGCTGTATTGATTTTCTGACTGTGTGTCTGACTGTGTGCTGCCATGTTAAAAAAGACTGACGGCTAATACGACAGCTCGCGAGCATATCTGAAAACACACACTTATTCACAGACGAGAGCCCCCACAGTTTGCGAGCCTCTTCTCGTCATTGCCCCATGAATTGGCAGACAATGGACTTGTTTGATAAAGAGGAGGTCTGACATCCGAACGTGCAATTTGTGAGCGACGGGGCGGGAGAGAGGAATGATGGGGGGAGGTAGGGGAGGGTCAGGAATTCGCTTCACTCTCTTTAAAGAATGTAGCGTCACCCATATGTCCGTCTGCCCTGGTGCATACTCGATGGAGTGGAAGGGCAGGGATGGGAGAGTGCTCTCGCCCTTTTTCATCCTCCCTCTATTTCCAGTCTATTTTGCAGGGCTGATAAAAAGAGTCTTCTGACTCTAGTGCTGAGCAAAAGCTCAATGCTGTGTTGTCTATTGCATTAAACCATGCAGTGGCCATTTAGGACACGATGTAGGCCACAGCAAAAAGGGATATGGCTCTAAAACCTGTGTTTTCCATTTCTGAGGTCGGATCAGTTCATAGCTTGGTCACAGTAAAATATTTTAGAGGCTAACATGTCACTCAGTCTAACAACAGCATCCATCCTTCCTGCTAACGTGCTGCACGCTCAGTGTAAGTGCTTCTTAATGAGCCCTTATTAATCCCTCTAACTGCAGATTTGCACCTCATATTTACCCCAAGTGACCTTTTGACCTTAGCCACTGGCTAACATCAAATGTTGGAAATTGGCTAATTTGTGAAATGGCAGAATTTGGGGCTAAAGACCACTTAGAGCTAATGGCTGGCTCATCTGAATATAAGCGCCTTGCTCAGGGGAGGGCACGTGCAGGGCAGCAGGGCTACCAGTGTTAGTGGGGTGTATTTGTGTGAAGAGCCCATCTTAAAGAAGCCAGATATCCCCCCCCAACATCAATCTGCATAGCTAAGACTTTCACTGCCTCCATTATCTTACCATTCGTTATCCTTGTGTGCTGTAGGCTTTTTCTCAATTACAGCCATTTATGGTTTCTGGAGTAATTACATCAAAGTCGAGTCAGTTACCTGTAAGGTGTGTTCGACTGTAAATTAATTTGGAAGTTTCTGTCTCACTTCCTTTTCATTTGGTAGTAATGGCTCTACTTCTTCTTACACATGACAACCAGAGGGCTGAATGAATTCTCAAACAGGAGACTGACCTCATGAAGGCAGGATTTGAGGAGTTCAGAGCAATTTCATTGAAGTTTGGGCGAGAATATTTAGACGAGCTTTATGGTGTAGAATGAATTTCAAACATGTAATGACACAACAACCAAAAGATTTATTTTATTGTATTGTACTGGGTTTATTTATTCACTTATTACTCATTTTCTAAATTACATGACCTACGTATATAGGGCATGGATATGTCGTTAAATACTGATGGACATGTTACATAGAAGCCCAGAACCATCAGGAAGTAAATGTCTGAGTAGAGTAAATGGGTAGATGTGTCCTGACATGTAAAGGAGGAGGAGTCTGAAAGACAAGAAAAGTCCTATACAAGCATAAGTATTTAGTAATTTTGCAAACATTCACATTAATAGGAGAGGCTAAAACAGCTATTTTTGACAACTTTTTCTTTTTACACCCTTTAAAAAACACTGACTCCTATCTCAAATAACTGAATTTGTCTTCAACTGCCCCCTAAGCAAATAACACTGCAAGGGCCGGGGCTCTTAAAACAACAATAAAAGAAAAGATTATGCTTTAAGATGTGGCTACAGATTTTCCCACCTCCACTGCTTACTTGCTGTTTTGAATTGAGGACATTTTTAAGTAAATATTACACTTGTTATGCTGGAATTTCAAGAATGTTACCACAGTTTCTGTTTAATTGGTGATTTCCTCATATTCAGGGAAAGCTGTTAAAAGCGGCCTCACTGAGTTGTGTCTAAGGTTACTTGCATTTTGGGAATATTCTGACCTTGGGATCCCATTCCTGAGAGTGTTTGCCCCTTATCATGCAAAACATATCCTTGAAGTTGAAACATTGAGCTGGTGTTTTATATACACCTTTTAAATACACCTTAAAGAGTTAAGTATTTTACCAAAAGCACTTAAAAAGAGGAAGTCCTCCAATACTGTGAAGGTGTGCATTACTGGGCAGTGCATTTCCACTTAAAGGATAAGTTCGGTTAAGACAGCTTTCATGTTGTTTATAGGATGAAGTAGAACAATATACTCACCCAGAAGGCTTTCCTGATCCAAACAGTGCTTCGGGAGATATTTAGATCCAAAATCGAGCGGAGAACATCCGTATAATGGTAGCACACGGGGCATACAGCGCCGCTCCTAAAACTGCATTAATCGTCCAAAAATTCATTAGTTTCACCAATATTTCATCATGGTCCGCTCGCGCTACTCCTCCACGACAGTCCAGTGTCGCTCCAGACATGTTTTTGTGACTGTGCTGTCCTCTGAACTGAAAACTGCTCTCTGGCCAGCTGTTCTTCTCTTTGCCTCCACGTCCTCCTTTTGATGAGCTTCTCATCTGTAAACTCTGGCTCGAAACTGTAAGGACACCCATCATATTCAAAGTTCTCCTCCACAGCATCTTCATCCGATAGATATTCGAACATTTTGCACAAAATTGGAAGAAGAAAGTTGTTGAGTAGCCGGCGGTCGCCCCTGAAACAATGAGCCGTACTGCGCATGCGCACAAGCAAACATTCTTCTTCTTCAGTTCAGAGGTCAGTACAGTCACGAAAACATGGGTGAAGCGACCCTGGACTGTCTTGGAGTAGTAGCCCGAGCGGACCATGATGAAATATTGGTGAAACTAATGAGTTTTTGGACGATTAATGCAGTTTTAGGAGCGGCCCTTTACATGCCCCTGTGCTACCATTATACGGATGTCCGCCGCTCGATTTTGGATCTAAATATCTTCTGAAGCACTGTTTGGATCAGGAAAGCCTTCTGGGTGAGTATATTGTTCTACTTCATTCTATAAACAATGTGAAAGCTGTAGAAAATGAACTTATCCTTATCCTACCACTAGCTGAATGAGATTTTGATAGAGATTGGAAGCTTCCAGCAGCAGTAACTGAATCCTGTGGTACAGTTTTACATGTCACATCTATTTAGATTACAAACATGCCATGTCTTGTCATGGCAGCTCTGCCGTGGCTCCTGCTACAACAACACAACACAACAATATTGAAAATTTCTCTATGGAAATGTAAATACAATAAGATTGGTTATTTTAAGACATAATGGCACAAAACAAATGCAGTAAAATAAAAAAGTAAAGATTCTTCTTAGATTTGTTCTGAATAATTTAAGTAACCTACAATAACTGTATGAAACATAAATAATATCCTAGCATCTCTTGTCTTCTCACTAATTTGAGTATTGAATGTTACACTATCTGTGTTAGCTTCAGCATATTTAGCCATTCCTTCATTTGCACTCATCTTTAAGGCTAACAGCTTATTCAGCCTGTTTATGGATGGCCCCTCAGAGCTAAATTAATAGAAGAGGCTTTGGGGACCAGAGAGGAAAGTCATAAGCAAGACTGTAATGCTCATTTGCAATGTGGAGGCTAATTACCAATTTGCCACTCTCCAATCTTGTTTCATAACACGTTCACGGCTCAACTTCTTTGTGTTCTGGTGCCTGCGAGCGATGTTTGACTTTTATACAACAGAGGATGCTTCTGTCTTCTTTATAACTTCATGTGCAGGAGATATTGAGCTCTCAGACTTTTTCTACACAGGCCCACATCGAACACTCGCTCATGTGAGAACTGTGCCGCCTGCCCTCAGCTCTGATTGTGGCTCTAAAAAAGAGGGAGACAGGGACAAGTGTGACAAAGAGAAATATGGCAAAAATACAGTATGTTCATACATATTATTATTACATTAAGTTAAGGAATAAGATAATAAGAAAGCTACATAATCTGCTATTTATCAAAAACATGCCTCCAAGATGAATACTTTCATACAATGAAAAAAGCAATTTTGGTATTAATAGAAGTCGTGGTTGGATTTTATAAAATCAAAAAAAATCAACTTGTTTTGAATTTACAAAATCCACTCACTGACATGAAGTTCTGCCAATAGCAAGACAAGAAAACAACAATCCTGACAAATTTTCCCCGACAGCAAAATTAAGGAACATCATCTCATCTCCTTCTGTATGTATATGTTTGGTATACTTTTTGACGAGCTGTGTATTTTTTGTTGTTGACCTAGCTTGTTTGTGTTGTATTTTGTCTGACTTTGTGTTGGACCCCAGGAAGAATGGCCAATGCTTTTGCAAGTGCTAATGGGGATCTAAATAAATACATAAAGAAAGAAGAACTATTTCTCTTTCTGGCATTCTTGATCATTAACAAAGAAATGTTATCTTTGGTGAACATACAACCAAAAAGACATGTAAAAAATACACTGTAAGGGAAAAAAATATTCCAATGTGTTCTATTCCTAATTTTCTCAGCCCTAATGCACATTCATACTGTGCAAACTAAGAACACTTGAAACAGACTTTCAGGGGTGTGAAGCTGTAACATGGCCGACAGTAAGACGCCGGTGATTAAAGCATTAGAACGCCTGAGCTGCACTGACATCATGTATCATCTGCTTTAAGTCTTTCTTCTGTCTTTTGTGTGCTTTTCATCTCTTAAACAGTGTTCACACAGGAACCACTGATACCGCTCATCCTACAGCAAACAGACTGTATGGCAGACAAAGTCTATGGATTATCTGGCTTTAAAGACTGCATTCTTAAAAAAACACACAAGTGATTTATGTGTGAGAACTTCAAAAACATGCTTTCAGGTCTATTAGTACTATAACTAGAGAACAAGATTAAAAATCATGGAAAAAAAACAGTGTACAGTTGATTGCCTTCAAAACAGGATGAAGTAAAAAGTGGTCACTTCACTTATGGTAGTACTGTACCTAAAGAAACACGAGTAAAGTGAATAGACGAATGAGTTTGCAAATGTGACTTATATAGTTAGGATACAATGACTAAAAATTCCAGTTGATACTTTTAAAGCTGGACATGAAACCAAATACACTTATATAGATGCTTGTTTATCACTTTTGAAGGCAAATTTAAAAGCAACACGATTTATTACGGTACTATTATTCTATACATGTGGCTCAGATGAGCCAACCAACAGCATAATGAAGAAATAGCCATTTTAAATACTTCCTTGCAAAACATTCTAGTTGCCTAAAAATGACGAAAAAAAGACTGATTTTTTTTTTCAGGAACACTCCAAAAGTATGCTTTGGATGGAATCGGAAAAAGCTTAAGTGTCTCTTTTGTTCACAAGGGGTGCCAGTGTCAATATATCCTTATGCCATTAACATAAAGTGGAGTCATTGAAATAAAACTAAGTGTAAAAAATCATCAAATCTGAAAAAGGAAAATCAAAGGTTAAGTCACTGAAGACATATCTCCGTCCTTATGTGCTGTTTTTTCATAGCTCTCCCCAGCAATAGAGCATATTGATCCACAGGACATGAAAAATGTGCGGATTTGGAATTTCCATCTCTCTTTCTGTGAACTTCAGTTGCTGCCTCAAGTCAACCTGACACACCAGATGGACCGTTCAATATATTTCACTAGTCCACTTTGGAAACAGACCGTAGAAAGTGTTTCAAATATCCAGCAGTTGATTGGATGATTGTTCTTTCAGTTACATTACAGGCCAATCAGATAATGAAGTAGGAAGGGCCACTGCTGCAGAGTAAAATACAAAATATAAGCCACAGCGTAAAGCAACAACAACAAAACTGTCTTGTACTAAAAAATACTTTTGGGTTTTTTTTTTTTCTTTTTGATACAAAAATGCAGCCCAGATACAGTAAAGCTGCTACTGAAGCTGTACGCATGTATGGCATCTCTGTACAAGCAGTCACTTCCTGGTATTGTCATGCTCATAGTTAACTCTCCCTGTACTACGGGCTGTGCTGCTTTTGGATGCTCACAATTACATATATGAACTTGGCATACTGATCTAGCTTATTAAAGACATTGGATCAGGCGGGTCAGCTGCAGCACAAGGTAAGCCTGAAGTGGCAGCCCCCCTGAATAGACCTACCACTGTGATGTCCATAAAGTTGTTGGCTCACAGCAGCTAGTCTAGAGCATAGCCTGTTGCAAGAATGCAGATCCATGAAAACATGGTGTTGTACTGGCCTAAACTGACCAGTTACCACAGAGTATACCTATCAATCAATTAGAACAGACTGGGTCTACATGGAGAGGGGAAACTAGTTTTTAGGAACATTTGCAACTCATCAGAATCAAATATGAAGCATGGGTAAGACTAAACGTGGCCACTTAAAAATCTCCATACAGAGGTACAGCTTTTTTAACAAATGTTTGAAATTCCCTCATCCACACATTTTTGTAATGTTTAGTTTTTCATCCAAACACAAGGACATCAAGTCATCAGTCTTTTCTTTTTTCAATATTGTGTCTGGTAATCCAGAAAGACAGCAGTACACAATAACAATAAACATATCAGCTGTGGGAGTTACCAATTTCCAGTGATTTCCTCATATTAAAATGGTGGTTGTGTTTTTTACTGACATAAGAGTGATTCAGAAATAATTTGAATGCTTATAAAAACTGACTGATGAATCAAAGTTAAGAGGGATTGCTCAGGTGGAGAGAAATCTAGTGTTACCTCGGTTAACTTGTACATGTACCTGTGCCCTTGGACTGCCTGAGCGTTAATATGTCAGTGCACACACAGTAGTAAACTTCGTGTTGAATCATTAACTGTAGGAAATAGATCATTAAAAGTTCAAAAGAGATGTGGGTTAAACTCACAGAGTGAACATTATACCCTTTAAAAAACTTAAAAGGCAGGAGGCAGAGGACACAGGCTATGAATAGTCCAATGAGCTTGCTACTGCCCTCAGGGTCAGTGTTGCATGTCCGCAGAAGACAAACAGAGTAGAGCTGGTCGTTCAAGACATTTACATTTCAAACATTCACCCAGATATTTAGACAGATGTGTGGGTTAGCCAGTGACCTGTGAGATCAGGCTTGATCTCATTTTAGGCAATCAGCTGCTGTTACAGGAGCAGTCCAGCAGGAACAGACTACTCCCTGGTATGTTCATTTAAACTAGCTTACATCCCTGTGAGTCATCAGTTAATGAGTGTTTCCGAGCTGTAAACAAACTTATGAAGTCTCTCTGAAGCAACTTAGTTTGAAACATTTGTAAAAGTTAGCACAACCTTTTCTCTTCCTGAGCTAGAAACTAGAATTGTTCTATGACAGACCGCCACCCGACGAAATTGCAATGTTTACATCTGGCTGTCATGTCACCACTTTTTCATTATGAGTCTTTCCCAGGTGAGACTGGTGGAGAGGCAGGGAACACCCTAAACTCGTCACCAGCTGAGCACAGAGCTGACAGAGAGAAACAGACAAGCATTCACAGACACGCCTATGGTAATGATTTGATGAATGTTTGATTGATGTTCATTATCAATATTTACTGTGCCATCAAATTGATTAAAAACAATTCAGGCTTTATTTTATTCTGGCTTTTGTTTTTGGTTTTTGTAGAGATGGCATTTAGTGAGGTGAGAGCAACATTAAGTGCATTTAAATATATACTCTTAAGGACCAATTCATGATGAAACATGTCGACACTTGTTCAACAGCTCCTTAATACAAAACTAACTAATAAACCAATAACATGGCAGCAATTCAATGACCTCAGGGATGTAGACACAACCAGGAGGACCAGCTGAAGTTCAAACTAAGACAGAGATTGAGGAAAAAAGTTGATTTAAGTGACTTACCATCATCTTTACCACCATCTCTTGACAGAGAATGATCCAGATAGGTAGAAAATACTAAGGGGGTGACAGTTTTCTTGGTGAAAATGGCTTATGGTGCTGAAGATCAGAGGAGAATTACAAGTGTAGTTTGAGATGACAGACAAGAAACAACTACTCAAATACTCAAAATAACCAAGGTGTGCAGAAGACCATTTCTGAATGTACCACCCCTTAAATTTGAAGCAGACGGGCTACAGTGGTAGAAGATTTCACTCCTGTTGGGATGATCACAGTGTACACCATCCTCTAATGGCTACTTCCAGCAGGTTAACAAGTCATTTTGCAAAGTTAAATTAATCTCAGACTGTTTTCTTGAACATGTAAGTGACTGGGGATTTGCATCACGGATGTGTAACTGACAATTATGCACAAAAAATGACGGCAACTTTAAAGGCACAAGGGTGCAACCTTGAGAAAGGTGGAATAAATATAGTATATACATACTACAAAACATAAATGACACATTTTATGTACTTTTTTGTAACTGAGATGAATGTGATACTTTTATTGCAAAGACTCTTTTTCTGTTACTTATTTCTTCAATACAATGAAACCTGGATAGTGTCCTGTGTCAACTTGACCCATCCACCATATGAAAGATATTCTTTGGCAAAAAGAGAGAGGTCAATGTCAATGTCAGTTTTATTTATATAGCATGTTTTATAGGACAAGCCAAACAAAGTGCTTTACATGAGAAAAATATAATAAGGTAAATAGTAACAAAAATGTAAACATACTGAGGAAATAAAATGAAGCTATAAAGTTTCATGCCAATCACACTATTATTTTTCATTTAATCAAAAGTTAAACAGGTCCATTTGACCCAACCAGCATGTATGGGCTTAAACAACTAGGCTCTAATATGGGATATTGTAGCCTTTTGAAAACAGACTATGATTTGTGATCTAAAAAAAAGGCACATTCAGAATGGTGCCGTATATTTTAATGTGTATTGGCTGGTCATAAGGAACAAGTAGTTTTTCATGAACTCCTATTGTGTCCATTAATCATGATGTAAATCCAGTCAATCTTCATAAAAACAAATTTGGGTTTAATTCACTTTGACCAGAATGTCTGTGCAGCTCAAATGACTGTCATGTTTCAGGAATACTTTTACACTGACAATTACTCCAACAGAAACAACGTAAAAGCGCCATTACAGCACCTCGGGGGAATTCAAACTGTTAGTCATTAGGGGCGCCGATAATCACCCCGGCTTTCAGCAAATGACAGGCATGAAACATTGACTTCATTGTCAAGTCCAAGAAGATGAACAAAGCTGCAGAGTAATTTGTCTGGAAAACCACCTGCCTGTTTTTTCACACTGGAGACTCAATTAATGCAATTTCTTAAATCTCATAAACCCTTAATCCTAAATAACAAAATTAAAGCATAATTAGCAGGATAATTGTTTCATTTCAAACTGCCAGCTGGTATAAATGTATGTTTGAAACATCTTCACATCCTTGGAGGATCACTTTTAACATGTTTTGGCACTCCTACAAAGATCATGACCTTTTATAAATATAATAATTATTACAAGAATTACCAGAATAGAAAATAAATCAATGAGTTCAACAAAGCACAAGCATACCCATCAATATCTCCCAGAACTCCATACGCAATATTCATGTATTTCTGAGTCATCAAAGTGGGGCTCCTGCGATAGACTCAGTCCGTCTGCTTTTACATCTTAATATCTCCCAGACTGTATTTTTATATAATATCCCATACATACAGCTCTCTGAGCCACTGACACACCAGCGCCTTTAGCCTCTTGAACTTTAAAAAATGATCACAAGACCTTCACTGTGCAATGACATCACTACATCTCTGAGTGAATGACAAAGACATAAAAATATATATTAATAGCGCAAAGTTTCATTCCGACAGCCGTCTCATTTCCTCAAGCATTTTGTTCGTGAACTTGCAGTCAGTGTGCTCATCAAAGGGGCAGATTCACCGCCTGTCAGTCGGCTCATAATAAAGTCTTGTCATGGAGGAGTCAGTCGCATGCGAGGCCCCTTGTTGGTCAGCAAGAGGTTCCTCTACCCCCCCGTCTCCCCCACTCTCCCTGCTCTCAATGACTCTGACATCATGAACTAATGATGACCCTAGGCCCACTTTTAATCATTATTTGCGTTGCCCTTTTAACAATTATTTCACTCCTCTGCACAATTTTAACTCTCCAAGCATGGGAAGGATTCCTGTGATTGTTAACTGCTTAAAAGACACAACGTCTTGGGGCCACATCATTTTTTTTCCACAAAGGATATGATGCTTTAAAAGAAAATAATAAAAATTCACAAGTGTCAACTGACTTTCTTTTCTTTTGTGTTACTTATGAAGTTTTATGCAGAAAAAGTATCCTTGCAATACATGGCTCCTGAGTTTGATTAAATAAAACATCAGCCTTAAAAATTAGTAGATACCTGCAAGTCTTATGGACTTGCATGAACTCTTAGAGAGCACGCCACTATAAGAAAGACAGAAATGGCCATTGAACTTAAAAATAAGTACAATGTAAGAATGGTTTATTTGACATAACACCTCTCACATGGTAAATCAGACAGTTTCACAAAACATCTAAAAACAACAATAGTTGTGAAAATGAGCTTAAACTTAAAGTGCAAATAAAACAATTGTGTCAGGTGGTATCAGGATGTGTTTTAAGCAGTTTTTTTAAAGCTTGTGGTGCTAGCAGAGAGGAGCTCTGCCAGGAAATGGGCTATATTCCATCTAGCCAGCAGGTGGTGATACTTTATTTCATGTTCATATGCATATGTTAAAATAGCCAATCAGAATGACCCAGGTCAGTAAGAATCAGGAAGTGAGTCAGATGTTTTAGTTTTAAGTTAACCGAGACAGAGCTTGAACATGAAGCTGAGTCTTCATCCATCTTTGTTGTTTTGCAGAAAGCACTGCCTGTAACTCCCAATTTCCACCAGGGGCGCTGCACCACAGAGGATAGAATTCATTTTAGTCAATGGTCGTGTTTCCACCAGCAGCACTAAATATATGTAGGGAGTCTGTCTTCAACAGCACTGGCAACACTGGCACCAGCACCGGTGGCACCTGTGTTTCAATATACACAGGACAGATTATACCTGTCACAACGTCAGCCACACAAAATTCAAAATCAAGCACTTGGTCTCATCAAAGTAAAACTGTACTTGTAGACAAAAAATGACAAGAATATCCAGTCTCTTCCAAAGAAAACTCTGTTTTTCGATTTACCCTCAACATCCTGACTGGTCACATCAACCTTCAAGCCTAGCGTCACTACTGATGACAAGTTTTCTATCTGGAAAAACACAAGATTCCGTATGATAAATTGTCATACATCTATGTTCCAAGATGAAAGAATTCCAAGATGAAATCGCAGCAAAACAAATGTCTGTTCATCAGGTGAGAAGAGTCCTCTCTGTTTTTTTGCCATTTCTAAGATTTTTTTATTGCGGAATTTCCCATAAATTTCCAAGTCTCTTGTGTTCTAATGATCTTGCGATGAAAGCCAAGGCAGTGCTCAGTAGCGTGGTGCTTAGGTTTTGGAGCAAGCTCCTGGTGGAAATTGGGAGCAAGTATTTACAGCGCTTGATCTACTTTAAAAGATATGTTTATAGCCAATATTATGTTTTGAGAATGTTAAATTATTAAGCTTTACCACCAACTTACCATTGCTTCATGATATGGCCTCAGTGTGAACATGTGCGACTCACGAATGTTCAACATCTTTGCCCATTTTCTTTCAATTCAATGATTTATAGCACATCAATATCTTGTTATCCGACAGGTTTTACTGTGTTTATCAAGTAGCATTTCTTCATATGCTTAATGTTAGAACGTGAAAAAGTTTATCATTTGTATGTACATTTTGTGATTAATGCATTTGAACATAGAATTGTGATTTCCATACTTATTATTGCAGCCAAAGACTTTTTGTTGTCTTTTTTTTAGTTTTACTCTGTTGATAATTGAAGGAAACATCATAGTAAAGATAACAATACACCTGTCCTTTTTTTTTTAAAGCATTCACTTTCTGAATTGCTGTGTTCGGGTTGAGGGATGAGGGCAGAACACTTCAGGTGAAGCCGTTTTAATGGTTCTCAACTGGCCTTGTATCAGCACCAACCTCACAGGGCTGCCCTAGCTTGAGCAAGGCACTGAGCTGTAGTTTCTGTGAGCTATTCTTATCGTGGTAAAAATGCAATAAATAAAATTTATGTATCTCTGGCCCCTCTGGACTACCAGAAATCATAGACCTTTTCCGATTCCTTGCCCACTGAAAACAGTTACAGTACATAATAATTAATTCCTGAGTCCTGACCATAGACTGTAAAAGAATTGGCAATGCAACGGCAGCCGTTTGATTAGCACAGAACCTTTGACATGTTGTGGGTGCCTTGTGATGGACACTGCCATACTGTACATGCCATCTCACAGAGATTTAGTCCAACCTTCTCACAGAGGTAGAGGCAGTGTTGAGGTGAGATTTAAGACCATCCACACACAGCCATGCCAATCATGTCCCTATTTCCAAAACCAGAAACCTGCATAAAATAGAAATAGGTGTGAAATAAAAAGTAAATCCACGCCTATAGTGCGTGGGTCCAAAGATGATTTATAGTGTTAGACCAAAGTTGTTTTTAACTAGGTTATAAGATGTTTAATTAGACTGTAAAACAAATTTAGTTTCCTACACATAGTTTTAACACCCCATGGTTTCCTGCAGCTAGTCCCAAGTGGACACTAAAGGAACTACAGCTTTTGGCACTTCCTCATGAACCTTCATGTTTTTAGCCCCAGAGGTGGGTGCCAAATCACCTTTTCCTGAAAGCTCATTGGTCCAGAAGCTGCACAAGTTGCTTGTGATCTTTAGAATATGACAAGAATTAAAACTGATGGCAGAAAAAAAAGACACAGAAAAAGTCAGAGTCTGAAGAAAAAGGTTACATTTTTTAATTGTCACAGGGGAAAACAGGGTGGAAATCAAATGTCTGTATGTGTGAATTTCCTTTTTAGTCTCCATACAGGTCCAAGAAACAGGTTTCTAATGCTACAGTGCTGCATTCATGTTTGAGTAATCTACATGTGAATAATAAAGTAGCCTTCAAGGTTTATGTATTCTTCCCTTCACAGGCTTTATAATTAATAACTCATCTTTCCTGCTGCCTTAAATATAGGATGAAGTATTTTGACGTGTTCATAGCAAAGGGAGGGTGGTGCAGGCCAAATAAACATTTGTTTTAATTAATTATTTGATCTTGAATTGAAAGTGTTTTTTTAGCCCAGTGGCCTTTTTTTCAGCCCTGACATCTCCTTGAGTCAAAGAGTCAGCTCCTGCCCCTAAAAGTCACATGCATAGCTATTTAGGGAAAATCTTTACAGAGATAAATTATTTTTGTGCAATGAAGGATGGATCTCTAGTGTTTTCTTTGACCTTGTGAGCAAACTACAAAAAGTGGAGCAATCGATCGCTCCCCTCTGAAGATTCTGCAATATTGTATTTTGGAATGAGCGGTGAAAAAAAAATAGAAGTCAAGCCAGATGAACAGCTGTATTGAGATAAACCGTCACCCCATATGCTGAGGGAAAACAATCTCTGCACATTATGGAGAGTGAAGATGAAAAAAATACACTTAATCAACTAACATTGATATTACTTCTGGCAATTAGGAGCATGCTGGTAATGATATGAGTTTTCAGCTGTAAATAATTATGCTGCCTGCAGGCCATACTTTAATTCTCGGCTGTATCTATAAACAATAATCAAACCAACAGCAGCAGGCTAAAAGTTGGAGATTTGTGCTCGGCGGAGCAGCGGCTGAGGAGCAGCTTATTGGAGCCCTGTGGTGATGCCAGTAGTCAGGGTCACCTTCAGGTGCTCTCTCATCTGTACTCCAGCGTGCTAATGCAGAGTGCTATTGATCAGCCTGTGTGCATCTACACACACATACACACACATGCAGGTGCACACAACACAGATAGAAGCTTACATCTCAGACTAACACAAGGTTACATGGATGCATATTTCATAAGAAATTAAACATAAAAGGTGCAGCATGATTTAACCAATGCATCAAGTAAACATTAAATGAATTTTAATTGTTCTTTGTATTCACTTTAAAACTAGTAGGTGGGGGCATTCTATGTCCGATTGTTTTGCACAATGCTCACAGACATTTGATTGTTTGTGCAGAGGCTATGTCACTCTATTTAACAGAGAAAAAAGATCTCAAAGTATATCCAGTTTCCAACATTCACAGTTATATTACTTTTAATGTTGAGCATTTTACACTCAGTATGGGCAAGACTGGCTATACAATTATACTGTGATATTATTTAACTGAAGACGATTACAAAATCTAGTTTTTGAGAAAGCTCACAAAGCATAAAGGCCTGTGTCCAAAGGGCTTTTTGTGCTGTGTTCAGTCCAAAACCAATGTAGTCCAGTGTTCTTACGTTAACTGCTCAGAGCAGCAGCTCCTTTATTTGTTCCCCTCCCAGCTGACAAAAGTTCAACTTTTGGAAAAGTGCAACAATTCTCCAATCAAAATCAAGAAGGGAAGGGACTTGTTATACCTATCCTATCATTCACAATGACAAAGGTAAAATTATCTTACTAATCTCTAAAGTAAACAGGTTTCCATTATTTCAGTTGTAGGACATGTTTTGCCTGTTCTTCACATTTTAGGGAGATATTTCCATGACTAAAAGGAAATGTCACCCACATGCTACTTTGCCTTATAGATAGTTCAAAGGGAAGTGTAAGGAGCCGTTTACATGACAGTGAAAATGGCAGAAAATGTAAAGCTTTTGTTTTGTTTGCGTCTTCCATTCACATGATAATGGTGCCCGTTGTAGGTATGAGCAGTGCATGCTAAGTACACATTCAGATAATGCGCACCCTGGAGCACAACAACAGTAATGACAGATTACCGGACATCATGTGTGCTGCTAACTGTGCTAGGTTTGTTATCACTCCTCCAACAATATGTAGATTTGCTGCATCAAGACCAGAAGAGATGCATTTGTTGTATTTGCTAAAGACACCACAAACTTACATGACCAACGACTGGCCTGGCACGCATGCCCCTGCATTTCAGTCATTCTTGCAGATATGTGTGAATGCACATTGTTATCATACTGTCTCCATGTGAATGCTGAGTGCTTTTGAAATGCAAAGTAGAAACCTTTCAATTTCTTGTCAAAATGTTGTGGTGTAACCCTAAATCAGCTCTTGTTACCTGAAAGCTCTAAAAGCTTACACTGGAAAGGCACTGGCTGTCGACACAGTCCCATTTTTCTCAATTTGTCTTCACTTAGGAACCACCTCATCCTCCTTAATCAGTAATTGCAACCCAGATATCCAAAAAACATTATGGTTGAAAAGAAAATGTGGCTTGTTATTGAGACAGGGGACACTGCCAAGCAGAGAACAAGCATGCAACCTCCTCATTTTCTGGAGGTTGTTCACTGCAGATCTTCAGAAATAAAAAAGTTATCATTACGTACACAAAGCTTTGTTATCTCTAGATAATGACTCAAAATAAGACAAGACATTGGATACATGATCAATATTTACCAAATAGCAAAGAAGGAATGTTCAGGCATATGACTTTTCAAGTCTCCTGTACAGCAAAGACTTTGCAAGATTTTTAGGCACAAATTTGCAACCTGCTGAAACATTTCTGGAAAATTTGGGTCTCAATTTACTTAAACCCCCCCCCAGATACATACACAAAGCATTACATACCTGAAGAAGGATAGTTTTAATAAGATATTTCATGAATACAATCCCTACAACATGCAATAAACAACTATATTTTGCAGTTAAAGCCAAGTCAAGTTCTACAACTTCATTTTAACTCTAGGCAAAATAATATTAGAGATGTGTTTTAAGAAAGATAAACCGTATCATTGCTTCAGTACTGTTGCATTTTCACAAAATAACCTACTGAGATCTTGGCACTTATCAAATAAATTAAAGTGTTCACGTTTTCCTTCCATTCTTTTCACCAATCTGTGCTTGTTGCCACAAACCGGCTTGAATCACGAGTTCTTGCCTACATTTTTTGTCAATGCGTATCCTCTTTCAGCAAAACACGTCAAAGAATAACTTACTAAATAAATAAACGTATAAATAAAAAATAATTATCTCTTTGACATATGCCAAGTTTGATGTTGAAAGTATCGACCTGTCCAATATATTTTTTTCTTTACTTGAGTCATTAACTATAACATTCCATTGGTATGGTATCTGGCCTTTTGAGCTTGCAAAACCACTGTAACTCTCCAGTGGCATTTTCCTCTTTTTGCGCAGCAAAAAGGAGCAAATCTCTTTTAATGTCTTTATAGACCATCTTAAAAAAAACAGAATGAGTCCACACGTTAGTTCTACATAATGAAGGAATTTGGATTCAACCACTGTCCTGGACGGGGCATAATTTGGAAGTGAAAGAAACAGAAGGAGGGGGCGAATCAAATGGCTGTATGCATGCTGCCAACAAATGGTCATAATCTTTAATACAACCAAAAAATGTCTGCCACTAAATCATATAAATCAAGAATTGACGCTATACTAAAACTCATCACGGAATACAGCTGGCTATAAATTATGAAACTACTATAGTGAATGGATATTTTCTTACACCACGATCATTTGACAATATCTCCTTGAGACCTTCAATTATTATTTTTCTTCAGAAAATTCATGAGACAACCTGCCTCTGATTTGTAAATCAAGCTTTAAGTTTGTATATGCTTTTCATACTTTACAGAGAGAAGAACGCTCAGAACTCTAATCAGTCTTTGCATTTATCTGATGACAAGTTTGAAGAAAATCACTGCAGGATTTTTTGTCATTACATGTTCACAAAATTCTGACCTAAACCTAGACTGATGACCTTGATCTTTGATTCTTGACATCCAAAACCTGATCAGTAAACATACTGGAAGAAGTCGATACTTGTGCGACATTGAATGAAAATCTGTTGAACCATTTCATTGATATCATATTTACAAGCAACAAATGGATCCTTGACCTTGACTTTCACACCTTTAAAATATCACCAGGTCATTTCTGTGTTATAGTGGACATTTGTACAAAGTATAAAAAAACCCTCTCTCTCTGTTATGTTTCCACAAAATTGCTTACATGTGAAATGGGCAAACATGAGACTCAGTCCTTAAACAGTACCAGTGCCCGATCATATGTTTGGGTTTGAAGCGTAGGTGTCTTCCATAATTTCCACCTGATGCAGGTGTCACTTATATGCTGTGTGCTCATAGCAAATGATGACATGCTCCTGTTTGGGTCCAGGGATGTGTCTGCCTGAAAATGAGTATGAGGATTGGTCAGACCCAAAGCTGATTTGTTCTTAATTTGTGGATTCAAAAACTGACTGGGCTTGAAATCTTTTTGTACCTGATCTAAAATCAAAAGTCAGTGTTGAGTTTTTCTTCTATTTTGAGATACTGTCACATATCTGTGTGATCAAAACAAACACTTAACTGAGCTTGGTTCAGTCAGATGGCATGTACAGCAGCACAACTGAAAATTCTGTTTCAAGTTCTTTTCTGGTCAGAGAGCTTAATGACAGCCCGGCTTTTCGCAGCACTCCTTAGTCCACTACTTGCTTTGCTCCATAGCTTGAAACTTCAGGAAACAAGAAAAACACACACAGGAATAAAACATTTTATTGAAACAGGGAGACACATTTTTAAGACTTGATTTCACACTAATTCATCTCACAAGTATTTTTGATGACAGATAATCAAACAGGCTGTCCATCACCATACTACAGAGAATGGAAAAATAAT
The DNA here is from genome assembly GCA_036419115.1 of Scarus forsteni. Lineage (NCBI taxonomy): Eukaryota > Metazoa > Chordata > Actinopteri > Labriformes > Labridae > Scarus > Scarus forsteni. The sequence continues at coordinate 2,454,172 of JAZDUH010000049.1, forward strand.
TGCTTAAAGCCGACAGTTAGTTGATGTACAGCAAACAGGTTTTTTGTAAATAGATAAAAGTCTTGTTAGTTGTAACTGATTTTATGATTAGTAAGGGTTCACTTTTAACTTTATATAGAAGTGTCTGACCAGCCCTCTGGCAAAGCAAAATCTCAACTCCCTGTTGTACACTAGTATAAAGGGAATCAGAGCTAAAACTTTGATTGGTTTGACCCATGTATGATTAAGGCACATACCCGGCCTCAACATAGAAAATTGTAGACCAACACATCCAAAACCTCTGTGCACTTTAGACAACTCAACTCACACTGTCAATATAGGCCCCAAGTCTCATCCAAAGTGCTTGAGGGATTTTGATCAGCATTGTGTTTTGTGAAGCAGTTTCATAAGGAGAGAGCAACTGTGAATATAGGTGTAAGTATGTAAATTACTAAAAAAAATCACCCCCTTACAGTGAGAGCACACAGATGTATTAGTTTTAGAATGAAGCTGTTTGTTGAACCAAGCTGTAAAGATTAACATCAAAACCATTATTTTTATTTTTTCCCCATAGAAATAGTTATTAAAGTGTCAGGTTGCTGCAGCCAGCCTCGAGTGGACACTATGGATACTACAGGTTTTGGTACTTTTGCATGGACAGCCCTGGAGGTTGATGCTTGGATAAAACCAGTAAAAGTCGACCCTCATATAATCAGTAGTGAACAGTGATCATCTGCTGCTCTGCTGTTGCAGTATGTCGCCGTTTTAAAAGTGCAAATGAGACAAAAGAAAACACAATAGAAGAGTGAGACTTGACAGCTTACTTTTACTCACTGTCAAGCAGGAAGCAGTGGCCTGCTGATGTGTAAGGACTAAGATGAAGTGCATAATTAAGGAAACATATGAAAGCCGGCGCTGGGCCTGAGATTAATTAGGTGAGTGTCGATACCCTCATCAATATCCGATTAACTAATGACACATGGCCCAATGACGGCTATTGATCTGCTCCAAGTCTGCTGTGTTAATAGGTTGAAGTCGACGCTGAATGCTGACGGAAAAGTGTAAGGATAGTCTTGCAGTGTGGAGGAATTCAGGGCCCCATAAACACTGAAAAAATAAGAAATGTCCCCTCAGTCATAAGCAGTCAAATCACATCCTTGTTATGTGCTCTCTGGGGATTCCAGTGATTGCTGTGACCACAACTGAACTTACCCAGCTTTGCTAGAATTCCCATCCTTTTAGTGATAATTAAAAATGACCCCAAAGGATCCCCATCCCCAAAAAGAAAAAGAAAAAAAAGGACTCAATCTAGATTAATGGTGATGGAACGGCCAACATCATAAGTTAGACCCTTTATGATAATGATTGTAATGATAATAATGAACACTTGGATGAAGGATGAACAATCCCCTGTCCTGGAGTTGAATCCCTATACAGGTTAATTAGGAAAGATAACATCATTAGCCACTCTCATGCCTGCACAGAGAATTAATTGGATACGATGGAGATTTAGGTCTATATTTAATCGTATAAACGATCAACGGCAGCTTAGCCAGGTAATGGGAGGTCCAAATCGGTGGGCATCTTATTTTGATCACATTTAACCAGCTTAATGAGCAAAATGGATCCCAGGAGTTTTTTTTTATGTGGGTGCGCCAAAAATCCCCATTGCATGCAGCAGATTGACTAAAATGTGCATTAATGATGTATTATTGTGCCTTGTTAACCTCTGATTGCTTTAAGCATTATAGGATAATCAAACAAATTATAAAAATGGCCGCTTCCTCATATTTAGGACCATTAACTGCTATTTGGACGGTGGAATGCCACTGCGGCAAAGTTGCTCATTTCTTTGTCATCACTTTCCCTAATTTGCAATAATCTGTTGATGTAAAGAAAATTATTGAACACTGAACATTTATCAATATTTTGTCAATGTAAATATGTCAAAATAAGCATAACTAAGGCTGCTTCATGTTAAAATGTGTTTTTGTTAGGTAGTAATGTTGCGGCATTGTTGCAAATTTATTTGGTTCAGTTGGTTTTCACTCAACACGTTGTCAAGTAGACCAAAGCCTGTCAAATACTCTGAAATGTAGCTGCCTGCCACCTACTAAGGCTGTATTTGTTTATGCCATGTAGCAGAAATACACAACCAGACATTAAGAAAATAACACTGCATAGCTGAATCAAATAACCATAACTCCTTGAGTATTAACACGATCCAAATAATTCTAATGAATTCCGGAAGCTGGGAAGAGGAACCTTTCATTGATATACAGTCCACTATGATAGAGGCTGCCTGGACTGGGCGGGACGGGTTGGAATTATGCTCAGCCGAACACCAAAGTAAAAGGACTTAGAAGAGAACATATGAGTGATTTAATGGTATTTAATCAGTATTAATGTGTAAATAATGTAAAATACTGTAAAGAATAGCATCAGTACCATCCTGGAGTATTTTCTTTCTGTTCTTTTCCCATATTTGCTTTGTGTTTTGCAATGTTTCCGTCATATTTGTGTTATGCCGTCCTTTTCTCTTTTGATTGTCTTTTTCGTCACAGTACGTCTTTTACGGATCCATAAATAGTGATTTTAAAAATTCTGGAGGAAGAAATGTCGAGATCTACCTCAGTAACAGCAACAAAACAGCTTGACAGGAACTGCTTCAGCTACCATCAGTAAACAAAAAATGCCAGAACATGGTACCAGGGTGTAACATGGACAGCAAATGCTTCGGTCAAACAAAAATTGTTGAGTTTATGTAACATGCTTTAAATTTATTTTTGGTTATCTCAGAAATTTTCTACATCATTTAAAATGGTTTATGAATGGAAATTCAAATCCCTTTAATTAATTACTTGCAATTACATACTGCTTTAAGCATTAATAACATGATAATGACAAATGCTTCTTAGATTTGTATATCTTTATTTTTCATGAAAAAGGATGAAAAAATGTATTCAAAGGATAATTCCTGACGCATCAATAAACAATACAAGAAATGTATAATTGTAATATTTACGTAGATGTTTTTTCTTTTAACTTTCCTACACCATAATGTCAAATAAGTTATTATTGTGCAACTTTTAATTTTCAGATGTTTGATTGCACAAAAATGTGGGGTAAAAATTCAAAAAGTATCAACAGATACTCTAAGTATTGATTTATTTCTACTTCTTACTGAATTGATACTGAATCAAATCCCAACCTATAGAAAGGAAACCTAATTGAATCAAACTGGATTGAATCACGAGGTTCTTAACAATAGTTAAGTCCTGAGGTTGACAGTATTTTGTTCAATGTGATAGGGAAAAGTTTTTTATAGCCTGCATAAAATGGTTTTGGCGTATCATGTGAAAGGATGTGATGACTTTGCAGAGACTTGTGAAAGTTAAACTCTTACACCTGCTTCATACCAGATGCATGTGGCTGACGTGTGTGCCAGTTCGGGCCTGAGATCCCTGTTGCTTTCATACCAGGCGGAGGTTTGCTTTGTCGTGGCTGCATCTTCCTGCTGTCAAAGCTCTTTTTCTCAAAGCATCACACCCAAATACAAAGCTTCTATCAAAAGTTTAAGAAGAACCACAGTTAATCTCCTCACCTGAAACCTGATTTATTCAATCACAGACCTGGGAAACCTGCAAGATGAAAGCATTCTGACAGAAACAGACTATTGGCACACAAGACATGAGTTAAATGCACAACTTGTGCTTGCAGTCTGAAAACTTTGACTTGATGATATGCTTTTCTGGATGAAAACATGCACACATTGGTGACTTCATGCAAGAAGAATGAATCTAGTGTGATATGGCCCTTAGGAGGACTAAAGGCTAGGGTCGGTTGTGCTTGCAGTGCTAACATTAGCCATGTTTTACTTCATATTTTCTATCAGCTTGCTAACCCATCACAAGCACAAGGGAGGGCGAACAACAGCAACACATTTACACTTGAGCAATTCCTCTTCCTCAGTTCAAAAGGACACCTACAGCCTGATAGCTTTTTGTAACAAATAAATCCCAGTTTGCTTTTGTTTAAAGAAGCTCCAGACAGATTTCATATATACAGTATTTACAAGGAGGACTTTTGAGTAAATATGCCAGACGTGAGTAGGCCAATCCGCCAGGCACCCCACACCTATTCTTCACAGCAGATGTGAAGCTTGTCAGGTCGTCTTTTTCACAAAAACACGTTTGTCTGCAGTCCCCTCTAAATTATTCATGGGGGAACTTTTGTGTGAATTGTCATTTACTACATAATAGATGTTTGCAAAGCAGTCAGAGCACTTTGCCTTCTGATTATACTGAATCTGGTACTGAAAGGTGATAAAGGAGCCTGTTTTACCAGTAATATCAGGGGGGAATCAGTCTTTGAAGAAGTGCCCAGCCACACGTCTCATTAATCATGAGACGTCATTTAACACGAAAACATTGATGCCAGCTGGTAGATAAGACTGATTTTTATCTTATCAGCCACAGTTTTTAATGGCAGAATGTCAAATAAATAACCAAAAAATGTATATTACTGAACAAGTAAAATGTGGGCTCTAAATGATGTACTGTTTGTATTTAAAATTTGCAATCTAATTCGGACTTTCTCTTTTCTGTTTCAGTTCTGTGAGTGAGAGTGAACATGAGTAGGTTACCTGAGACTCGGTACGGACTTTCGTGTGTGTGTCGGATCTGTGTCACCACTACCTTGACAACAGCAGTGTAGCTGACCATGAGGTGGAAGAATTCAGGCCTCCAAAGGTAACTCTCTTCTTAATCCTAAATAAATACTATAATAAATGTATATGGTTACTAATATAACACGTTAGTTATTTTCATTAGGTTTGGTTTGTAATCCAGTAAGATCAGGTGACATTTTGGGAACAGGGCAGGCTGAGGCGTTACCTGCCAGAACTTTACCTAAGCTGGAGGAGTTTTGCAAAGCTCTTCAGTCATACTCCATCAAAAACTGCAATAGTCTTATTGACCTACGTATACTGTACTACTTTTCAATGTAAAGTGTGCAAAGAGCATGTTAAGAGTAAGACTGCATGCAAAATGTCTCGACTGAATAGAGTAAAAGAACCAGTTTGACCCTTTATACCCTTTTTGTGAGCTGTGTGAACTTTGTCTTGAGGGAGACTGTCTGTTGTCATTCTCTAAGAAAAGGCCTCTGTCCACAAGTAAATAAAATATTCCTTGGTGCATGGTGCCCGGTCCCCTAGTGACTATTGAATTACATCCCTTCTCCATGTTCGTGGAAAGCAGAAAGAATGTCAAGGGAAGACTTCAGGTCACACTATGCCATCGAGAAGGGGAAGTCATTTGTTTGGTACAACACAGAGCCCACTGTCGTTCTGGATTAAGACTTGATTGAGCCTTGCTGACGAGATGACAGAGGGGTGGTCATTCTCAGGGCAAGGGGAGATAAGGAAGGGTTGAGGGTCAAATACAGTGTCATGTCATTTTTTTTCGGAGGGACGTGAATGCTTTTTTCCTGTACAACCAGCTTAAAATATCCACCAAAATATTTTTCAAAACCGCAAGCTAGACTAGCAGTATAAACTAATTTTGCACAAATGTATTTTGGGGTATGCAGCAAACCAACACTCTTAAATAAAAAATATCAGTATGTATTGGACCAGTCTACTTTATGCACTGTTTCCCACAATGCAAAGTGTCAACAAGTCAGGAGTCGAATGATGAATGGAAACATAAAATGTTCATGCCAGTAGCCTAGCATAATTAACATACGCATTGACTCTTGCATTAATTGACCAGTAAAGCAAATCAAATCTTGATAAATTTAAACATTCAATGATTTTTCTTCAGTGTTTCACATTTAACATGCAAACATTTAGCCATGAAAGTCACAAATAACAAAGAAATCAGTCATTTGGACTTCACTTCAGACCATTAAAGGATGTCAGCTTGACAGTGCTAGCTATTAGCTGAGCTACCGTCTACTCTTTTTCAAGTGGAGAAACAGTAATCAACTAAATTATAGAATTGGGGACGACACACAGCTCGGTTTTCATAAGTAAAAAAAAATATTTTTTTGTTCAATGTAGTTTTTGTGTTGCAGAAATTGTTGCTCTGATCCATACTTAGTGCAATAGGTGGCAATAAAGCACCTCATGCTATAGTTTTCATCCACCAAAAACAAAAGAAGACAAAGACAGTAAAAACTTCTCTCCAGGCACTCCGGCTTCCTGCCACGAACCAAAAACATACTTAGTAGGGCTGGGAGAAAAAAATCGAACCTCATAAGTATCAGGATTTTTTGTTTGACGATTTTTGAATTGATTTTTTTTGTTAAAAAATCGTTTTTTTCCTAATTAAAATGCTTCATTTTAGTCTGTGTTAATAAGCCACTTTTAAATGCAATCCAGGCTTTTGAAGAGAGAGTACAAACAGCTAGTTATAAAATGTTGCTGAATAAATCCTAAAACAGACTCACATGTGATGTGTATTTTTCCTGATATAGTCTGTAGGCTTCATCATCGTTCATCTTTTTTGCTGGTGTTAAAAAAGTGAGCTAAAGATTGCAAAAATTGGCAGTATCATAGAATCGCAATTTAAATTGAATCGGCACCTCGAAATTCGTAAAAAATCGAATGGGGAGAAAAGCGTATCGTCCCAGCTCTAATGCTTAGTAGGTTGACTGGTGATTAAAAATTCTCCTGAGGTATGAGTGTGAGCATGACTGGTTGTCCGTCTCTCTATGTGGTCCTATTATTGGCTGCAGCCAGCCCATAATGGATGATGGAAGACACTGAAAACTGCTTATTGCGCTCTTTTTAACCAAGTGGTTTTAAAATCAACCATAGAGTGAACTTGTGGTTTTGCAGTAGGGAGTCTTTTTTAACTTTAAAACATACCCTTTGGCTGAATCTTAGGTGTTCTTTTACCTTGCAGTGCAGCTGGGTCTGCCTGATTCACTGTCTGTTATCAGTCTCCAGTCTACAATGATTAAGCTCAGCCTGATCTGAATCCTTTAAAGCAGGAAGAGGTGCCAGGCTACATTTTTCAGATGGCATTGTGTATAAAAAAGTGACTACTGACAGTCATTGGCACACCAGTGAAGCACTGCACTAGATGAATGTGGCCATTCAGCTTGTTGGTTAAAACTGCATATTTGCAGGCGTCATTTGTAGAATTGTTTGGTTTTACACTATGTATTTGACAGTGTTTAATTTTGGCCAGCAAAGTCTAATGCTTTAAAGTTCAGGGGAATTTGGTGGTCAAAAGGAAGGCCAGGAAGCTGTTGAAGTATAGAAGCATCATTGAAATTTTTACACAATTTTGAGAACTTAGTTAGTGTGGAGTGAAGGTCTCAAGAAGTCATCCAAAAGCATCCTTAAAAATGTATTTCAACTCCAAAATTCAAACTGGCAATCAATTGACAGCACTTTTGTGTTTTTGCTTTTAAACTTTGACTCCAGCTGCTTATTGCCGACATGATGCTGTAATTAAAAGAGAAAACCTAGGTCAAAAAACACACTTATTAACATGGGAAGCTTGTATAGAAAATGAAGGTGCATGCTCACTTTTGCGTGGTGTGAGTTTGCTTGGGCGTGTGTTTTAGTTTGCACTTGAGATTGGTTTATTTATTCAAATATGACTTTTGCCTGTAGGTCTAAACCTGATGCAGAAAACTGTCAGTAGTTAACAACACTGGCATTCTCACTGGTCGGTGTTTGGCAGGGGGGGGCGTGCCATGCACTTCTAACAACCACCATTCCTTTTTTTTTCCCAGCAGCCTGTATAAAACAAGCACACACAGCTGTAAGTAACTGAGTAAAAGAGTTCAGCAAATTAAAGCAGGAATGTTAGGGAGCCTTTAATTCAATAAAATACACATGTAAAGGAAATGCTTTAAAGTAGCTCCTTATCTAAAAGTATTATCCTTCTTTTGTGTCACTGCTGATAAGCACTGCTCAACACAAATAGACACAGCTGGAAATACAGTTAAAGAGTTTCAGTCTCCACACTTGTTTACACAATCAGGTTTTTTTGCAGGCCGTGATAAGGTGCATGGATATCCTGTGGTCTTTTCCTAGTTAATGTGCACGGACCGCACACCGGCTCGGCTTTCACTGACTTATTACGCAGAGTGTAATTTGAAACAATTACAAAAACACTGGCCCACTTGTTACAACACTCATTTTCCCTCACATATACAAACCACAGATTCAATAGCTTTACATGTTTTTCAATCACACCCAGTGGAGCAGTGTTCAGTGTGAAAAAGTATAGCATTTCATCCTAGCTCGCATGGTATGGGATAATCTTTCACATTTTGCCTCGGGTTTGTTTTGCTATTTCAGCAGAAACTTGTGCGAGCCATGTGAATTACCATAGGAGAGGACGATAAAACTACCAAATTATATTGTATCTGATGTAAATGAATAAACTATTTGAATAATCAGGGCCAATAATTTGTTGTCTGTGATAATAAATGGTCTTTATTCTCTGAGATGCATCGCAGATATAACCATTTTAAACACACAAGCAAAGGGGGTATAGTGTAACACTTTTGTGCTGCACACTTAAGCTTTAAAAATAGCTCTAATAGCACCAACAAACTCTGAATTATAAGGCAAATTTTAATTTTTAGATTCGAGGTGATAACAGAATCTCCTCTGGGGCAGTGGAGTTTCTAGAAGCGGAGAAACAGATTTAATTTGTTCTTTTTTGACACTTTCTCAGCACAATTTCACACATTCTGTTTCGCAGGCCTCACCATTGTTCTGCGGTCAGAGTCAGCCAGCGATGATCTCTTGCAGTCGGGGGGATGGACACCTTTAACAGTGTGAGTACAGTTTCACTTCTGGCCCCTTCGTTGTGGAGTATTGGAGCACATGGAGGTCAGGCCTTGTACCTCGGTCTCTCATTCTCTGAAGGTGCTGCTGCAGCCTGACCATTGACATTTAGCATTCCTCGCCGCTGCCTCTGGGTTCTCAATGGGGGATTGAGGGGTGCAGAGGCCAGTGCCTGGTTCTCAAGGGTAAAAACAAAAAGGCTCTTGAAAATCCCAAGGAGTTCCCATGATCCTAGAAAAGACCTTGATCCGACCTGTGTTAGATTTCCATTCCACGGATTAGGGTGCACAAAAATAACACATTTGGCTGATTTATTTTGTCTTTTGCTCTGGGTTTCAGACAATGAATGGCAATGTTTTAAAAACATGGCACGAAAATAATCTCACATGGCGATTTGGCATCTATGAAAATTCCTAAAAATGTGCTAATTTAATCCAGAAAGATTTATCTTTACATTATCACTCCCATAATCATTCTCTTTTCATGTTTCTCTAAAATTTCCAAGCAGGAGCAGAAGCTTGTAGTGACATTTTATGGGGGAAAGTTTTCAAAGTCATTTTTCAAGGTTTTTTTCTCAGCAACATACATAATCTGTTAGCATCAAAGGAGCACACATGCATAAATAATTGACTAATTCACTTAAAGGGGGCCAGCGTAGATTAATTAAGCTTGAATACTAATTATGTTTTCTGTCTACACCAACTGACGCTGTTGTTGTTTAATAAGAAACTGCTTGGTGGGTCACAATTACCACGCACACATAGAGTGGGGCATTTTGGGGCCCTTTTTAGATTTTTTTCTTTTTTATGATTATTAAATAAGGCTTTAAAATGCCAAAAAAATGTATATCACTTTATGAAATCAACACATGTGTTTGGAAGAAGGTATAGACATTTAATGCACTGTCATCTAAATTTCTATTATAACTTGCCAATTTATTAGACCCACTTGCACAATAGCAATAAGTTAGCAAAAGTTTGTCTTGTTATCGTATAAAGAATGCACAGCAATTTTGACCTCGGACCCGAGTTCTGGGGAACATATTTGAATTTGCAGATTTCTGTTTGGTGCCATGGCCGAGGTTTAAGTCTTTATTTTCCTCAGATCTCATTAATCTGCATGTGCTCACCAAATTTCATAGTTGTTGCTGAAAGTAACCCCATGTTGACCACTTTTTTGAAGAAATAATTCCTCATTAAGCCATCTCACAAATTTTCTTTAATATAAACCAACAACAGTTTTTCCAAACTTGACGTGTTATATTTAATGAGTTTCTAGCTGTTAAAGATGTCAAACTGTGATCAGTGTCATAAAACAAGCATAATGTTTTGTTGCATCCCAATTTAGCCTTTACAGGTTACACTCTCTATAATCAACACACTTTTAGGCATAAGAAAATACTCCATGCACAAACAGTTATTTACCATCATAATCCACTAATCATTTAAAAAAAAGGTTTAAATACTTAATATTTCTTTTATTAAGAAAAAAGCTAATTCTTCACATATCACTTGTATAGCATGTTTGGCTATTTTTTATGGCAAGTAATTAATTAACACAGTCATATACCCTTTACAAATATGTTAGCAAAGCATTAGCTCAGGGTTTGGATAAGAGTTGAAAAAACTAAAAGTATGATTCATGTCGCTGGGTGATACACAAGTATAAAGCCAAGAAGCACTAGCTAAATTTTGACATAACATTTATCAGTACTGCATAAAAGGTATAAGTACATTGATAAACAGAGTTTTTGGTGCATAATAACAAAGATTTAATAAATACTGTATGTTTCTGCTGGCCCCAGGTTTGATTCCTGCCTTAGGCTTGTTTGCAGTGTCCTCCTCTATCATAAGTCTTTCCACTGTCTCACTAGTAATACAGGCATAAACTGCCCCAAAATACTTAATAAAAGAATATTTTTTTGCCCAACCATAAATGATTTGTTTGTGGATTTGTGAAACGCAAGTGAAACTTTAGTTAGTACTTTGTCATTATCTGTGAAATTGTATTTTATTTTTTACATTTCATTGATAAACACAGGTATAAATGCTTCATTGATGTCTGATAGCAATCCAGCTCTAATCCCTACACTTAACCAACTCACTAACCAAGTTAACAATGCATTTCTAATTGTGTTGATGAAAAGCATTTAGATTGTTTAATGCTTTACAGATTCCAGTGAAGTATTTCCCTCTTGGCCAATAATCTATGTATACATTGAATAATATTTATTAATGTTCTATAGACTGTTACTTATGTACTAACATTCAGAACTGATGCCGAACCAATGCCTGGGAGTGTGCAGTTAATGTAAAGTGATACTGCCATGATATTATCTTTACAGGTTACCCACAAACTCAGCCATTAAACACTCTTGGATGCATTTGTAGAGGATTTGTGAGGCATCAATTAACCATACTTAACTCATCGTATTTAGCACATTACAATCTTAAACCATTTCATCCATAATCACAGTTTTATGCTTTATCGATCATAATTACTTACATCCTAACCCTGACTTTTCCCTTACCTTAGTCAGTGCTTTATCAATGGACCACCTAAGTGATTAAAGTACTAATTAATAAGATATGCACTTATAATAATGCTTTATATATAACAATTTAATTGATTACTAATGATTAACTGATATACTACTGATGCACCAATACAGCAACTGTATTGGATAAAAAAAAATAAATACTATGAACAGGATTATTAACAAAAAAAGATGATAAGACCTGCTTGATGGGAAACTTGATTATTCTAATTATTTTGATGGATACTGATATCATGATTTTGAAACATTATAACTCACTGATTTAAGTTCTTGACTATAGGCAGTCGTGATCGCAAATGCTCGAAACACTGCTTTTTTTTAAACATTGAGGAAAAACAATGTTTTGTTTAAAAGGGTAATAAATAAAAAGATATAAAAAAATATGACAGAAACAAGTGCAACATGTCACGTGACATTTTAATCATTTTATCTTGTTTGTTCAAGTTTGATAAGCGATGGAGGCAGTAATTGAAACTCGATTAATTACCCAGCTCTATTAACAGAAGAATACATGTAAGTTAAGTTTTTTTACAAATTATTATTTGGTGTTACCTTATAAAGCATGTTAACCTGTGTAAAGTTAAATTCAATATTAATAAACACCCTGAAGATAATAGTTTGAATTAAAGTTTTACTAATGCACTGCAACAGTTCTGGATTACAGTTGTATTTAAAATAGGATGATACATGTTTAAAAGGCCCTGTTTTGGGATTTTGTGGTTGTTGACTACTAATCCTAATGCCTTGCTTGTGTTGTTTAGCTGTGTTCAATTTAAAGTGGTACCCCTTTGCACCATGTGGGTGCTTGGGCCCTGATTTTCACCTCAGAAAATGACAAACCTTAGCAGATATGTCCATGTTACGCTGTCATTTTTAGAAACACTCTTGTCCTTGTCTCCTGTGCCTTACACTCACAGTGTTTGTCTTGAATTGGTAGCTTTCAGTATCTGTGAAGGCGAGCGTTAGCTGTCTCCCCACTCTCCTGGTAAAGCAGCACGCATCAGGGACAGAGGCAGACAGCTCCGTGCCCGGGCCCTTGTTTACAGCTGCGTGGGGAAGAAAACAGGCAGACATAAATGAGGGTTGACGGTTTCATGAAGCACAATTGGTTGATGGCAGATTCAATGTGACTGGGCTGAACTGGGCGATGATCCGTACAGTATGCAAAATTCACTTTCTAGCTGGTCTGTGCCCACCAGCCCCTAGCAGCGAGTGGTCTTCCCCAAGCCCTTCGAGCTATGCCTTTGAATGCAACAAGAACTGAACAAAGCATTGTTGTGCTCAATTCCTTTTGACAACAATCACATTTAAAATGAGAAAGAAAGGGGAAATTGGTGGATGCTTTTTTTGTCACCAGTTATGGATGATTTTTTTTTTCTCATGTTGAGTGCGAAGTAAGCATTTTGTGTGCTGCACAATGTGACAAGAGGGGCAGATTATCTACATAAAGATGCCTGCACGTGACAGCAGAGTGAGCCTGTTGTTACGCACCCAAATTTCCTAGCATGAATGTCAGTGCAGCACCCTGAATCTTTCATAGTTAGGTCCAATGTGACACATTCCATGAATTCCACTTATTATCGTACACTTTTGTGATTTCTCCCCCCTCAGGAATGAATTGTTGTTTATCATTTCAGAAATGCAACATCTGCACATGCCATCCAGTTATTAGACATTCGATATCAGCGTCTGTATCACAAGGAGCATGATGTCAATGTCAGTGGCGACCAGGCAGAGAGATGAGAACCAGGCTTTCTAGACAGAGACACCCACAGCCACTGTGGATTAGATTTTTACTGACAATGACCCCAAGCTCAAGGCCTGAAGAGTATTTACAGTAGTCATCTTATTTACTGCCCCAGCTGTGAGAACAGTGTTTTTTTCTTCTTCTCTGTGTTGTATCAGCAGTGGGAGCAGGAAAATGATCATATAATCAGATGACTGATTGGTATTTGCAGGACATGGAATTATGCAATACTCAGAAATATGAGTGTTATTAAGAAAACTGTGTTCAGAGAATAAACAGATCATGACCACACATGAAAACAACCAGGGGAATGGAATTAAGGGGCTGTCACTAAATGTAATAAAGGGACATAAAGTCAGCAACAAACTTTATGCCTTGTTTGAGGGCAGTGCTGTCTTATTTTGTGCAACAAAAGCAAGAACAGTAGCAAAAGGAGGTGACAAAGAAAATGACAATAATGGTTATCTTTACTTTGAGACCAAAATGGCGTTATCTAATTACTAAAACACTACCAGTAGACAAGTCTGATCATTAATTTAAAGCAAACAAAATTAAAAGGCTAGCTCAAAACTTTTACAAAACTTACGTGCCATATAAAGTCAACTATGCAGACGACTGTAAACTATCTTCATCTACTTTCTGACCATTTTTGCCACCAAAGGGAAGCTTGTCAAACCAAGAAATAGAAATATAGGCCTGTAATTAAATTTGGATTATTTATTTAAGAAAAAAAAAACTTGGCTACATTTACTTGTTGTGTTGGCAGTAATCACGCAATGAAATGTACAAATTATTATCCACAAAATGAAACTTTCCACAGTGAGACTTTGTATTAATGAGCAGTTTTTAAAACTGTTAAAGGGCTATTGCAAAATTTCAAATGTGAAATCAGGATTTTTTTTTTTTACTGGTATTTATACACTTATGACACTTTTTTTCTAAGCCAAGTAATAGCTACAACAAAAATGAAATAGATAATCATCATATGTCTATTCATAAACAAAACAATGACCAGAATATTAGAATTAAAGGGCTTTTTCCAAATTGTAAAGCACCTTTTTGTACCTTCAGCTTTGTTATTTTAATGCCAGGTTTACTGTGTCAGTGTCAACTTATTACTTTATTACAATTATTACACTGTCTTGCATTGAATTCAAGGGAAATCTGGGAAAAAAAAGTTAATTTGTGTTTTTTTAGCTACAAAACTGAAAAAACATTCTGTAATCATGGCTTAGACTCATTAATGATTAATACATTGACTGTTGGGTAGCACTTCCTGCATGTTAAAAGGTTGTGGACTGATTTTTATTTGCATGAGTAGAAGCTGAAATAGCTCTGAATGTAAAACCAACTAAATTGTTCTTCCTTGCATTTTTATTTCCAATGTTATCCGATTAATCACCATTTCTACTGAACTGATAAATTGTGAGCGTAAGGGTTGCAAACTGAAAACAGGACGCTTGTATTCAGTGCGGGATATGAATAAAAAAACACAACAAGAAAACTCTAGGAGACAATCAGCACTGAAGCTCTATTTGCCCGTCTCATCCTCCACAGCATGTGAAACTCAGAAAAACTGATTGGTACCCAGTCGAAAAGAAAATGGTTTTTAAATAAGTTACAATTAGATAAGCATTAATCTCAGTGGTATAAATGAATGTCTTGCTGTAGGGCTTGTTGAATGTAAAAACAGATTTACAAAAACTCCTCTTAGCAGATTGGTCTGGAAGTAGTCCTTCTCCATTTTAATTGCTCTGTCATTTAGAGTTGAAATAAGCCCCCCACTCATCTGCCCCTTGATTTTGCCTTTGAAATTAAATATTGTATACAAATACATGCTGTTCATGGGCATGAGCGCAGTTCATCATTGGAAATCTGCATAAAATGATGCTTAAAAAGCTCCATACGCTCTGAGCAGACGAGCTCTTTTATGGTGCATTCTCATGTAAACATATCCATAACCAAAACAACTACGTCTGCCTTTTACTTCCACGTCCTTATTGTTCTGTTTGTCCGCAGAAATTAGAGAAATGTTGGACTGCAGATTTTGTTCCATGTACTCCTGATTTCAAAGGAGCCCTTACTTGATTTAATACATTCCTTATTTTTCTTTGCATGTTGTGCCAGAGTAGACCACCTACAGCACTGTACAAATAGGTGGATTGGGTGATAGATTGATTTTAGATGCTTCACATAAAAAACATCTCCTTTGTAAATAATTGGCTTGGTAGAAATCCTGCATTGAGATTATTTAAAAATAACAAAATCTCAAAGCTTTAGGAATTACAAGGGACCTTGCATGGTGCTATTTAGAGACCATTTCTCTTCCCTTTTAAGATTTTCTAGGTTGAGTTCATGTGAATGGAAGTAATGGGAAGTGTGCCTGCATTTCCATACTTATTTGCACACCGAGCCCGTGTGCTCCCATGCAGCCTGTGTAAAAATGCATAATTTTCCAGGAGAGAGTGTTGTTGCCCATTCGTTTTAGAAACAAGAAGGAAGTATTTTAATGTGACCTTCATTACACATTCATGTCAACTTTTCTTATCTATTTATGATTAAATTCTTTTCCACTCCTGTTGTTCAATTAGTGCTTGACCCCTTTAGCGGCGATGTAAATTAAATGACATTTTAGTGTCGTCCCATATTTAAAATACTGCGTTAGTTGCGGATCATAAATGATGATCTTCATTCTGCAGCTAATTTATTCATTTAACAATTTCCCTCCAGAAGTTACAGCAGAAGGCTCTGCAGCAACCTAAGCAGAAGAAATCCAAGTCGGCTGAATTTCTGATGGGTGAGTCCTGCTTGATGAGTTATTGCTCATAATTTGTGTAAGGATTAATTAACTAATTACAGACAAATGGCTTTGGGCTAAATTTTGCTCTTGCTTGTCAGGGCGCAATTTGTAATTATTTTAATCATTTCTTCTTTTTCTCCCTTTTTTTCCTCCTCCTTTGCAAGATTCTGATTTAATTTTAACCTAATTGTGTTTTAGTGTCATTCGAGGAGGATGCGCCTGAACATGTTGGCGCGGAAAAATCACCAATAGGGAGAATTTGTAGTCATTAGATACGCTTCTCTTTCTTGACGATTCACTTTGACCGAACTGTTGTATCAGCCCTTCCTGCCAGTGTTTTTTATTTTTATTTATGTTTCTGCTTATTTTGTCAGGGAGAGAGGAGCGGGCGGCTGTGGTGGGCATTGAAAACCCAGCCTTCGATGGAGGAGGAAGCACAGAGCCTTCTGTTTCTCCGCTTTGGCTGAGGAGAGAAATTCGAGGTGACAGGCCAGATAGCACCCTTGCAGCTCACCAAAAAAAAATGGAGCTGCAAGCCCCTGCCAAAGAAAGAGGTGAAGCTTCATTTTTCATTAGCCTCAAATTTGTTGACAGTAGATGTGTTCCTGATCTAACCTTTCTCTCACTCCCTCTTTCTTCCTCTCTCTCTCTCTCTCTCCATTCGAGGGGCCCCTGGTCCCTGCATTCCAAAGCAAGCGTGTCCTAACAAGCAACCCTCGTATAACTTCTTCCTCCGCTGGAGAACGCTACAGTTGTGGGTGTTCTATCTCTATCTAGAAGTACCCTCGACACAATCAGCCTTGACTCCCACTCTCGGCTACATGCCTTGTGGTGGGCTGGAGTCATAGGAGAGTGCATTTACATACGCTACTACGCTACCAAGCCGATCCGCTGTCTGTGTGGTGTACTCGCTACGCCCCCGAAACACGGCTTAAGGCCAATCAGGCATACGAATATGCCCCCTTATAATTCAGTATGTCAGGGAGAACTCTTGAGGAATGGGATGGTAAATTAGGATGCGTTCAAGGTTGCGAGCGTGCCAGTTTTCTCAGGGATGAGTCACATGTTAGATTCTTGATTTAATGTGGTTTATTTTGCTATTGCTGTGCTGGCTTGTAATTATTATCAATTATTGTCATGATTTTTTTAAGCACAGGATGAAGGATTAGACTTAACCATTGTGTGGGGAACTGGCCAGCATATCAAGAAATGTGCATTTATTAAAGTCAGACTGTAAACATGTATGCCAAGAGAGGTTTATTCTTAATCTTTAGTTATTAATAAAACCAACTCTTGGCTCCAGACAGTGGTCATTCTCAGCTGTGTAAACAGAGTAATCATGACTTACAGATGTCTCAAGCTTATTTTATTTATAAGTTTGACTTTTTTCTGGCATTGAAAACGGAAAAACATGTTTGCTTTCCAGTGCACAGTGAGGTAAGAAAACGTACCTTCGTCTTCTTCCACTGTTTTCACTTTTGCTGTTGACGAGATCAGATAACAAGGTGGCCTTTAGTGCTAAAAAACATAATTTTTTGTACAAACCTACATTAAGTTATTAGTTAATGTAAGCGAAACCTCAAATTTGCCAAGTGAAATTGCAGATTTTTTTTTTTTTTTTACCACAGTCAGTTTTTTTCATGTCCAGCAAACACCCACCTGACCAATCAAAGCACCCACTGTTGGTATTTATCTCCTGGTCTAAGCAGTCCTAATGGGACTACTTTGTTATTATTGTTTCAGCACATGTATTTACCTCCTCGAAAGGGGTTACTATGTCGCAGGTATTTGTTTTCATGAATGGATTTTGACTGAATTTTTAGAATGTTTTTCATGGCACAAAGAAGAAGTGATTTGATTATGTAAGTGATCCAAATACGGATGTAGCTCCAGGATTTTTAAAAGGATTTGTTAACATAGGGAAATAGAGCAGTTTTCCACATTTTCTCTAATAAACCAATTATTGCTCAACAGACTGATGACATTTTCCGTAATGTTAGCCATGGCTCAAAGGAGTAGTGATTATACGTTGGTGCTGACTCAAATCTGGGTACAGAGTATAGATTTTTTTAAGGATTTGTCAACAGTGCAATAAAGGGCAGTTTTCAACATTTTTGACGACAGTTCGCCAAACAATGTTGGGAATGCCTTGGTGGTGGGTTTTGCTCTCAGAGCACTTGTAGTTTTATTTGAATAAGGCAGAAAATGACAAAGATAATGACAAAGATAATGTTTGGAGTATGATAGCTTTGGAGATGTAGTGACAAGGATTTGTGAATAAAGTCTCTAGTATTTATATGTAGGTCCTGAAGTATTAACCAGTCAGAATCAGTTAAACCCATTTATGTTGTGTCTCTGTTTGTGTCCAGTAAATGAGCATCATTGTTTTTTTAAGTAACTTTCCACTAGGGGCGTAAAACTTCCAGTATGTTATATTTTTATTCATATTTAATCTTTGGGGGCACTGTTTAATTCAAATTAGATTTTTTATTTAAAGTGATTCACAATTACGTTCCTGTTTGTTAACATAAAGTGCTTATTTTAGGGTCTACCTCTGCTTATTGTACACTAAGGCTGTATAACATGATTTGACATTAAAATGCACATTAAAATGTGTTAAGGATATAAAGCACAGGAATTTCTAATGTTCAGTGTAAAGAGTTTTAGCAGGTACAGTCAGTGCACTGCTGACACATCCGATGGGCATGCAAAGAGAGAGGAGAAGGAGGCGGCATGGAAGAAAAAAGTATTTGCTGTGCTGGGAAATATTTACTAAAAATATAGTCACAGTTAGGCCGTACTACTCGTACCCTTTCATATCTGTTAGTAGGTTCTGTAAACTTTTGACTAAGTAAAAGTACAAAGAACATCAATTTGTAATCAAGAGAATAGGAGGATCATTCAGCCTTTAAGTAGTGCTTTTTATTTCCTGTCAAGAAACAACTTTGGAGATTGGAGGCTGTGCCTAACATTGATAAAAAGTGTCTGTCCAAAAAAGGTCTACAAAAATTGATTATTGATGCTTTGAATTGACTGAGAAGCTTCAGAAGACATTGCATAACTTTGTGACACAGATGAAGAAAATACATTTAGTAAAGTTACCATAACTGAGTAGTTTCAGTGTGTTTTTTATTACTATTTTATTCTCAACGCTGGACTTAAACATTCACTGAAGCATGTTTAGAGGTTTACTGTCCAAATGTTTTTTAATCATCCGTGTTTTCCATCATCTAATGTTCTTACAGAACAAACATTTTAAATTCAATACTGATAACGTTTATTATCACAACTCCACTGGTTTCAGCTTTGATAGCTCATGGTCCAGAAAAATGATACTCAAAAGGCTTTTTCAGATTTTAAAGATTTTAAAGTGACTAAAGTGACTGTAACGTATTTGTTTACATGTAAGGACAGAGAATCTCACTCAGAATATACAGTACTGTGGGTACATTTTTAAATCAGGTGCTTTTTACTTTAACTCTAGTAGCTATGTGCCTGAACTTGTATATTATTTTAATCAAAGTGTTGTACTTTCACATGAGATTTCTGAACTCTCATCTCTCTTGCTCTACATAGAACCTCTACAGACCTCTAACAATGACCTTTATATGGCATCGAACATGAAATTTTTTTTTTTTCTTGTATATATGTTATTAGAATTGTTAAAAACATTACATATTACTGCAAACGCTGTTGTAGAGCACTACATCACAGGGTGTTATATTGACTTGTAGAAACAGGCTTCACAGAGAGTGTCCCCATGACATTTGATGGAAATAAACAATTCAATTATCGTGAAGATTCAAAAACGAGGCAACTGGACAGTGTTGAGTTTTGGGGAAAGTTGCCTCATTTTTGAATCTTCTGATTCTATATTCATATTAATATCCACGAAATCTTTTACATTGGGTAAATTATCTTTTTTGTTTTAGATTTGAAATCTTTGACTTGAGCTAAAATAGAAAAAGAATGAATGGAAGAGAGAACTGCAGTGAATAATTGTACAGTTTGATCAAAAAAGGTTTAAAACTTAAATCAAACTTAAACATTGTGTTGAAACACATTTGAAATTTTCATATTTTATCAAATATAAGTGTGTCTAAAACTTTATGTATTGTTGCCTTCATTTGGATGACACAGTTTCATTCTCTGCAATTTCCTATCAAACCAAAGGACACTAAAAAGGAACTAACAATAAATATTAGTTTAAGAATGAAGACATATTTTCTACAGACCTTGATAATGCACCACCTGGCTCATCAACATATGCACTCACTGCAACAAATATTGTTTAAATGTATTGGTTGGTTTATTTTCAGTTAGTTTATTACTTTTTACACTCTCCTGGAGCGCACGCACTGATATGTTGGAGACTAAAGATGAGCTGACTTATAGATGAAACTTTGTTCATTTTTTTTAACTCTCTTTAATTGGAAATCTTAATTAGGGCACTTGCCACATCCTTAAAGCTTACAGAATGATCTCCACCATATGGTAGGTTATTGATATTAATCTCAGAAAAAGTATTACACTCTACTTCAGCGGAGTCGCTTTGGGCTTTGACATGAAGGTGATTGTCTTTATACACTTTCATTTAGCTGCTTGGTTGATACCTATTGTAGTCTCACTCTTTAGTTGTTTTAGTATTTTCTTGCATGAGCACTAAAATATGCTATTCAGCTTATTTTGAATTGTGCCTGGCAAGACCGCTGGAACTTAAATGCGAACTTACTAACTTAGATTTACATCCATGTATGATACCCTCTCTGTTTTGTAAAGTTCATCCTTATGTGGAATATGAAACGCTTTCCGCCTCACAACCTGAGAAATACAAGTAAAGCAATTTAGATTAGAGTGAAATATTCAGGGTCTGTAATGAGAATTATTTGGGGTTAAGAAAGTGGCATGGTGGGGTGTACCCTTAATAGAAAGACCCTGGAGCCATTGGATTCCCATAAACTTTGTGGAGCAGACTTGATACCCATAGGTCAGTGATTGCTAATAAGAAGTCAATGAGACATGGACTTAGGTTATTTTCCTTTGGATCTACTCCTCAAAACTTGCCCGGTCCTTTAGGCCGCTGACCTGGGAGTATTTAGAAGGTATTGTCTTTGAAATTCCAGGTACTTTTGGGCTTGTAGACTTTCTCATTAGTTCCTTTTGAACACAGCAAACATATGGCAGTCGTATTTAAGAGATTGCCTGCCGTGACCTTTTGCAGCATGCTAATTAGGCCCCAGAGCACCGCAGGCCGTGGAGAGGCATGTTGAGAAAGCCAGCAGTCTCTTTCCAGCTTCTCTCTTTCTGCCTCTGTACTCCCGTCTCATCTTGGCTCTGCCTTATCTGGTAGCAGCCGCTGCCCCTGCCCTTCCACAGTGTGGGTTTCAAAATTAACATTTCGCTTCATGTGCTTCTAATAACCACTAACCTGAACCTGTACATCTCCCCTCTTTCCTTCCCTGACACCCAATCACCAACTCCCAACGCCTCTTTCTCTCATTCTCTCGCCCCTGTACTTTCCACAGGAAATAATCGCACCCAAAATTACTTTGACCCGTTGTCGGCAGAGCAGACGGACCCAAGGCATCACAGGATGGCTGGGGTCAGCGCCGAAGATGAGCTGGAATTAAGTATGCCATTCTCTGTCATAATAGTTCTCCTCGGTTCATTAAAGTGAGGTCACTGGTAGCAGGCTGCCATTTGTGATGGCAGGACGGTCTATGTAAATACACTAAATGATGGCATTGCTAGATTGGCTATTCCACTGGCTGTCATTGATGAAGGTCACGTATCATTGGTCAGTTTTCATTCCTCTGTGGCTTTTCCTTCCCTTGCTAAATGACACATGCAGAGCCACATCGATAGTTTGCAGCCCCCTCCCAAAGTAGGCCTATTAAAAGCGAACTCTTGGGAGCCAAGTAATATGCATGTTATAATGAAACACAGTTATTAATGGAGAAGCCATTTCACCTGTATCTTTTGGATATCACTGCCGTGTAATATCAAAGGATTCGCCAAACTAAATCTCATCACATGATGACAGGCCGGCTAGCAGGCATGTTAATGCTTCTTTTTCATTACCCCTCTGCATACACTTGATTCTCAGGCCTCTCGACGCAGCTAATATCTCTGCTCTGCATGTACAGATGTGGTTTAGATTGACTCGTCTGATAAGTGGAAAGTAACTCTGAGGCCCCTAGAATGCATGTAATTCTCCTACTGTTCAAGATGTACTCATTTTATAATTGTTTTGAATTGTAGCAATGCTGGATACGGATGAAAACAGGCTTTATCAGAGGATGGCTGCACTGCTGGATGAAGAGGACACCATCATCAGTTTACCTGGTATGTATTTCCATCTAACTGCGCTCAGCTGGAGGCGGCAGGTCTCTTAGCTTCAGTCATGATCCCAATAAACAAATACCCAGACCTTTAAATTGACACTGGATAACATTACAGTTTAAGGACTGGTAACATTTAAATCAGCACTTTAAGAAACATACAAAGAAAGGTTAAATTCAGTATATTGTTAAGTGATTCAATGCTAGCATCAATATCATAATATACTGATACTAAATATTACACATGCCCGGTACAAACTCCCTTTTTACATTTTTTAAGATTATTTATTTTCTTTTTTGATACAGTGTTTCTATTGGCCACCTTTCTTTTTGGGGAGTAGGTTAGTAAACCTTTAACCAAATTGAAGTACAAAAAATAATTTGTGATTATGACAAGACAATAGTCATTCACTCAATGGTCGCGCCTTTTTTCACTTATTTAAAAAAAATGGATTTGGATTGAAATTGGAATGGATAATTTGACTTTTATTTGATTTGTTTGTGCCCCATAACAAGGACATTCTGTTTTTGGCGCCTTTTGCCAGGTCCAACTGAACTGTGTTCTACTGTGCACTGTTAGTATGTAGTTTGATGAGTTGTGTCCTTATAATAATAAATATTTAAAGCATTTTGTTTCTTGCCTTACTTCTAAGCCCATGACAAGCAGAAAGACTCTATTCTTTTGACTGTGCTTCAGTAACAAGAAAGAGATAGGCAGAGCTTACCCACTGCTAATTAACTTTAACTGAAAATCTGGAAATAAGTGGGTAGCATTAGCCTGCCTCTGCCTACAGTCATCAGATAAACTCTGTAGCATCTTTAAATAGTCTTGTGCTTGTAACTTTTTTTAAACCATGACATGTTACATTCTATATTTTAGACT
The DNA here is from genome assembly GCA_036419115.1 of Scarus forsteni. NCBI lineage: Eukaryota > Metazoa > Chordata > Actinopteri > Labriformes > Labridae > Scarus > Scarus forsteni. The sequence continues at coordinate 2,477,294 of JAZDUH010000049.1, forward strand.
AAGATTAGCACTTTATGCAATTTTTTTGCAAGAAATACATGCAATACAATACATTCTGGTAAGTAGGTCAACAAAACAAAGCCTCTGTTTATGATTAGAGGAAAATTTGTACTCAGGGTTGGGGTTGACTTTGTAAGAGAGGGCAAGGATAATTTCTTCAGACTGACGAAGATCCAGAACTTTTGAACCAGAATATTCAGAGGAGGAACTACATGTTTTGAAAGCTGAATGTGCATCAAGAGGCTGAGGCAATGGAACAGTTAGTTTCGTATGTATTTCTTTCAAAAATTGGATAAAGTGCTAATCTTAGTCTCGTAGCGGTAAAAGAGTCACAACAAGCACACAGGACCATGTAGAGTTGCTGAAGATTTTATCGGGTAAACTGTACAAAGAGCCAGGCTAACACTACCTGTTGACTCTTCCTTGGTGTTTGTAGCTAGTTCGTGCCCGTCACTTTCTTGTTACTACATGAACTGTCTAAAGAAAAGTGTCTTTCTGCTTGTCATGGACTCAGGAGTAAGATAAGACATGAAAACAAAACCTAAAAATACAATTGGCCTTTCCATTTAAATGATATCAAATGTTATGGTAACTTTTATAGTTGGAAAGACTGATGAGTCATTATTGCAAAGAGGGAATTCTTTATACAGATTATTTATTTGTGGAATGAACAACACAGCTAAAGATGACCAAAATGCCCTGCCATTGGAAACTGCTGTTCAGGTATTCAGAGTGGCAACATCATTTGGTGTAAGCCCTGGTAATATTTCCAAATTTAGGACTAAGATCTGTGAGTCTAATGAAGTCAGAAAGAGACTATGGGGTGGGCGTCCAAAGAAGGCAACACCCCCAGAACATTGCTGCACCACTGTGTCTTCTATATCATAAACATTTTACATAACTGACATCTATGGCAACTGAAATAGTGTTGGTAATACATTAATTGATGTTTGCATTAAGGTCTGATTCACTTTTATTGTTGATACTCCATCATGTTAAGACATACAAACATGCTTTATTCATGCATGAAAGTCAGGATCATTTGCTTACATGTTACAAGTATATTGTGACTTGTGTCAGCAGTTATTGAACAAGATAATTAATATAATTTGTTACTCCAGTACTGATACTCAACATTAGAGGAAAACTGTTGCACACTTATACTAATAGGCCAATATGTCATCTCTGTGACTGACTGGTATCAAATATAGAGAGGAACCACTTCTTACCCAATCACAATGGGCATGGCTCCAGGGCTACACAGTTTTGCTGGCAACACGGGGAACATTTCCCCAGAGCTGGAGCATAAAGTAGCTGCTGAGCAAAAAGTTATAAAAATTAACCCTTTTCACATTTGTAAGCACCTTTCCAAATGTCCATTAAAGCAGTGACCATAGTGTTCATGGTGGTGCTATGGTCTTTACAGTCTCACAGTACTGTAGCTTTAAGAGAAGCTTTGTGAAATCACTAGACACCCATACAAGCACAAGACGCCACATTTTCTTCTAACACTAAGAGCAACACTTACACAGAACAAAGAATAAGACTAGAAACCATCCCTCACTGGTCCCCACTGCTTTCCAAGCACAGCTATTGTCTCACAGTAGGCGTGCCTTTTCTCATTAGCTCACTTTCATTTAAACATGTAGCCAACCAGGCGGCATTGAGGTGCTTTAAGCTTAGCATTGTTGTGGCAGAAGACAGTCGCACCAGATCCTGTTGACATGACGCATTTCTTCCTTGTAATTCCGGCGCACAAGTGATGGGTTTAGGCCCGCTTCAACACGGTAGAATTTTCCCGGCTTGTATTATTTGCCATTGTCTCGGATTTAGCTGTACCGCCGAGATTAGCAGCCCCATCCATTGTCTTGGAATGCTCATGAAATCCTACAGAAAAAGTAAAGAGGATCTTGGATTAACAGTTCCTCCATGCAATAGGCTGAGGCATGGGGAAGTAAAGAGAGAGAGAGAGAGCTCTTACTTGCGTACAGTTGTGGTCCAAGTGCAGCGACTGCCAGCAAGCACTTCCCTGAGTTACAATAGACTTCAAGACAATCACCTTATGCTGTTGTACAAATGCCTCCCACCGGTGTAGGCCGCATGTCTTCTTTGCAGCCTTAGAACGGGCTCAGCATATGTCACAGCTGATCCTGACATTTTGTGACTGCTTCTCGGGCTTTTGTCTGGGCTTTTACAGCCTGCCACAAAGCACCATGCACACTTTACAAGAAAGAGAATAAGACAAAGTATTAATGAAATGGACAGTGGCCAGTGTTAGACATTTTTATTCAGAGACATTTCATGGTGAAATCCTTTCTTTTCTGTCTATGATCTTCACTTCCGTTTTATCTCGATAAATTCTTTTGCTTTGGCCTGGAGATGAAAGAATGAAAAACCTGGCATTCTCCTCAGTCTACTTTTCAGTCAGGCATTAGGCATTGGTATGAGCTTCTATGTGAAAAGCATTAGGCAGTGATAACAGCTTTGGCTCTTACATATGTTGGACTGCACACGTTGAAAACACAGATGCTCGAAGAATACCTCATGCTTTCTACCAGTGAGATGATGCAGGAAAGCTGAAAAAGACCCAGGAAGCAGGTTAGCTGCAGTAAATGATGTGAATATATTTAAAGGGAAAACAATCACTAAGAAGAAACTAGTTCACATATAATACAAACCTTTTATAATGTTTTGGCTTGTAATGAACACATTTTGCAGAATATTCAATAAAAAATGTCTCAGCTGTATATTTTAATTTTCTAATGTTTAATAGACAGACATAAACACACTCAAAAGGCAGGAGCTATTCCTTTCCTTGATGCCTTTATTAAATCTACTCCTCAGAAAAGGTTTGAAATGCTACTTTAATCAATTTTTCCTCCTCTAAAACAATACTAGTTGACAGAGTTTTTCATGTTGTTGGAAAGCTTAAGTTGTCATCCTCACACAAAGGTACAAATCTTAAATATCGCACATTCGTGAAATGATTAATTCAGCTTAAAGTGCAAATAGGCCCTCCCAAAAAATGGGAAGACATCGCCCTGAGAGGGGCAGCATTATTTTGTGCCAACTCTGGTTCCTTTTCCAACTTAACACTAAGGCTGTGTTTACATGGCGCCGAAACCGGTCAAATCCGATACATTTTCGTTGCGTTTTGGCCTTGCGTTTAGATGAGAACGCGTTGCGTTTGCATCTAAAACGCAAACTTTTGAAAACGGGCTCCCAAGTGGAAAGAATTGAATCCACTCTCCATGCAGCACCGTGTAAACCCATATCAGAGCGTTTCAGGGTGAAACGCTGACGTCACCACATGTGCAGTACTCTTTCACATGAAGGCTGCGCGTGCATACCAGGAATAACAACAGCTTCGGCCGTCCATCGAGTAACGTGTGAGCGTCTTACCGTGCTTGGTTTGTTATCCAGACAAAACCATCCAGACAGATTTGTTGTCCAAACTGATTTGTTGTCCAGAAAAGAAACTCCTGCGTCTCTGTGCGTCTATTCGCCATTGTTGTTTGTGAAAGGTTTTCTTCTTCATTCGTGTGTTGTAGCGGCGCTGCCTCTCTGCAGACCTACACCGCCATCTACTGAGGCGGCATGCATACTACAGCGGATTAACCCGTCTCCGAGCGTCGTCGTCTGAATGCAGAAGAATTCTAATACGCAATGGACAAATCTTTGCATCTTTAAGTCAGGAGTGTTCGTGTAAACGCAGCCTAAGTTTCGTGAGTTTTGTGAAGTCAACGACAAACTGCGAAGTAGGCAACTGTAGGCTTTCTCCCAGGAGAAGAGGGGATTTCTGCACTTTTTCAGGTGCTACACACACATTCAGCTGCATTTCTCATTCCAAGAGCACACAATCCCTGCTAGTTGTACCTTGTTGTTAAGCTGACTAATCAACCAGTGATACCAAATACAATACCAACTGGTATCATTAAAGGGAAAAATAATCAGCAGAATTACATTTCAGAACCTTTTTATAGAATTAAAGATGGTACACTCACTCAGGACACCTCAACATTCTCCTTATCTGCAGGTTCAGCCCTACTCCACTAAACCTCTTCACAATCCATTGGACTCCACATATTTAGCTTTAAATAGGAATTCCTTGTTTATTAACGGTCACTAAATTTATAAAGGTCCTGCTGGGGGTCATGAAAAATTACCTAGGGCCAACTTTGAACATAGGCGTCCCTGATCACCTTCATCTGTTCTGTGATCTAAACTCTTTTTCTGTAAATCACACAAAAATAAACCAATTTAGTTATCCTCACATTATTTTAACCCTTGTGTCACATTAAATTCTGTGTACTTCCCTTGTCCTTGGAGTCAAAAATGACTAAGGTTCTTTAACACTGTAGGTATTGGATGTTTAATGATTTTGAAACTCCAGAATCCATATTGCTTTAAAAGGGGCTTGCAAGTCTTTGAAATTTTCATTTTTATGTATTTATTTTTTGCTCTACAACTGCATAAAATCAAGGAAAATACATGTCATTATTGGTTGCTGATGCTGTAAAGAGGGAACAATTTATTAGGCATGCTTTTTGTTATATTCAGTCCTTTGTGCCCAAGAAGAGACATTATAAACACTTAAGGGCATATACAACAAACAAAAAAACCTTTAAAGTTCGAAGTTATTGCATTGTTACTGTCACTGTACCGTTGTTATCACTTAAGAGTGCAGCAGAAAATATGAAGTACTTTTATAAGTTGTTTTTGGTGCTCTTATTCAGTTAAAACATGTATAAAAATATATGTTCATAAGAACAGAAAGGATAAAAGTTACATAATTAATACTAGAAAAGCTCTTAGAGAGTGCAGACCTCCGTCAAGCAGCTCAGTTACAGCATCGGCTTTTTCACAACCCCTGTTAAAGATTTGATTCTGGATCACTGTACTCTCTGATTGGACGGCCAAGCCTCTTCTCATGCCTGTCCATGTGAAGAACTCCTCTGCTGGCATTGCAAGGGAAGCTGGGTAATGTAGTGACACTGGCTTGAAAAACGGTGACATCAGTTTTGAAATCAACTTCAGTTCCCATAATGACATAAAAGGGGCAAAACCCTCACGGCAGCCGAGGAGAAATGAATGGAATGTTTTTTTTTGTGACGTCAATATGGATCAGATCCAGATGAAATTTACCTTGGTGATAGAGTAACATTATTTATATTATCCTGTTAATTTTGAAACAGATCCATCACGTAATGTCAAAGAGATGTCTTTTTTTAAATACAGCCCCAATGTTAAGTGATGGGATTTTTAAGAACTTTTTGGATTTTTTTTTGCATCCAGACAAATACGCAGATCACCACCAAATTTAATGGGTACTTCCTTGGACCAAACCACACCTCTAGTTAATGTTTCATGTAAATTCATTTGGTAGTTTTTGCGAAGTCTTGCTAACAGACAAACAAACAAACAGACCTGACAGACTCTGGCAAAAACATAACCTCCTTTATCACATTTATCAATTAACCCTACTTACTCTGTGTAAAATGAGACTTAATGCCCTCTGCTGTTTGTGTAATTGCAATCAAACTGAAGAATTCAAAAATGGGCTAACTAACGTAAATCAATAAATAGTGTTTTATGTGAACATGATTTTGTCAAGATAAGTCTTTTAGGAATATAAATGGACTAAAAAGCTGCTAACATTGTAAAATGTGTGGATGTTTGCTATGAGTCTGTTGTCCACCTTCAAAAAAGTCCAGTATACGTTTTCTTTCATATGGTGAGTTTGTGCATCACTCAGTGTGTGTGTCTGTGTGTGTATTTGTGTGTGTGTTTTTGTGCATGCCCACTGATGCGTATCTCTCCAGGTACGTTGCTTGCCTCCAGGGATGAGGAGGTGTTGGAGGTGAAGGCGGGTGATCTGGTGCTTCAGCGGCGACTGCTGCTCCACGGTGGTGGTGGTGATGCCTCGGGCTCTGGGCCCTCCCAGGCCTACAATGCTGCCAAAACTCAGGCTGGGGCCGGTGCTGGGCAGGGAGGAGAGGCTGGACTTGAAGCGGGGAGGATGGTAATGGGCAGAGAGAGCACTGTAAAAGGTAAGGCTGTGCTTTTTAATTTGTTTTTAGATTTATTTTGTATACAGAGATGTGAATAAAAGCACATTTTTGACATGCTGTAATGGTATTCAGAGCAGAAGTTCTCATCTGGTCACGCCTCAGGGCATTCTACCACATTATTATGACATATAGTGATCCAAATTTCTCAAAGTTTATAACCACTCAGATTAATTGTAAATATGTCTGGATAGGGCAGAACCTTTCAAAAACAGAATTGATTGGGTGATCATTTGATCAAGTAGTACAAAATTTGAGCTAATTGATACAGCAAACTCTCACCAAAATGTAATGTGGATCAAAAATATCAAGAAATATTTAACATGTTGTTGTCTGTTTTGCATTTAATGAGGACATTTTGTCCAGATCTAACAAAAATGCTACTGAAACATTTAGCACCAAACCATTCTGTGTATGTGCAATCCCGTCTCGCTGTCGCCACGTTTAGAGAGAAGAAATGTGATCAGGCAGTGCCTCTGCAGACCATTATGGTTTGAGATCTTCCATAATGGGTTATCTTATTGCAGACAATGAATCAGGCAGATCCAGCTACACTGCAAGACTCAAGCAGGGTGCCCAGGATTTGATTCTAACTTGTGACTTCTACATTTGTGACCCGCTGAAAATAGGTCCATTATAGGATAGGCCCTGAAAATCATAATTATATCTATAACTACATCTGTATCTATATCTATATCTATATCTATATCTATAACTATATCTATATCTTTCCAAATATTTCGTAGATAAGGCGGCTTTAAAAGACAAGTGTGCTCAAAAATTATTGATACAGATGCAAAATATTTTGTTTTGTGAAGTTCAGGCTGCCCCTGTATTATTTTTTGCAGCGAGGGCAGCTAAGGAGGTGATCCCCCACTACGCCCAGCAGCTGAGGGAGCGTGTGCGGCCTGACATGATCACGCTTGGCAGCCTTTCACTGCAGCAGGTCAACGCTACAAAGAGGAATATCTGTGTCATCATCCCATATTCACCAGCACATCAGCCATGTCCATTATGCTGTGGCTTTGGCTAATGGACAGAGTGTGTGTGCATGTGGATGTGTGTGTGTGTGCATGTTTTTATTTTTGTCTGTTCACATCCCAGTGTGGATACTCAAGTGTGTGCTGCCATTTTTGCTCTGCCTTTCTGCATTTTGCTTTTTGCTTGACTATTTGTCCCCGATCTTGTCCCTATGCTACCTTTACAAAGTTCTGCATTTAATGTTTGTGCAGATTTTTTGAATCTCAGTTGAATGCATTCATGTGAAATTGCTTTTTGTGGAACAGGCATTCAAGGTTAGATAACTCATTCATCCATAGCTCAGAAAAAGAACATGAATTTTAACTACATAATCTATGCTTCATATGACACCCTCACACAATTATGTATTTGTGAAGACAGTTTTTGCCATGTCTTTGAACTTTGTTGTGCAATTATTATGCATATTTGTTTCTGACAGAAGCTGCTTTTTCCTAGTTCTTTACCCATGTTAAGGTCTTTTCAGGAAAAAATAGAGCGTGACCACCTTCTTTATTTCCCAACTAGGGAGAAGGGAGATTGTGAACTAGCGTTAAGATCTAAAGCTTCTTTCAAAACAAGTGTTTGTGCTCCATAAATCAGAAAAGCAATGAGAGAATGCAATAACATGGGGTCCTTTGTGTAAGCAAATCTAGACTGCTAAGCAATGAGAACATATGTAAACAGAATGCAGAAGTTCTATCCACTGTATTTTTAGTTCTAATCTCACTTGAAAAGAGAATACGAGTCAAATTACATGAATAGAAAGTCACGTAATTGGTTCAACAATGTCTCCACAACACTTGGAAGCAGCAGCAACAGTTGACTCATCCGGTCTTACTTCATAATCAGTGGCATCAACAGTGTACTGTATCAGTACTGGGATCAGTGTTATCTCATTCTGCTATAATATGTATGCGCTCTCCTACTGTTTCCACACCCACCTCCCATTGAAAGCACATTATCCACCAGAGATTTCACATCTATTTTAAAAATAATAGTGTTTTTCTTCTGTCTCTATTCTGCCGCACAAAGCCTCTACAGGGCGAGACGCTGTCACTTAGCAGTGTCAATGCATCTGAATGGGGAGTGTGAATGTGCTGACTGAATGTAAAACCGGCAGAAATACTCATCAAACCTTACATGTCTTTAGGGCCTGGCTCAGTATCGATTGCCTGCAGATTGCATTACAGTTGCTCCCTGTGCTTAATTCTGCCATTATGGTGCACTGCACTGTTTCATAAAGCTGCATTCAAAGAAAATTTGTGCATGTGTATTTACACATTTTCAGCAAGCAGCTCAGAAGGGACCAGTGAAAAGGAGTGAGTGGGCAAAGAGGAGGAAGAGACTAATGAACTTCTTAACTGGGAATGTAAAGGTAAAGGCCTCTGGACTGTGTGCGTTAGGAATGTTTTGCCCTTTAATTACAGTAAAATAACTCATTTGACTCATTTTATTCAAATCTGGGTTAAAACATTTTTGCTCAACGTGTTTTATATTTGAAATTGAATACAACATTTAATAGGGCAGTGTGTTCAAAATACTGCATATTTCTGTGTTCAGCATTAGTTTGCTGTATACCTCTCAGTTGGTCACTATTACATAATTATCTGGTCCCTGCTTACCTGGTTTCCATTCTCTGACATTTTATTGATGCGAAGCATAAGCCCTCATCTCCCTATACGATCAAATGGATGAAGAACTTCTTGCTCTTCATACAGCAAAAATGAAAACCTTTAGTTAAGGATCAATATATTCACCTTTAACTAGCTGCTACTTAGCAAACTGATAAGTAGCCCAGTGGCTGCTTCATAATCATTATTATTCATTGGAAGCCATGTTCATATGACAATAAAATATAGCTAATATGGCAGAAAATTAAGGTTTTTCCTCCATGCCATCCTGACTAGTGATTTTAACCAATGCGTTAAGATATTGTTGTTCATATTGGTTAGATTTGCTAGGTATGATCTTTGTCAGGTAGCAGTACCACAAAACAGTTACTCTACCTAAAGGTGTTTTCTCAATTGACAAACCAGAAACATTCTAGTCTTAACAATGTCTAAATGACACAGAATTCGATCTCTGTACTGAATAGAAGTGTGTCCATGTCCAAGTGAATCGTTAATGAATAATTCTGTTGTAGTTTCAGATTTATTTGGCTAAAGGACAGATACTCAACCTTAAATTAACTTAACCCTGTAAGGTCCAAGACTGTAGATTATAGCCAGAAAATTCTAATTTTTTGGAGATTACATTTTTATTTAACTTTCTGCTAAAATCCTACAAAAATCAAAATGTCCAAAAAATGTAACATATAGATTTTTCGTATCTCATTTGATACATTAGGTGTTTTTGGCAACTGGCAATTCATTTGAGGACATTTTTATCATTTATCTGATTGTATTCAGATGTTTTTTTGTAATTTGTTGTTCATATTGAGTAGATAGAGGTATTATATATATAAGGTTAAGTCTTAGTAAATGTCTGATGCTGTCCATTCTGAAAGTATGTATTTCCAGTTGTCCTCATTTAAATCTAATAGTAAAATCTTTACAATTGGGAAAATCACATTTCAATGTTTGAAATACTTTTCATTTTGCTCCTTAAAGAGCACTAGTTGTTTGATGTATTGAACTTATTAAGTGTAAAGAGCGAGCAGCTTTAAAATAGAAAGAGAAACCATGTATGAATACAACCAAGGAACGCACTCAAACTAGAAGTTTGTGACTTATATAATGAGACATGATCATAATTATATTTTCTGTATAGTTTGATTTGATCTCATTCAAGTAGGTTGTTAAATCTCTAGTTTTCTTAATAGTTTGATGGACCTCAGAAGAAAAGGGTAAAAGTTGGTAGGCTTTTATGAATTTCCCTCTCTCTCTTGCTCTGTCTATCTATCTATGTACATAAGCCACAATTGGATATAGCCCTCCAATTCTCTTAGTTCAGCCCAGTAGTCAGTTTAGACTTTATAAAAATTTATGTTTATGAAGTCTGATTAGATAGATAGTATATATGTTGTGAAACGATAGCTTGTCTCTGTGTTCCCATTACCCATTGACTTACGGTCAAGGGTTTGAGCCTAACTACTGAAATCACTTGGCATTGTGTCCTTGGCCTTAAATTTCTCCCACTGCTGTGTCTGTGGCATGTAAATGGGTTTGATAGAGCATGGGTGTGGTTACCTGACACTGATGAATAACTAACATTGATAGCATAAGTCTGACCTGTAGTGTGATTTGAGCATCAAGTGCCATAAGCTTGCCATACAAGCTTAAGCCCATTTACCATTGACAAAAATGTGATATGAGTATTGAGGCTTGTGGTATAGTTGCAGCTTTTTTCTTTAAAAATAACGCATCACACTTTATCATACAGATTAATAGGACATAATGTAATAACTCAGAGAGATAATGTTAAAAATAAACTGTCACTTAGCTCATGTATTCAGCATTTTACCATGTTATCAGTGTTTGTTAACATTTCCTCTTTAATTTCTCTCTGGAGCCTCCTTCAGAGAGCGCCTGTGACGTGGCAGCACCCCAGCCCAGGCTGAACACTCTGCTCCAGTAAGTCCAGCCCGCTTCATATTTTCTCTCCATATGTAAAATTGATGTCACATGACTGTAATCATTAATTGTGTAAAAAAGCATTTGTATTCCCGCTGACAAGCAGGAAGGCATGTAATTCATATGTCCTCTGCTTGGCTTCTCCTGTCGACGGGCATTGCATTGTGGGTAGTATGGCTGCAGGGCACAGAAATCTGTCCATGTCATTGGGCTCGGAGGCGCATCAATTCTTGGTCCATCCACTTTAGTCAGAGATCACACATCAAGTCTGGTAGCGGGCGCCCCGTGGGCACTCAGCTTAGCATGTTTAAGTTTTTAGTAATTATGGACTACCATGCTGGCTGACATGATAAAATCAAGAAGCTACTTTGCACATCAACATCCTCTGTGGTGTTTGGTTGTTTTATGGGTGGGTGGTTGTCGGACACCAGCTCTGTCAGATGAATGTGGTTCGGAGTTTAGCGAGATGACCTCCTCTCGACAGCCTTGAACTCTGTAAATTCCTTCTGATATCAATGGTGGGTGGCTATTAGACATGGGAGACTTTCTATGCATCACCTAGGGCTACATCTGCCTGAAATTTAATGAGAAATGATTTCACTTTTTCTCTCTCTGTGCCTATAAAAGAAAAAAAAATAAGAAGGGGAGACGCGGAGCTGACTTGTGGTTTTTGTAACAAATGTGTAATTCATTTGTTTCCACTGTTTCTGATTTAATGGAGGTCGAGTAATTGCATTAGGAAGCACATTGTGCCTTGTTGTGAACTGATGAAAGCTCATGTAATACTTTTGATAGGCGAACAGAGAGGAGGGAGAACGGAGAGAATGGGAAGAAAGACTCAGTGTCTGCCTTTGATGCCGAGCATTTATTTGCTGAATTATCCTCCCTTTTACAAGCATCTTATCCCCAGTCACAGGCAGGCCAGGGCCCCTGTGATATTGCTTTATTTTGAGGAATTAAGAGAGGTGGCGAGGAGACAGAGCGAAGCAACCGCTTATTACATTACCACTGATAAGATTGAAAGGCCGGGAAAGGCAGGGAGAGAGCGGCAGAGAGAGTGAGATGAGAGGGACCCTGGTGGAAAGTGTTTTGTTGTCTTGTTATTAGATTGAGCTGCAGAACAACAAAGGGTCCAAAATGCAGGTGTCTGTAAACAGGGTTAACTTTCTGTGTTTGTACGTGTCATGTACGCAGCAGCCGAACCATTGAGAGCCCGTCACTCAGAGCGCTGGGGGAAGGCCAAGAGGAGGCGATAGCCAAATATGGGCCGATGACAGAGCTCCAAGAATCCTCTTCTCCAGCATCACGGCCCCTGTGGCAGGTAGGATCTGTCAGACGCCGGGATTGTGGACTGACACACGCACATTTTTACGAGACAGAAAGTACGTAAACAGGAAGTGACTTGGCCCTTAATCTCATGAGAAGGCATGAGTTGATATTGATCCCAGAGTGTTTACAAATCATCAAATAGGCCGGGTTGTTTGTTCAAAAACAGTGAAATGATGTAATTATGTGCAATCCTGTGATGAATGGGACCTGTTGGAGAAAAGGAAAATCATATCCCTTATTTTCTAGTTTATAAAAATCCTTCACTGCTTTCACTGCTCCAATGGGGACTGTATGCGCACATGCCTATACAAAGGCACGCACATTCAGTCTCAGGCACTATAGAAAAGGCTTCCATCTACAGGATTCCAAGTAGCCTGCCACTTTATTTTTGTACAGTATATAAAGAGTCTTTCCCTGCTTTGTGTGGATGCTGTCTGTGGTTTTAGGAATCTAAGTAGGAGGGGAAAAAGGAGTCTTTGGAGATGAAAAAGAGGAACATAGGGAGAGGAGAGAAAAGGGAACCAAGTGGGAAAAGGAGAAGGAAGCTGCAGCTTTAGCGGTAGCATCACCAGCTGTGGGAGGAGTGTGCTGTTGTGTTGCATCTGGGGATGAGGCTGCCATGCCACCGTGCTGGCTTAAAGATGTAATGAATCTTCAGTTGGGGGCTTTCCTTCCAGGGTGACAACTGGCTTTGAGGAAGGTTGTAAATGCAGGGGAGATTGTGGTATAATTCCTCAGACTGGCGTTTGTGCCCCCCAGTCACCATTCGATTATCTCCCAAATTGCTGTGTTTCACTGAGATAAAGATTTTTTATGGCTTGCTGACTTGAAACAACCGGCACAGGCAGAATAGGGGGCAAAGGAGGGAGAGGAAAAAAAAAAGAGACGAAGAGAGAGAGAGAAAGCAATGGCCAAACCCGCCATGCATAGTAATTTCCTTTGGTAAATGACAAAATCTTTGTTTATATGACATTTCCCTAAAATCACTGCAGCAAGATGAATCTGAAATATAAAATGTCACATTTGGCATGCAAAACTATGAAAATATATTTCTGTGCAAAATTCATGGAGGCATTTAATTTAGAACGTGTTTAATAACTAAGGCAGCCTGCATCAGTAATCCTGCCCGGAGGTCCCAAAAAGATTGTCATATTTATTCTCTGCTTTCTTCACCCCCCTCCTTCAATCTGAAGCCAAAAAATTTTAAGGGTAAATGTTCATTGTTAATTAAGATTTACTAATTAAAATGAAAATAATTAACGAGAAAGCTTAATCTCTGAATATTAGCCCATACTTAGAAAGAAAGGAAGTTTTTGTATGTGGCATTTCCTGTCTCTATTAAGAGTGCATTTTGTGTGATCAGTCAATACGTGGAAAGCCCTGAAAAGATATTTCAGCGAAAGGACGGCTGCTTGCCAGCAAAACGGCAGAGGATCCCTCACTGGAGCCTTTGATCTCATCTGTAGGAGTGCTGTAATGTTATGGCACTTTAGGCACAACTCAGGCTCGGGGCAAACAAACCACCTCAGATATGGAAAATTGGCTCACTTCACCTTTTACCTTCACCTTTCTGTTTTGACTGTGCCTGTGTAAGCATGTGGGCCACATAATAACAATACCTCTTAAAGACATACATAGAGCAAATTGGACGCTGCTGTGATGTTATTGTTTTTTTGTTTCAGTGCCTCTTTTTATCTTTTCACCTCCTCCTCTTCCTCCTTTCCAGTCTGCATGCATACATCTCTTTCCAATGTGGGGGTTTGGAGGCCTCGATTACCTCCTCCCAAATCTACACTATGTGGGCTAAACCGCTTTGCCACCAATTATACTAATTTCACTTCTGCCTAAATTGTTTTTCTTGTTTTGGTATGCAAAGATGCTCACAGTGGGGAGATTGAGGGGCATTATTGCCGAGCTAGGCGCTGCACCTTCCCCCCTACAGTCTGACAGAACAGTGGGCTCCACCAGCCACTTCTAGTTCACTGTTTATGTGAAATATACATCTCTATGCCTTTGTATGGGGCATAGGGGTAATGTTAGGTGATAACCCTTACACAGTATGCCATAAAATGGACAGTGCTCACAGTGTAAAGATGTGAAAATATGCACATGAAGCCTTTGAGTACTATTATGTCATTGATTGGAATAAAAGGTTTTAATTGCCGGACACTCAAAGTTACCCTCGAGAGACAGCCAACAGAGCAAATTAAAGTCTACTGATGAATACAAAGAAGGAGATGCAACTTAAGCAATCAAAGGAAAAATATATGACTGCATGTGAAATAAAGTGGTGCAAGACTTATTCAATATAATACAGCGCAGGACATTTCATGATATACTGTTCTTCTGCAATATGTTATTTAATATTATAATTTGTTCGCATGGTCATGGCCAGTGATGCAAAATCTTTCTTTTAAAGTAATCTGTAATATTACTGTATGACAAACAGCGATCTTGCATCTTGTTTGCGTTACATATGTGTTACACTGCCAACAATTATGTGTAAACTCCATCATCATCCAACTGCTCTGCAGCCTGACAACAGAATATGAGAAGTTATAACCTTTAAAGCTCCCGTCATGCTTAAAGTCTGTGTGTTTGACTGCAACAAGACTTTGTTTACTTCACTCTAGGTCAATATTGAAGTGACAGCAAATAGGAGAGAAACAAAAACAACCAATAATGGATTACCTGACTTGCAAAACCAAACTGTTATTTTATGTATTATGTCAAAAATGTAATCTGAGTACTCTGAAATGCTTTGAAACAGTGGTCGCACCTGTAATGTTACATCACTCTGTGGTAGAAGTTGCATTATGTTACATAGAATAGAATCAAATAGATTAAAATAGGTTATTGGCATTGTGCATTGATACAGTTGACTTGACATTCTTCCCGAGTTTGTTTACTTTAAAGAAAAGTAAAAAGGGTACAATTAGTTATAAAAACTACCTACAGTCAAACAAACAACAGTAAAGTACAGAAAGCTATGCAAAAGCACAGACTTGAGGAGTGTTAAGTCATTGCACTTACCTGCCGCAATCTTGCCCACTTTGGCAGCTTGTTTAAGAAGATTAAATAATGAAATACATTATGTTTTAATATTTTAAAAATGCTATGAGACTTTACAAAACACAAAATTTAAAAAGGATATACAATATAGTATGATTTGAGATTCTATAATCTGGCATACCATACATCTTAGGATAACATTTGATGTGATAGAATAGAATATCACGGGATAATACCATTTGAAACATGAGGGAAGATAATATTGGATAGTGTAAAGGACTAAGCAGTTAAGGCTCAATACACAGGATTGATTTATAAATGGGTGTTTACTTTACCCAAAGAAAGTCAGTCAAATTAACAAACCAAAATGTGAAGAACAGGGCCTATGAAAGAGGTCAACTAAATATAACACTGCGTAAACAAAACAAATAAGAAGTTTCAACTCAACAAAACAGATCTGAGAAAATCATATATGTATATATATATATATGTATATGTATATGTATATATATGTATATATATATATGTATATATATATATATATATATATATATATATATATATATATATATCTATATATCTATATATATGTATATATATATATGTATATATATATGTATATATATATATATATATATATATATATATATATATATATATATATATATATATATATATATATATATATATATATATATATATATATATATATATATATATATATATATATATATATATATATATATATATATATATATATATATATATATATATATATATATATATATATATATATATATATATATATATATATATATATATATATATATATATATATATATATATATATATATATATATATATATATATATATATATATATATATAGATATATATATATATATCTGTATATGTATATGTATGTGTGTGTGTGCAAGGGGTTTGGTCAAAGCAAAGCAAAGGAAACAAAGGGGTAATCAAAATGGCTGCCCCATTGACCTTAATACAAATCAAAACCAACTTCATCCCAATCCCCCCCATGACATCAACAGACTTGGTCCATCCCAATGAGCATAAAAGTCCTGTCAGCCCTTAGCCACACCTTTTGCCTCCAACCAGGAAGTTCCTCTCCCCAACATCCAGCAGGTAACTCAAAGAAAAGAGACCAGATTTAATATCAGAAACTGATCTAAATCTTACAGTGAATAAGTTGTGTGCACTAAATTTAAACGGCGTTAGACTTACAAACAACTTAATCTATATTACTGAAGTTAGTAATATGTCGATGTGTTGTTTGTGACTGCAAAATATGTGTCAAACTAATGAAACAAGCAACTGTTGATAAGGTGAGGGTGAATATTAACCATGCGTGGCTTTGGTCATTATAGTCTAAGAAAGAGAAGGATAGAATGGTTTAGAGGCATAACAATGAATAGATCAAGAATTGAAAGGAGCAGGCTTGACATCCACATATGTCTAAATCTATGCTAAATTTAGCTGTAGTTTTGTTTGTAATTGTTCCAAAATAAATCATTTCTTGCTAGTAAATGAATCAAAGCTTTAAAAAGATTTAAATAATCTAATCAGTTGATACAGGACAAATCTGCACTGCCATCAAAGTTTCAAAGCTAAAGATAAAGACCAAGAGACTCATCTAAAGCCAGATTGACTTTCATTCACTGCTGTTCAACAGATGCCATAGGGGACAAAAGACTTAAATGTATTTATATTGTTCCCTGATTATGTTTAATAAAAACTAAAAGTCTAGCCAGCTTACTCTATTACTCATCCTAAGCCCTCCAAAAGAGGCACATGTCACCAAAACAAACAAGGAAATAAACAACAAGTGGGCTGATGTAGCCTGAAGGTTAGTGGGATGAGCTCACTACCAGAAGGTTTGCGTTTTGAAATCTCATTCTGAATGGGCAATGTGGCCAAGGGAAATAAATATCATTCCCAACTTTGATAACAAGGAATGCTGATGTGCCCCTGAGCAATGCACTTAACCCCTAAATGGTTGAATGAAGATCAGTAGATGGAAGCCTGCAGCTGCACTGGGCAAGTTTTCCCTGCATGAGTGTTCGACTGCAGTAAGACAACAGATTCCCCGCTGTTAAGTACCTGAAAATTTCTCCTCCCAAAAATGTGAAATTAAATCACACTCTATTTGTATTTAATGGTGAAATTGATTTTTAGTAGCTGTCATTGCTAAAATATGAGCCAAGTTAAATCTAAGACTGACTGATAATCTCTCTTCTGACATTTAGTCATGCTGTCTTATCTTCAGATGTGAATTCCTCACTTCTCTCCTTTATTAAATTACATGCAACATGTGTCATGGTCATACATATTGAAATTTGATGTGCTATTTTTCATGCTAAAAAACTTTGAAAAAAGAGTATGCTGTTTTTAAGCTCTGGATTTATAGGGTTGAAGTAAGATACAGGGCGAGTGGTTTTGTGAGGGCCTCATGCAACTGCCCCCACTGTGGTCAGCAAGTCAGTTTGATTTCTCATTTAGATGTGAAGATTAAAAAAAGTTAGACGAACCATGAATGCACAGTAGGCAATGCAAATATATAAATATAAACATGTCTTCAATAATCCTGGATCACTGATTTGTCTAGTTATTTGATGCTCAGTATCAATAAAAGTGGCTGTAACTGTTTCTTTAAAACATTAACCTCATTTTTTTGTAGGACAAAACTTTAACCAAATCAATTTATGAAAACAAGACAAACAAAAAAATAAAAATGTTCTCCAATAACCTTCATATCCTACGTTAATTCCCTTAAAAGGCCTGTTTGAATTGGCCTGAATTTTGTGTAAAGCTCATTTTATGAAGTCTTTCTATATGTTTTTAACCAGTGCTATGAATTCTAATGCAAATGTTATATTTATTATTTTGTTCTATATAATTTTGTTCATATAATTAAACAAAGAATATCCTGAAATTTTAACAATGTTTCTGATCTGGTGATCAATGTTCCCCAGTAGATTGAAACCAGAACTAATAACTGTTTGGGCCAAGCATGAATAAAGAGGCTAACTGAAAAGTGGACACTGTAAATCTGTATTTACTCAGAATTCTTTCAAACAGTAGTTACAAAGTGTTAAACAGAGTTAATGAGGTGGGGGGGAATGCAGATAAGATAACGTAACTGTTGACAGGCTTTACAACAATGGTCAATAAGGCAGCTTCACTCTGTCAACAGAAGTGTTTGTCTTACAGACAAGTTAACTTATTACTTTAACAATTTTGTGATGGTTAAGTTGATTTTTCGAGTGATTATTTGTAACATCCATCAACTGACATATTTGCACTGGCTAATTACAGTTGGTAAGTGCAAAGAAATGCAAACAGTGAGGAAATGCTGTACCATCTATGCTGTAGATCCAGCAACGCTGCTTCTATGTAGATGTGTGATGCATATTTTGGGATTTTTGCAAGTATTCAATATGGATGAATATATGAATATCAACACACCTTACTTTTACTGTGAGGAGCACAGAGGCTCCTTTGTTACATGCTGCTTTTTTGGGGGAAAGCACTTTTTAATTTAGAAAGAAACACTCATTGCTTCTTT
Source organism: Scarus forsteni (assembly GCA_036419115.1). NCBI lineage: Eukaryota > Metazoa > Chordata > Actinopteri > Labriformes > Labridae > Scarus > Scarus forsteni. The sequence goes on from JAZDUH010000049.1 coordinate 2,495,880, forward strand.
GCAGAGCTACAAACAGCACTGTATCAACCTGCTGACAGACAGTGAGCTCAGTAGAACATTAGATAAAACTGTCCCCCACTTTAATGGAGTGTAACATTTTAATTAGAATTTTGTATCAATCCTGGAAAAGTACTTTAGATAACATAAATAAATTTCATTTATAGCATGCTTAACTGTCTATTGAGACCTAAAATTTTGGTCCAAAATGTCATGATACAGTCTAAGACTGAGGGTAAAATACTGTATGTTCAAAATCAACACTTACTCGAGCAGGCCTACAGTTTTCCTTACACAGAGGAGAACTATGGCACTGCTGTCAATCTACAGAACATGCAGTTTTATGACTGAAAAATCAGCTGTATTTATTTTAGGGGTGTCCCGATCCGATATTGAAATTGGATATCGGTCCGATATCAGCAAAAAAACAGATATCAGAATATATTGGCCTGCATCTAAAAATCTCAAATATAAAAATTTGTATACAAGTAGTCCATTGTAATTTATTATTTATTTCTTAATTTCAGTCGCAGAATATGCTAATGTTTAAATTAAACACAGTGGTTATTATACATTTTAAAAATGTATGTTTTTGTTTTTATTAGATTTATTGAGGTTACATTTCAGGGTCTTCTAATGTATTTTTTTTTTTCTTCAATTGTACCATATTCTTATGTTAAAGGTTAAAATTTATTTGACCCATTTGCAAATAACAAATGACTCCGTTTTCTCATACCTATTACTGAATACTTTTTTCTGTTTGAGTAATCTCACTTGATCAAGCCTTTTCTAACAGTCAATACAACAAAATAAGTAATAAAAGTATGAATGATTCCTGCTGATATTGTATCGGATTAATACCGGTATCAGTCAATACTCAAGGCTGCAATATCGGTATCGTATCGGAGTTGAAAAAGTTGTATTGGGACACCTCTAATTTATTTGTAGACATTTTTACTTCTGTCAAAATGGAAAAATTGCTTTAAAAGTAATTATCCACAGATAGTGATCTTTGTGCTTCCTTGATTAAGATATTAGATAATAAAAATTGACAGATGTAATTTATTTTGGATGTTTTTCGTGATACACATAATGACAACACTTAACATTACCATTGTATTCTGTCCTCCAGCTGAGCCAGAGCTCCGCTCCCCAGCCCATAGAGGTTTGTGTGCGTTGCCTGAGAGCTACCAGAGACAAGCTTCCCAGGGGCCTCTACTCTGTCACTGTGGCCCTTCATAAACGTCTTGGAGGTCCAACTTTTGCCTGGCATGGCAAGAAAGGGCAGCAACAATGGCCAATGTCCACAGAGCCGACTGAGCACCATGGACGCTACTTCGATACAGACCTGCATGTTAACCAGAGCCTGTTTATGGTGAGACCTCTTTCATATCTGAAGAACATCTTGAAATGTGGTAGTATTTTAAGGTTTTTTTTTGTGTGTTTTGGGAATGAGGCTTGTCTAAAATACATCAGACTTTATTGATTACACTGATACATTCTGATTCTACTTGCACAGAAGAATATACATTGTTGCTGATGGGACCAAAAGCTCTGCCAAGACCTGCCTGTTGAAGGAATGCAGGGCTGTTGAAAACATGACTGTATAACATCCTGGATTAATCCATTACCACAAAGTAGCCTGGTCTACCAGTCAGAGCTCTCTGGGCTAATGAGGGGAAGGGGGCATTGAGGTGGTAGGAGCTCTGAGTGCTCGGACAGACTGAGGCTGCATCCATATCTCCACCCTTTGGACTTGCAGACTGAGCCCTCGCGGACTTCAGTCATACGTAATGTGACGTCTTTACCGTCATCACGTAAAGTCTGCAAGAGCGGGAGTCTTACTGCATTATGAATGGAGCTAATAGACAGACTTGGAGTCCGTTCCAGTCATTTCCGCGAAACTGTATGAAAAACTATCGTGCAAATAAGACATAAATCCCAATTATAGGCTTTTTTTGAGAGTGAACAAATCAACACTTATACACATAGGCTATACACATCCAAAAACAGAAATTTTTATTTACAGAACCCGACTAATATTAATTAATTTGGGTATTACTTACATTGGAAGACTTGCTTTCGTCCTTTTTCTACCATTATTTTTCTCAGTTCAAATAAATAAATAAATAAAAATGCTCATAAATGATTTCGGCTTCAGACTGCAAAAAATCGAAAAATTAAAACGTCACGTCCGTATTGCAATGAATTGTGGGTAATCAAACTAGTGAAGTCTGCAGAAATCTGCACCCCAAGCAGACTCTCTGGAAGTCTGCAGAAAGTCCGCTTGAGGCCCCTTGTGGACTGGATGAATAGTGGATTTGGACAGCCCTCAGCACTCCCGGACTTCCTGTGAACACGCCCGCAAAGTCCGCGAGTTCGCAAGTGAGTCGAAGACCAGAGATTTGGATTCAGCCTGGGAATACAGCTGGGTCATGGGTACTCAATATATAAGTATTAAAACTGTTTTTGAACATTAGCATTTCTAAACATACTGTAGCAGTCATTATAAAGAAATATTTGAACCAAAGTTAGTTCAGAACATGGACTCTTCAAGAGAGTTGCAAAAAAAACCACACCTCTGCTACATACAAGCTTGAAACTATGTGATAGCTTTTACTTAGGGATGTTCATATCAATCAAGCATTAATTTAACAACTGTACATGTTATCTATATCAGTTCATAAAGACCACAATCTATAATTGATTTGTATAAGGACATATTTTTAAATAAATATTCACAAAAGTGAAATGTCATTCATCATTTCTGCATGTGTTTTTCCATCCCTTATGAAGCTGCATTGAAAACATATGGAGTAAGAAAACCATGAGGCCGAACTGACTAAAATGTTCAGGATGATAAAAATACAAACCTCTATTTTTGACACCAGAAAGACCCAGCATGTTTTCCACATTTGATCCTTTTGATAAAAGAACACAGCAGATTACATTAGATAAAATCTATGCACATATCACAACCACTTTCTTAAATCTCTTGATTTGATGAAAAAAAAAAAATCCTCTATAGAGCCAGCACTAATCTAAAAAAACCCCACATACCCATTTTGGATGGTTGATATTGACCAGTGGATTAGACATCTCTGTTTATCTTCATTCACTTGTGATGCACACAGTCTATAAGATGCTCAAGACGAACCTTAAAACAGAAGCCACTAAATCCAGTGTCCCTCCTGATCCCATAGAGTTTTGTGCAGGCTCAGAAAGGGCTTCCCCACTGTTCTGATGGCAACTCAAAGGCCTTAGCTGGAGCATTTAGCACATGTGGACACTGTCAATGGGCCTGTGGGCGTATTCACAGAGCGAGAGCACCCTGATAATATTGTCTCTGGCTCCCATCAAACATAAAGGACGGGGTAAAAGCTGGCATAAACTGAATGCAGACCTGGGATCTGATTCAGAGGTACAAAAAAAAAGCTTTAAGTACGAAGCACATGATGAAATGGTAAATGCCTCATGTCACTCTTCCTATCCTCCTCTCCTCAGCTGTGCTTTAAGACAGACCTGTTGTTGTTGTCCTCATTGACAGCAGTGGAAACGCTGATCAGATTTGTCTGAGACTATCGGGATTGGCTTGGATGTTTTCTCTCCCTCCTCTTGCCCACACTATAGCGTGCGATTTCAGGAGTGCTTGCAGTGCCTTCTAAGAGGAAATGAGGAATTAGTGATGGTAAGAGGAAGCCAGGAGCTTATTTTCCTTTCCTCCCTCTCTCTCTCCCCCTCTTTTTTTATTCACCCTTTGCTTTGTGTGTCTGGGTTTAGATCCAGACAGAAACAGTGCGGTTCAGATTGAGATGTCTCAACCTGGGAATGGGGGCAGTTGGGAAGAGTCAGGGTCCACCAAAGGATGTTGGTGCACTTTCTCCACTGAATCTGAGATAAGATTTAACACTTAAATTTAAAAGGTGGGGACAAGTGCGTAAGAATAAGAGTAAGAAAATGTTTACAGAGATTTGTGTTTTTTCCTTTTTTTTTCTCTTTTTAGCGGGTGGTGTTCAGTTGACTGAAAATATTAAGAAAAATTAATTATAATTGCCTACGATGAAGCATTAGAAAAGCATCAATAAAACATCAATAAATACTGGTGTTGTAAAAAAAGCATGTTTTTATTCAGATTAATTTGAAATAGAAATGATTTACCCAAACCAATCATCCACAAAAGCTTTAATTTTGCACAACACATGCATGAAGTTCCCTGTGCTGTTATATTATCTCTACCCATCCCAGAAATCAACCCCATATGAGATTGCTGATAAAATAGACAGTCTGCGCTCAGTTTATCTCCTCCCTCAGACTGTCTGTCTCCAGTTAGAAACACAGGCATTCATACACATAAACACATATACATAATAAAGGTCACTTCAATTTTAAGTACGTTCATTAATGTGTGGTGTTTCCCGTCATTTAAAAAAAGTGTAAATCTGTTCTGATGCTGTTTTAAAGCTTGTATCAAGTTCAGATGCCAATCAGAAAAATCATATTTTTGGTCAGTTTGTGAACACCTATTTTCGTCAATGCCAAAGCCATCATTCTTTACTGATACAAAATATTGAACTTGAAGCAGAATACACTTTTGTTTAAATGAAAGCAGGTCTCTCCAGGAAACCGAAACTGAAACTGAATTCTGTTTTAAAAAATTTCTTCCATAAAAAGAGATCATAGAGTCAATGTTTGTTGTTTTGTCTTTGATAGCAGTGTCAACTCAATGCCGAAAAAGAGCTGCAAGTTGAACCAAGTCCCCCCCTGTGCAGTCGGCGCAAAACCAGAAAAGGAAGACTTGACAGGATGGATAAAAACAACCTTAGTTGAGGGGGAAGCGTATTTGATTTTAAGGGGATAACACAATGTGAAATGTGTATCTAGACATTTAAAAATGCACATCAGAGTTCTGTGGAATATCTCATCTATAGCGGTAACCACCAAGACTCCCGCACATCCACAGAGCTGTCTCGTGCTGCTATTGGATAGGGAGCTATAACTCTGCAACACTGAATTTAGGATATTGTTTGTCTACTGCCAAAATATGAACACTGGCTTCCATAGGTTTGACATTTTGTGCTGCCTATTGGCGATCCCCCCCCAGCCCACGCTCTTTCACCACTCCTCCCCAAAAGCAAGTGTGAACGACCATGTCAGTGAATCAGTGGCGATTGCTCTAAGACTGCAAGGGAAGCTCAGCTTCCCCTAAAATGCCCCCAAAAAAGTGGTGATATGTCCTGCTGTGTGTACATTTCATTGACTAAATATGCGCTAAAATACCTTCATCTTTTGTTCTGAATCAGCTACTTATCACAGGTAACTGGAGCTACTTCCTTCTCATTCATCCCCGCAGCGTCTCAACGCTTTAACACAGTCGGACGCTGAGCGTCTGCGGACCTCAACAGGGAAGCTTCAAGTGGGTTGTTCCACTGTGGAAACTGGACGGTCATTGGATAAACACTGGGCTTTGTCCCGCCCATCGGACACTCAGCGTCTCTGGGGGTCTATGAGGCAGTGGGCTGGCCTGGACGCTGAGCTTCTGCATGGTGATTGGATGATCTGTCTGTGGCCGAATCCTTTTTTGATTGACAGTGAAATGAGCCAATCAGCGATCTTGAAGTGTAACTCTCCGCCGGGGCTTCTTCTAAGTTTTACATTCAGTTGTTCTGGACTGATCCGGAGGCTTTATAGATCGCAAGTGACTTTATCTTTTTTAAAAACGACTGGCGTTGTGTTTGAAGATTCTCTCCTGTCACTTTTTCTTTTCACCAACGAGCAGCTGCAGCTCTCTCCCTCTCACTCACACTCACAGCCTGTCAAACAGTGGTCTCACGTAGCTGCTCCAGCTTGCTAGCAAGCTGCACATCATGGCAGATAGTATGAATGTTGTCTACCGGATTTTGGCGAAGCCATCAGATAGTCTTCCTTATGAAGAGAAAATTAGAATTAAACAGCAGGGCCTAAGATAGATTTAGTGCAAAAGGTGGGGAAAAGTAACAGGTCATTTCAGCATTCCTGGTATGACAAGGTGAGCTGGCTCACTGGAAGTGCTGTCACAAATGAAATGTGTTTTCTGGTCAAAAGTGGGTTTGGGGGAATAAAATCCCTGGAAAAGACGCCTAGTTGGTACAACAGGGTCACAGATCATTTACAAAAATAAATTCATAAATAAACAAATTTATGATATAGGCCGGAAAAAAAATGAGCTTCCCCTCCTTGACTGACCAGCAGCCGCCACTGCAGTGAATTATCCTGTTAGTATCAGGGTTGCATGTGTGAAAAGAGCTGTAAATTGTTTTCAGTCCCCATGCACTTCTTACTGTTTTAGACTCTTGATAGGCATATATGACAAAAATACATATTTTCTTGTAAAATACACTGATTCACACACACACAGTACGGAATTTACTCTCAAAATCCTCACAGTAACACTTTATACATTTACTGTACATGCTAACAAGAGCAGGCATATGCACACATATGCACACACATGCACACAAATTACTATTTATTCAGGTCATATTTCTTGCAGTAAATGAATAATGTGAAAAATCCTCAATATCCATAATCTGTGATATTATGCCATAAATTTGTGTCCTGAGTCAGACACTACTACCCATCATTTCACAGGTGCATACCATACACAGGTTATCAGGGGGGTCTGTGAGGGATACACATGATTTATGTGTTAAAACAAGTCCCCCGCGTTTTCCATTACAACTAATAAAGGAATAAAATATTTCCATACGGTGATGGATGAAGTGGCACAGACCTCACTGTCAGTTCATTTTTTAAGCAAACCCGGCGTTCTCTGGGTAAATAAGAATATGCGTGTTTGCCATTGACTGCTAACCATGAACACTTTTTGGTTCATGAGGGAAGATACCCTTAATAAGATCAGTTTGATTGATGGTGGCCGCGGTGCATTGGAAATTCACTAACTGTCAGCTCAGAGACTACAACGGCAGTCTGACTTCCCCCCCGTTCTGTTTGATGCTGAGTCTTTATCACTCAAACATCTCCTTTAAGGCAATTTGCTGAGTTGGACGGGTATGAATGGCAGTTAAGATGGCTCTTGAAGAAATAAGTTAAAGGAGGATTTTAGTCTAGGATGTAGATTAAGTTGCTCCCTGGGGGCTCCTGTCCTGTTTGTTACCCTCAGTGTGTCTGTTTGTCATTGGCTTCATTTATGCGTGCAGCCTTCTGAAAATGCTGCAGCTATTGCTCTGTGGATGTGTGCATATGTTAGTCTGTGCATGTGCCTGAAGGCCTGTTTGTTGAACTGTGAGTATCTTTGTGTCTTCCTGTGCGTTTTTAGATCTTACCTGCAGCCTGTGAGGTGATCCCATCCATGGTGCTCGTGTTTAAGCTGGTTGCACTCCCAGGACACAGCAGCCACACCAGCTCTGTGGTGGCATGGGGAGTGTTTCCTGTTTGTGGGCCAAGTCTAGGACACGTCCAAGGCAGGTGTGTCTCAAATTAGCACAAAAAAAAAATCATGAAATCATACATGTCTGCACAGCATGCATCAGTAATTTTGTCATTGTCCTAGGTTCAAAACTCCTCTGCTCAGAGGGGAGCTAAACCCACAACTGGACCTCTTTAAAGAAATTGAAGATCTCATATCCTCTGATCTGGACCACTGGCTGTGTAACCTGTACTTCCAGGTGCCTGTTTGTTTGTGAAACTTTAAGACATTTGCTTGTTTTTGAAAGCAGTGCAGTGTAACTTCACTTTAGAAATGACTTCACAACTGCCATGACAAAATGGCTTGTTTTTGCGTCATTTTATTAGAAAAGTAAATAGTTTTAGTACTAAAAAACCCTCATCTACTTCTGACCAGTGCAGTTAAAAAAACCAACATAGCCCACTTAATATCCTTAATATGCTGACTCCAAATGCCCCTGGTCTGTGAATGTTTTAAATCATAGAAATAACTGATATAAGCTGACATGTGACAGCCTGATTAATAACTAGTAAAGGTGATGAATTGAATCGTAAACTCCATTTGCACTTTATCATGACACTGTTCTTCCCTTCAGTCCAAAAATGCTACATAGCAATTTTAAATGGACACCCTGTTAGCTGTATTTGCTAGCTACATGCGGACAATAGCATAGATGTAGGTGTTATGTACTTTCTGCTAGCATGTAGGTACATGTTGACAGCTAGAAGGGAAACAAACAGCACAGATGATTCTGCTATTAAATTTATTTACTTAATTATGCCAAGTAATGGGCAGTAATATCACTGCAAATAACATTACCAGTTTAACTTCAATGTACATTTGGTTACTGACCGTTTACAAATCAAGTAGCTTTTCAATAGAGTCGTTAATTTATATATATATATATATATATATATATATATATATATATATATATAAAGTAACTTATTTTATATATATGTGTGTGTATATATATATATATATATATATATATATATATATATGTGTGTGTATATATATATGTATATATATATGTATATGTAAATATATATATGTATATATATTTGTATATATGTGTATAAATATATATATATATATAAATATATATATTTATATATATATATATATATATATATATATATATATATATATATATATATATATAAAGTAACTTATTTTGGTGATGTAGTGTGCAGAACATTGGTCCATGGCTATCAATGAAAATACTAAACCCTAGCAGTCATCAAAAAATGAATTTAAAATCCTGATTTAAGGCAAAATATGAGCTTTTTCAAATATACGTGATAGACTATGGTTGATCTTTTTAAATTTCCTTCGTTTATCTAACAGTTCATGTTAAAAAAAATATAACCCATCAAGTTTTAAACGTGTTTCTCTGGATGTAAAAGTGTGACACATTTTCAAATAAGTAATTGGACAGTATTGTTGATAATCTTTTCATAAGTAGCAAAGTTGTTTCTCCTATTTTTAAGTGTTCAAACAAATTAGAAAAGTAACATTCTTATTAAATATTTTACAAGTAACAGAGTTGTTTTTCAAATTTGAATGGACATAAGGAGATAGAAGTAAACAAGACTAAAAAAATGCTGCTGCATGTATGAAAGAGGTTAGTGAGTATCGATATGATGATGGTGTTTCTCGATATTTTGGCCTGATCTAAGATGTGCTTCAAATCTCGGCTGGAGCAGATTACTTTGTAATAAAGTAGCCCCAGCACTAATGAAGAGTCTGTTTGTCTCTGTTTGAATCTGTTTGTCAGGAATATGCTAAAAGTAAATGTTGCCCAGATATGTTTTTGGCTCTTCATAAATTTCCTTCTGTGTAATTTTTATGTTCTCTTTCCTCTGTTCCTTTTTCCTCTTTATTTTTGAAGGATGGTGTATTTGGGTAGAACTAGGGTTTGAGTATTTTGATTTTCTATGATAAAAAGCTTTAACAGAACAATTGGAAAATTGGCCCCAGAGAGCAAACAAGAACCACATCTAAACCAAGCGAATCCGGATGCATTTGTGCTGATGCATTGATTAGATTAGTAAACATCTTAATTGAATTAAAAAGCCAGAACAAAGCTTTCTGTTTTGGGTTTGTTTTTTTCATTATTTATCCCATCTACTTGAACATGCTGTTAACATTATTATAACTGCAGATTCCTTGACTTCTCAGGGGATGTTAATAACAGATTTTTGCAGATGTAGACCAGAAGCGGATGTACAATATTCAGGCTAGTAATTTTTTATGTCTTAATTTAATTATTTTATGCCATCATTGCACACTATGATAAATCCTAATTGTTGGTTCTGTCTGCAGGTTAATCACTTACACCTGTGGTGTTATTACAAAGACATGCTGCTTTCCCACAAACAGCACTGATGCAATGGAACTATGTTAATAATCACTGCTGATCCCATGAGCACTTAGTGATTTTAATATTCACTGATTCCATATGTAGATATTTAAACACACCGCAAATCGCTGTCTTGTTTTCTAGATTAAGAGGCTCCCTCCAGGTGGTCCAGATCGCTGCATTACCTTGTCAATCCCTCCTGCTAACCATCAGCATGAGCTCCAACATGATCAACCGCAAACCCAGCTTCCACCCCAGCCACAGCGTCTGTCTCAAACCCAGCTCCGTCCCCAGTTCACCCATCCACAGCCCCCATTAAACCCACATCAGACGCCGAACATGGGCCCAAGCAGCAGAGCAGGAGAGCCTGCTGTGGTACACTCTCACAGGGGGTCTCCTTTACACCTGTCAGCTGACTCGGCATGCTCTTCGTCTTCTCTGCCAGGTAGGGGTCCAAAGTTAAAACCCCCTGACTATGACACAGTGGGGAGAAAATGTCACCCTAATGTCACCAGCAGTGGGACGAGAAGACTGACAGGCCTCACTTACAGCAGTTCTCTGTTGTGGTTAATGTGCTTGAGGGGAGGGTTGGTTGGGCTGGGCTTCAATCAAACAAACATTGTTTTTTATAGTGAGATTATCAGATAGTTACAGTGTTAGTTCAAGCAAAATGTGTGAGTGCAACACTGATACTCCCATCAGATAGGTTAGTATGTCATTTTTTATCATTCAACCATGACTTGAAATGAGTAAACAAATCTGCCTCTGCAAGATGAAATGATAGTGTTATGTAAACTAATGCAGGGCTGTGCAATAAGCAAAAACAATATAGATTTATATCTTGATATTTTTTGTGAATTGTGATTTTTTTTTAGAAAAATAATAAAAACAAAACACAGTAATGAAGCTCAAAGTAAAGTGGTTTTGATGCAGAGGTCTGCAAAGGCTTGTGTTTTAGGCCTGCAGCTCACAATTCGACATAGCCATCAGATTGTGTTGCTAATGTAAATGCTGGGAAAAAATGATGTTTCACAAAGTTTCTGATACTTATTTTAAGATAAGATAAGATAATCCTTTATTGATCCCCAGAGGGGAAATTCAGGTATTGCAGCAGTACAGGGCAAGTACAAGGGTAGTAGCATGCATATTTTGACATTTTCTTAAAAAAAGAACCTATATGCTGCTTGATTTTGATCTTCAGCACAGCAATTTTTAAAATTACCATCCACTCTTAATTTAACAGGAAACCACTTTTTTATGGCCTGATAAAGACATTAAGAGCCTAATTGTAAAAATGACTCTTGTCTAAATTTGTAATGCATCTAAGAGCACTTTTTGTTCAGGGGTGAATTTTTCATTGCTGTTTTCTTAACATTAAAGATTTCTAGATTTGTAAATCAGGCATGATTGACATGGCTGCACGCTGGCACAGAGTCAAAATTAAGTCCAGCTTTAATACGCCTTCTACGTCTGTGAGTAGGTTGAGCCGAAATTGGGTTGAAATGACGTGCAGTATGGTAGGGTCCATCCCAAGGCTTCCACAATATTCCAAAGGCTTTCTTAATATCAAATAGCAGATGTCACATGGGTTTATCCAAATCTTTAACAGCCTATGATCAAATCAGGCTGCCTTGGGTTCTGTTACCCACAGTGCAAAATGTCAGCGGGTCAGGTGTTGAAATGGCTAACAGCCACAGCATTTATCCATGGCAAAAGCGTTAGCAATATTAGCATGGATGTTACACATTTCTCACATATGCGTTCAGTTCTAAAAATCATGAAAATGCAAATAAATAAATAAACTTGTTAGACTTTTTTAAGTACATAAACAGACATTTATTTAACAACAACAGCCATTAGCTAGGCTAATATTCACTTATGTAGTTATAGAACTCAGCCAAATTATTGGACTGGGAGGGAGAGCAAACACCTTCGATTACATACAAGGAACTCGGTTATTTTTTTTAGTTTTATGTTTTAAGTAGGTTGCAGTTACCACAACAATTGTCACCTGCCAGAAAATAGAAACAAGAAGATGAAAAATAAGGGGTGCTGGTTTGGCGTAGTGGTTAGCACCCCATGTGCATGCTTCTGCTGGTCCAGATTCGAATCCCGCCTGTGACCAGTTTGCAGAGTGTCTTCCCTTACTCTCTCTCTCCCCCTTTCACAAGCCTATCCACTGTCTCTCTCCTATCAATAAAGGCACAAAATGTCCCCCTTCCCCAAAAAAAAATACTAAAAAAAAAAAAAAAGAAGATGAAAAATCAGCTAAGCATGGTGTAGAATACCACAAAATAACAGCAAGTAGTAGGCGGTAGTAGAGTTTTGAAACTCAGACATATTTACTGGATTACATGGAAATCTTTTGAACCTTTTGTTTGATGTTGTCTTCACATTCAAAGAATGACCACAAGACTTGTTGGCACTGACCTTTGTCCGTTGTAAATACAATTAGTTTAACCTTCGTAATGCATTTCCCTTTAAGACTCTTGCAAGCACAGATCCATACAAAAGTTAAACATAGTCTGTCAAAGTCAGAAGACATTTTTACAATGTTTCATTTTGCACGTCTGGATTGGCTTAAAATTTCAAAACTGAAGGGTTGCCCCCTGGTCCAACAGACACTCTGATGAATTTTTCCAGTGTGGCGGCCATGCTTGTCTGGTGGTCCAGGCTTAGTCATACCATGATTGTAACCACATTTAGAGGTGGCTAATGACTTCTGTTAATAGTAATTAGGATCCGTTTCCTCATTTTGAAAACACTTCTCTTGTTTCAAGCGCATAAAGTCCCACCCATTGCCAGGAATCACGTTCAGGCTCATTTGGTATTGATCTACTACAAAGACTACTGGCTAGCCCCTTTGTTATTAATACATCCGCCTTTTTTTCATCATTCTTTTTTTTTTTTGCACACACAGCTCATCTTTATTTAACAGTCCTCAAAAGTTTCTGGGGTGCTCTGCTTTAAACATCACACAGGCTTTTTTAATTACAAATGAGTTGTGACAGGTCTGCTGGGTAGCACCCTGGCCCATTTTAAACGTGATGCCGGCTGACAGTTTGGCAGTGTTCTCCCAGCACTGAAACATGTGGAAGAAATTGGTCTTTTACATTTCACAGCTTGTCGCTTCCTCCGCCGACTGACCTGTGACCCCCCACAGAGATCCTAACGCCCACAAGGGAAGTGTCCCCAACGAACTGACTGCCTTTCCAGCAAGGCAGAGGGAGACGAAGGGAGGGAGGCACTCACCATGGGAGAATTATGTTCTGACACACAATGAAAAAGGTACCAGGTCTGTGGCTTACACGCCAACATGAACGTCGGCACACACATTCTCACAGCCAGGTGAGGAGGTTGCTCTGGAAGTGAACCCGATCCGTTAATATCGGATCAAAAGGTGTCCCGCACAACACCTCATCCGCACCGAACCCTAAGCCGACCTGACGTTTCTGCTCATTTGCATACAGATCCATTCATTTTGCATTACCTCTGGAGCGAATTATGGCATTCAGATGGGGAGATTACGTCAAGGTTGAAGAGAGCGATTGAACGGACAACTTTAACCCAGCCAAAAAATGGAAATCCAATTCAGCGAGGAGAAGAAGAACAAATTATGCCCTGTTCCAGAGTCCTCTGTCAAGTCTGGGGGTTTTAGACATTTCCTTTCCATTTCATGCCTTTCTGTTTCTGATGTGCGCCATGCAGAGAAGGTTTTCACTGCGCATGTGAAGCCAGGATTTTCCTCATTACCCATTTGTCTCAGAATCAGGACGAGTATATGGAGACCTCTTGTCATTGTGATAACATACACACTACAGAGCTTGACAGTAAGACAGGAAGTTTGTGTTCCTGAGGCCTTAAGTTAATTAATCCCTTTAGAAAAATCATGTTGTGAAGCGAGATGCCTATTACAGAACAAAAACGTGACATCCAAGTCCAAGACAGTAACAGACAGGTTTCCATCAAAAACATCACAGGACTTCTGAAGGTGTTAATTTATAGGCATTGGTGTTTTTTTTTTGTTTCAGATTGACTTACTATTGGATAATTATAATCCAGATTTACCTTGCTTGACTCGTCCGAATATAATGCAGTGAATTTGGCTTTTTAACGTCGAGATTAGCTGGAGGCACACTGGGTTAAGTGACCTTTCACATTAGCTGAATGATCTAGTTACATTGGGTTTGTTTGAACCCAGATGACTAATTAGATTAGTGTCTTGTTTCATGATCGCCTTTAGTGGATCACTGTGAGCACGCAGATGATTCTGCCATAACTGTATCACTGCTTCCTTTCTCAGCCTTTTTTGTCCTTTTTTTTTTTTTTTCAAATGCATCGTAACATCCATCCCCTTGAGCACACATGCTGATTTCGAGGATTCCTCATCTAATGTCTTCTTTGGAGCGCTGCCCTGCACTTTCAGGATGTGCTCCCCTCCAGGCCGGTCCCAGTCATCAGTGTTGCAAACCACAATGTTACATCATACCCTCACAATCAGTCGCACTGTGCATCCCAACGATTAATGCAACAATGTCCGGATTCCGAACGGATGGATTCAACCTTTGAAGCTTGTTTGTGGGGATACACAAGTAAACCCTCACAGAGGATATAGTAAACATGCCTGGAGGACTTCACATGGGGGACAAATACAAAGCACATGGGACAAGCACAAAGAAAGGTGACAGTTGGTATGTTTACACGCCGCCAGAAAGAGTCTGATCTAAGCTGGACTTTTAAAATATTGATCCTGGAGGTGGGCAAACATACCAGATGATGAATTTGTCATAAACTAATTCCCCTGAACTGGACCAGACTGGCCAGACATTAAGTAGTTGATAGATCTAAAACTTGTGTAGAGCTATTTAAGCTGCATTTACAGAAAAGTGGGGTACACACATAACAATTATCGTGCTGTTTTTGTCACGACTTACCCACTTCCCAACCAAGAATGGCAAACCCCCAGTTATCTGATGTCTTGCAAGATTTTTCTAAAAGATTATTTTGTGGTTTGAGGTTTGTTAAGAGTGAACTTGTCCCAATAATGGTCCCCGCAAGGAGTCATCAATATTAAACTTGTTCAAGATTTAGGACCAAAAGTCTCCATGTGTGTGGAGAGCCGACGACTCCCGAGTCATTACTCTGTGAATTGTGACCTGGTACGAAATGTCGCCAATCAGAAAGTGACCTGGCTGAGGAACAAGGAAGCAGCCTGAATAAAAACAAGCACAGTCGGCCTGGAACACAACTATAAAGTTTGGTGGACCTCAGAATCAGAGGGCTAGCTCACTTGTTCACACTGTCTCCAGGGTTTTTTCCACAGTCTTCTGTTTTTTAGTTCCTGATTTTTCCGCCAACAATAGTCCAAAGACCACCATCATTCCCTCTTCTCATATGTCCTCTCCCATGGTACGTGCTGTGTTTTTTGGTTGTTACCATAGACAACTTTTATTATTGTTGCTATGTTTCTCCTCCTTTACAATTAACATCATGCTTGACTAGCAAGATTTCTGTCTTGGATGACTAGATTCCAGATCATGGTGGGACAGAAATGTTACGTGTGGTGTGCTGTGTTGAGATTATCGGAGCACACCACATACAGTACAATCAAAACTGTTCAGTGTCTGATTTTTTAATCTTTGTGTGGGGTCTCTAACAGTGAGTGCATGACGTTAGTGGACTAAGGTGGCAGACTGGACTGAGTGGAGCAGAACGCTATGTTTGTATCCCTGTTTTGTCGGATTGTAGTTGTAGCTCGCCATAGTTTTTGTAAAAACTCAGCTTCATGCCCAGTAAAACGGCATGTCTCTGCCCAGTTCATATTCATTCTATAATTATAACAGGAAGTGTAAATGTAATCATGTCTGCCATTCTGTCAGTAGAGAATATGGGCCTTAACCTTTCCTGCAGGATAATGGTAGAATAAAGTTTAATGGTGGTATGCCATATTAATAACAAACTGAGAAACTAGATAACACAAATGTACTATAGTGTGTTACTTCTTTGTCTGTACTGTTAAACATAACAGTTCTCAGTGTAATACAGTAACGTATTTTGACAATAGTTCTAGCCATGTGAAAATATTACTAAACGTTCTGCCTCAAATCTGAATCTTTATCCATTCGTAGGTTGATCTGAAGTTTATACAAAGTTCCTTTTAGACAGTGTTTTCAAGATTGCAACTGCTGTGACTGGACTTCAAAACTCCTTTTTGCAATTATTTGTACCTACATTCAGAAGTGGCATGTGTAGGAAAGGAACATAGCAGTGAAGTTGTTAAATTCTTGCCACTGGAATTACAACTAGTTAGATACATGCTTATTTATTTGCAGACTTGTTAAGTCGCCCTCCCTTGTATGAATCCAGGGACAAAGTCAGTTGTCAGGTTTTGCGTCACCAATATTAACCCTAGGTCTGACTCAGCAAAGACAGAATAATATGATTCAGGATAGATTTATTCAGGCCCAGCTCCTGTTTACTGACTTTATATATATATGTACTTTTTGGGATTCAGCCCCCACAAACATAACTGAAGGTGAGCGTGTTCTCTTTTTTATTTATTTATTTCGTTTTGAATGTCCTGTTTGGATGTAGATACAAAAAAAAAAAAAATTCCCTTCAAAACTGAAATGGATTTTTGTTTTTATTTTTGGCTGATTAAAGACATTTGGTGGTTTAAAGGTAAATTTTAACACTACTGCAGTCAGAGTCTCGCATGGTATACAATCGGAGACATATGAGCTTGCACTGGATGTCTGTTACTACCATTAAATGAACTAAAAAAATAAACTCTTGTGCAAAGTGACACCAAATTCTGACAGTATCATAGCAACCTTAACACAAATCCCGACACAGACTCGGGGGTAATCCATGAGTCACTGACCTTCAATCCCGCTGTACATTTGGACCAGTCATCAGGCAATTAGGGGCCTAGGTGAGCAGGAACCGCCATCGCAGCCTGGTTGCATCTCAGCGCGAACACAGAGATGGGGTCTCGACAGAGTTGTGGCCCTCAGGCTTTTCTTTTTCCTTGGTCTGTTTTGTGTGTAAGCACGAGTGAGAGGAGGTGTGTTGCAGTTGTGAGGTACACTCATTTGTGTTTTTCTACCCTTGAAAATGTTTGTGCATGTATGCATGTGTCTACATATTAATGTGTTTGTTTGCATGCAGTTGTGTGTGTAAGTGTGCAATGGACGAGTAAAAGTATGTGTGTGTGCCGGACTTACAGCTCAGAGCATGAGGAGGAGTGAGGGGGGCGGGGGGGTAACAAGGAGTTTGTTGTTGGCCTTGAGTGCCCGAAGAGGCTGGAGTTGTGGCAACTCCAGCGCTCCGAGTTCACAGACGTAGCCCTCAGCTGTCGATGATGTCGAAGCTGTCGATGCTGCCTCCGCACTCATTCTGGTTCCACTGCGTCTGTGCATTAGCAAGCAGGGTCTGCTGTAATGAGTGTGTGAGTGTGTGTATGTGTGTTGCTAGGCTGCCTCAAAAAGCATCCTAATCCGTGGTGGTCCAGGTCTGTAAATCCACACTTGCTGTTGCTGCTGCTAATAGATCAGAGGTATGTGTGTGTGTGTTAGCATCTGCTCATGGGCTGCCTAACACTGTCTCTGACTGTCAGCACACTGACAGACATTTAATCGCAATTTGTTTGTGTTTGCTGAATTTCAAATTAAACTTCTGAAGAAACATACATTAACTTAAATTTTGGGGACAATGGATGAATTTGAGAAGTTAAGGGAAGTAAAAATATCTTTATTTTTCCTTCTTAGTTTCAATAATTTGTTATTGATTCACAACAATTTAAGTTTTACAAGTTAATTCTGACTTAGGTGTTCCTCTCTGTTATTTTTTTTTTGGAACTCTTTTATTTAACGCTGCAATTTACTGTGCTTTGTGTTAGATATTATTAGTATAATGAATAGCTATTAAGTTTTTGCTTTATGCTGTTAAGTTCCACAGTACTTCAAATCTCTTTGAACATCCTATTTTGGTATCAGGTATCAAACCAGTATAGTTCTGTTTTAAATATTGTATCAGTTTTGATTAGCATGACACCAAACTTAGCTTCAGTCCTAAAGTGAAAATGTCTGGTAATGGAAATATTTTATTGGTTTATTATTTTAAACTGAATAGTTTATTCTACTCACTAAGATGTAAGTGAAATAAAACCATGTGTAAGCAAAAGCACTGCTTAGAAACTTCACAAATCAGCTCCTTAATAACAGATATGCGACTAAATGTAATGAGTAACACTTCATCCCTGCTTTGAAAATGCTAATATCAACATAAATAGTTATTTTCTCATTATTGTATTAATGGCTATCACAAAGTTAGCTGTCCTGTTTTTACCCTCAATGAAAATTATCTAAAAAATGATACGAATGTGTTCTCTAACCTAAAATAAGTCATTTTTTTTCAACCTGACTCACATGTAGTTTCAGATTTACCTAATATGTGTCCCCTATTAAGTTGCCTACTTTTTCCTTATGTACATTTAATATAGGATATCAGACATATTCAAACAAGCAAGTTTATGATAATATATATTCAGCAAATACATTTTTATACTTATATTTCTGTTTTTTTAACAGTAAAGAAAGTCATGCATACAATTTCACATTAGATTTGAGGGAATATTCTGGATACCAATATGTAATAATGTTAAATCTATGTTTTTAAACTAGAATGAGTAGAAGCATTGGCATTATGTTGTTCTAGATTATTTTGGAAAGATATTAAGATAATGATATGGTTTTAAAGTACACATTGGTTAGATTTATTAAGGCCCCAAGGCACTCTTATAAATTTCTATCAGAACTGTGACCGAACTGAAAAAGTCACTTTTTAAAAACCCAATTTAGATTTTGCTTGTATATCAATATGAGAGTGTTTTATTTACCAGAGTCAGAGTGGAAATCAGATTGTGGTTTCATCCCAACAGGACATTTAAAAACAAACAGTTTCCCTTGAAAGTTTGATGAAACAATGAACGCAGATGAGTAATAGAATTAGAAGAGGCTTTAAAACAGCGGTAAGTCTGCAGACAGGTAACTCAGAAGCAGCACAAGATGATGACACTTCTACGAGATTATGAAACAGAAAATAAGAAACACAGACTGTTAGGAAAAGTATGCATTGGAGAAGCTTTACAGATGTGCAGGTTTATTTATGAGCATTCATCTTAAAATGATGCTGAATGAAGCGTGCAGTAAAATAATTTTGTGAAAAGGCTGAAAAAATCTAAATGATTATATTTCTAGAATAGAACGCGTATAACCTTATTACCTTATAACTGTAGGCACTCCAAATGTTTATAGCAGCAAAGCGCTGGTAATTAAAAACTACATCTGTGTTAGGATGAAATCTGATTTCAGACTCTGTTAAAAATAGCACTGAGCAGACTCCTCCTGCCATTTAAGTCAATCCTAGCTGCCAGTAAGATTTCTCCTCTGTCGCCTATATTTAAGTTATTATTACTGGTATATTTAATCCTGCAGCAAAAGAGAAATTATATCATCGCAGAGGTTTCCATATGTATTATATAGATGTGACTTGTTCCACAGGGGGAGGAAAAAAAAGTTTCACATAGTGAGATTTTCACATGTATCAAGCTAAGGTTTACTTAATTACAACCTCCAGGCAATGCAGGAACCCTTTTTTAAATTCTGTGAATGTTAATATGCTAAATAATGCAGATCTCCGACTCTTCAAGCATGAGACACACATCTGGCGGCTTACCATTTAAATTACAGCAAGAAAAAAAAGAGTGAGACAGATAGAGAGGAGAGGAAAAAAGAGGGTTAGGATGAAAAAATACTTCAAAAGTAATTTTCCCAAGAGGAGAAGAATAGGAAAATGTATAAGTACCAAACTTAATTTCTTTTTCGATTTTTCATCATTTCTAATTGCATACATTACATCAGTGAGGCTGGAGAGGTTCAGCTCAGAGATTGGTGAAGACAGAGATGACTGTGTAGAGGGAGCTTCATCAGTTTGAACCAACATAAAAAACACATGTGGTTGCTCCTCAAAGTCTCCGGATATGTGAACAGTACATTTCTACAACACACCTTAATGAATAAAAGAAACAAAAGCAAAATGTGGGGCTTGATCAAGACTTTAAATGACATGTAAAATGCTTTTTATAGAGTTTGGATTTTGTAGAAAAAGCATGACTGGGGTTGTTATACACAACCTTTCATTTTATCTTCTTGATTTTGAATATAAGTATTTCCAAAAATGAAGACAACTTATTTATGCTCACTTTTAACACTTAAAACATCAACAGTTATGTTATGAATTATAAAGTATTAAATTGCCTGAATAATTTACAATACACTGTGGTGCAATCATGAAAAAACACAAGACAAAAACCCAGCAAAAATCTAAATGTATCCAATCTATTTATTTATACTAATCCCATATGCATTTTATATACTGTATATTTCATTTTGAATCCTGAGATTGCCAAGTTAGAACATTTTAAGAGGAAATCCAGATGCACCCAATTTCTTCAACTTTGTCTTTCAATGGTAGCAGGAGCAGCCAAAGTTCAACAACAGACAAAATAGGTATGCGACTGTGCCTGAGATGATTAAAAAAGGAAATGTGAGTGATGTGATTTGGCTCTTTGTAACAGTAATGATTACAAAGAGTTACACAAATGACTCTGTGGTGCAAAGGAAAACCTCTGGAAGAGTATGTATAATAATGTCTTTGTTGTGAGATTCTGTGTATTCATTTATTTTTCATTATTTACCCAATAGTTTTTAGGTTCAAATATTAAAACAGACTTTTCACCATGTGTCACCACACTTTAGTTTATTCTAACCTTGTCTCTATGGTCAAAAAACTTTATGCCTTAATCCAGCATAAGAACATAAATATTCTAATAACCTAAAGTTTCCTCAAAACAGACCAATTTGGTTGCAATTGTAGAAGTTTCATTTATTGTTACGAATAAATGAATAAAAAATCCAGGTGAACCAAAAAAACAGAGTGTGCCTGAGAGTTAAAATTTTTAATATTTACAGTGTATCAGAGACAAGCAGGGGCAACACAGTGTTGAGAGGTTTTATTTAAAAAATAGGGTAAATGGAAGCAAGAAAGGTAAAAAAAAAAAATAGACTGAAGTTGAATTTTTAAGGTCAGTTTTACTCTAAAAATAATTCATGATGCTTCAACTTTTTTCTTGGCATTTTTACTCTTCACTTGATTTTGTTTTCAAGCACTAATATAAATGTTTTGACTTTTCTTGTCACTTTGACTCAAATCTTAATGTTATCTTTCAACATTAATCCAACTATTTCCTTTTGACCTAGTTCTCAATTTGTATTTCGATAAAATTGTAATTTTTATTAGATTTCTTGGCATGTCAGTTTGTCTTAAAGTGCATCATGACAGCTAAAAACCTCGCCTCATTATTGTCATAAGTGATTCCAGATATTCCCCAGAAAATTTTCAGTCACGTTATGATAGAAATTTCACCATTTGACGTTGGAAATCACTACTGCTAGAGATTTTTTTTTCTTATTGAAAGTAGGGACTGATCCGTGACAAAAATTGGCCTTAATTTCTTCTTTGTCTTTTGTTTCAGTTAAAACTTCATAAATGTTTAGAGATGTTTGACTAATGTGTGGCTGAAGCTGATGAGTATTTTTGGTTAAAGACTGACTAAATCTAAAATAGCTGTCAATTTTGACTCTTCATTACAAGCCTAAGAACACAAAAAATTATAACTACATTAATATTTTTCCTTAAATGTTGCAACTGTTTCATGTGGTGTGATTAATATGATTTTTTTTAAATATCTCTATTACCATTTTTGGATACGTCAGCACTCCTCTAAACATCTGTAAACTGGCAATCATTTGGATTTTTCTAATATAAATATTTCTAAATAACTCTTGAGCCTCATTATGAGTGCCAGATGTGGTTTGCAAAAGAAAAACAAACATGAACCTTTCCTTCTTTTTTACACTTACTGCACATAACGTCTGTGTTTGGGATGCAGGCAAGAATTCCTCCTCAGGAGCCATTTCTGGAAACACAGGCGAGAAGAGTGATCCATGCCGGGAGAAAGCGGAGGGTGGGATTCACTACAAGGTAACACTGTGATTTAAGGGAAAGTATTCCCACCCTTGAAATGAGCACTCTCTCTGCTTTCCCCTCTCCCTTCCTTTCCCGCCCCTCTCCGCACCCCTACACACACCTCCCCGGCTTATTATCTGAGATTTGTCAAAATACATTTCACACTAACAGGTATTTTTCAGCCTTCAAAGCCAGTTTTGATCTGCTTGACAAGCCAAAGCAGCTCAAATTCTGTGAAATCAGCAAAGCCAGCCAGGCCTTCCTTTTTTTCTTCTCCAAGCCGCTCTAAACACGCCTCTTCCTGTGCTACAGAGGACTTAAGCTAAATTAATCAAAGCCTGCATGTTACCTGCCATATTTTGAAGTGGTAATTGTAAAATTACTCTGCGTGCTGATCTGGCATTACTGCCATGTTGTCTGCCCCTATCATTGTGCCTCGGCTGTGGCTTTTTGTTGTTGTGATGTTTTTGTTGAAGGAGTTAGAAGCCTATGAACAAGCTTCCATCTGTCACAGGAGTATGCATCCTGCTCTTTTTCTGGCCTTTGAAAGATCTCAGTTGCACTGTATGATAGTATAAGGACCACACCTTATTAAGGCTTTAGTACAGCATGGGTAAATACCTAACACGTCATCTATAATGATTTCATTTGTCATTTGTGAACACAGGTATAAGAGCTTTTTGATGTTATAGTGAAGCATTGATGCAGTTAGGCATAGGTTAAAGCAGATGTGGGCAACTTCTGTTATCAACAGGGGTTGATTTTTGCCCTCACAACCACAGAGCTGAAGTGTTACATATTTGGGATATTATCAAGTGAACAACTTCTTTGCATCAGAGCAGGTTTAAACAAAATATATAAATACATGGATTTTATTAGCAATCACTAAACCAGCATTATAACCTAGAGTGCTAAAGTAATGACACTAAATGATCTCCGTTAAGGTCTTCAATATGCATTACTAACTGCAGTTGGGAAAAAAATATTTAATGACCTTCAGTTAGATTTATGTGATGGTTTTGTTATATCTTTATTGTTTATGTGCTGTTAGATTAGGCATAAAAGAAAAAATATATGAAATTGAGATTAAAAAGTTAAATCACACTTTCATGCAATATTATTAGGTAAATATTTGTATTAAATGTCATGGCATATGTTCTCAAATTTATTTTATGTTAGATTTTACTGATAGTGAATGTGTGTGTTAGCTTGTGTGTGCGTGTGTTGGGGGGTTTCTCTCCACCAGGGTTAGAGTAAGGGTGAATTATTTGAGTCAGTGATCATAAATACTTTGATAATTGATCTAATAATTGATTTTAAATGTGAATCCATCACTGAAATGTTATTGTACAGTGAATTAAAATGAACTGAATTAATCATAGATAAAGTTTTACTTATTGATAAAACATTTAAATCAGTTTTTTATTTTAATTAATTAAATACTAATGTTTTAAGGGTCATAAATTAAGCAGTCACTAATAACTTAAAAATGCTTTACGAACACATTATCCACCATATCTGTCACTGACATGCATACTGCAAAAACATTGCACACAGCGAGGATTTACCAGAGCTTTAGCATTCACTGTTGAGTAAGTTTATGAAATATTGTAATATTTAGAGTTATTTTTTAGCACAAAATAAAATTACTCTTCCTGTTACAGAGTACCAAAATATTAGTAACTTACTCTACTTTTGATATACTTGATTATATTCCCCATTTAAAATTTAGCCTAGAGCAGGCTAAAAACAAAGTTTACACTGATGACCTCACAAACTCACAATGAAGAGGAAACTTTTATGTTGTTTAACTATCATTCACTCTTTCCCTCTGATCTACCAATCTGTTTTTAAGTTTTTATGCAGCAACTGCACATTCATGTAATCATGAAAACAGCTCACTGAGGACTTACAGCAACCTCATGTTAAGTACCACTCTGAAAAGTTAATGATATAATTTAACTGCATCCATGAACATCATATAAATTGATAAATAATATTTTAGAAGTTAAACAAAGTTTAGTATAGACCATTAATCATCAACTGACAGCTGCAGGGTCACATTTGACCTCTGCAGCTTCCCATCTGACCATGAGAAATCAGAATATTTGAAGGTTAATATATATTATGGGATTATGGGTATCTCTTTTTCATAAAAATCAAGAAATTGCAAAACAGATGAGATTTCAAGACAGTGATGAGCAACAAAACATCCTCAGACGTAAGTATCTCAGTTTCCTTGTTGTGGTAGGTAGCAGTGTGGGTGATAGGGACTGATCTCACAATAACAGTTCTCTTATAACAGTGTCCAAATTTAAATGAAATATTTATGTTCTTGTCAAAAAATAAAATGTCCCCTTTACAAATGTAGATGAACTTTACTTAAACTACTGCTTCACTAATTCATCAAACAAAGCGTTTCTGTGTTTATGAGCGATATGAATCGTTCATTTTGCTTTAAAGATGAGGAGTTCAGTTGTTTCCCAAAGCTTGATAGTTTGTACTTAAAAAGAGTTACTGATATTTCCATTCCTTTATGTTTTCAACTCCTTCTGCCAGTGAATAAGTCTGCCATTAATCAGAGCCACGCTGTTTAATAAAATCATTTGTTGATGTGAGGTTTTATTTCTCTGCAGCCTCTGTAGAGCAGATTTTTTTTCCTCTCCTCTTGGCCTTTTCTTTAAAACCTCGCTAACTCTGTCAAATGTCGTGGTGTGGAACCCAGTTGTCTAATGATTAAGTGGAGTGATCTCCAACCTGCCCCAGCCTGGGAGCACAAGGGATCAGATTTCAACCCTTCAACCTGCAGTGCAGCCCTAATTAAAATGAATTTTCTCCAGGCGACCACTTTGCCCACAGGGCAGGAATCCAGCTATATACGGAATCCGCTCTTAAGGTATTGCATTAAATTTATTGTTGGGAGACACCGGAGAACATTGCGGTTTATATATCTCCTGCTTTTTTTTTCTCTCCCCCTCTCTGCTTTCTCACCCGCTCCTTTCCACCTTTTTATTGTGATCATCACTCTGGAATCCAAGCTTGCTTTGGCAAAGATTGCCCTATGAAAACGGATGGAGCTTTTATGGGGCCCTGCCCATTTACTACTTCCTGGGCCTAGTTTATCTCAGAGGGAGAAACAGAGCGGAGGAGAGGGAAAGATGAGAAAATGAAATGGAGAGAGGTAGAGTGAGACAGGGGGGAGAAGAAAGAGAGGGGCTGCTTATTCCAACTGTGGATCTCATTAACATACATCAGCGAGTATTTCACAACTTCAAGCAGGAAGGCACTAAGCCCACCCAAGGGCAACACAGGCAGGGCTGACAGGGCCAGGGAAAGCAAGCCGTTAACATGTTGGCGGCTTAACAAATAATATCTGCTCCCAAGTACCTCGGTGAAATATTTAAAACCCCACTTCCTAACTCCATTTGACTCTGTTTATGACGATGACAGTAAACGACTTGTGTGGAAAAAACAGTGCCAGCTGCTCAAATATCACATATTTAACACCATGTGCACTGTACTGCATGTTCCCCAAATGAACTCGCCTTGAATGATGGCGTGCCGTATGCGATTTTGCCGTCGTTCATGTCTCGTGTCAATTGAGACGCGGCTGAGATATAGGAGAAGCTCCAAAGTGCCACGCACACTGTCACCGTCACCGTGTGCATCCCCTAAGATAAATTCAGAGGCCTGTTTCCTGCTTTGATTACAAATGACATCCGCATGTGTTCCCCCCGATTTCTGCTCCTCACAGAAGAAGCCAATCAAGAAGACAAATAGCTGCGGCCCCAGCATGAGCGGCAGCAGCGCACTGCCACGGCAGGCAGACAAACAGAAGATGCAGAACCTCTCGGCGGAGGAGATGGAGGAGTATACATTCTCCCTACAGTAAGTCTCACCACTCATTATCCTGCCTCAGTTGCACAAAATTCAAACGTGAAGGAAAAAAAAAACGGTTGGTGACAACTGATTTGTGTGCTGCGCAGACAGTGATGAGCGCAGCGTCAAGCAAACACACACTGACAGCAAACTGTAACTAGAACACCTCTCATACAGATATACAGTCGTTAAATGTGTTTCAGGGGAAATCCTAGCTAAATGAGTTTGCAGCTGCTCAAACTTCAATCTTGTGTGGCTCACTTTAAATTCATCAACAGAAACAAGTCAGAGGGAGGGTATTTTTTAAGAGACTTATGGCTTAATCTGCCCTGACAAAACAGAAAGTCACAAATGCATGAGAAGTGATGAGAAGAGTTTGTTACAATGCAGAAACATATAAAGAAAAGGGCTCCAAACTGGCAAGCAACAATAAATTATCACCCACATTACGGTAATTGGGAGATTTTTTGTGCAAAAGTACTACAGAGAGATTTAAATCAGCATTTCTTTCTTTCATTTGAGTAATTTGCTACACCTCATATAGCATCAGATTATGGTGTTAAAAAAAAAAGAAAAGCTTTACATTTTTTCCCGCTGGTGGGCCACAAATGCTCTCCTGGTGCGTAAGGTCAGCACATGAGGTCATTCACAAGAAATTCTACAAGTGCTATGAGAGCAAAAGCCTCCGCTAAGGCATTTTCAATGGAGTAACAGGCAAGTTATGGTCAAAGATGTGGAAAACCGCCTTAGAAAGTCCTTGAAAGGAAAATCCTGGATTTGGATCACAACCAAAATCGAATTATTTTGTAGCACTTGTCCCTTGTGCTATGACCAACATTTCCTGAAAATGTCATCCACATCCGTCCAGACCTTCTTGAGTTCTTAGGGCATTTTTCCGCTTTTTCACTATCTCACATAGATAATACATCTTTTCAAATATTAATTCACCTGCGTCCAGATTTTGATCAACACATAAATCTAATTGATTGTTCCTTGGACCATTTCTGACCTCTTCAAAAAAATGTTACCAAGTCTCATTCATAACTCTTTGAGTTTTCCTGTTAACAAAGTAATGATGGTTGCAAAAGCCATAACCTCCATGGCGGAGTTGACTTTTCAAACCCTTTAACAAAAACAGCAACAACGGGTCAAATTGTATCATTAACAATATTTGATAAACAGGAAAAGTGTCATTTAACAGGTGTTAATAAGTTTTGAAGGTTACTTGGATTCTGCTTTCTGAATTAGTCAAAACTGTCGAAGGCATTCACATAGCAGTGAAACATTGGGTTTATACTGACATCTGGATGAAAATGGATGATTAAGGTTTTACACTTTGAGTCTAAAGTTATTTTTACATCAGGTTCTTATGCTCTGTAGCCAAGTTAACGCTGTCTTAAACTACTGAGGGCTTTTAACCTACCACTAGCTTTTTCAAGATCCTTTTTGGAAATTCTGATATAAAGTTAAGTGTATTACTGGCTACATGAATTGTACAAACCACTGCAACAAAAATGTTCATGTTCAATACCTGGTCAATCAGAAACAGGATGTCAATATGGTTGTCAGTTATTAACAATCATAAGTGTAAACAAAAACATAAACAGGGGTTAAATTATGAAATACCAAGACATATCCATCCATTCATATATATTTTATCCACAACAGATTCCCCATAAATTACACTGATGGTCACTTGCATGCTGAAAATGTTCCTCAGATCGTTAAGTCCTTATTGATGATAGCATCGTATAGTCAGCAACACATGTGGTGGAAACCTCCCTTACAGCACATCCCAAAGGTGCTTTGGTGGACTGATGTCTGGTGACTGTAGAGGCCACTGGAGTACGGTGAACTCACTGTCATGTTCAGGAAAACTAGAGATGATTTAAGCTTTGTGGCATGATGTGTTATCCTGCTGGAAAAGCCATCACTTTGGTCAGTCATGATTCTCAGGCTGTTGTTTTGAATGATGCTTAGTTTATCCTGAGAATGCCCCCCACCACACACCATATCACCAACCCCTCCACCAATGTGTACAAAGTAAGATCCGTGCTATCTAAATGGCAGGGGGCATTTTTGACTCATCAGACAGGACATTTTCCAATCTTTTGCTGTCCAATTGTGGTGGGCGCATGAACCGAAGACTCAGTTTTCAGCACTGACTGGAGTGGCACTTGTTGTGGTCTGCAGCTGGTCTAGTCCATCTGCTTCAAGATTCAAGTGTTGTATTTCAGAAATGGTCACCTGTCATAGTAATGAGTGGTTATTTGAGTTGCAGCTGTAATCAGATTATTGACTGATGCCTTTGGATTATCTCAGACCACTTCAACCACTGTCCACTGGCCTCAAGTTGGTAATTTATTTCTCTCAGATAACTGTCGCTCAATGGATATTTGTCTTTTCAAACCATTCTCTGTAAAGTCCAGTGATGGCTCTGTTCTTCCCCTTCTGATTCTTGATTTGAGACTCAGCAGGTCATCTTGACGATTGAGTGACCATTTGAGTGACTGATTAGCCTTTTGTGTAAACTAGGAACTGAAGTGGTTTACCTAAAAAGGCAGCCAGTGACTGTATACTAGTGCAGAATGGCCACTGTTGTTCTGTTCAATTATTAGTTAACATGTACTTTTAACGATTTCTCTATTGTCCAACTTTGTTGAGTAAATTAGTTAATGCTTGATGTTGATTCAAGATGGACAATAAATAACAGTTATCACTCAAACTTGAGGATGGAAGGAAAGGAACAATAGCGCATATCAGATATAGACATTTTGTGTTTTTTTAAGTGTCTTTTTAACTGAAATGCATTTGCTCTTTTGCTTATAATGCTTTAGACACAAATTAAGATGCAATTCATAAAACCTGAATAGATAATTTTTATTCTGGATTAATTTATCCTAAACTTCCTACAAAAACACAACAGTTGACAAGAATTTAAATGTGCTCAGAAAAAGTACCCATTTTTACAAATGTATTATTTCCGTCATAATGTGTGAGGTGTAGAAAAAAAATGGTTGACAGGAGCTCTGCAAGAGACTTATCATATCAGGGGTCATCAGTACAGCACCGTTTGAGAACTATTAGTCAGCACATGTAATCCTAACTGTTGCAAATGTTTCTTTTTTCATTTGCACATGTTTTGTACATTAAAATAACAAGACAATTCCAATATTTCTGTTGAATTCAAATCACACTTTAAGTGCTCTTAAAGCACAAACCTCTGCCAAGACCTTCTGACATTTTTAGCATAATTATTATTGAAAATGTTAAAGAAAACAAATATGATCACTTGTACCATGACAGAAAATTTTATTAAAATCAGTTGAGAATTTGAGTTATTTGCAAAAATGTGGAAAACTGCACGATCTTGCAATGTTAACAAATCATTTCAAATGTTCCTACACCTGTATCCATACTTGGATTATAACCAAAATAGAATCCTTATGTTCTTGAGCCATTGCAAACCTGTCCTTTTTTTTTTTTATCAATCAAGAACACTTTGTGTTATTTTAATCACATGCATACAAACAAACAGACGGACAAACTCTGGCTAAACATCATCTCTTTGATGGAGTTTAAATATTTCTTGATATAAGATCAATCAATTACAGCATCTTGTATTTGAGTTTTTGCAGTGCTCTGTATCATTTAAAAAAGAAAACATTATAGCTTTATCACGCAAATATTTCTAGCATCTATTTTAAAGTATAAGGAATTGCAATGATTTTAGTTTTTGTTGTTCATGGGTCATTTTCTTTCCCCTCAACTTTAGTGACAAATATAGATAAGATTTGAGAGGCTTTATTTGGACTTTGGCAGATTATTCTCAGGTTCATGTGGCACATGATTGATTAATATTTGTGTCAGTTAAAATCAGTAATACATGCTAAAACATTTATTAAATGCATTAGCAGATATATGACACAAAAAGTTAATTTGGACTCTGTACAGTAAGTTTTATATGGAGGCCGAAAGTGCTTTACAGAAACAAATAAAAATAACATTTTGAAAACATGGAGGCATGAAAATATTAAAAGTAATATTAAGTTGAAATAATGCTACATTTGAGGCTTTGATAACAGATTTCTTTTTACTTCTGTCAACTATGAAAACATGTCAAATTTGAATTAAACTTGGTTTAAAATTCAAGGGAAAACACAGTGTTTGCTTACTTATCTGTTAAAATATGACAGAGTGCACACCCTAATGAAATATTTCTTAACCCATTATGTCACTGTGTGGTTTATTTGTTTCCACCTCTGTGTGGCAAAAGGCAACAAAGGAGCTTTGTAAAAATGTGCTCTGCTCTTTGGCTTACAGCATTTGATTTTAATGAGAAAACTGGGATGAATGAAATCCAAACAAAGCAGGAAACAGCACATTTGAAAACACCTCGGCCAAATGTGTTAAAAGCAGCGAGGTGCAGCACTGTATGCCCATGGAGCATCAAAATAGGCTGAGAGCAAAATTGCTTGTTTCAACAAAAAAGTCACAGGTATTTGTTTTTATTTGAACGTCAAGTAAATTAAGGGGAGGGGATCAGCACACACACTGCTACACTGGGGGGAGAGAGAGAAAGAGAGAGAGAGAGAGAGTGTGTGAGTGTAAGAGACAGAAAGCGAGCTCTCCCTGGAGATTTAAAAGTACCCATGTTTCCTCATTTCTGGGAGTTGGTAATTTATAGCTGCTGGTCACATATTAAACAAGATCAGAGACTACTCCCTGACATCTTCTGAACATACTGGGGGAATTCAAATGATTACCAGCGTATCCTGCCAACAAATGACGACACAGGGACTATCTGGAGGGAGAGTGAATACAAAACGAACACAGAAAACCCGAGCAGGCTGCACACAAAGGGACACAATTAAATGGTTTTCACGATTATTCATAGTGCCGCGTTTTTACCTCTGAGCGGTCGCCGGGTTCGGTGAGATGAGACGTTTCTGTCAGTTATAGGTACGGATTGTATTGAGTCGGAGCCCTGGCGGTTCCCACATGCCCCGTGAAGGTGCTGCTGCTATTGATTTCATCTTTACAAGCACACACATTACAGTATCTCTGAGCTGAAGGCGCCTTTTTCTCTGCCCTCGACTAATCAGAGCATTAGAGGGATACAGTGCCAGTGTTGGCTTTTAGAATCAAGTCAAAGACGTTGAAATCTTAAGTCTTACCCTCACCTATCTCCCCCACTGTGCTGTTGACTTACTCTGGGCTCCTCTAGATCACCTGAGGATGCAGACCAAAGGGATTGTTTACAGATTTCTGCTTTTTTTCAGCCTTAATGATGTCATCTCCATCTCTTCTGGCATTTTTTGAGAGCTCTGTTTGTCTCTCTAAGTGTGTGTGTGCGTGGGAGTGTGTTTGTGTTTTATACGTGCATCATTTCTCGACTGTGTCTGCGTACAGTACGTGTTCGCCTGAGTCTCTGTGTATACATGTATTTTATGTGGGATGAGGATTCCTTGCTGCAGTGATTGAGGGATATTACTGCCATCTATTGAGCCACAAGAGGCTGAGCTCATTGAGATTTTTTATAGGGCGTCCCATCACAAATGTGCAAATGTGATGCTCATGAATTACTGAGGAAACACTACAGAGGATTATTTAGTTTGGAAGTCAGAAAATGACACAAAAATCTTTAAAGAAAATGCATTTATTTAAAATAAGGGTGGTGACATTGGATACCAAAGGGGCACATTAACATATATATTTAAATAAATCGATGTATAGATATCTTTCTTTGAGATATATTATATTACCATCAGTATTCTGAAATACAGCTAGAAATGCTTAACAAAATGATTGTATCATTGAGTTTGAACCACTTATACTGCTCTTTCATTTTAGTGAACAGAGTCTTTACTTGTTATTTGAGTATATGTTGCCCATATCTCCATTTGTAAGCGTTTAGAAACACTAATACAACTTTTGCAGCAGTCACATGTTCTTTTTTGAAAGCCCCAAATTTGCTAGTTTCAAAAATTGTAATGGAAATATTTATTTTCTGTGCTCAGCACTCTGGATTACATTAGTTAGAGACAGGGGGAATTCATGTGGCTTCCTTGTAGGCCACGATTTAGAATACTTTAATGAAAGTAAAATAGTAGTTCAAATAAAGATAAGGTTTTCATGCAGCAAGTGCCAATATGATTAGTTCAAAACTTTGTTTGGTACTCATAGTTAGAGAGAATGTCATATGAAATGGGATGCTGAGTTGAAGTGTGATTTTTAAATCCATAACAAAACAAACAAGAAAATCAGGAACAGAAATAAGACTGCATACAATAGCAGCATAAAAGTCATACATCACATACAGGTCTGAAACAAACAAAAACAACATATATATACTCTGTGGTCTGGAAGACCTTAACACTGACTTCATGTATATAAAGAAGAAAAAACTATTAATAACAAGCACAATAAAATTGAGATATTGTTCACAACTCTGAGATAAAAGTATGAATTCAGAGATTAATGTCAAATCTGAGATATAAACTAGAATTCTGGAATACAAGTCAGACTTTGACATAGAAGTCAGACAGCCTAGATTAAAGTATTAATTCTAAGATTAATGTCAGAACTGTAACATTTATGTTAGAAATCTTGTACATGACACAATTCTTGGAAAATGGTCAAAAATCTGTATTAAATGTCAGATCTATCAGTTATGACATATAATATATAATTCTGACTTAGTTCTCAGAACACTGACCTCTCTTAGAATTCTGACTATCTCTGAAGATTTTTTTTTTTAACTTTTCTACCAATTTCTAACAATTCTGACCTATATCTCAAAACTCGTATTTCTTCTCAAATTCAGATGCCTGACTTTTCCATTTATTCTGTCTTTAGTTTTAAAATTCAGAGATTAAGGTCAGGATTCAAGAGTGTCTTGGAATAGAAAAAGTTCAATTTCAATAATTTTTTTCAACAGCCCTATTCCTAAAAGTTTTGTTTTGTTTTTCTTTTTAACTTCCCCTTTTAGGTCTTGTGCTGTTGATATTTATCCTAGCGACTGAAAGATCTTTGTTGATGGTACAACTTACTTGATGTCTAAAAGTGTTACTTCATAAGACTTCACTTACAAACTACAGTCAAATCAGTATGGTTGTTTTGATTTGACCAGTTTCATTTTACTGGTGGTGCATGTTTTTGCTTAAAGCAGCACTTTAGAACCTGAAGACTTAACTCACACCTAAAAAAGTTTTTCATAGCAATTTCATTTAGGAATTTGTTGCAACCTTAAAAGCGTTGTTGATATGTCCATGTTTGTTTCATCAGCACTGTGCTGACCATGGTCACATATATTATTTCTACCTTAGTTTGAAGAAGAAACTTGCTTTAATCAAAGTCATTCTCGCATAGCAATTAGATCTAATTAGTCCAATTATCAAGATTCTAATTACACTGAAATATACCCCCTAAATCTCATATCAATTATAGTATGTGAGACTTGTCCTGATCAGGAGACATGAAGAGAGAGAGAGGGAAAGATGGAGCAAAGACAAAGGTGGGCGGAGGTAAAGCAGGAGAGCATCCACTTCCACCGCAGGCCAAACTGCACATCTGACTCCCTCTGTCCCCAAAGCTTTTACTCTGAAAGTCTTTGTGGCCATTAAGGAATAAATGTCACTTCACTTTATGCAGTTTTATATATAACAAACTATTTTATCACTGATAATGAAGTAGTTAGTTACAAGAATGCTTTTAAGATGAGTAAGTGGCCAAATTGATTGAAGCATCATGCTGAGAGCAGTGGTTTTCAATAAGGCTAACCTCAGAATCCATAATGAAAATTTATGACCCAGATTTTTGAACAATTTGAACCACCAAAAACTATTCCAAAAAATATATATTTTCATTTGGACCTGGGAACAAAATAAATTGCTGAAAAAACAAATGTATCGTTCCTAGAATGGACAACAAATGCTGTGGTATAAATATTCATATGTTTAAATAAGATGATATAGAACTTGTCTTTTATAATATTTAAGGAGAATTAACACATTATCAAAGTGGACAAATCTTTGTTGCCTAAGATAACATGATATATGAATTATGACATGCAAAGACCAATGGGACCTCCTTTCATTTACTGTCGACCAATTATTCTGTTCAAGTGGCTGGGCCTATCCAAGCTGCCACTGAGACATCCTAGATCAGTCCCCAGCCAATCACAGAGCTGACTATTTTAGCACCTCCAGTTAACCAAACATGCTCATGTTTTGGTTTGTGGATGGAAACCAGACTTAAGTATACACAGGGATTATATGCAGAGGCCCTAAACGGAATTCAAACCAGCAACTGTATTGAATTGACTCACTTCACAGCCATAAGTAAAACAAAGTAAAAATGTAAATATGCTTGTATTTGCAGTTGTAACAACAATTGCCGGTTAGTTTGTTGACGTCTGATTTCTGAACATTTGGCATGGTTTACTTCCAATATCCACGTATTCAGCATGCACAGCATTCCATTTGTACCACGTACCCTGCGGCAACTAGCCCCTAGTTTCGAAAGTCAGTCAGTTTCTACAGCCTGTGCCTCGATCCTGTGCAGTGTGTTAATTTTCAGAGGGAGCATCTACAACTTTGCATAAATCTTCTCCAAACCGATTTATCCAACACAAACCACAATTACTTCATGAAGTCTTTTTTTTTATCTTAAACCAACACTATGTAGCTTTTCAAACATATTATAATCCTTCGATATTCATTGTGATGGTCCAACACTTTACAATGAGTTCAATGAAACCTCTGTCGTGGTCTGGAGTGGTCTGTTTCCCTTTCACTGGCGTTATGTAACTTTGAGGTGGATGGTGGGAACCCTGCCACACTAAAAACTACAAGTTTGGACTGCTTTACGGCATACGTCACTTCCCCCGATTCCCGATTCGTTTACAATACGGAAGTCTCAGCGAAAGCCAATCGCGGAGCTTTAACCATGGCGGAGGCAACAACTTAAGGAAGAGAGAGGTTTTGTCGGAGGATACAAAACAAAGAAAGCGAGAGAAAAACAAGCTGAATGCTCAGACCAGAATAAACATTGGTTCGGCGTTCACTCGCTGGTGTGAAATAAAAGACGAGAAGGGATGTCCGACTACTATCAGGTATGTTAGCGACTAATTTATGACGAAGTTCCTCGAAAAACTTGACAGGAAAAAAGTACAGCACAACAAATCCAGAACGTACCAGTATGTAGTTTGGTTTAGACCTATTTCAAGTGTGTGATATCGCCAG
Organism: Scarus forsteni; assembly: GCA_036419115.1. Lineage (NCBI taxonomy): Eukaryota > Metazoa > Chordata > Actinopteri > Labriformes > Labridae > Scarus > Scarus forsteni. The sequence goes on from JAZDUH010000049.1 coordinate 2,530,900, forward strand.
CTCGTCGTTGTCTTTACTTTTATTTACTTTATCGCTTCAACAGGACGGGGGCAACTTCACGGTAATAAAACCAAGTTGAACTTAGCGATTTTTAACATCATCATTTAGTCAAAAATAAATACATTACCTCATCGCTATCCATCCTACAAATAGCCGCCGAAGACAGAATACTTTTAGCGAAGTCCTGGCTTCTGTGATTCGCATACAAAATAAATGCACGTGACCGGCAGATCTGTATCCTTACGACAGTATGCGCGCGCTAGAGCTCTTCCGTAGTGCTGCTTTAAGGGTACCGTTTTTTAAGCTTGCAGGTCTCCACTGCCCAGCAATTGAAGGGTCTGTTTACATGACCATGTTGTCACCAGAAACAAAAAGGTTTTTCCTTTTGGGTTTTCAAACGCACTGCTTTCTGGTGAAGACAAACTTCCCAAACAAGAGTGGTGAGTGGACACACAACGACACAGGAGTTTTTTGTCTGGACAACAAATCTGTTTGGACAATTTTGTCTGGATAACAAACCTAGACACATGTTGCTCAGTAGTCGGCCATAGCTGCTGCTGTTGTCACCATTTTTCCTGACAACTCTTATTCCTGATAACACAGTGATTAAAGCAGAATTGTTTCCAAAACTTTTCACTCTGGGCCCTGATTTGGAAGTTTGCAAATTCAGGCACTCCATGCATCATTCTTGTGTAAAACGAAGGTGCAAATGCAACAAACACTCCATTTTCATTGTTGTGTAAATGGCCCTATATGCTTCCAGCACATCTTACTTAATGTGTCCTTGGTGAAGACACTTGACCCAAAGCTGCTTTCAGTGCTGCAGCATTGGTGAGTAAGCAGATACAAGAGTGCAGAAGTGTTTGCCCATACTGATTGACAACTTACATAGAATCTCAGGACCATCAGAAAGGGATATGAAAGCAGATGGTTGTGAAAAGATACATGTGACCAATGGTCTATTAGAGTTTCAACTAGTCAGACAAACTAGAAGAAGCACAAATGAGCTCAAGTCCATTTATCATTTACATGCGACACCTAAAATGCCCCTGAGCTCATCATAATACCCTACACTGGGACCGACATTTGGTCCCTGACCCACCAGTTGAAAGCACTCATTTAGAGCCATTTGTGAAGTATTTTGACAAAATATATTAGGTTGAAAATACAAAAATGAAATGAAATGACATAGGGAACACCTGTTATAGTAGTACTTTTGGTAGCATTTCTCTGACATTACAAAGTGTTGGAGGAGATGTGCACAGATACTCAAACACTTTCAGATCTGCACAGCACGTTACTGTAACACTGCAGCGTGGCACTGTAGGTGCACCAGCAAAACACATACACACACTCATCTAAACACACATTCACACACACGCTCACACTAACACACACACACACATGCACGGCCTGTTCTTGTTGTGGAGTCAGAGGGAACACACTGACCTAATTTCCCCCAGTTAGCTCGCCTCGTTGGGGACCAACAATCCTCTCCGCCCATTTCCCCCAACTGAGCCTATCAGAGCACTCACTCACTATGTGTCTGTCTCCGTCTTTCTGTGCCCTCCATCTGTTTGCTGTTGTGTGCATGCTCTAGTGTAGGATTAGCACTTTAATGTATAGCTTTGACAGCTAATAAGTGCTGGTCTTTGATGCTGGAAACTTTGAGAGTAAATAAATCCAATGAGACTCGATCTTATGTGTACTTTCATCAGGGGCAGTAAAGTAATTTGGAGGCCCCAGGCAGAGAAAATTTTTGGGCCCTTCATTCATTTCAAACCAGTTATGACAAATGAACAAAGTACAGAAACTTAATGATCTATTGTCATGTATTTTGTGGTGGGACAGTCAGTCTCCTAATTGCTTCAAATGTTGGCAATGTTTGGAAAAGCAGCTTGAACTTCTTCAACTTTTGTAGAATATGAGTAATGTGACATGTTTTCAGACCATGTTCTGCAAGTGTTTAGCCAAGAAATTATATTTTCCGAATGTATTTGCTTTGATAAGTGATAAGTAATGAAATTGCACAATGTCAAAGTAGATGACAGCTCTACCAGTGTTTAAAGCCCCACAAGATTGAGCTTGAAACAAAACACAATGCACCAGTTTCCCCTTAGTTTGGCATCACTGTTATCACTTTTATTCATATTATCATTATGCTAAGGCACATGTAGATAATCTTTTGCTGGCTTTCATTTCTATGTGGACTATAAACTTGGGCTGGACAATCAATCGAAAAATAATCAAAATCAACATTTAGATCCTGTAATCGAAGTAATTTTACTCATGTTGACTATTTTGATTATTTACCCTGTGTAAGACACATGACTGCACCCCCTCCATAAAGTTGACGTTCACTTTTGTCAAGAGCGAAGGATGTGCCACCAACATGGAGGAGACAAGCACTAACCTATCAGAGAACCATGTGGCCAAGAAAAATACCATCTCTGTTTGGGCACATTTTGGATTCTGTGCAGAGAACATAGAGCAGAAAGAAGTTAAGTGTAAAGACTGCAGGAAGACTGTGTCAACAGCCATCGGTATCACCAGGGTAATATAAAATAATCGTTCATTAATCGTAATCGAGGTAAAAACTTCAATTAATCGTGATATTGAGATTAGTTAATATCACCCAGCCCTACTATAAACCTACCTACACAAACACTCACAGTTGCTCTCACTATTTTGCTGCTTCAAACAACAGTTTGAGGGCTTGTGTCCACGGAGAGTTTTTTAAGGGATGTGCTCTCAGCCTCAATTCTAGAGCATTTCTTGTGCTTGCTGGTGCTTAAGGTTGACACGTATCAAGTGCTGATGTTTCAGCAACATTCAGAAGGCCATTTAAAACCATAGCATGTTCACAGTATTTATTAAATCCATCAAAACACCACATAGAATCATTGAACATAGAGTCAAGAAATCATGGCCTACCACTGATGATATAGGTATGAGCCAGGAGTCCCACCCCTTCTTCAATTTGATTGCTCAGTGAGAGAGAAGAGACACCATGAGTGTGGCACACTCTTGTTGGGAGCACTGGGAGTGTGATGACAAATATTTTTTCTGCTTACTGACTAACTGTGAGCTGCAGCAGGCCTATGGCTGGTTCAGAGGGCATAGCTCAGAGGTGAACTGAACTATTGATGGGAACGAGAGGAAAGAAAACAGATGCACTGGTATCATATTGATGTTTAAATTCTGGTTGTGACAACCATACTGTGAACACAGGCTCTTACATGAAAACACTGCCTGTTTTTTGGCCTAAACCTGGTACTACTGTTCACAGAGTAACCTTGTCTACTCACATTCCAATGGCTGCCTGTGTCAGTGTTTGCCGGAGTAAAAACAGGTGTTGAAACTGATAAAGTGTGCATGAAAACTTTGGAATTTTATTTATCATACTGTTTGACCTAGCTTATCAGACATGCCTTGGGTTAAATTCTAAATAATAAAAACACATTTGAAAAGGATATGTGCTAGCATAAGTTAGCTTGGTCACAAATTAAACCCTGGAAGAGAATTTTTCCATGTAAAGATGTAGCTGTACAAGCTTTTTACAGTATCAAAAAATGCCTTTACACATGTATGTGTCTTTAAAAATGTTTGGAAAACCCCAAAAGTGGAAGCAGTTACATTTACATAATTTAAAGGAGAAAAATCTCCCATGATGTGTGGACATGGCTGTAGATCAATGTTTGTGAAACAGTGGAGAGTAACCTCCAAGGGGAGCACAGCCACACGCCACAGCGGCTGCGGCTTGTCTGGGCAAGATAATAATCATGGAGGGGGGCATAATTTACCAAGAATTTTAGTAAATTCTACTTTTACTAGAGCCTATGTTCATATGTTGACAGCATCGTCAACCTACTTAAGCTATTCATTTGTGCAGTGAATTTGCATCTTTTACATTTCAAGTGGTTATAGTTCTTTATTCATTATGACTTTTTCTTGAGGTCCCCCGGGATTTTACTCCCTATGATATTGCCTATTTGCATAGTGGTAAATTTCCCTGTTACTATCAAATACAAGAGAAGTTTGTCCTGCAGGAACAGACAGAAAAGTAGAAAAAACACCTGAAATAACAAGTAGTCACAGGCTGTCAATCCCCTGCACACTGCAGCTCCGAATCACAGCTCAGTGCAGGGGTCAATCAATTCTGATGTAATGCTGGTAGGAGAGGTGGGTGGAGATGGCAGTGCTGTTCACCTCTGGGTCTCCAGTGCTTTCCAGGGCTCTTTCCTGTGCTGAGGGGGCAGGAATGTGTCTGCGTGTGTGCGTGCACGAGTGCGAGCAAGCATGCATGTGTGAAAGAGAGGCCCCTGGCTAACCGCGGCCCGAGTGCACATGTTAGGGTTTTCTGTGGCCAGACGCGCCCTGGGTCACTTTGGATCTCGCAGACTCACATACACAATCAACGTGCTGCTTCCTTTATGGAAATCAGAGCTGTCAGCTCCCTGACAGGCTGATGTTGTGATATGATTGGTTAATCTACAGTGATGTGGTTGTCACTCAAAGCTGACTGTGGTCCCATTGGTGGTCTGGGTCAAATGAGTGTGTTTCCCACAAACACGTAACAGAAATAAGGGGAGGGGTGGTCAGATAGAGAAGGAGTGACAGAAACTGTATGTGGGAGCATATGAGGGATGGTGTGTGATTTCTGCATGAGCAGTGTGTGTGGGTATTTTCAAAAAAGAAGAGCGTGAGAAAAGTGCTACCTCTGTCCTTCCTTGGTTTCTCTCACAAATGCACAAACATTTACTCTCCAGCCTGACATACACGTGAAAAAGAGATTGTACAAGTCAACAAACACATCCATAAGATCAGAAAAATTGATTTTCTATACACAAATATCTGCTAGTTAATGCAGTATAGTGCAAACATTCACTAATATACTGTGCTCTGTGCAAATAAATATGAACTTTTAGGGAAACGGCTCTGACAGGCAGCTCTAAGAATAGAACTGGCAGGTTGTAGATGTGGATGTAATCAGATTTGGGCTCACAGTTAAACATCTCTGTATGAGTATGATGTCATCACTGCCTGTGAAGCCATGGAAAGGTCAAGAGTACAGAATTCTTCATTAGTTACCCTGACACTACAGTTAGTAGGTAGTGTTGCACATCATTTGTGTAGATGCAGGTATATAAGGGACTACAACAAAAAACAAACATGAAAAGCTCCAGTAAAAGCAAACCGATGTTTTCCCAAACCTTACCAGGCACAGTACTGTTTTCGTCATAGTTTGAACCTAAACCATAAAAGCAGCTGAATATTATTTTTTTTAGCAAAAATGAAGATAGATTTGAGAACATGCGGTAAGAAAAGATACATATAAAAGTGTTAAAATATACTTTAAGTATTTTTTTCAATCGATAAATGTACTGACCAGAAGATAAACCTCATGAAATTAATATTTAACAAGACCACGTTTTACCTCCATAATAGCAGCAGTTCTGAGAAGTAAACGTGGGAACTTAACAGGGAGGTTGTTACTTCATCTTGGAGCACTTACAGAGATCTTGTTTGTCTAGAAATAATGGTTTGGAGGATTCTTAAAAATATAACATTGTATTTTTTCAGCATATCAGTGGATTAACTTTTGCCATATGCCTTTAAAGATCTCCCTTCTCTTTACATGAAAAATACTAAAAGTAATTTAAAAAGTAGTGTTGTAATCAATATTTTGCTAAGCATTAGGCTTTGCTTTTTTTCCCAAATCAAAAAACGTTAAAAAAGTCTTGTGTATCAGTGATGTTGTCCTACCCTATACCGATTTGAAGATACAACAAAGTATTTCAAACTTGAATCCTTGTCAATCCTTTTCTCTCACAAGAAGACACCTATTTTAATGTCTTACTTTCAATGAAACGCTAAAGTTCAAAATATGAACAGTTGAAAATATACAATACTTAATCTGCATGATGAAGGTAGGTGATATTTTAGATCATGTCCTTGCACAGAAAACCTCCTCTTTTTTCTTTCTTTTGACTTTGTCCCTTTGCTACCTAATTGCTCTATGCGCACAAACAGAATCCACACAGTGGGTTCATAATTATTTCCTCTCTCCCTCCAACTCTGTCCTGTTAATTTGTTCTTTATCTCACTTTCTCTGCCTCTAATTTTCTCCATCTCTCTCTCCCCATTCTCTCCTCGTTCTCTGGCTGTTTCTATCTCTCTTGTGACAATGTCCTGCAGTTATGAGGCAAGGTCAGAGAAGTGAAATCCATTTAAATACTGATGCAACTCTCTGGAGGCTCGTTCTCAGCCACGGTAGCACTCCTCCCTCAACGCCTCACCCAAAATCGATGGCTGGATGGATATCCTTAAAACACAGCTAACTTCTTGTCTAGGTTTCATTTTATAAATCAAATATATTCACACTATATTTTGACTATTTTCTCGCCCTCACCTAAACGTATATAAAGAAAAATCAACCTGCTCTTCATTGTCGGTGGTTGTATTAGCTGTGCGTGTAGTGGGAGCCTGGTAAGCCTCAGAGTGTGTTTGTTGATCCCAGGTGCATCTGCATTTGAAATGTTTCCACCCTAGTTTATGGCGCTCCGAGGGACTTGCCATTTCCATGTTTTAATCCCCTCTCGTGCTAAGTCAGGCGCTCCATAAAAACGCCACATGTTGCATGGCAATGAAACGGCTACCTCACGTATGCATCTAAACCATTCCAAGGTGTGTGAGCAGGCCAAAACACAATTTTGTTGGAGGGATTTGTTTGGCCGGAGCAGAATTTGTATAATTACTCATCAAATTAGATTGCTTGAATGGTTCTTTGGCCTGCTAGCTTTACAGCTTCATTATTGTTTGTGCAATGGAGAATTTAACTTCTCATCTTGCAGCTGTATAGCATGGGTTTAGCCTTCCAGTTTTGAATCTCATCAGTTCTTACTATATTTAAGCTACAGTGGGGGCCTTTGTTCACAAATTGCTTATTTTTGCACTTTTAGTACCCATGGTAGAAAGGTCAGTGCTTCTCACTGGTGATGACGTGTTGTTCAAAACTAGTTCTGTGTGCTTGCAAGGTATGCCGTTCAAATAATGTGTAAATAAATAGGTGGTTTATGTGGTTTGCAAGACCTCCAGTGGTGCAACTTCACTGTGTGGTATTGGCTGAACTTGCCTGGACTCTACTTTTTTTAATCCCAGTTATTATGATTTTGTTACCTCTGCTAAAGAGGTAATGTTTTTGCTAGCATTTGTCTTTCTGTCAGCAGATCCAGGGGTGTTTTAATGGATTTGTTTACATCGTGAGAGAGGGTAATGGTGTCCATCATACCTTGGCATAAGTTTAGACTTTAGGAGCTCTGATTTTTTCACTTTCCAAGAAAGATTGTACTTGCTATCTGCTTGATATCAGTGTCTTGAGGCAGTTGCAATTTCATCTCATTCCACTGTTCTGTTAGTATATACTTTGAATATAAATAAAGACACCTTGAATGAATCTTGAATCTAGTCAGCGGAGGACAGTGACAAAATTGAATCACTGAATAGCTTTGTCGAAGTACACTTTCTGAGTATCTAAACTTCACTCATTTATTATTTTGCATGTCATTTTGAATTTAACTCCACTACATTTGAGAGTGAACATCACACTTTTGTATGATGACTTTTTTGATACGTCTTGCATGTTGACCTAAAAAAAACTGGCACAGCAGGATTTTGTAATCACAGTGTGTGGTTTGTTTATCTGTTCTGTGCCTAAATACTTCAACTTCCAAAGTTCAAAGGCTTTACTCACAGAGTGCTCCATATTTCTTTTCTAACTGTTGGTCTTGAAAATCATTTTCAATCGTGGCATAGACTTGGAGGTCAGTATTCGATAAAGATTAGTCAAAATAAGTCACAGACTAAAGTTTCAGATGTGTTCTTTACTTTGAAATTGAACTTTTTGATAACCCCATTTCATATTATGTTGTGATGATGTATTCATGCTTAGGCCTTGTTGCACCTTAACATGAGTTAAGATCAGCAAAGGAACTAAAGGATACACAACACTCACACATATTCATTATAGCTGAAGAATATTATATTGGTTGAAAGGATAAACTCAACATGTTTTTTTGTAATTATCTTTCAAGACTTGACCCAGTTGGTAAAGTCCTGATTACTTGTCTACAAATGGCTCATGTGAGTATCTGTCAAGTTTGCCACTAAGCTGTAATGTGGTCAATAATGCAGTATTCATATCTGCATGTTAATTTATTCAAAAATAATAACTCATCTGTTCCAAGCTGATCATTATTACAGAGCTAGTGCGGCCCATTTCATTGCCAAGAAATGCTTGCATGCGTGAGACCCTCCCTCACATTGTTAAAATGAGAAGCCAACTATTAGTCAAACATGAATTCCTAATTAAGTGGAACATATTTTTTTAATGCTTTTGATTATGCTCTCCACTGCTTCTTGTCAGCTGCAAATAATTCTGATAATTTGGTGGTGCATCGTTATTCTATTTTAATTATATGATATGATGAACTCCAGCTCTGCAGCTGAGTCACACATCCATAATTCTACTTTAACTACATCCCAAATACCTGCCACTGTGCTCTCAGTAAGTCCATGAAACTCATTTATGTGTATTTCGCTTTTCCAGGGTCTCTGTAAAATATTGCTAATAAAGCCCCCAAATGGTGAGATAATTGTTCTTGGAACAAACAAAATTTAAGAGCAGAGGGAGCGAGAATGAAAGGAGCACAAAGGTAAATCTAAAGCAGATTTGTGTGTTTTTTTTGTGACTGTTTTTAAGTATAAATAAAACTTCTCTCGAGATGATATAAAAATGACTCAATTATCTGAAGACCTTGCAGGCATATTGTGCTGTTCTGTAAGGCTTGTCTCTGTGCACACACACACACACACACACACACGCACACACACACTGAAGGTGCTTTGGAAAATGATAGCAGCTTACTAACCAATGATTATCATTTAATATATCTTGTGGGAGTGAGTTTCTTTGTGATTTTCGTTTTGTGAAGTTTCATAGCTTCCTGCTTTATATTTGCTCCACCTGTGCTGAGGCCTGCTCTTTGCCAGTTTTTACGTCAGCAGCTGCTTGCTTGCAGTAAACGGGCAGGGCAAACAAAATTACTGCTTCTGTGGGAATTACAAAGGCACTGGTACAGGTTGTAAACTTGGACTGGCAGAGGTAGAATATGCATTTGTTCATGTTCATGCCACACACAGTTAATATTGTAATGTTGTTGTGGTAGGTTATTAAAACAATAGAACAGCGTCATCAAAATAAATACGCAAAGCAAAACACTTATAAAAAAATGACCACATTAAGGTATTTTTCTCAACTATGACTACAAACTTGACTGCTCATTAGTGAACTGTACTGGAAGGGACAGAGCGGCTGTACTTCCTGAGGAGGCTGCGTTCGTTTAACATTTTTGGAACACTTCTGCAAATGTTCAGTGCATGGTAGCAAATATCCTCTTCTACACCATGGTGTGCTGGGTGAGCAGCACATCCAAGAAGGACTCATCCAGGCTGGAGAAAGTGATCAGGCGAGCTGGGTCTGTGGTCCATGAAGCTGGACTCTCTAATGATGGTGCCAGAGACCAGAAAACTAGATAAACTGCTGGACGTTTTAGACGATGTCAGTCACCCTCTGCATACCATAATCACAACCAGAGGATCCTGTTCAGCTCAAGCCTGCTCCTTCCCAAGAGCAGGACAAACAGACTGAGAAACTCTTTTGTCCTTCAGGCCATCTGACTGTACAATTCCTCACTCTGGGGGGAAGAGGAGTAAGGACAACTGAAGACAACAAGGAGCAGTACCCAGCCATTATAGACACATTTTTATTTTTATTTTTGTTTATATTGGTCTTTTTTAGAAAAATCTTATCTGCTGTACAAAAATTGCTACTGGAATGAGGGAGTCTTCCAAAGGGATTAGTAAAGTTCATTTTAATGAAATAAAATGAAACATCTAACTGTGTATAGTTAATTTATTTGTGTATAGTACATTTTGAGTGTCTGTACAGAACTTTGTTATTACTATATTTTTTTTTAAATAAAAAACTACATTTTTATTTCATCACATTTTAAAGGCAAATATTGTGGATTTTCTTTCTTTTGCTGCTGTCCATCCATATGTTAGTTGTAGTCTTAGAAAGTTCATTATGTCTATGGGAATAAGCACATATGCTAGTCGGTTATGTTTCTCATTTGTATAGAAAGAAGAGTAAACATTTTGGCACTGGCATCAGCCTCGACCTGTGACATAACACTCTAAATTTGGGCTTAATGATATGGACAAAGTTTCATATCCCAATATTCATGCCAGATATCTCGATGTCGATATGACACAATATGACTACTGAGGCAGCCACAAATGACTATTTTTGCGATTAGTTGACTAAGTGCATCATGCATGAACTGTAGCGTACCACACCACCATGCAGCTGGTGGCCCAAAGTGCTCATAATGAACAGACCTGGCAACTATGGCATAGTTGTGCATGTGCCACATGCGTGAATGTGTTTGGGGGTATGCTGGGTTGATTCCTGCGGGCATCATAACCAGAAAACGGGTGAAGAAAGGACAAACTACCTACCACACCCATGTCTTGCTTTGTGGTGGGCAGCTTTGTGATGATCATGTGGGATTCACACAAGTAGAAGAGTAAGTTCAAAGTCACTTTTAATGAGCGGACTTGGCAACACAATAACTGTTGTCATAGTCTGCGAACAACCTGCTCCCTCATGCTTTCTGCTTCCTACATGGCTGTAGTAATGACCATTGTTCTGGTAGATGCACAATAGTAAAACACTAAAATCAGGCACATTATCGGGGACAGCTTTATATGGGGATGGGTCATCCAAAACAGGGACTGTCCCCGGAAATCTGGGATGTCTGATCACCATACTGTTGATGCTAATGTTAATAGCGAACTAGCCAGTTAGCTTATCTAGACGACTGTCCCTCTTTGTCAGAAATTAAATCAACCACGACATGCTTCCTTTTCAGCTGCTTATGCATCACCGTCATACTGCCATGGAAGGCAAGTTCCACCTTGTAGATTTTGCATTGCACATTATTCACTTTTGTTTTGGTAAAATGCTCCCAAAGTCTTGATTTACATCGCCAGACAGTGATGATACTGTTTACTCTCTCTTCCGGTGACATCACAGCTGACTCAGATTGCCACTACTGCACGTGTGTCAAGCGGTGCATTCAAGGGCAATCGTAGAATGAATTTTATTGTGACTTCCAGAGCTGTACATGCAGGGCAAGCGAGGGGGAAATCTATGTTGTTTATATCATTCCTTTTTCAATTTTAATATCTTGAATGCTCATGTCTTAATATAGATATAACAATATATCTTTCAGCCCTACTCTAACTAGACGAGTCGGATTAGTTTCCACTTTAATGTCAGAGGTTACAGCAGTCGACGTAACCCTTCTTGATTTGGATAGATTGGTGATGAAGAGATTTTTGTAAATGTGACACTATTACAAAAGTTGAATGATCTTCCACTGAGAACTCAGAGCATGTCAACAAAAAGTGGCTGACTCAGGGGGATGATGCTGCTGAACTAGTTGAAATGAAAATGGTAAAAATGGAGGTCATGGACATTAAAGCAGTCATTATGGTTTATGTAAACAATCTGATTATTCAAAAAACAATATCTAGAAATCCTAAATAAGAGTTCAAAAACAATGGCCATTAATTTTTCAATCAACTGTGCTGTGTTTTTGTTGGATTAAAGAGACAAAACAAATAAGTAAAATTGTTTTAACATTCATTTTCTTCAAAATAGCTGATAGAGTATCTCATAGGAGACAGAAGACAGGTTGAGGATAGTGTCGCATTCCAAAACAAATGCATTATCACCTTTTCTAAATATTGAAATGTAAACAAAGATGAGACATCTTCAATCATATCTCTCGACACCTCAGATAATCTGTCTTCTGTAATCACACTTGTGCATCTGGGCCACTAAGAAAACAATCAGTTATCTGTCAATCTTTTAAGTCTATTTCCACACTGTATCTTTGCTTTCTTTTTCCCCAACAGCAAACCATTCTTTGACGCCTGCTTTAGTGCTTTTATAAACAATGCCTGTGGCCCAAATAAGAAAGTGACAGAATAAAATCACTTAATCCCCCAAATAAAGGGATAAGTCAGATACTTTAAGTGGCCTAAGACTGGAGGCTTTAGGCCATCGGGCCTGGCAGAGGGATTCTGAGGGTTACCTTAGCGTTCTCGGCCCTGGAGCCTTCTCACCATAAATCTGCTCTTTAAAATGTAACACCCCGCTGTAACCCCCCTCCTCCAGCTCTTCCATCTCTCATTACCCAAGCTGTGGTTTAATACCTGTCTGTACTTGCTTTTCATTTTGTGCTATTTTTAAGAGCACAGCTCCTGTTTGTTGTCATGCTGCACAACGTTTAGGGACATAGCCTGGAAAAACAGTCAGCGAGATGGCTCTTGCTCCAAGAGTTGACAGATTTATGCTAGTTAAATATGATTTACAGGTACTGGCACTCGGTGGTAAGATTTGAAGAGCACGATGAGTCCTTTGCAACATGCTTTGAAGGAATGGGAAAGAACAACAAACGCATCAAAACTGAGATAATGAGTGAATAGCTGGCCTAGATTTCACAGTATCATGTAAAGTACGTAAAAATAAATTACTACGTGCCATTTCTCGCTTGTTTAAGTAGCCAGTTTCATTTTAGGACAGCTACGCCACATTTTATCAGTCATTCAACGGACAAGCTGTGATATTGAAATGAAACATTCTTTACCCCTGAAAGATAAAAGAGCCCTACCTCCACCCACTGCCTTCCCCTCTTTTTCTGCATTGTACTTCTGTAATTGGAGGTGCCATAATTAAATCAATTCAGTGGTGAGAACAGATTTCCCATCATGTTACCAGTTTCCTTTGGAAGTGGCCGCCACATGAAGACGTCTAAAAATACCCCTCTTTCATGCATCATCAATATCTTCATTACATGAAAGATGGGCGTCAGGTTGTATTTGCTGTTTTTGTTTAATGTTACTTGACAGGGTAGCATCTTGCCTGTGTCTGTGACACACTGCTGTTTTGTCTACTCTGTAATTCCACTTTTGCAGACATGTGGGAAAGCAGTTTTAAAACCACACAGTGAAGCAAGTCCTGATAAAGCTTGGAACAGAAATAAAGCGCCTTTGTCAAAGCAAATCATAGCACAGAAAAGCGACACATTTTCACATACATTATCATCTTTTTGTTTGTGTTAGATTTCAAAATCTTGTTCAAACATAGAATTGACAGAAGAATTGCACACTTTTCAACATAAAGCCACAGTAAAAAGTGATGTCTTTGTGATGACCTGAAAAGCTGATGTATTATGTGAGGTACAGCTTTTTTTGCATCATTGGTTGTTTATTCTAGTTCTTAAGAACAGCGACTTTCAAGAAATCATTTTTGCATATGTCCAAAATTATCATAAGAACTGTCATTTACTTTTTCATCTTTCATCTCATAGAGAGTGTGCTTGGACACCAATTTTCCACCAGACCACACCTCCTCAGACAGATGGAGGCTTTATTAAAAACACTTTGCTACTGCAAGACATACTGATCCTTATATAGCATGAAGTGTGCAGTATGCTAACATTACTGAAATCAGCAGCATCCAAAAAATATCTAGATGCTATACTACTTAAGGGAAAAATTTGCTCTATGCATCCAACCAGTCTACTTATTTCTTCATTTCCCACAATACAAAGCCCCAGCACAGTTGGGGTTCGCCATTGCAGTCAGGCAGTCAGCAGCAGTTTAATCATGACAACAGCCATAACATTAGCACCAATGCCAGTACATTTATAAAGTGAGAATGGTAATTAGATCTATTTTTTGGTAGAGTACATGTTTCACATTTTAAGTGGTGGATTTTTTTAAAATCAAAGTGAATTACTTCAAATACTTATTTGTTCAGTCCATAAACGGATACAAGCCATGGTAGGCTTTTATACTAGGCAGCTTATTATTTTGTTTTTCAAGACTATATGGGTTGAGGAGGGGAAACAGATAACTTTTGTGTATGTTTTTACAAAAGAATAACTACATTGGCATTTAGAATTTAAATCTATATTCACAGAATTAGTTGCCCTGGCTCATGGTCCAGTGCAGTAGGCAGTAGTAATGCCACCTATTGGGGTAGTTACCATCTACCGCAAAACAGAAAGAGGAAAAGAAAAGAATTGGATGGGTCAAGCACACTTCAAAATATGAGCCATTGGCAGTCATACTGCACATAGTTCTACTTAACACAGTATGCAGTATTTAGTGCTAGCAACATGTACTTGTATTATGTGGTAGGCAGTTTCAAACAGTCAGCGTGTTAAAATATTCTGAGGTTGGAGTTATAATATGTTTAGTACATAACAAAAAGATTTCCGATGATGTGCATGCAGATGTTGATGCAGTCTGTCCAGCATACTTCGCACACGTATTAGAAAAGCAGAAAAAAAATCCATAAGGTCAATTTTTTAAAATGTGAATGCAAAGGATATCATCCTGTCAGGTCCTGTAGGTGTATATGAAGATTTAAATAATCAATTACATTACTTTTTATATTTAATGCTCATATGTTCATCATATCTTTTAATCCTTAGTGTTGCTGTGAGCATGCTTAAGTGAAATATACATTTAATCTGAGTATTAACTCATGCAATGTTATATGTTTTCAGTGGTTCAAAAATGAGAGAATTTTAACTGAACACAACAATAAAATCTGCCTTATAAACAACAGTATGCCTACACTGCGTCTGAATGAAATGAGAGCTGAGGCTTTGATTGGTTCATTCTAAAAGACCCAAAATGAACCAATCAAAGCACATGATTCATCCTCTTTGCACTCTCCTTCCTGCTTTCAATAAGGTCGTGTGCAAAGTACAGACAAACACAACCCAAACAGATGTGTGCCAAGCACTTTCAGACAGGGGTCCAAAATGTCCCTTTATTTATTTTAATTCTGGAAAGCAGCAGTGTAGCAACAGACTTGTTTCATCAAAACAGTGTTTAATGATATTTTCATTGGGTAAAAAGACTCCCATATGCTGTTGCATTTCCTGCATATGCTCCAATGCAAAGTACCAGAATGATCACTTTAAGCCTTTAGCTAACAATTAATGGAGATATGATGTGATGCATACTTCCTTTTTACATGACATGTCTCTTCCTGATGCACAGCAACTCACTGATCTTAAACATATGATGTATATGTATATGAGGCTTTAAAATCTCAACAACAGCACAGACTGGTAGCTATCTTTCACGACAGATGTTTACTCTTTTCTCCAGTTTGTCCCAGCCGAGCTATGAATATTTAACAGCTCAAACTGTTGACTGAGCATTTTCTGAATGAATGTGGCGCTCTCCCACGTGTCCTGTACTCTACACCGCTGCTCTCATGTGCATCCACAGAGGAACTTGATAACTTCAAATAATTTAGCACTTCAGAGAGCGAAGCCACCTCACAGGAACAGAGAAGATCATCTCCTTGTATTTTAAATGCATCTGTGTGACAGATCACATTCCAACGGCATTATGAGCAGAGGAAAACACAATGCTGCATTTTGATTTAAGTCTAGCCTAATTATTATTTGGTGGTAGTCGGGGCAATTGATTCAGTTTTTCTTTTTTTTTTTGTCTTTAGGCTGTGTACCATTTTCCCAAGATACACACTACAAAGTGAATTCCTACTGTGTTCTGGGACACAGTGGTGAGACACAGGGATGTCCACAGGCATAGGCCTTAAGTCACACTGTGTGATGCTAACCATCACTATGTATGCCTTTGTTAGCAGTGTGCTAATTACAACACAGCCAGACGATAGGGGGTCAGTTGTCTGCGTGTGTTGACATCTCCAAACTATAATGAATGAATGTCTTTACACATAAAGTCCTATTATTTCATTTTCACACAGAACCTTAACACCAATGCTGTTCTTTTCCTTTCCCCTCACTTTTCGCTCCTCTCGCCTCCACTCTTCCATCTGTACCCTCCATATGAAAGGGAATAGTTGAGCAGGCCTGACAAAGGGCGGCACAGAGGAGGCAGAGGTGCTGAGGGAGGCTGAGCACTGCTGCAAGGGATTCTTATCTGTTTGTGTGTATATGTGTGTGAGGGAGAGCCCTTGTATGCATGTGAGTTGACTTAAATACTGCATAAAGGAAATATTTTATCTATAAACCTGCACTTCATTTAAAACTTGATATAATTAAAAAATATGCATCTAAAGTAAAGTTTTTTATTCGCATAAATACTAAGTCTGGCTTAGTGCCTCACCTTTAACTTCAGAATTCCTAAAGTGAACTTAATGTTAGTACAGTGTACATCTATGCCTAAAGTGTCCAATGGAAACCCAGCCTCACAGTAGTATCATATATCTTGTATCATACAAGACAAGACAATATTTGGTGGACATTGTACAATATGTTCACATACATGTATATTGTGAACTAATACAATTTGATACAATACAAAACGCAACATTAAAAATACGGTATAGTAGGATACAAAATGATATGATCCTAATATAGTAAATAATATACTATAATATTATATAATTGCATTTAATGATTTCATTATATTTGTTTTATGCTGTATGATTCAAAATCCATATATGACCTAAAGATGATAGAAAATACCATACATTACAGTAGACAGTGTTATCAAACTATATGCCATGATTCAATATAACATGTTTGGATGTGAAGCAATGATGCAATACAAAACAGTGTAATATGATGCTATGGTGTGTGGGACAGTATCATGGTCATATTACAAAGCGTTACAATGTAATAGGGTTTGATGAAATATACAATACAAAACAATACAATGTATAGGTCAGTAATACACAGCATGATACAGTTTAAAATGACAACATGCCACACAGTCACATATAATATAGCACTGTACTATGCAATAATACTCTACTGTATAATATAATACAATTCAGTACAATATAATTCAATAGAATACAGTGCAGTACAATATTTTACTTTACCATACAATACGGCACTGGAACTTTATCATATTGCACAATACAATTGTTTGTGTTATGTTGAAACATGAATCAATATGGTAGTTTTGGAAAATGACTTTCTACAATATCAGAAGTTATGATGTGATAAAAGGCAGTATAATGCATCACAATATCACAGTATAAGAAAGTAAAAAATGTGGTATAATAGGTAATAAGGTATAATGACAATATAATAATATGGTATAATAAGGTATGAATTTATCATATTACACAATCAAATACAATGCAATAGAGGAAAATAAAATTCATTACCCTACATTATAACAGTATTTAATACCATGCAATCT
This sequence comes from Scarus forsteni, assembly GCA_036419115.1. NCBI lineage: Eukaryota > Metazoa > Chordata > Actinopteri > Labriformes > Labridae > Scarus > Scarus forsteni. The sequence goes on from JAZDUH010000049.1 coordinate 2,548,255, forward strand.
GAAATAGTACAGTATTATACAGAATGATGCGATACAGTGATACAATGCAATACCACACTGTTTGATATATCACAGTACAATATTGTTTTATACAGTATGATCATAAGATTTGACACAATAAGATACCAAACAATGACATGCTCTATTGTCCAAATGGGAAAATTAGTCTTTGATAAAATACGGTTTATACTCAGATGTCTCCAATATGAGTAATATTATTAAGTGTTATCAGAAGCAGATTTTTTCAACGTTATTAGCATGTCAGCGACAGTGCCATCTCATGTGAAAGTTAAACATTTTGGAAACTTGATTTTGTTTGTTAAATTTTGAAATCTTTAGACTGATCTGTTTTTAGGTCAGCCCAGACGGGACCAGCACCATGCCCCTCACGCCTCTCCGACCGAGCCCGCCTGGCCCTCCGCATGATGCCGTCCGAGCTGGGCCTTCGGTTGCCTTGGCAACAACAGCAGCATGGAAGCTGGCGTGGCTCCGTTCGGCAGCTCGGCCTCATTATGCTGCTGCTGGCTTTGATGTGGTTTGTGAGGCTCTACCTGCATTACTGCAGCCAGTGGCTCTACCTCCAGGCCATCGCAGTTCCTGTCAACAAGTGAGTTTGCTGCCTTTGATATCGCCTCGGACGCACACACACAAACACACACATGCATACACATGGGTGGGGGGCTATATAGATGCACATACACACAAACAGAGCGGAACGTAGACACTTTCTGAGCGTAAACACACACAACTTTGCTGACATAAATCCCTTTACATGGAGGCAGATACATCCATAGATTGCTGAGGCACATAGGCAGATTGCATGCACACATTCACACACACACAGCACAACAAACACACAAATGCAAAGTAAGACTGTGGTAAAATTGGATGTGGAAATGGTAACGACCATATGATGTTCATTGTTTCAGATAGTCTGTTTGCGTGTCTGTGTATGCGTCTTTGCAGACACGTGCACACTGATATGCCCAAATCATCTGCTTGGAATCCCTCCATTAACATCTTAACTAGACACACTCAATATTAACAAACCACTGCTGGGGGAGTTTGTTGATTTCACCACTTGGCTTTTAGTCCCAAAAGGCTACATTATTTGGAAGGAATTTATTGTTATTATTTGGTGCACAGCATTGATTATAAACAGCCATAAGACACCACAGAACTGCTAAATCTCATCTCAATAGCATATGGTGCTGATTTAATTCTTCACAATAAAACACGCTGGCTGCAAACATGCACACAAGCAGGTTTTTATTACAATAACACAGGGCTGCAAACATCATGCATTAAATCATGGAAAGTGAAAGAGGAAGGAGGGAGGACAAAAATGTGGCAGTATGTAAAAAAACAGAGAACGGGGGATGGACTGAGGGGGAGGGGAGAAGGTGAAAAAACAAAAATATGAAAACAGAGGGGGTCAACATAGAATGACAACTTCCACATGTCTGAATCGCCTGCCTTCCCTCCAAGCATTTCTCTCTCCATGCAGTGTTCAGAGCTGCTGGTGCCCAGAGAGAGAGAGAGGCCAAGTGACAGTCAGAGTTGCTGCTGTGGTGACAGACCCCTCTCTCTCCTACTGTCTGTACCATTTTTTTACTCTTGTTTGACCCAACGCTTCTGTCTCTCTTTGTACAAGGACAAACCCTCCCGAGCTCTTGTGTGTTTCAGCCCCCTATGAGCTATTCTTTTGTCCTACTATTTTGATTTTACAAACCCCAATTCCAATGGAGGTGGGGTATTGTGTAAAAGTGTATTCAACTCTTTTTGTAAATAGCTGCATGAGCAAGTTTTCCCACAGTTTAAGAAGTTTCACAAAGGATAATAATTTAGGGGTTTCATCATCTACAGTCCATAACATCATCAAATGATTGAGAAATATCAGCATGTAATCAGCAAGACCATAAACCAACATCATTGTGTAAAAGATTTTACCATGAGGGTTTAGAAACACTTTGGGAAACCATTGTCAAATTTCACAGTTTATTTCTCTGCATAAACAAGTGCAGGTTAAAACTCTACCATGACAAGCAAAAGCCACATATCAACCTGAGCTCATCTGAGATGGACAAACAAAAGGTGCAAACATGTGCAGGTCTGACAAGTCCACATTTCATATTGTTTATGGAAATCATGTAAAATATGTCCTCCAGAGTTACGAGTAAAAAAAAGAACCATTCAAGTTGTTCAAAAGTATATATGATAATGTGGGAGTGTATTAGTACCCACGGCATGGGTAACTTGCACATCTGTGAAGGCACCACCAATATTGAAACTTACATAAAGGTTTTGAAACAACATATGCTGCCATCCAAGCAATGCCCTTGCTTATTCCAGCAGGACAATGCCAAGCCACGTTCTGCACGTGTTACAACAGTGTGGCTTTAAAGAGTGGAGGTACTAGACTGGTCTGCAGTCCAGACCTGTCCCTCTGAAATGTGTGTCTTATGAGGCACAAAATATGACATCAGGGACCCAGGACTGTTGAGCAACTCAATGTACGTCAAACAAGAATGGAAAAGAATTCCACCTCCAAAGTTCCAACAATTAGTTTCCTTTGTTTGAAATGCTTTTTGAGTGCTGTTAAAAAGAAAGGTGATACAATTCAGTGTTAGACAAGTGCCTGTCCCAGCTTTTCTCAATGTGTCGTAGGTATTAAATTCAAATGTAATGAATATTTGCAAAAGGTTTTGGGTTGAACATAAGATACCTTGTCTTTGTAGTGTATTTAATTGAATATAGGTCAGAAATCATTGTAGTCTGTTTTTATTTATGTTTTGCACAATATTCAAACTTCATTGGAATTGGGATTTGTAGAAAAACAACATGCATGGTTGCTTTACATAGATCTCCCTTTGATGCCAATCAATATACAATGTATGTACACTATAAATGCAAAATATGAAAATTGGGTGAAGAAAAACTACATAGAAAAACTACCAACAGACAAGTAAAAATAATTAAGTTTAAAATTGTATTTTTATTGTTATTTACACACAATTGCCAAGTTAGTTTCCATGTAATTTATCAATTAAAACCTACATTTTCTAATGTTTATGAATAGTTAAACATAGAGCGGGTATTAAACACATAAATGTTCAGAAATGTGATGAACTGATGGGTTAGCTTGTTTTAAGTTTACTCCAATGAAAAACAGGTATATGATGATAGATCAATCTCTAAAATAGGTTTGCTTTATGAAGAACTAATTTGTTGATGTAGTTATATCATTTTTAAGTGCAATGAACAGAAAAAGGAAGACAAAATAAGTTAATAAATTAGAAGATGAAATGCAGGTGAAGTTTTTTTTGTTGTTGTTCAATAATTAACCAGTATAATCACTGTTGGAGAGTGGGAAGACCAGCACCAGAAATACAGCAAGGATTACAGCAAGTCAGATCTTTATATTTGACAAATATAAGTAACTAATTTGGCAGAAACTGTATAGATAAATGAGATATCAGAAGTTTTAGTCATTGATAAAATTATTTGTTACTGATTTCAGTGAATATAACAGTCGTTTGGATTGACTTTCCAAGATATACACGGTGATAACCCTTAACATGTTATTCTCTCGAATATGCTATAAAGCCATTTCAGTATTATTTTTCATTAAAGTTTGTAAGAAAAAATAACTCTTCAGGTAAATCAGTCAGGTTTTTTTTTCTCTGTTTTCCATCTGGACTCCCACAGAATTACATGTTATGAAGATCTTTCTCTGATACAACACCAATGGACCTCTACTGTCAGATTAATGGACAGGATCTGAGAGACGCTTGACTCTTGGAGCAAATCAGATGGAAATTAATGAGCAAAAACTGGACCCTTCCTCTCCCACTACTGAATCTACCTCCTCCTGACTGATGGGAAGATTAGGAAACTCATGAGGCTTGCTGTAAACAGGGAGCTTAACTTACTATATAGGGGGCTTAAAATCTCTTTCAAGTTTCTACCTGATTCGCCTGAACACAGATGTAGTTACTGTTATGATTACTTTTTAGTTTTACCTTTATTTTGCTTTACTTTGGATTTCACAACCCTCTCGGGAAATTTTAGTTTCAAATAAATGACATGTGACAAATCAGTGATGCTGCTCATCCAGGAAAACCACAAAATATAATGTTAATTGTCATCAAACTAATTAAACATGATTGAATCAACCACCAACGAGCTAACATGGAGTGTGAATCGCTTGAACCAGTTGCCCTTGAGCAGCAACGCATCACAAACACAAATATGGCACACACTCACACATGCATGCACACACACAGCCTTCACACTCAGCCTGCCCACATACATACAACCAGCCTGTGTTTTCTCCACCACAAGATTCCAGTTTCATGCCCACACGGTGGACCTGGTGTACCAGGGTTCCCTGCTCCACACCCGGGAGGAGCTGGCGATGGTTGTGGTGGGTCCCCTGACCTTGAACGCAGTAACGTTCCTGCTGGTTCTGATCAGATGGGGCTGTCAACAGATATTTGGCTCACTCCCTTCCTTCACGTCAAAGTTTATCATGGCTCAGGGAGTGTGGACAGTCCTCGACCCCCTGGCAGTCTTTGCAGTGGACGCCGTCCTGGGGGTAAGTCACTTAAAAATAACTTGGACACTTGTGCACTTTAAATAGGAGTTCACTTTATCTTGGCAAAGTGACTTTAGATTACAAAAATGGGGGAGGGGAGAGGGTGAGAAAAAAAGTGCAAGGTTAGATGGGTGTCATTTTTGGCAGAAAGGACGACCAAAGTGATTTGACTGTTCAAACCCTGTATTGCTTGGCAACAGATCAGTCCTTGATGATTCTGTAATTGGTTTTCTTATAAAACTGTGTTTGTAGAAACCTTCCAAAGCCTTTGTCATATGCATTGTTGAAAAAAGCTATTTTAAGGACATAGAGTGAGAGAAACACAAGCTGACCTCCGTGTGACAAACAGTCCTGAAGCCATCATATGATCTTCCTCTGATCAATCTCTGTCTTGTGCAGGAGCATCCACATATTTCAAATGTCCAGTCTTATACATCCAACATGTCTTTTTCCTCTGTTTTATTTCAATCTTTATTTCTTCAGCGTCTTGCCTACAGCCCCGACATACCAGTGGGTGACGCAGCCAAGCTCTACTGGCACTTCTATCGAACTGACCAATCAGGTGCAGCCGGAGTGATCATCACTATGTTCCTGTATGGAGTCCTTTTTCTCCTCTCCATCACCATCCTGTCCATTTACCTGCTTCGGTAAGAGGCATGGAAATCTGATAAGTTTTCTTTATTTTGAGTGACTATGGTTGTATTTGGTTGGTATATACCGTACAAATTAACCTGATTTTGCACTGTGCTTTCTTGTCACCTGACTACTGTAACTGCTATATGATGCTAGAGACTGAGAAGGGCATCTTGACCTCTTCTTTATTTTGCTTTCCATAAATTGTTGATATTAACACTTACTGGCTATCAGGCCCTGAAATTTCCTGTTTTGGATTTATTTTATTTTTATATTGACATATCCATATCATCAAAAATATATAAAGAATCGTAAGTATTTCGAGCAAGACCTACAATAGAGGTCTTTTTGATCAAATGCATTCAATGGTGTGATTCAGTTTTCCAGTTTTTCCTGTGCCTAATGAGACAAAGCACTACTACCAATCAGTAATATTTATTTTTTTGCTGTTTCTCAGAGCCATTACAAACCTAAAATCTAGTTCAACCTTAACTTCAAGCTTGATCCAAAAAGAACCAACAGGAATAGTTTTTAGTTTTTTCATGGTGAGGGGGATACATTATATTCTATTACAAGTTTCACTAATCATTCAACAGCATGACAAATGATGCACTCGAACTGAAAAGACATTTTTAAATGATTTTCTTCCCATTCTTTGTGATTTCTTCTTTAATTTCATGCAGATCAGATCAAATGTTGAACAATTATGGAAGGGATGTGTAACTTAAGTATTAAAAATGGGATTTAAATTACATTAAGATGCCTACAAATTATTACATCCCAAGACTAAAAGGTATATATTCTTTATTTTAACAAAGAGAATCAGGGAATGTGCCCAAGTATTGATGGAGAATAACTTCTTTATGATCATACTGATAGGTTCTATAACAGTACATTAAGCCTAATAAACAAATGATAAAATCAAGCTGTTTCCCCTTTTATTGATTATTAAATACCACAAAATTACAGACCAAATTAGCCTTACATATCTTACTTTCCTTGTCCTTATATGTAGTATGTATTATTTATTATGCATGTTTGATTAATGAGCCATCAAATTGTTCACCACGAGGTGTCCATGTGTACTAGCTACACACAACCGTACAAGTTCATACACATATAAGCTTTCTGACAAAGCAATGGGAGCAATATGGGATCAAGTGTTTTTTCCGACGACACATGAAAGTCAGAAGATGGAACTGAACTTTTGACCACAAAAGTGAAGAACACTAACTATAAAAAGAGTAACTATTGATCAACCGGAATAATGTCAAGAATTCTGTCAAATGAAACATATAAAAGATGCTGTTGAAAAATGAAGCCTTGCAAAAAGGGCAAAACAACGTGTTATTTAAAGTTCCAAAGCCTTGAAATTCTCATTTAAAACCATGTTAAATGCCTTCTGTAAAGCAGGAAAGTCCAGAAGCCAAGTTGATATTGCTAGCCAGTAAGGCATTCTTTGTGGATTATTTAAACTTTTTTTTGCAAACAAATGTGCTTCAAAACAACACAATCCATTTACCATTGTGTCGTTACCATTTAAGTTAACAAAAAACAGACTTCCAAGTTGTTTGACGCAGAACTCGAGTAAAATTTTAACTTAATTATAAAACTAACCTTAATAAATGTGGTGAACCACATTGTCACAAAATCATTACAAAACAATGATGAGGGGTTTAGCTAATACCCATGACAAGAATAGCTAAGATAAAAGATTAGAATGATGAACAGCAAAGATTTCTTTTAAGCAAAGCAGCTGTGAACAGCTCCAAAGTTTCAACAAGCCAGTGCATTCTTACTCCTGTTCCTCTCATTTGTTCCTGTCTTTTACCAAGTATCTCCATCCTTGCAGGTAAGGAGCCTGATACACTCAAACTTGTGGATTTCACTGTTTAGGAAGTGTTAAAATGAGACATTCCACCAGGACAGTCAGCCAAGTAAGAGGGAGACCCTTCCTGAAACACAGGCCCTAAAACAGCTTTTAGTTCTCAAACACCGGTTTAGAAATAACTCTAAACCATCCACCCCCGCAGCTGCGTTCTGTGTTCCACCCCAACCACCATCTCTTTCCCTCTTCTGTCCACAGTAAACGCACAAAAAACAAGACAAAACGAAAACAAATGTTGATCTAATCCTTCTTGATTTTGAAGTCGCATGGAATTACTTATACAGTTATGCATCAGCCTCACACATCTGCATGGACACATTCACTGTGAATTATCAGACGCGAAAAGAGACTTAAACATCCACCACACGGTTGCTGTTTTTTGAAGGCACCACGCTCTGTCTTTGGTGGGAATGTTGAAAGCGTTTCTAATTCAAAAGTTAGATGTGTTTTGATATACCGTGAACATATAACCCCCTTACATTATCCGATTAGGCTGAGTGTTTTGCATGGTAGGTATCACTGCAGGTTTCATACATATTGAAATGGACTGCATATACATGGTGGCAGGCATCCTAATGCACTATGTGTTCCACTCATGTCTTGCAGATTGAGGTCAGCCATGCTGAAACATGCTTTAGCTCATTTTATTTGACATTTCAGCTTATTGCAATGTTTGAAAATCCTTGATCTCTTTTGTAAAGCTATTAAAGCTTTAAGGTCTGAGATTAAGAAAAAATGCTTGAAGAGTGAAACTCCTATAAATGAGTGTTTCATCAGATGCAGCTCCTTTTTCATTGATTTAACAATGAAAGAAGTAGAAACTGCTTTGTAATGAAAGCAACCTTTACATACACACCACACTGACTTCACCTTTCAAGCATAAAAACTACCTTGTACTTTTAGGTATTATAAAGACATTAAACAGCATTGATGTCCAAATGTTTAAAAAATGCAGCAAATTAGTGACCAATATATCACAGTCTTCATCCAAGGTGTGTTCACCCACCCTCATATATGACCAAATTCCATTAAGGGCTCAAAATGTAAGAAAGCCCTTATTGAATTAATCAGTTCGAGATTGTTCGCCACGAAGAGAGTGCCATCTAATTTCAGTAAGCGGGACGCTTATCGGGCCCTGGCTAAATGGACAATATTAAAACAGCAGCCGGGAATAATGACTTCTGCCACTCAGCCGCCACACTGGTTTGTATTGAATGTAGGCCATGAGGCTGAAGCAAGGCTGATAATTTTATGGGTTACAGTTTCCTATTGGCTGCAAGGAAGGGGCTCTGACACAGAGCGTGACCTATTTCTTAAAAAATGCCCGAGGCTATATGTATAGATAGAATGGACTGTTATCCTTTTTTAATTACATTTTAGGCAGCCTTTATTCACTGGCAGTAAAAATACACATCAGAGATGTGTTATACACCTCTGTCCTCTTTGAAAATTTAATAAACAGCAGAAAGAATGAAGAGTCACTGAGACTGGTTTAGCTACATCTAAATTATCACACAAGGCTACAAGCTAATTCTGTATTCACATACAAAATGAACATTTTCTTCTGCGTCTGTGCGAGTTTTTGTTTGCCTATGTATTGAGGACAAAACTGTTAAGGTGTATGTTTACACCATACAGTATGTATTTGCTGTGTGTATGTTTATAGTTGATTAACTTTTCTTGAAGTCAACTGCACAAGTGTGATAATAATAATCCCAGTTCCCCTTATTTTTTCTAACTGGGTATGGGACTCACATACGAGTGACTATGCATGTAATTTCCTCACATTTCACTTAATCCTCCTATGCAAAGGACCAAAACACCAGGCACCTGGTACCTACAGTTGAAAGAGACAGACAAAAAAAAGATGTCAATCATCTGTGAGTGGTGAGAATAGTGTTAACTGAACTATCACCCCAACATGTTTTTTGTTAATATTATTACACAGAGAACTAACCAACTAAACAGAAGTTTTTTTCTTGCCACTGTTACTGTAAGTCCCTCCTGTGATGCACTGCACTGTAGATTGGCCCACTGCTGCCCTTGTGGTGGCTTAATGTTGGGTTTGGATGTATGTATATGTATTTATGATTATGGCTTCAGCAAGCACTACTGTGAAATGTCTTGAGCTAACATTTTTATGGTACTGTACAGCATAAAGATTGATTGAGTAATAACTAATAATTCCTGGATTGTTAAAAGCATCCAAAGGCAGGAATCGGGTTTAATATTGACTTTGTAATATTGACTTTATAAGCTTATTAGATGATCATTTTTCTTTTTGTGAGGCTAGATGTGAGTGTTAATGGCAGTTTTTATTATCATAAGTTATGGCAAATTGCAATTAAACAATAATATCCTGTAATTGTATGTATGACAGATCTTATCCTGCTACCTCTTCTACCTCAAATAGCTTTACCTATTTTGACAATTTCTATGTTAGTAACTTGTCAGGAGACTTGAGAGACTTATAGTTGCTGCCCAGAGACTTTAGACTTCAATTGAACTTACCCTTAAAGACTTGAGGCTTGACTTGAACAATAAATGAACTATGCACATCTTTGATGACAGTCCACAACTGTTACTGGCTAATACTGATATATATCCTACACAGCAACCTCAGCCAACAATGTGAGAAATAAGCATGAGCTTGAATTTTTCAGAAATGTTGAACTTTGGATTTTGAGAATACCATTGCCTCTCCTTGTAAACACTGTTAATACGACCGATAATAATAATAACAATAATGATAATATAACCCTGATTATTCCTTGCCTTATTCCTTTGGTTTATTCCCATTCAAGGATTAAGGCATGTCAGCATAGGGGTTGAAAGGACTGTCTAGGCTTTTGGAGCTTGCCTCACGTGGCAACTCAGGTGAATGTGCTAATGAGGCCAATCCAAACATGCAAACCTCACAAAAAAGGCCCTGTCTAAAGGAGTCATCAGTCCAAAATCCTTCTTGCTGTGAGACAACAGCACTATCTACTGCATCACCATCACCCTGCTCAGTAATGTCTTATAATTTCTACTGTGTTATTTCACGTTTCACCATCTTGGCCAGATTATCAACCCCAAGTTGTTCCCACTGTTGCACCAGTGCTTGCTTAGTACAAGTCCATCTACCATGCCAAAATTCATGAAGACTGGAAACTTGTAAATCTCTATCTAAGCTGGAAAAAACAAACAAAGATTGTATCCTGAAGCGAAGATTGAAATCTTAAACAGATGACAAAAGTCTTTATTTCTTGTCTTAAAGCAGCAAATCACAACAAAATCTCCTTTAAAATGTAACGATATTTGGCACTATAAGATAAATCAAGATTGATTAGAGCCCTTTTAAGTGATAAAATTAATTCCCTTTAATCAGCTAATAAGTTATAGTGATGTTGCTTTGAATGAGCTCAACTATCTGAATTCTAAAATGTAGTCCTTAAGTCAAACTCTGTCCTTGAGGAGAGACCCTTCATATACTGGAAGCAATGTTGATAGTCTTTATCATCATCCCGATCAAACCCCAAATATATGTAGCACATCACCAACTTGCATCCAGGGCGCTCCCAACACTAAGGCTGGAGACTGTTTTGATGCCAAAAAAACAAAGATGTTGAATTTCTCCAAGAGAGAGACAGCATAAATGAATGAGAAGCACAATTCAAGTGTAGGATGAAAATGAATGCATGCTATTCCTGTGTCTGAGGTCAAGATTCTACAAACATCCCTCTCCCAAGAGCGATGGGGAATGATGCTGGGTTCAAAGCTCCGCACTAGCGTCTTGTATAAAGCCCGGTCTCCTTGATGTTGGTTTTATTTGAGAGTTGATTACCCTCTGACAGGCTAGAATCTCTATGGAAGGGCACAAGGTCTGCTGGTTTTGATGGTCAGCCAAGGCATTTGTTTACAGACATGGTGATTCTTTTTAGGGGTTGGCTGCGTGCACCCTTCTGTGGCAAAGGAAAAATAACACTTTGGTGATGTGCGCTCATCTGGAGGTATGAATCAATACGCCTTTTTGCTGTGCAGAACGTTTGCTTGTGACTCAGGCCCGTCTCTCCAGACACATCTGCAACCAGCACGTCGGTTGCATCTGCCATCTTTGAAGCAGAGCATTAACACTGAAGAGGATCCCAGGATCGGACTCCCACACATTAACAGATGTACAACCACGCAGACACACAGCCAAACACAGACAGCGCTACAGTCAGCCTGTGTTAACAAAGTGCTTCCCACTCACTGCCCAATTTGTTTGATTCCTTTTTGTGCTTTCATTGTGCTGGCATTGAAGTATTATATATTTATAGAGCGTTACACTGCAAACACGCTTTGTGTAATCAATAGAAGTTTCATATGATCTCCCAGCAAGTTGGTATTATTGTCTGTTGACCTGATCTACAAAAGACAGACAATGTAAGAGTAAAAAACTGGACTTGATTCTGTTTGGCACATGTACTTATTCACAATTTGACCCCAGAACTGACCCCAATTTGACCCTGTGTGACCTTTAAAGGGCATAGACAGTGATTCAGCATGAGCTACTGCTACTCCTGCTACCATTTTCTTCTTCTTCTTCTTCTCTTTTCCCTGATCAGATTCCACAACAATGGCCGCATGTTGGACGTTTTTCAGCGGCTCACGGCCAAAGAGGAGACATTCTTCATGCCTGAAGACCTGGAGCTGTCCAATCAGGAGCTGAGCTACATTGTAAAGAAAGCAGAGCAGTGGAGAGGTTTTAATGGGGAAAGACGTAAGGTGAGTCCACCGCTGAATGTATGATAAATGGACGACACATGAGCGGATGAAGAGTGAACGCAAAAGATTTAGAGCTCCCCCTACTGACTGACTGGAGTACCGTTTGTTGATCCGCCTTCTCCGTGCTAACAATCGGAAAATAGAATACTTGGAAATTAAACACAGGCGAATTACTTTTAAAACACTGTCTCTGTCACTTTAAACAGTCCTCTTAAAGTGATTTAACAAAACTTTAACGAAACTTTCTATAAGCCAGTGCACTAGCTTCCACAGCTCCACCAGTCAGCCATCTTCAACTAAATTACTGGCTACTAGTGAAGGCTCCAAAGGATATTACTAGAGTATTTTGTCAGTGTTATTATGAAAGAAAATGGACACATACCATCCATATTTCTTTGCGGTCTCAATGCACACAGCATCCCATCCCGTCTCACTAGACAACGGTTCTCTCCTCAATCCATGTTTATTGAGTTAATGGATGCTTTTCAAATGAGAAAATAAGTGAAATATAACATTTAATTCCTTGATTTTCCCTGAAAGTATGGAAATTACTGCTTGTTGTCTGGAACTCGAGGAAGGTCTCGACATCCTCGAATGAATGGGATACAATGGTAGACATAAAGCAATTACACTCTTTACCCCACTTTATTTGGTCACTTTGAAGACGATATAATACCCAAAAAAGGTATGTAGCATACTCTCATTTTATGTCATTACATTTTCTTTAGTTACATTTGAGAAAGCTGAGGATTCATCTCAGAGGTCTTTAGCTTCGTTCTAATTAGTACAGGATAATTACCAAAACAGAATCCCGGCTAGCGGGCTGCCTGATTAGTCTGTGAAAACCAATTTCCAAAGATATTTCATTAAAGTAAGACTGCTCAATCAACACACACACTGGTGTGCATATGCACAAGGTACAACGGGCCATCATTTCACTGAGGACATCTTTCTAGCACGAGTAATAAAGGGGTCCAGTTTGTGTGCATTCAGATTTTCAGAAACTGCTGTTTCTAAATATATACTGGTGCATGTTTGACAGCCTGATGCAGGTTGATAGTGATGACGGGAAGGGCAATGTATTAGCACTAAGCCTACAACCAATGCAAAAATCTTTGCATAGTGATTGAAAATGTGACTTGTTGAGATAAGGGAAATGGAACACAGCGATCAAACTGCAGTCTCCCTGTAATTTATTTTGTTGGGTTTGTTAGTGGCACACATCACTCCGTGTACTCTCTATTCATTAACTCCTATGCTCTTTGCTTGTACAAGGTCACAGCTGCCAAGGGTAAAAATAAAACTAGTCAAAAAAAGTCTGTCTCTCATGAAGTTGGACAGTCGGTATTTGAAATCATGCCATTTTTTGTCTCCACGGGCTTTATTTTACAGCTTCGTGGTCCTGAATTCATAAATTGGTAATAAATTTAATGTCTGCTCATCACGGTTTAAATAGCAATAGCCTTGACAAGTACAGTCCGAATCAAACAGTTCATTAAGACTATGATTGGTTGGAATATTTGCCAATCATTCATTCCGGATGTCCTATGAACCCTGCAGTTTTGAACTATGCTTTACAAATATGTTTATCGTGCCAAACAACATTCCAACAACTCAGTTAAATAGTTATATCCATCTTTGCGACACCGAGCATGTGTCTGTCAGTATTTTAATTATTAGAAAAACTATTTCACCATTTTACTCAAAACATATCCAAACTGGTGTCATTTTGCACTTTAACTGTTTTCCCTGGAGACGAAGGGGCCGTCCACACAGAGAGAAATTCAGGCATATCCTCACAAGTTTTAAGTTGTATAGGCATTTTTTCCACATGGATACAGTGTGTCAGGTGCCTGAAAACACGTTTGCCTTATATAAAGGTTTTATCTTGTTCCTCCTGTTTTAAGTTTTATTTTTTTTGTTTGTGTGTGGTACCTTGCACCCTTAGTGATATTTCCCATTACTTGCAATGTGTTTGTTTATGACCTCTGCCATGGAGGTTGTGTTATTGCCAGCGTCTGTTTGTTTGTTTGTTTCTCCATTAGCAGCATAACTCAAATGTTATGGACGGATTTCAATTCAATTTTCAGGTAATGTCTGGATTGGGACAAGGAACAAATGATTAGATTTCGGAAGTAATCCGGATCACCGTCTGGATTCAGGAGTTTTTTTAAAGGATTCTTTAACATTGCGAGATAGGACCATTTTGGTATTTGTGCATATTTGTATCTTTTCATGGTCAAGGAATCTAAATATTTAGATGAAATAAAGGTAGGATTAATACTTGTGGTGAAAATCACAATATGGGTGAGGACTGTGGCGCTGGCGGAGATCTGTGCTTTACGAGTGCTTTTCTAGTTATTAGAATTTTTATTTTACTGTTGCAAATGGGTAGGTGGAAAGGTAAGTAGGTTTGTGGGTAGGTAGATTGGTAGGTGGGTTGGTTTGAATGTCTTCACTGAGAATGCCAGCTCATAAAATAGTCAGAGACAGCTGAATTTTTTTTACTTTTTTGTCCTTCGACAAATGAAAAATACTGTCACATTTGAATCCAGCACACAATTATAACTTAATGCAGATGGTAAGAAGTGTATTATGCCTGAGTGGCCTCTCGGACAGACTGTAAAACAGCTGTGTCTGCGTGTCCATCTCTTTCCTTGTAAGCTGTAATGAACTGCAGCCCTGGCTCTCAGAGGTGAATACTCTGCTGTTAATGGAATGGTGATGGTCCTGTTTATTGGGGGGAAATTGAACCTCCCAATGTTTGGAGACTTTAAGAGAATTAAAGCCCCAAAGTTTGTGATTAAGAAAATGCCTCATTTAGCTGCTGATGGCTTCTTGCTGTGGTGGCTCTGCCTAAATCATCCTCGCATTACTGCATATCTCCCTCCACAGCAACAATTACAGCGTACTTCATATTGTCCCTAATTTGCTGTTATTAAACTGATAAAATGCTAACACGTTAACACGTTCTCCTGCATGATGAAAATTTAAGGTTATTGCATTTTATGATTTTTACATTATTCAAGTCGGCCATTTCTCATCCAAATAAGATGGGCCGTGCCATTATTCCATAATTATTGGAACAATTTCTCCAGTAAAAAGGGTCACTTTCCCACCTCAGCAAAGACATATCCCTATTAGACTAATTTGCCTACATGCAAATTTTTGTCACTTTTCCCTCATTAACTATTTATCATAGACAGGAAAAAAAAATATTCATGAAGCTAAGCACAGGAGCAGCCAGACTGAGCTGAAACTAATATTTTGCAACTCTAATGATTTTTTGCATCCTTAATTAGATAGAATAAGGTTGATATGATTAGGTCAGGATGTAGTGTTTTTCATTAAAAATACATTTCAGTAACTGTATTCCAAATGTGCCCTTGCAATTAAATAATGAATCTGACGCATTCCTTATTACGGACCCAATTAATATCAGAGGCAAGGGCGTAATTTTAATAACAGTGGGCCACGAGGCCTTCATTAGCCGAGTGAGAGAAAGAAGGGATGAGGAGAAGGAAAACAAGGCGCACACACAGGAACAGCAGCTGATATTGAACCTGTTTTACAAAGTTATTGAACAGGAATCTCTTTAAAGGATGAAGTCACATTTTTGAAAACAGGAACTTGAAATACCTTTTGTTTGTTTTTAGTCTTGTTTAATGCCATACATGAGGTGCAAGAAAGGGAAACTGAAAGTAGAAAATCACCCAAAGAATCACAAAATAAGGTCTTTCAAGGTCAATCAGCCACTTAAAGAAGGAGAAATAATGCATTTACAGAGTAACATATGCTCTTTAACCACAACTGAACGAACAGTAAGTAGGATTTTGTCACATTACTGTCTGAGCTTACAGCAATCTCTGGTCTTGGATGTAATTTGAAGTTGAGGGGTAATACACCCCAAAACATTTTTCCGGTGAAAACCTATATGTAAATATGAATTTAATACTCTTGTTGATCAGTTATGGTCCAATCTCAATTTCTTAATCCAAGCATTGAATTGAACATATTGTTTTAGAAATATACTGTGACCATCCTTAGTCGAATCTTGCTATTGTATTTCATTTCTGCTACTGGTAGATCCATGGGGGCAGATGACATGTGATGCCCCGTTATTGCCGCATGACTTTACAGACAGACACTTTTCTACGCCTGTTATCTTAAGAAGAAGCAAAAAGTTGGTGGCAACAGTGTACTGAAACAATCAGAGGTTGCTGCAACACTCAAGATTTGCATGCAGCGTAGTTTGCTTACCTTAAATTGGATTAAACTATTTTTCCAGCAAAACGGGCTGACATTGTTGACGGCAGAACTAATTGGATGTTGCTGTTTGACTTCAGTTATTTAAAGGAGACATATCATGCTTGTTTCTCCTTTTCACTATGCCAGACTAGGATGCCTGTAAAGCATTTCTGCCCTCAGTACAAGTCATTTAGTTCCTTCATTGCCCCACAATAGCATTCTCAAAATCCTCATTTTAGGCCATTATCAAGCTCTAGTTGAGACGCTCGGATCTCAGGCTGACCTACAGTTACCTCACAACATCACAGCCCTTTGTGCTCAGATTGGTCAGTTCTATCGGGGGTAGAGCCAGCCTGTCCTTCTTCTTCTACTGTATTTTCCGGCAGGCTCAAAGCAGCGACCGCGTATTGAGTCCCCCTACAGGCCAGAGCTGGTAACAAGCGAGTGTGAGCTAGGGAGCTATATACTGCTGCTGGGTGGATGTGTTCCTGACTGATGGTTGTGGGGCTAACGGACATTGCAGAGGAGGAAGTGTTTTATCAGATTACTCCAATAAAAAGAAAGGTACCTCGTGTCGTCACGACGATTTAAATCTCGCGGTCATCTCCCAATGACCTATTTTCAGAGGCATCAAATTAAGGGGGGTGTAAGGTCTTGTTTTCAAATTTATTATATTATATGTATGTATTAAATCATGCATCAGCATGATATGTCTCCTTTAATTATATTGGGAGTATTTAAAACATTCTTGAAGCCAGTCTGTGGACACAGTCACACTCTAAACACCTTCACAATCTGACTTTGGATCAGCCTACTGACAGGCGGGGAGGCTAAATCCAGGCCGGTCCGAAGAATGTCGAACCAATAGCAATCGCATAGCCATGTCCTTGACCAGCCTAAACGAGAAATTCTGATCAAATCGAAACAGAGCAGATATTAAAAATATCCCCCTGTACAGTGAGAGAATTAAAAATCTTTCATGTTTCGACAGAAGCTGTGTGTTGAATTGATCTGCACATAAGTTTATTTCAGCAGTAAAAGACATCCTTTAAATCCATAATGATGTAACTCAAGGTGTTTGCTGCCATCCTCGAGCGGACATCCAGGGAACTCCTGCTTCATTTCTCTGCACCAGAGGCTAAAATGCACCTTGGGTTCTTTTGCAATGATTTCTCCATTTGATTTTACCATTGTATGAAAAAGACCAGTCACTTCAGCAAAACAACTGACCTCAAAAGGCGTTGGTAAGCCCAGCCCCCTATTGATTTTGGGTAGTGTAGTTTACCACTCAAGAGTTCAGTAAACCAGGACAAAATCCATAGAGACTTTGCACAGGGTTTACATGGCACTAAACCAGTTTAAATGACAGAAAACTATAGCTCCAAATAGCACAGAATGAGCAAATGGTAAAAAATGCACAAATTGCTCACAAACTGATCTGTTAGGTGGATTGCATCCAGAGTGTACAACTGTTATTTGCATGGATGTAAATAAAGAAGTACTCAAAATGTCAGTGAAACATAGACACAGGCAATAAAAGTGGTGCCACCGAGATGTTTAAGTGAATTTAATTACCACTGTAAAACAGCTTATTACATATACAAGAATTAAGAGATAATAGTATTTTTCTGGAGAAAGTTAGCCTTTTCCTATTCTTATCTAACCAATCCTCAAGCCACTTCCATTATTTATGTTGTCTTACATTTGTTTCTTCAGAAACATTAGGTAAAAAAAATAAAGAATTAAAAAAAAACATATCCTTGTCATGACCTTTACAATTATAACAACCTTATATCTGTGTAGGCTTAGCAATTTATTGATAATGATTTGATGTGTTTGTACAGTCAGGAGTTAGGATTTTACTACTGTGTATCCAAAGCATCTTACATTGAAAAGTTAAGAAATAAAGTGTGAAAGTATTACAATCAGCTCAGCAAAAAACAGTCATCTGGGTTTACTGTGTTGTAGCGTATAACAGCACCCCTAAAAATTATTTCCAATACAGTATTTCCCTCCAGCTCTGAAACGATAAAAAAATCCACATCCAATAACCAACCTGCAAATGGCCCATTATTATCAAACTTGTAATTTTCACAAGGCAGTCATAAAACATAATCTCATTTTCTCTTTCTCCCCAATTAACTTTATATTATAGATCCATCCATGCCATATGATTATTTCAGTCTCTACCTGGTTTAAATATTACTTACAGGTCAGCAGTAGTGCTCAGTGTCTCAGCAAAAGGTTGAAATGTGTCATCGGCTGATATGCTCTTAATTTCATCCGAGGAAGGAAGGAGAATGAATGGTTTCTGCCAAAGATCAATAGCCTCAAATGTGTGAAACTGCAGAGGCACCAACAAAGTCATGTTACAACTTTTTTTCTTTGAATTAGGATTCTTCCGTTTTTTCCCCAAGATTTTGTTTCTGTATTTGTATTCATGAATGCGTGTTCTACTTGGTAAGACATCTTAATAGCAGTTTGTGTTTGTCTTTGTCTCAGCCTTTCTACACATCCCCCTCTTTTCCTACAGCTGTGATGGCTGTTCAACGTGTGCCTTGTCCTGTTCAGGATTTTAGATTATTAAAAAGCGATTTTCTTATAACTGTAATTTTGCCGAATACTTCTCATGGCTGGGCTTATGACAAATTAATGTTGGGCCATTGTGAACTCTAAAATTCACTAAAGGTCAATACTGACAATAGGACACGTGATGAATAAGGTCTAGACCTGCTCTATCTAAGCATTGTAAGACAACTTTTCTTATGAATATGATAAACATTGATTGATTCACAACAAGGTACACAGAAATAGGCATTGTAATTCAGTAATAAACCATGTTAGTGATAGTTAAACATGACTCAAATTGGCCAAGACTGGCATCATACAGTACAAGAAGATTTTTCACTGATTTGTAAAACAGAGGAGACCACTGACATTTAGCCACTTTCAACAGACTTTTTCTTTTGCCCTCCATGTGCAAATGCTGAAAGATTAAGTTCAACTGTGAGACCACACATCTGATGACTGACACCATAATCACAGAAACTCACTGAAGCAGAACAATGGCAGGCCAAAGTCAAATTTACTGTACTATTTTATAAAGCAATATCAGAATTGGATTACATATATATTTTATCTACTCTTGTTTCATCTGTCTGTCTCTCTCTCTCTCACAGAGATTACCACATTAATGTGATCCTCACTGCCAGAGGAACCCTGTTCCGTAATGCATAATAGAACAATATATTATCAATTCAACAACAAGTGTAGCTTCTTTTTTTAAAAATCAAAACACATATATTTAATGCAAGCCACAATGCCTAATTCAGAATCAGAATCAGAATCAGAAATACTTTATTAATCCCCAAGGGGAAATTCGCTTGTTTCAGTTGCCCTTTACACAGTAAAGCAGTCAGAAATAACAGTTAAAGACATCACGATTGACAGTTGCATTAATTTCACGAAATTAAAGTAAAATTAGAATTAAGTCAAATAAATAAAATAGAATAAAATCAAAGCAACTAAAATAAACAGCAAAGAGCATGAAGATAAATTAAGCAGGTTGCAACATGCAGAGCCCTTAAGCAATGTCAGTTGCACTGTCTTACAGTGCAATATGAGGTATGAGCTATGTGAAAATTAGAGGGAGGAGTTATAAAGTCTGATGGCCACAGGCAGGAATGACTTCCTGTGGCGCTCTGTGGTGCATCGCGGGGGGATGAGTCTGGCACTGAATGTGCTCCTGTGATTGTCCAGCACGCTGTGGAGGGGGTGGAAGGTATTGTCCATGATGTCCTGCAGCCTGGACAGCATCCTCCTCTCCATCACCTCAGTCAGAGAGTCCAGCTGCACCCCCACAACATCACTGGCCTTATAGATCAGTTTTTTGAGCCTGTTAGTGTCCGCCACCTTGAGCCTGCTGCCCCAGCACACAACAGCGTACAGGATAGCACTGGCCACCACAGAATCGTAGAACATCCTCAGCATTGTCCTGCAGATGTTAAAGGACCTCAGCCTTCTCAGGAAGTAGAGCCGGCTCAGGCCCTTCTTGTAGACGGCCTCGGTGTTCCTGGTCCAGTCCAGTTTGTAATCCAAATACACTCCCAAGTACTTGTACTCCTCAATGTCCACCTGGACCCCATGGATGGAAACAGGGGCCACGGGAGCCTTTGTCCTCCTCAGATCCACAACCAGCTCCTTGGTCTTTGTCACATTGAGCTGTAGGTGGTTTTGCTCACACCATGTGACAAAGTCTCAAATTCAACGAGCTTAGTAAAAATCTTCAGGTATTTTAAAATGCATTTAAAAAAATATTTTATTAGCATGTTTTTTTTAGCTTACAACTTCCATCCATCCATCCATTTTCTATACCTCTATGTCCATTTCAGGGTCACAGGGGTGAAGCCTTTGGATGTATGTTTTTATATCCATTTGTGTATTTTATATATGTATCTATTCATATATGTTTATCCAGAAATTAAAGAGTTTGTCTTCAGCCTACTCCATTGTAACATGCCTTGAGATAACACTTGTTATGCAGTGGTGCTACAAAAATAAAGATTGATTGATATGCCAGCTGACATTGGGCGACAGACAGGGTACACTGTGAACTGGTAGCCAGCCAATCGCAGGGCCACATAGAGAGACAGACAACCCTTCACATTCACACTCATACCTAGGACTTAAGAGTGCCCGGTTAACAAAATACACATGTTTTTAGCCTGTGGGAGGAAGCCACATTGCCTCAAGAGAACTCATGCATGCACGGGGAGAACATGCAAACTCCACACAGAAAGACCCTGACTGACATGGAGATCAAACCAGCAACCTTCTTGCTGGAGAACTACCTGCTGTGCCACCATGCTGGCCACTTTTAGAACAATTAAATGCAGTTTGGTACAATATATTTTATAAATAATTGAGTGATTTAAAAAAAAAAAGTTTTTTTTATAGAAACAGCATGGCAATAATCTCTAATGTCTCTCAAATAATTGCATATGTATTGACAATCAAATAATGTTATACAAATCTTTTCATTTCCATACTGTATGGCAGATATGTCATTTTTTCCCCTCAGGTTTAGAAATATGTTGACTTGTGTGAGTAAGAAGGCCCACGGGTCACAGATCATCCCTCAATGATTTTAAACAAGCAAACAAGAAAAGAGGACAATCTGCTTAGGGCATTTTTTAAACCATCATTATTAATACTGTTGTTATTTATAAAGTATGAAGTTTCCCAATTAAACAAAGGTAAAGTGTTAGGTTTAGTAGACTTACTGGTAAGTTCCCTTTCAACTCTCTGAAAGGGGGAAGCTGTGCAGTGCAAATTTGAGTAGCAAATCTGAGACATGTTCGAGATTTACAATTTAGGAGAATTTGGGGGGCTGGTTTGGCAGAAATGGTGGCAACTGAGCATGTTCCATGTGATTGGACTCAATATGACCTGAGACCCATTTTTGGTGCATCTTTTCCTTCTCTCCAACCCCGCTTCCCTTGTCTGTCTACTGTCCTTTCTTTTACAAAAAAATCCTAATAAGTCCAGAAAAAATCATCAACACTTTTAGTTAATAATTTGATTTTAGATTAGATTAGATTTTAGAAACCATTCGCCATACAGCAGATTTCTGAGAAATGTGTTTAGAAATAAGAAAAGAGAATGAAAAATAATTTCGTGCTGCTTTGAGTGCTATCATGCTTAGAGCTGAGTGTACTAGCATGCTACACATCCTGCTAGTGTTTCAGTAATGAGCCCCATTAATTATGTAAAGGCAGTGATGCAGATGGACCTAATTAATTGTCTCCCGTCACCCCCTTGATTACTGTACCTGGAAGGGAGGTGTTAATTTCTGTAATACTTAAGCAGGTATGCAAACTGTTTTGTCAGAGCCTCCTCCGTGACAATGACAGAGTAGAGAAGCAGTGTACCCGCTGCAGTGCTCTTTTCCTGTTAATTCATGGGAAGGAAACTTTCCCAGTGGTGGTGGTGACATTGTGATAATTGAAGGAGAGAGGGAGAGATTAAAAGAAGTGGGGAAGTGTGGGAGGGGAAAGGGGGGAGCTTGTGCGGTGGCCCTGGAGATGTTTTCGCAACTTGATTGCATCAACATTTGCGTACCTTCGTTGCCGTTTGTCTCCGTATGTCTGGGTAATGGGTTTCCAGCGGGCAAGTTTTGGAACACCCAAGGTGCTTTGCAACAGCAGCGTGGTTGGTGGGGAGTAAACCTGTTGAGAGTCAAGCAGCACAGATTGGATGGTAATGATAACCTGAGTCTGGAAGGCTGGTTGTTAATCATAGAAGATGTGTTCTCCATCTTAACCTACTGCAGTGACATTAATGTACCACCGGACCTAAGAGAAGCCGAGGCTATATTTTTCAACCAATGATCTTTGACTATGAAAGAGTCTTTACAACCATAATCTTATTACAGAAGTTCTACAGGGCCCTGACTCTCAGCATAAATCAAGAAACAACATAATTTTGCTGTGGTTATTTAGACAAAACATCTGCAGAGGCACTAAACAGAAACACTAAACACTCAGTTACTTTGATTACTGAAGTTTAGTTTTAATCACTCTGAGTAAGGACTCTTAACATCATAGGGTATGAATTATCAAAAATAGATCATAAAGCTGTTAAGAGGTCACAAACCTTTGCCTGAACATAAATATGTGTAAAAGTTTTTTGAATAATGGAGGCCCTGAGCATATAAACCTTGTTTCCTTGATTCATTCTGTGAGGTATTTTCTCTAGATATAAGTCTGCCGTTTTCACAAGTGGTGAAGTTTGGATCAATATGGCTTGGTATACTAAACTCGAGTTCATGCGAAGTCCCTACAAGAGCTAATACAATATGTTTTTAAGTGTGGTTCACTGTTTAAAGCACTTTAACATGTCTTCTTCATGCCAAAAAGTCCAAGGCCTCAGGACTTCTCTCTTTTCCTCTCTTTATGGCACCAGCAGCTGCTTGAAACTTCAATATGATAGTTTCACAAGATCTCTGAAAACAAAACTCAAATATATCTTATCACAGTATACATCCCTTCAAATTTGCAATGATTTTCTTTAGATTTTAATTGATCTTCTTTCTCTATAATGTGCTCCACTTAAGGTCTAATATTTGTCATTCAATAAATTTCAGCATTTCATATTTTCAATTAAATATGATGCTCCATTCTGCGTTGAAGGGGTGATTGGTTGGTCTTAATTCCATATAAAGTGCCAGTACCCTTAAACTGCTTTATTCTATGTGTGCAAATAATACTGTAGTGGCTTCAAGCATCCAAAAAACCACTGCTGAGTGGGTCCAACACACACAGTCCAAACAAAAAGAAGCCGTGGATCCAGTGTCACTTTCGAGGTATATTTTCAAACAAAAAAAAAAAGATTTCTCAATCGTGACTTTATGGATAAATCTAAATGAAAAGTTAAGTATCTTCTGCTGATCTGCGCTTTGCATTCAACAAACTTTTATGCTCCCACTATTTAATCACATTAAATTACCTGAAGCAGGCAGTGACTCAGGAACATCGGGAAGGCCAGAATGGTGAAACTTAACTCTGTCAGTTTCTTATTATAAACAAAATTTTTGCCTTTTTTACCTTAGAAATTAATTGAAATAAATTAGGCAGGCAAGAAAATTCATAACAACAGATTATTTACATTAATATTCTTTCCTTACTTCAGTTGACCATAATTTAAATTCATTATTGAAATCAGATTTTCTTTTGGCCCCAACACATACAGTAAAGTGAGTTTCAGGCCACCTGAGACTCCTAACTCAGGAAAAGGAAGAAGAGGCTTTAATGGGGAAGGGGGGGACGGGGGAGCAGCAGGCCGTGACAGGATACACAGGAACCGCTGTCACCCGACAAAAGAACCCTCAGCTCCCGGACAGGAACCCAAAACAGCAACACAGGAACAGCAGGAGATGAGCGGGGGAGCTGAGTGCTTCAGTGGCATAGGAGGGGTGGTCTGGAGTCAGAGGGCAACTATTGGTCTTAGTGTGTGTGTGCATGCATGTGTGTAAATAAGGGGTCACTGAAGTCCTCCCCAACCCCCTTTAGCCCTAACTAAAGTTTGCATGATGTGTGGACATGAGTGTGCAGAGCTGTCTGTATACAGTGTGCATTTATGCAGTTTGTGTGCGTTTAAAAGCGTGACTACATGCACAAAAACCTGTCTGTATGCTCATATGTGCTTGTCACATTAGAATGGCTTCTTCAATTACAGCGGATGAGTTTTCCTTTTTTTTAGTGGACAGCGCTGAGGGCCCCAACTGCCCCAGGCAATAGCGAGGAGGCAGGCAGGCAGGCAAGGACAGGAGCGACGCAGCAGCCACAGCTTTCACAGTCAGAGCATTAGGGAGCTCAATATGAGATATGACTGCAAAGGCTACATGCCTGTGTTCCTGAAAAGGTCATGGACTTTGCTGGGCAGCTATGTGTGAAAGCGGTGCTCACTGGTTAAAACAAGAGGACAAAATAAAAAAAAAAGAAACAGATTAAGATCAAACACATGGAGGCTCTCACCTTCTTTTAAATCACCTCATGATTTATCAAATCACCCATGTAAGATTTTATACAAAGAAAGATCCAATGTAAGATTTTGTCAAAAGAAAAACAAAAAAAAACATCCATGCAAACTGGCACAACATCCAAGTAGCCTTCAAAGAATAATCTAAAATGAAATGAGTAGATTAAATAGAAAATCGTATTTACACATGTAAATATGTGTATTTACAAGAGTTATTGTATTTTATGCCTGAGATTTGACCTGTCAACAATCAGCCAAATCCACCCAAATAACCCCTGGTTTAATGCCTTTAGTTAGGTAGGAGCTCCCATGTCTTTTATTGAAGGTATGAAACATGAGCACTTTTTTTTTGCAAGGCACTCTGCTATGAGGTGGTCAAAATTTTGTAGAATTTGGCCAAAACAATGATTTAACTTTAACATTTTCTTAAAGTTTTTTTGCACAAGAATGTATACAAGCATACTTTTTCTTTATTTCATATCTGAAAAAGGTAGATCTTTATTTTTTGCACACACATATATACTTTTTGTGTGTGTGTGGGTAGGTCCCAAGGGGGCTTGCTAAATGCTTATGCTAAATGGTGCTTGGAATTGAACTCATAAAGCACTCATCTATTTGATATTTTACTCCCCAAAGAACTTTTGCATCAACCTAGCACACTTGACCTGAACCTTCATAGAGACGAAGATAACACCTAAACCAATGACACAGATGAATTTAACTACGCTTCTTGACACCTCAGCAGTACCACAGACTGGGTGCTGTTTGTTGCTTTTCAAATCTGATGGGTGAAGCATGTAGCTTTCCAACACTTCACTCTTATGTGTCATTTCTCTTTCAAACAGGCCCATAGTTTCATCAGTAGATAAAAAGAGAAAGGAGAGTTCCAGTATGAACTTGTCGGTGTGAACACTTTAATTACAGGGAGTGTCAGCCCCATTGCTTAATGTGTCCCTCACAATTAATCCAAGGAGAGGATGTCATTATCTCCTAAAGCCTGGGCCTGGGCAGCTTCTTTGAGGGGAAAAAAGGAGGGAGGGAATGAGAGAGTGGAAAAACAAAACCCACTCAAAAGAAGGAAGTACTTTAACTTAAGGTCAACCTCAGTGTCATACAAAGGGATCAAACTAAGATTCTTGGAGATTATTGGAAAAGATTGTGTTCCTCAGATGTGTCGGACATTTGCCTGTTATGAGTCCATCAGCGAGGAAGAGATTTTTCCTTTTATTTTTTCATGATATGAAGCTTGGCCTGTCAGCTGTCAAAACAAATCCAGCTGGAAGAAGCTAGATGGGATCCAGGTTTTACCACTTTTAGAAGCTTTCCCTTTTCTCCAATCCATCTTTCCCTCTTCTTCCAGTACCTTAGGCTGGCAGCACAATTCAATTTTCAAATCTTGTCTGATTTCAAAAAGTGGTTGGTTACCTGCAGACTGGTGAAATGCTAGTGGAGATTATACAGACACCAGATTGTATAACAATTTGTGACTGACAATAGAATTAAAAAGAAAACAAATATGAAAGCAATCTGCTTTGTAACTGACTATTAAAATGTGTGCTGCTTTGCAGCCAAAATCTTGAAGACATTATTGTATCCTTCCGTTTCTCTTGTCTTTTACAAAGCTCCATTTAAAGAAGATTCATTCTCTATTCATGAGCAGTAGCTGTCATTACTAACATGGTATCACTGAAATAATGCCAACAAAAGTATTAAAGTAACGACAGCATAACCTTTAAACAAAAATGCTTGAAACAATGGCATTACTAACAGACATGCTAAAGCTGCAGCAGTGTCCCACTCTCCCTCCATAAAGCTGCAAGTCACACAGAGGCTACTGAAGTGGACATATTGTGCACTTTAAAGTTGTAAAGATATTAAAAATACAGCATACAATCATTTAAGTTAATAAAAGCTGTGTTTTTTCATCTGCCAGTCCAAGCGTATTGCAGCTTCCAGCGAGCCATCCCTGGCTATAAGGGAGCTAGCTAGCTAGCTTGATCAAAAAGGGAAGTTTTACACCTACTTTGAAGGTACAGAGGGTGTCTGCCTCTTGAGGTAAATGATTCTAAAGGATTCCTTATTCATGGCTCTACCTCCCGTTATACTTTTAGAAACAAGCAGGGCTGAATTTTGGGAGCCTAACATTCAGGAGGTGTAAAATATATCTCCAAGAAAATTTTGGTGCCTTACCTTTAGCAGCTCTGTCTTTTCTCTGTCTACCTTAGCCAAGCTGCTATAATGCATCCAATGCAGAGCCACTGTAAGATTCTGATGGTACCTGCACTACGCAGATTGAACTTAATCAACCCCTTTCCTCTGTCCCCCCCAGTTGACGTTCTCTAACCCCATGTGATTCTCATCACACAACTTCAAGCAGCCAACTCAGCAGAAACAGACTGATCAGGAGAACTGTACACACAAAAACTATTAAGTGCTTATTTTATTACAGTTCATGGCATTTTCACAACCAGATCACTCAGCACAGATCTGCTTTATTGAATGGACAATCATCAAAATCCACTTGATAATATTTAGGTATGAAGTTTGGATTTAAAATAAGTAAGACAGTCTAGATTATTTATGCCAGCAGACAAAATATTGAGTCCAGTGCATATACAGCTCTCACCTCCACAGCGCTTAAACTTGACAGATCTGATCCTTTGTGACTGTCCATCGCTAGTCACTTCTTTTTCCCTTTTCTCCCTCCCTTTCCTTTAAAGAGTTTGACCTTGGCCGCTTTCTGTGGCCCAGAGGGGATGAGGAAGGTCTGGTGATCATGACAGGTGTCGCGTCTTAACAGCCCCACATGACATCCTGAGGAGAGATAGACATTTGGATTTTTTTTTATAAGCTTTTTACTTATAACCTTAAAGAGTCAGAGTGTGTGTAGGTGTGTGTGAGTGTGTGTACAGTACCTACATGAGAGGGAATGTGTGTGTATGTGTGTGCCACACCACTAATTCCCAGCTCCCGTTTCGATTATTGGCTTGGATACTTATCACCTCAAGCCTCCGAGGCTTGATTAGGTTGAAGCTACTCCAAAGTCAAATTTTGGATATCAAAGGCAACACTCAACTTTGGCATCTGTCTGCAGCATCTTAATACCAAGCCTGGGCTCCTGACATGTTAGGCACTGAGTCCAACATCTTAAGATATGTAGTTGGTACTGCTAAATAAAAAAATAAAAAATAAAAGATTTGTAAAACACTTAAAGCTATTGATTTTTATATCATAAACTAATCAATTTAAACCCTTCAATGGCGAGGGGTGATCAAAGGAAACAAGGTTTGGGAATAATTGCCTTTTAATAAAAAAATAATATTAAAATAAAAATATCTGACCTGAAAACCTGAAATAATAATGAACATATATTAAAAACAAAACAAAACTAGAAAGCACTCGGAGAGTGCAGACCTCCGCCAGCGCCACACTCCTCAGCCATATTGTCATTTTGACCATAAATATTACTCCTACCTTTATTTCATCTAAATATTTAGATTCCTTGACCATGAAAACATTAGCAACTGGATTCATAATGACATCTATTTTAGTTCAGTAGTTATTCACAGAAATCCCACTTTTCGCCATGGCGGCCAGACGCTGATCCCGATCAACACCAAAATCGAATCAGTTCTGCCTTTTCCCATGCTGACCATTTCCTGAAAATTTCATCAAAATCCATCTATAACTTTTTGAGTTATTTTGTTCACAGACGGACGGACGGACAAACTCTCCCGAAAACATAACCTCCTTGGCGGAGGTAACAAAACAAAAAACAAGAAATGTTAGATTTCTTTTAAAGTTTTGTCCCTTTTTAAATGCTGACTCTACTTCTTATCAGCACTCAACCTGGTACCCCCCTTTGGCTCTCAAAAATCACCAGTGCCCCCAAGCAATAACATGTTTATTGTTTACTTTTATCTCTAGAACCATAAAACAGATCTTTATGTGAACAACTGTTTGGAAAACTTTCCCTTTTGTTATTTGTGGAGAACTTGTGTGAAAGTAGACCCCCTACAGATTTATTGACCCTGGTGTTTATTTTGTTGAAATGCTAAGTTTGTGTTAAATTCAGAGTAAGCTATTCTTTTCAAGTCACTTTCTCTAAGATAAAATATGAAATTCATCTTCTGAGAGCTCCAATTTGACCCTCAAAAAAAAATCCTGTCAGTTGATTGACCAATCAAATACATCCAACTTTTTTTTTTGCTTTATTTTTTGACATAGTGTCCAATTAGGATGTAGGAAAGTTCACAAACAAGTGCGTTATCTGTCTGTTCCCAAAATAATTGAAAAGGAAATATGATGTTGCCCTTTGTATCATCGAAGACACAAAATGCTTCTAAGAGTATTACAGTTGATTCTATGGAGCAACAGAGCATCTAGAGTAGGTGTGTCCAAATGTTTTCACCAAGGTCTACATATAGAAAATATTAAGATGACTGGGCACTTTCAATACACCTTTCAATAATCTTAAATACTAAAAATGCCTACCACTCAGTCACTGTAAAACATCTTGGGGTGCCTATCAGATTCCAAGGGGCCCTGGTCAGCCCTGGCTACTTTGGATAATCTTCTCCATGCAGCAGGGAATGGACAGCAATGGCTTGTTTCCACCTTCAGACTTAAAACAAGAGCAAAGAGCAAATTAAGAGCAAACTGCACAGAACTGCCAAAATTGATTGGAGTATTTCTGTTGTAAGCCACTAAATGCCATATTCTTTGTAAATTAGATTTCAAAACACAAAATCAAATGAAGCAAACGGTGGGAATTCTTGCTACTTTTAAAACTTTTGTCACTTGATCTATATCCATCAGTAAAGTTTTATATCAGCCCAAATTCTCTTTCTATTTTGTGGACTGCCGGTCATAGTTGGCCCCCCGGCCATTGTTGGTCTGTTTGTATTTAGTTTAAAGCTAATTTTATTACAGCAATTATAATTTTGAAGCGCAGGGTGTTCTGAAAAAAGGTTTTTATAACTTCATTATATTTAAAAAGGTTGAGAAACTAAAAGCAATATCTAATTTGAAGACTCGTAGTGTACATTTACAATCCCCAGTTGCTAAACACCTTGTAGTTTTCACATATCTCAGACTATATTCAGCCTGTCTGAGGTGCTCTGTTAATGCTCCTGCTCCAGGTTAGCATGGTTCAACACCATGTAATCAACGACTCTAAATAATTTTGCAATCTCTTCTCTCAAGCCTGAGCCAATGGGCTTGAACTGGGGGGTACAAGCCATTTTAGGCTGCTGTTAGTGCTGTAAACAGAAGAAGAGGGAGAAGTCCTGAGTCTGGAGATGTTTTGTCTTGTTCATAGAAGTACTGTATCACATGGATGAGACATATCAAAGACACAAAAGGCAGCAAAAGCTTTAAAAGCAATATGAGCTATATAATGTGTGATAAAGAAAGAGACAAACTTGTTATCGCTGAAAGGAATGCTCCACAAACATGTGAATGTAGAAACCTCTTTTTTTGCCTTTGCTGGATTAAGTTGCAGGTAAACTTTAATATGCTCCATATAACAGACCTTATAAATGATCTCTTTAGGGCCCAAGATGAGTCAGAAATGGTTTAAGTGAAAGATGGGATCTTAGAGCTGTTTACTGTAGGGTGGGAGTAGGCTTTATTTTCTGCAAAGGAGATTAGTAACAGTGAATTATGCATATCTTATTTTCTGGATTATCTCAGGCACTCAGAGATGCTATCTCTGCGGATAATCTCTTTTAAAGTTGTTCAGTTTATTCTGAATGTAAATATAGTCATTGTTGCTTGTTTATCTTTTCTCGAAGTCCAATTTGGTCTGTACTACTTTCAGAGCGAGCGTGTTATTGCACTTTTAACTTCAAGTTGAAATATTTATAGTCTGTGATCTTTGCTTTACAACCGCAGTAATGAGAGGAGAGTGGATGAAAAGCCACTGTAGCATACTAGCCATTTTATCACTCGGTGTGTGTGTGCGTGTGTGTCCCCGCATGTGATATGAATGGGTGGCCTGTCTTGTCCAGTGGTGCGTTTAACCAGACACAGACCTTTGCTTCAGCCAAATCAGGCCCAACGCAGACAGTGTGCATCCATGCCATTTTCAAGCTGCTCCAATTATATCTGCTGAGCGTCCACATATTGGCCAAATTTACAATAATAGCATATCTATTTCCATCCTAATGGCTGACATTGCTTGGCTTATCCATGCATGTATGTCGGTGGTCTTTTATGCTTCATGGTTAGGTCTGTTCCCAGCCATGTGCAATGTGCTGTGCCCTGTCTTGGCCTTGCATCTGTATGTGTTGTATGGGGCCAGTGTGTATACGTGTATTTATGCATGCATTAATATCTATGAATGAACATGTGTGTGTTCAGTCTGACCCCCATAGCTTCTACGTTTGTTCCTCAGTGTTTGTGCTTTTTATTGTGAATTTTTACATGACTGTGTGAACCTGGTGCTTGTGTTTGTGGGTCTGTGAGCCTGTGTTGGCGCATGTGTCTGCATGTAGTCTGTGTCTGTGGTAAAACTGTGATTTCTCAGTAAACAGGCCTTGAGCCCGGGCCAGCTCTGACAGACAGAGCAGTGGTGGTGGTGGTGGTGGTGGAGGAGTGGAGGGATTGACCCTCTATAGCTCAGAGAGCCTCTGCACAGTACACTCTCCTCCAACCCCCCTGCCCATCTCCCCACAACTCTCCCCCTCCCTCCCCCCTCTCCCTGCTGCCTAGCCCCAAGCGCCCGCAGGCACTGGAGATGCACGCATGCGTTGCCTCGCTGTGTGAGGCTTTGTCTGTTTGTGAGCAAGGATATGTGCATGTGTGTGAGTTTGTGTGTGCGGTTGAGGATCTGTGGACAAAAGAAGCAACCATGTCTACCTCTTCTTTCACTTGGCAATAATCATTGATGCTCCTTTCTGCTCTATCTGTGCTTGTGTGCACGCTGCATCCTCCTGTTATGACAGCCTTTTGTTTTGAAAAGTGCAAACGCATCACTGTCAAATGGCTACGCTTAATGATATAACAGTATCACTAAAAATACAGGACACAGGCCTTTAAGACTATTATTGTTGTATTTGTGAATGCATAGCTTTCAAACAGGTAGTTAAAGAAATAAGCAAGTAAATGCTCCAAATGGAGAAGACAGAAGTAAGAATACATTTTTATCAACCCTGTATCACCTAACAATACAGGATTGTTGATTGAAACTAGCATTAGTATCAATTGCCCTTGTTCTTATGAATAACCCTTAATTGCTTGACTGATTTTCATAATTCTGTTCAACAATTGGATATGCAGCTGAAAAAGTAAAATAATTACTAAGGTGTTGCTTCTGTAATGAAATGGACTGACATGCAAATACAATTTCTGTTTTGCTGTTTCATTATGTAGATAAAAATAGAATGAGCACCAACCTATCTAGCTTTGAAACTAATAATGCTTATACTCTGCTGTATGAGCTGCACTTTTAATACCTTTTACTGTTGTTGGCTTAATCATGTATTTCTCCAGTTTATCAGAACAGATTGCTGAGACATGCACCCTCCAGGACTTTAAGTGTAGTAGCCTCAATCACACATTAAACACAACCTTTCAAGAGTTTTGCTCTTGGCCATTTTCTCTTAATGCAAATTACAGTATTGCTTCTCTAAATAATAGGAGAATACAGCAAGACAGGCAGAACTGGCAGAGCTTTTTGATAGTATTTCTCTGTCGTGAAGTAATTATACTGCATTTAAATAAAATGTTGGTAGATGATGCATTAAATAAACCAAACTGAAGTGTTTGCTTGATTGAAATATACCTGTTAGATACACCATACATAAGTGCGTAGCATGACTGTCACACCCTTAATATCTACCTAGTTCCCTTCATAGTTTCCTCTACCAAGGAGGTTACGTTTTTAATGGTGTATGTTTGTTTGTTAGCAAGATTGCCCATAACTCCCAGGCAGATTTTACTGTAATTTTCAGGAGATGTTGTTAATGGTCCAACTTTAAAACTCTATCCTGGAACTATTTCTTATAGCTGTAACAGCAATGTTTGAGCTACCTTAACAGAGGTTTGCGCTCTCAGAGTGCTTTATAGTTACATATGTGCCACGCACTCCCCCCCCAGTCCTGTCAGTCAGTTGGTTTCCACATCTTGCACCTCTGTCTGTCTTTGGCATGTACCAGTAGCATAGCTCAATGCTGGAAATATGGGGCGTGTCTGTTTCCAGGGGGAGCATCTTCAGCCCTGCATCAAACTCTGCAATTCAGAACGACCCAGAACAGGAAAACAAGCATTCAGACTTTGCGGATAATTTCATAATACAGCAATGGGTGGAGATAACATTGATGCAAACAGCATATCATCATAAGGCAGACATTATATGGCCAATATAACCTGTTGATTACACTTTGCTCTTACTGTTATTGCTTGATCTCATGATTACCCCATGGAGTTGTATTTTTCATGTGACCTTGGGATCTTATTTTTAAAGCTGCTCAGGGCTGTGCTCCACTGCTCTGCTCAGCACTTGAATTACATACACTACCAAAGGGAAAGGTGTGCCATTGGTCTGAGCAAAGCTGCAACATGGATGAGACACTATGCAGGCAGACTATTTGAGAATAGCTAGTGAGGCTGATAGTCCGCCAAAGACCCAAAGGTTTAGAGCCCTCAGCCACCAAAGTAAAGGTTAAACTGTTATATAATACTCACAGAAACTCTTGTTTTGGACTTTGATTAACAAGATATACTGTGAATCATCAAGAAAAAGATAGATTGTGATTATGTCCATCCCTGACATTTTCACTTTTGGAAAAAAAATGCAGGTATCTGTTTCAATATAATAATATTATTTGACGCTTTGTAAAAAATGCATCAGAAAACAAATTGAGCAAACTGAAAAAAAGAGTTTTATGGTTGTTCGGTAGATGAATTTTGGTGATATCATGTTTGTCTTTCTTGATGTACTGCAGAGCTGCTCTAATATCAGACAAAAATGTGCTACTTCTGTTCTGTTGGATCACACACTTTATGAAACCCACATTCTGCTTCATTTTTGCACATCTCCACTTAATTCACACACGTCACGTAACATAAGCAAAATAATATAAAAACCTTTATCAACATTTCAAAAAGCACATTAAAAATAACAAAAATGTTTCTGATAAGTGGTCAAGAAGCATTTCTTTTTGACGGTTCCTCCATTATACAATCTTTTGACCAAGAAGTTGTCCTGCATTTATTTTTTCCAGCACTGCAATCGAATGTATCAGTTTGAATAACTGTATTCTAACCTCTTTAAACCTCTTTATTACTTTATTGCAAATATATTGATACACTTTCTGAAGCTGTTGAATGTTCAACCCCTTTAGCAAAAGCCCCATTCAAAACTTAACTTCATCCCAAAATCATGCAATGCTCTCCTCTCCCATTCTTAAAACAGCTTCATAATGATGTCAAGAACAGTATTCTTTCCTGTCATTAGCCTTCTCTCAGAACAAATATCCTTAGCCTATTAAAAAACAACACATCGAGCCTACTTCTAATCCAGTTCTGGACTTTTCTAAGTGCTAGAGCCAGCACAGAACCATACTCAGTTTTCTCCCAAATCTAAACCTATATCCCACAGTGCTCCAATCGTAGTCCCAGCCACAGCCGGGGCTTCCATGTGCGACTGACACATAAATAACCAAGCCTGTCCGCCACCCAGGCAAATTCAAATGCACCTGTCAAAGTGATGAAGCACCCGCCCGCAGGGAAGCATTGTTTACATTTTCACTCCACTCTTCACAAAAGTGAGATTCTAATTATTTTCCCACTGTAAATTAAAGCCAAGTGGGACAGAACTACAAACTAAAATGATCATGGCAGTGGCAGCGGGAAAACCACGGCCCTCCCGTGTATGCTTTGCGAGGGGAAAAGGTGGGAGACGGCTTGAAGAAAGTGTGTGGGTGGGAGACAGAGGGAAGGTCAGAAGCTTTTGTTTTTAAAAGGGGAGACAGCGAGGGAGACAGAGGGGAGAAAACAGAGGTATAGCATTCGCACAGCCTCGGTCTTCTGATGTTGTGCTCATTACTAACAAGGTCCAGAGAACTTCAACCAACTGGAATACATTATCCCCTCACAGTTCATACATAATAATGTGCCAAAAATGTGCTGCATTATTTTTCATATCAATGGACACAGACAGAGAGGGAAAGATAGAGAGGGAGCGAGAGAAAAGTCGATAGGAAGAGAGAATGAATTGGTCAGTGGGAACATGCAAATGCAAGGTAAAATTAGAAGATGGCAGGGAGACCTGGAGAGGAGAGGGAGTATGAATGGTAATGATGGCTATCTAGTTTGGATCAATCATTAAAGGATCAGGGGGACTGACAGGCCTGCTCGTGCCCACGCCTAAGGCTCCTGAGCTGGACAGTCGCCAGCCAAGCTCAGGCTGCCTGCCCACCGAGACTTCTCTGTCTCTCCTGCTTTCAGTTCAAACACATGCAAACACACATTAATGCTCGTGTGGACTCATATATCACACACAACACTAAAGCTAATTATCTCATGTAGACACCAACGATTGTCTACACCCATGATATATAAAAACCGAAGCACACTACTGATTTCATTTTTTTGAATTGCATACTGAAGAATTAAAGAACAAAAGTGTTATAATGTCAAACTAAGAGCAGTGGTGGACATAATACATAGTTTCAGTAACAGAGTAAAAGTATAAATCCTCCTTTTAAAATAAGTACTAAACAAAAAGGTAGATCTTGTATTTTGATTGTACATGAGTGCATTCAGGACATTACCATCTGCAAGCATGTCCATGAAGTATGATCTGTCCAACCTCAACTGAAAAAAAGGCAGTTGCAATGTAGCTGCAAGTAACTTAATTTAAGTCATGTATCCCTATTAAAACATGTTTATGGATATATTTAAACATGCTTTCCCAAGCTTACTAGCATTTATTATCAAGTTGTGATGAAGTTTGTGTGCGTAAACAGAGCAAACATTTAATGAAAGCCATTTTTCATTTCAAACATGGGCTTAAGATAGAAAAAAGATTAATAGTCGATATAATTTAAAGGGATAGTTTTTACTTTTTCTTTTACTTTCCAGGTTGATGAGGTTCATGTTTATGGGAAGTATATTAGCCACTGTAATTTTGATCCACTCTGCTGTTAGAAAAAAATGGCATTGTAACTGTTGTGAAACAGTGAAAGCGAACTGAAAAAAAGAGCTATGCTTTGATTTGTCACTGGTTATGCAGTTTGTGAAAATAGTATTACCTCATACCTCAGAGCAGAACCTCATCAAATCACGTTTAAAAAGACAACAAAAACTATCCCAATAAGTTAGTACTTTCTTAAAGTATTCCTTTTAGTTTCATATCTTTGATTGGTATGATAATATAAAATGAACAGAAAATGTGAAAAAACAAAAACAACAGGAAAGGACATGCAGTGTCAGAGCCAGTGAGTCAAAGCTATTTTATACCAGCATCCCAATCATAACTAGAAAATATGCGAACTAAAAGCATTATATGTTCCATCATCTGCTTTTATAAAAGTCATACATGGCCCTTAATTACAGAACGCAAGATAGCTTGTGTAGATTGTACTGTGCACTCTAGTAAGTATAGGGTGTAGAAATTTCTATTCAGTGCATTCTTTTGTTGATGTGCTTTTGCTGATAAAACATGTTGACGTTTTTGTTAAGAAAGGTTACATTGATTTTGTTTTATTATTGATATTAAATAGTGGGGTTTGGCAGGTTGTATTCAATTACCAGTATAGCATCCCCACTCATATTCATTATTTTAAATGACTAAAGACCAAAGTAATTGGCTCCCATCTGAGTCTGATTTAAAACCATTAAAAGTTTTCTGCAGGATTCTTGGGCCAACTTTAAGATGTGTGTTGATTCACAGCTGCAACATGTCACATGGACTAACAGTTAGTTTGTCCTTTAAGTAATGGTAGGTTTGAGAACTTGTGTTATCTTATGTCACAAAATTGAGGAAAATGTAAGGCACAGGTATTTGTGACAGCAAATGACGTGTGAGTTAAGTATAAAAAATAGCATATCTTTCTCTGGCATAGCATTAAAGCCCTGCCTGTCATCGAGCTCCCTCTTGATAAAAAACTTTTTGTTCCACAGAAATTGTTTCCCTAGTTTGTACCTTTTGTTGCTAGCTTAAAACCTAATTTAGGCATAGATTTGGGCTATTCAAAAAATAATTTTTAAAACAGTACGCTTATCCATTCCCTCTGAGGTAGTGATGCCAATCCTTTAAAGCAAACCAACAACACATCTCTAAAATTTTAAATCCATCTTTTGACAGACTTTATACTTCCACACACTCAAATAAAAATGATTGACAGGCCAGTCAAATTTTGTCACAAGTCACAGTGGATTTCAAAGAAGAAAAGCTTTTCCACAGGCATCTGTACTTAAGGGCTGATTGCTTTTATTCTGCATTCAGATCTAGTATGGTATGATTCAGTTGGTGTGAAATCGCATCTTCTCCCAAAAAGACAGACAGACTATATTTGTGAACCATGGAGCCACGTCTGCAGCTGTGCCATCCCCACTTCCTGTGCCCTGTCCCTCCCTCCCATTCTCTCCCTCTGCATTTGCGGTAATGTCTACAAATCCTGAAATTTATGGCCCTGCTGGAAAACATGGTTTGCCGTTTATAGTCGTCCGCTAAAAGAAATAAGGCCCGTCTCTCCTGATGCTAGTCAAGAGACTGATGCAGACTCTATCAGATTTCTAAATACAGACCCCAACAATAAATCCCGGCCTGATTGGGTTTGAATTGGGTTAGCTCACTTGAATGCTATCTGCTTAACCCACAGCTGGCCTGTCTGCTCCATGCAGGCATTGAACCTAAATCAGTCACTTAGTGCTATCAAATGGAACAATGGTGGAGTGGAGAGAGCACTCACGCTAGGGCTAGAAGCCAGGCTAGCATCATAACGCAACACAACAGACCAGAACAGAGTAGTGTGGAGCAGACAGGCCCCTTAATGCTCTTTCCTTTTTGTGTCTCAGCAATGATGCATCCTGAGAGCCATGGTGCATTGCATGAAATGGCATCACCCAAACCGAACACACAAACACCTTTTCAGGCTTTTGTCTTGTCTTGTCAAGTGGATTTCACGTGCTAATTAGCGTAGGATGATGGCATGGCTAACATCAAAAAAATCTATTTTCATGCAAGCCAAAATACATATACAGGCACACTACACAAGGGATTTAAGCAGGTGTGTGTAACCAAAGTGACTTACACAGGAATGAAAACATGCTGTCTCTATCAACACTGAACAGACTGGTTTACAAAATCCAGGGGTGGGGTCTTTGTGAGGTCACCTGCACACTTCCTGTGACCACCACAGAACAGTATTTGTATTTGAAATACAAATGTATTTCTAATTTAAGTCTTATGATGTTTTAAAGTGTTCATTTTATCACCATCAATATTTTTTCCGGTATTCTGAGGGCTACATTCGGAGGACCTCCTGACTCAATTTTGGCCAGCAAATTTTATTCGACATGAAGAACATGTGAAAAAAAATCTGCCATAAAGGATTTAATCTCATCCTCCTATTAATAAATTAGAAAAAGAAGCAACAGTAACTTCAAAAAAAATAACAATGATATAAACCAAACTCATGAACATTAAATAACAACAAATGTCTTTCCATCCTTCATGTTATGGCTGGTGTACCTTTAGTTTCTACAGAAGATAAGTTGATATTATTGACAGTGTCTCTTCAAAACTTATTCATGAAAAATCCCTCAAAACAAAACTTTTGATTTAAATTCTGAAAGTAAAGATTTCAAAATCATCTTTTTTCACATTAGGTTCATTATTTGTAGCATCACTTCTTAAACTTGTGCTCCTAACAACTGCATATTTCCTATCAAGCCCAAGTATTGTAAATAAATGCCTGACTTACAGTATCCTAAATCTACTAACCAGAGATGATTAAAGATTAAAAAGTACCCTTAACCTGAGGTAAAAATTTTGGATTTAAAAAAACTAGAACTCAAAAAAACTCAAGAACAGGAACATTGAGCACTCTGAATCTATTCCAGTAGGAGTATTAAGACTAACTTCCTTAAATCCGTAAGTATTTAAATCTATCTTTCTGTGTTGTGTAAACAGCTGTTCCCTACCTCATTCATTTAAAACAGTCTGGACCTGGACTGGTTGGGAGCTGGGCAGTGGGGCAAATGTGCTTAAATGTTGAGCATGCAGCAGAAATATAAGGAGCCATGGGCTTTATTAGCCGTAAACAAAGACATTCAGCAGGACCCACTCTGGTTTCATCAGCTATGCAACCATGATGTTTTAGAACACAGTTGGCGGTCAGTCACTTGACTATTTCACAGTAACTAATTGAACTGCAACACCTTCTAAGTGCAAACAAAAGTGCTGTGAAACAGTGTTCACATGGTGATGACAGTGATTGATGTTCCATCTATCAGCTATTTGAGTCGATCAGATGTTTCTCTTGGTTATCAATGGACATTTTATCTTCATCTATCTTTAATATCTCTATTCACGTTAGGAAATTGAGCGTACTTGTGTGCCTCAAGTGTCTTCCAATTACACACAAAGCAAAAATGAGTCAGATTCTTTTACTACTTACTTCAGGGCACAGGTGGAAACTTAAAACTTGCAGCCCGCAGGCTATTTATAATCATCCTTCAGCAATTTCAGAAAAGGAAGAACAGATTTGTCGAGATACTTTTTTGATTTATCAATAATAGGAACTAGTTATGTTTGTACATAGCATAACTGCTCATTTGCTCTACCGGTCCCAACTCAAGGTCCAAACAGCAAAGCATAAATTATTACCTATCTTTAAGCAGCATTTTTACACAGACAGATATAGGAGGATCAAGCCACTCTTTCTAAATAGCACACCCACTGGTCTTTGTTTTTTTAAACAGGTATGGCATAAACAGGTATTTTGGCTATTTTAAATTAATTAGCTCTAATTCTTTTCACCTCAATACCAAAAGAGTCACACCCCAGAACTGGTCTGCAGCTCTGTGGATGTGGACCCCTGCTGTAAAAAGGTAACAGTAGCCACAAAGCTGCAGTTAGCCTGAGTATAAATATAAGATGTTAAGATATCAGTGTAAATGTATTTTATGCACTTTATACTTTATGGTTTTTCATAAGCACACCGTATTTGACCGAATAAATTGTGCCATATACATGAATATATAAAGATAATCACTTTATCCAGATAAATGTAACTAATACATAATTGTAAATAAATCTTTTACATTAACATTAACACTGATCCTTCTGGACATCTTGTTAATCATCAGTTAAATATTGAGTATTGCGATATTGTTTGAATTTGAAGTATTGTAATTCTGAACTTTTTATCATTATTAAAGTGAAGGTTGTGTTATCATGAGAGCAGCATGTTGTTGGAAAGCACCAATGGCTTGGTTATTCAGTTTTATTTTATGTTAAACTCAGATGCATTGTAAAATGTTAGACCTCTCTCAAAGATTACTCACTTCCACTTTTACTACCTTCAACAAGAGAGGGCAAAAGCAACAAATCAAAATGCACACTATCCAAACAGACTGATTGTTGCCCAGCAGAGGTGCTGATTACTTAAGAAATTCAGGTAATCACTTTTCCCCCCCAGTGTGGGCAGAGGCCGAGCTGGAGGCAAAGGAGCATTTGAGGCGATTTCACTAATGAGCGTCTTAATTAGCGTCGAAGACATGCATCCCTGCGTCCCCACATTCTCTTTTTATATGAACAAACCCACACCTTCTTTAAACGTCCTCAACTACTCCTCCCTTTCTTTGCATTTGTGACTCTTTAACATTTTGACAATGAGAGTCTTTCTGCTCACTTTATGCTGCGTCTCTAATTACGAGTGGGTTAATGGCCCCCCCTGTTTTTCCAGTGAAGTGCCTAGAGTTGTGTTTAGCTAAGCGTTGGTAAGTGTGGGGTGACATCGATACACCACCCAAATTAAAGCTCTCCTTCAGCCTGACCCTGCCACTCACGGCCCGCTGAATGAGTTTGCCTTTTTCCTCTTTCTGTGTTTTTTAAATGACTCATAATTACAAAGCCAATTAGGGGGTCACCTTGAGTTTTACAAATTACTTGAAAAACTTCCTCCTCTTTGTGACTTAGTGTGAGTGAGTGCTTTAGTGTGTGTAGTTTGTGGGTAGCGGGTTGAAATCAGTAGTTCTTAGCTGCTGGGCGTAGGGTAGCACTGACAGGCCTAAGGGCGGGATGTTTTGATTCATGTCAAAAGTAAGTGCATTAGCCTCTGTGATTATGATAAAACAGCAGATATTAGCACAAAAATGCTATACAGTTCTGCAGATAAGACCAAGAGCTCTGTGTAATTTACTCAGTTTTAGGCAAGAACAAACAAAAACTGAATATTATGCCACTATCGCATGGTCCCTAGCATAAAACACAAGCATCGTATGTAACATAATAACTTAAAAATGCTTATATTTAATGCCAAAGAGATACTTAACGAGATTATTTCATTTATTATCCATGTATTATTGTGTGTTGAAAGGCAGCAACAGTTCAAGATCAACAATAAAAGTTTGTGAGAAAAAACACAATAAAACATTGGATTAATAACATGATTTTATACATTCATATTGTTAGGGATTACACTTATCAGTAGCCCTTTTTAGGTTTTGGTGTTATATTTATCAGACTATTACCATACCATCAAAATTTCTGATGATCCCAAACTGTCCCACTGTTCATGTGTCATGCATCAATATATTTCTGTCAAGGAACAGACAGTAGAGATTCAGAGTAGTTTTTCTCAATATGATAGTTTGTTTGTGTGATTAATTAGCTCCACATGACATTCAAAAATAGTCATTAATGCAAAACACATCAACTTTTAGAAGTGCCATCTTGATGTGCTTTTATGTCCCCACCAATGTCAAAATCAAACCTACGCCCTTGAGCTCAACTAAAGTATATCCGGCATTGCTGGCCTAGTTATTAACAAAACTGTTGACAATCTTGCAGTGCTAACAAGTCATTTAAAGTTTCATGGATTTGCATCAAGATTCAGATCACCACCAAAATGTTGTCAGATCTTTCTTGTACCATGACCAAAATTCCTCTCAAAATTATATCAAAATGTGTTAAGAAGTATTTGAGTTTTTACTAAAAATGTGGAAAACTGCCCAGTCTCATAATGT
Source organism: Scarus forsteni (assembly GCA_036419115.1). NCBI lineage: Eukaryota > Metazoa > Chordata > Actinopteri > Labriformes > Labridae > Scarus > Scarus forsteni. The sequence continues at coordinate 2,590,110 of JAZDUH010000049.1, forward strand.
TATTTGCCATGATTAACATTCCCTGAAAATTTTGTGAGAACAAGAGCAGGCAAAGCAAACTCACTGTCAAAGTAAAACAGGACATCCTTTAAATATCCCTTCTTCACTCCAATGTGCCAGAGTAGTATCAAAACAAAGGGCTTGCTCGTAAAAAAAAATAAGCATTGTAAATGGGTCCAGTTCAGTTCAAGATCATTGTAACACTCTTTTTTGTTTGTTTGTTTTCACCTAAAATTCAGTAGAATGAATATAATTCTTGGCCTTTTATGAAGAAATATATGGCCCAACTTCTGTGCCAGTTGTTTCCCTATAAGGGTGAAACTGATCAGAAACAAACAGACTTATTATTAATTATCGAAGATGCACTGAAATATTGCAAGTCAATCAATATCTGCTAATGTTAGCCGGAATATGAGAGTATCTGATCTAATAAATGCCTGAAGTTGATCACAATGATCAAAATGATCACTTGTGGTTTTCGTTAATGCTCACATTTTAGATGTCAACAAATCACTTGCTCTCTTGTCCACTCATCTGCTGCCTCTGCCATCCTCTTAAAGGTTAAAGACAGTTTCATTTGTCCCGCGTTAGAATCGGAGGAAATTTGCAGTGAGGCCATCAGAATAAGAGCTAATCAGCTAAGCTAATCATGCTACCTAATGCAAGGTACATGTTGGTGAACATCATACCATGTTATGTTCTGTGGTCCAGTCGATGCTGAGAAATGTCATCAAAGGTAATCTTTTGATGATCTTTGTAAGTAAGGTTAAAGAATATAAATGAAGTTTGCCCTCAAGTAACTAATCAAGTAATAAATAAAGATTGAGTTGGGGTGCTGGTTTGGCGTAGTGGTTAGCACCCCATGTACGTGCTTCTGCCGGTCCAGGTTCATAAAAATACTAAAAGGTAATTCAGGTAATAAGTAGACTAAAAAGGTAGGTTTTGAGTTTGTTTTGACATAATTATTAGTTGCCTGGTGTCACTGAGTTAAAATTGTTAAATGTATTGTTTTTGTAATGTTATTATATAATACTTTGTCATTTACATTAATACACACAAGTAATACACAAGTCATTACTATGTGTAAATCATTTGTCCTCATCGTAGGATACTTTTTGTGTTGCTTCTCTGGAATTTTTTTTGTGCAAACTATTTTGAAAGAACAGTCATTGAATTGTTCTGACTAAAAACATGATTAGTTTTGATATAGAATGATTTTACTAACAGGTGATCTTTGATGGTATTGGCCACAAAAGGCATTTATAGAAGTCATTATTATCAATAAACCAAACACTTCCCTTATAGTCTCATTCTGTCAAGTGTGTTACACTGAAAATAAACGACTTTGGCTTTTATCAAAAGAACTGAAGAAGTGATAAAATCCCTGTGATAAAATTTATCATCGAACACTTGAGTCTTCACCAGCAGACACTATTAGAGAGAGAAAGAGCCTCCATGATCTTCACACATGGATGACTTCGAGTTACATGACCTATATAACATGTTACACGCTCTGCTTGCTCCACGTGTTTCACCCTAATACAGAGGGGCAGCGCATTACAGGTGTGTAAGCACCCCAACACACACATGCACATACACGAGCACACACACAAAGAGTCATAAACAAGCTTGCCACCAGGATTATACATATGTATGCATGATCACAAACACAACCTGTCTCTTTACCTGCCGCAGATCAGGCCCCACAGGACTCATGCACTGCTAGGAATTAGCGTGCTGATGTACTGTATGCCTGTGGTGCTTATCTGCTGGCTGCAGTTGGATGTAATTAAAATGAAAATCTTCCACTTTACACGGAGAGGCCTTGGACTGATTTAAAATAAATACATGAGTTATTTGATACAAGATTATTTTGATGGGATAAAGTTAGTGAAACTTGTCTCTTACATATATTTCCCTTTCATTTTGTCCATGCATTATCTAATGGTTTGATTTTCCAGTGGCATTACATCTTGATGCTTGTACTTAGAATTACCATTTAAAATGATGAATATCCTTTAAAATAGAGCTGTTTGTGTTAATGTAATCACCAAGGACAGAAAGAAAAAAAAATCTTGATTTAACCCTCTGGGGAAAATCAGGTATCCAGAAGCAATAGTATGTTTTTTAAGAGTAAATAACCGTGTTAATAAACGGTGCAGAGCTGATAAGCCACTGTCATGAGCTCTGCCTTTGTTCAGCCATGCCATCAGTTTCAAGATGAACCTGCCACATATTTTTTTTTCAATTGCATTAATACATAACCTTATAAAGCAGCTGGATTTGCCCCATTCCATGTTTGTCACCAGGCTGATCAACCTTGCAAAGATTTCAGCAGAAGAAATCATTACCACTGAGAAAATGACCAGGACTTTCTTTCTTTCTGTCTTTTTTTAAGACAAACAGCCAGTGGCTATGATTGTTGGTTAATTGTGCTACGAGCAAGAAGTGGCTGCGAGCCTCAGGCTGGCCCACAATGAATTTGACAGACAAAATATATTTTACCACAGTCCTGTTTTTCTTGAAGAGATCCAACTTCCCACTTTTTTCTTTGACAATGGTGCCTATACTATGTGCCAGGGGCCAACTTCAGCCCAAAGTCAATTTTCAAATCTCACTAACCTCTAAAAATGAAATGAAATATTTCTCACAATAGAATATGATGCTTTAACCTAATAGTAAAGTATAGAAACAAAAGACTCAACAACATATATTTTAGCCACATCATGCTCATGTTTCTTGCGAAATTATTCCTCTTAAGGTTTAATACTTATAGAAGTATCACTTTCTCAATCTTTAGACTCCATCACCCCCATGAAGTTTTCCAGATTTGCGCCACTTGTTCTTGTTCTGTGTCTGAATGTGGAGCTATCAGTGTCCTTCCCTCCCTGTTGCATGGAGCAGCATTCCCATCCTGATCAAGGCGGCCCACTATGATCTGATTAGCAACCCCAAATCCTCAACAGTGGATGGCTGTTTGCCTTTGAAATATATTTTTGAAAGCTGAAACATATGTTGTCTTATTTAGGCATGATTCAATCACCAAGCATATCCTAATCTATGTTCCATTAAGTGAAATACACTGAAGTTGTGGTGTATAAATGCGGCCTAGCCATCTTTATTAGTTTTCTTTAAGTGACCCTCTGTGGCAAAAGTTTGGACCCTGATCCATGGAATGATGTCCACATAGACTTGAAATAAATCCCATAGATATATAAAGCAGTTAAGTGGCACTAAACTCCATACTGCGTTTTCCTTTTGAGGTGCACTGTGGTTAAGCTTCTGCATAGGACTGCAGCTGGATGCTACACATCATGGCATCTTCTTGCTTTCATGGTGATGGAAAATAAGGACATCCCTGCACCTTTTATTTCATAAATAAAAACTCACTGAGACATCAGTGGACAGGATTAGTCTACATATTGTGACATCAAACATTTCCATGAGATTTTAATGACTTTTCCATCTGTGAAAGGTTCTTTTTTTTCAGCGTTAAACTCAGACATTTTCCTCCAAAATAAGAGCAGACATCATTAAAGCAACCCACTGTTCTGGTGCAAATCAGAAATAAAATGATGAGTAAGAACAAGTTTAAAAATCTGTTTTTTTCCACCTTATCTGCGAAACTAAAATTGCTTTAAAACAAACCTAAAGTGGAGAACATGAAATGCATCTTTTCACATGCACAAGAGCTGCTTCACATTCTCAGTATGGACTTTCTTATTTGTTTTAAAATACAAAATATATTTTAAAATTGTTTTAAAATGTAACGTATTAGTATTTAGTAATTTAGTGATTACTCATGATTATTATTTGTTTTACTATTTTACAGCCTTTACAACATATTCAATTACCTCTCTTTCCATACTTGTTTTTTATTAGGTTGCAGTGTGTGACTATATCTGGACTGAGGAAGATTCATCTGCAGGCAATGCACCCCCAGGTGAAACCCAGAGAGAGGGTGCTTATCAGCCAGAGGGAGAAACCAGCACCCATGTGACAATATACACCCTATTCCTGAGCGGGAGGAAACAAAAATACAGGCACTTTCTCAGACAACCTGATGGGGCTGTTGTTGAGGTAAGGTATAATACAATGAGCAAATTCAAACTGAATCTCCTACCTGATACTTTTTTAAGCTTCAGCCATCCATCTGTGTTCGCCAATTACAAGGCTGACATAGAGACAGACAACCATTCACACACATAGTCACATTTAACAGCCACTTATAGTCACTAATTTGACTATAAAGCACCTTGTGGTCTTTGGGAGGAAACTGAATTCCAGCTAAAATCTCACACATTTCTTCATTTGATTTGTTTCAGAACAATCACCAAGTTAACGTTAATGTTTGTTTTGAGCACAGACCAAAGTAACATCTCTTTATGAAATGGAAAATAGGCTTATATATACTGTAGTTTGCATGTATATCTCTCCAGTTGTCTCTCTCTCTCTTTTTGTCACTGTCTGAATATGTCCGCCATCTTGTGTCCTTGGTGATCCCTGTGCAGAGCCACAGAATTGTCTTGTGAAAAATAGCAAAACAGGACATATGCAGGCGTGTTTTGCTGGCATTTGATTGGAATAAATATTTCTTTATAAGTGTTTTAATGACACAATTCACAGGCATAATTTGTGAGCACAATTCACAAACTGAATTCGTGAGCAAACAAAGGCGCTGATAGCCGGTGCAATCCATTATTTGTGGATTTGGCCCTTAGTCTCCCCTGGAACTGCAACAAACTTAAAGATCTTAAAGTACCGAAATAATCACAACTCCAGTGACCCAACCTGTTGTGCATTGTGTTTTGACAAATGATAAAGGGTTATTTGCGACACACACACGCCCCCTTACCTCACTCTGCAGTGCATTAATAATGTCGATATTTATTGAGCCCCTGCTCCTGAAGACAGGCAGGTCACAAACAGACTGATCCACAGATTGCTGCCTAATTAAAAGTAGAGCTTTGTGACAACTGCTGCAGAAAAAAAGAAGTCATTCCTTTCCTCAATCATTCTGTCAGTCGCCTTAGAGCGACCTGGATCGTCCCGACAAAATTAATATTTTGAAGTTTGAATGTCAGCAGCATGCGGGCGGTGAAGGGGGGGCTATGTGCGCTAACAATTAGCTCTGAGGCTCTTTTGCGTTCTAATGGTTCTCCATCATAATTTGAGTGATGGTGAGCTTATGTGAGTAAACACACAGCATGGTATATTTATTACTGCTGTCGCACTGTCTGTGTGTGTGTAGCCTCTAGACCTGTGCATAACAGATGAGACATCTGGGGGGATTGTTCATCGTCAAACAGCACACACACACACACACACATATCAGCACTTTAGAGTTATGGAATATATCACAACCTACACTGTTTATTCCTTTGTATAAACACACAAATTCAGATGCTGACACAAATTTACAACACTCATAACCTGACACTCAAAACGGACTGAATAAAAGATTGAGATTCCTGGTATCTCTGCTGTGTTAAATCATTTCTTCTGAGCTGCTGACGCTTCTTTCTTTAAACTGTGAAGCGAGTTTCACAGAGGCAACCTTAAGTGAAGTATATCAGTAATCATCCTTGGGAAACACACATGCCATCTTTCTGCGGCTTCTTTTTCTCACACACACTCTGTCCCTTGGGTGTTGCTGTCTGTTCCTCGCAACTTAACAGGCAGAGACCTCCAGTAGCAAGAGATGCCGATAGCGTCCTCTTTCACCCGCTGGTAGTGGGGAGTGATAACACCGCATTGCCGAGAGAGCACGATGCCATTCCCCTTAGCCTCGCAGCGGGGACCCCCACTTTACATATTCAAAACTAATCCTCCCCTGAATATATAGACTGGTTTTATGTATAGAGCACGATCTGGGAATCACCAAAGGGCATCTCCAGCACTCAGAAGAACACTTGAGCTGATTTTATTAGTGCTTTATATAATTCTGGCAGCGATACACACACACTGCGACAGGGTGCTGTGTACAAACTGGCCTTCAGATGGAAGGTGACAGCTCCTCGTAGAGAAATAACGGCCGCGCAGGCACTTCTGCAAAAATTAAATAGATAAAAGATATAGAATGAAATACAGAGGGGCTCGTCTGAGATGCAGTGACCACAATATTGCAGAGAAGTTCCCCCTCTGTTTAAATTTATGACATTTTAAAGCAGTTTTATAGGTTTTTCTGTACAGGCTTATTACGTTATTCACTTATCCAAATAAAAGCATGTTTTATGGTGATGTGGTTACAATGCAATGTTAGTGGACAAATATTATGTAGCATGAATCCTTTTTGGAGCTATAAAGTCATTTAATTTGTTTTGCTTAAAGCTTAAGATGATGGGATATATGTGACATTTTTATTGCCATGATACAGGCAGAATAAGGCAACACTAAAATCTTTGAGCACACATTTGATTTTCAACATTATTGTTTGTTATCAGATCTAGTAAAGCACATTTACATGGAAACTGATCAACTGTTAGTGTTATTAATAACAGTTATGAATACCTTCTTGATGCAATAGAAAAGTGGCAGTGTAGGATTATTGATATGTTTAGGTTTAAAGTACAGGGATCTGATTTGTAAAGGGGCGTGCTTGTGGCCCAGGATGTCAAAAGAGAATTAAAGATTCCAGACAGGTAGTAATACACTTAAAAATGGGTTAAAAGAAATTAAAATTTGTTGTCAGTATAGAAGAGGATTGGGTCAAAATATCAATACAGTGATGTTTGTTTGTTTTGGCATGTGCAATGCTCTTTATTTTAGGACCCCATGTCTTGCAAAATGCAATTTTCTTAGCTTTTAATGTTTTTAGAAGAGACTCTGGTTGCAGTATAACATGACACATTTGCTAAACTCTCGGTTCACAGAGAAATGAGCTGTTTTGTACTTCCTGGAGTTTATGATGTAATAGCCACACAGCCTCCACCTACATGTGTGTTTTCTGCTTGCCTTCCTAACCCCTCAGATCCAAGGAAGGGGAGGGAAAGGGGCTGATATGATCCTCTACAAATATATATATTTTTTCAACTGTAATCAAATCCTTGCTCACAGACACCCAAAACATGATGTAAATGGTTAAACACACCAAGTCATGAGGCCTTTGATAGAATGGTGCTATGTTTACAGGTCACATGCACAGAGCTGTATGACTTTGTCCCTTATGAAAAAAATGAAAAACAAATTCTTCTTAAGAGTGGAGTAAAAATTAAAACATAGTAAGGAAAAGGATAGTCCAATAGTTTATATTACAAAATGGAAATGCTCTTAGAAGTCAAACCTCCACTAAGGCGTTGCAACCATTGTTGGGTTAGTTATTGTCAAAAATGTCAAAACCTGTTCTGTCTTCTACTGGTAACAAATCCTTACAAACTACTGAGAAACACATCTGCATTTCAATCCCAAACATCTTATCACTTCTTCCTTGTATCAAGACAACATTCCCTAAAGAAATCTGTTCAGAAGTGAATGAGTTATTTGTAAATCTGTGGAAAACTTCTCTATCTAGAGGAGTTAAAAAAAATCCTTAAAAAAATCTGGATCTGCATTTGGATCCCCAACAAAGCCTCATTTCTACTTCCTTAAGCTATGACCAACATCCCTTGAAAATGTTGTCAAAATCAGCTCATAACTTTTAGAGTTATCTTGTTAACAGTCAAACTGACAAACAAAAATCGGCTAAAACATAACCTTTTTGAGGCTGTAACTAGAGCACATTATGAAACACACTCGTATTGCTATAATTTTGAACCAGACTTGTGCAGTACAATAAAATGTGGGCTCAATGGGGGTTGGGCACACAAGTATCAAATGCATTTTACCAAAAAATAAAGAAACGTCATATGGAGCAGAAAGTTTTATATGCCAGTTTGTGGTCATTGAGTAGAGAAAGGTGATCATTAAAACTCTATAGGCACACAACAGATACGGATACTTCTTTGGATGACATTAGAAACTGAAAATTACATTTTCTTATGGACTGACAAGTTTACATGGCTTCAGTCAGTGTCATGAATTACTATGCTGCAGATGACATAACGTGCCAGATCATGAATTATAATGGTTTTGAAGTTCATCTGTTTTTTGGGTATACATCCTTGGATCAAGAGGAGCATCAAACACTGACATCTTTAATTTGAATGGGAAAGTGTATTTGCTTGACATGAATGCCTTTTGTGTAGCTCATGTAGCTCTAATTGTGCGGCTGAAAACACAACCAGCAGTTCTCCTCCACTCTACTGAGTAAAATTATAAACTTATGAAAACACAACCACTGTAGTTGTACATATTTAGACTGAGTAAGATTACTAGTTACTGTGGTTGCCTTGTACATTTCACAAGGTACTCACAACACATACAGGCATATCGTCTGATCGCACCCCTTTCTAACATACATATAGCTTTTACCCATGTCTGCTGATGTTTCTCTTTGTTTTTTTAATTACTGCTACTGTTGGGATTTGAAAGTATGTGTTGTTTCTTTTCCAAATGAACCAGATGGTGTATCTGTAAACAAACACAAAACCTTTGCCATTTTCTCAATGCAGAAGTCACTTCCTTCCTGCCATTTCTGGCTCCTTGAGATGATGTGTGATCATTTCAAAGTTACCTAGAATTTATGAAGTTATAAACTCAATGAGCCTCACAACAAGTTTTGAATGAATGAAACTGGTCCGAAATCACTTGCAGGGTAAGAGAGTCCTCTTCATGTAATCGGTGGGGCAACTAACATCCAAATATAAGATGAACAGCAGTAGCTCTGCCGTAAACTGGTAAAAAGTTGATCTGATAGATAGTTTAAAAATGTAGCACATAGTTTAAAATTAGAGGGCTTGGACTCATTATGAGTATTGTGTTAGTCACACTACAACTGTAAAGCATTAGTGGTAAAAACTAAAGGGACCATCTTTAATACATTTATTGATTATTCGTTCAAAATATAGATAGATTTTGTCTGGAAGTGAAGCAAAGTACTTCACTCATTATCTGGTATGCATTATCAACATATGCCTTTATAAACCTACATTAAAAAATAAGTATTGGAGCATTCGTCAAGCATACATTTAAGGAGTAAAAACAAAATAAAACACCTTCATGGATGGATGGATGTGTCGGTAGGTAGATGACAGAGAGAGAGATAGATAGAAATACTTTACTTCACATTTTCATTATTTAAGTGTTTGAATCTGAGACTACAAATGCATATAAGCAATCAACAATGCTGTATTGATCAGGATTTTAAGTTTTTTGCTAATGCATCTATAAATCATTTTAGCTGTGCATACTTATGACAATGCTATGCAGTGAGGAGTTCATCTATACTTGAATTAGTATACAGCTTTTTGTCTTCTAATATGTTTTGACTTCATTTCTTTCTTCAAGTTGTCACTGTAGAATGTGTTTGTTTATATATTTTTTATTCAATTCTGTAATCAGCAGTAGGCTAAAATGGGAGGATACGAAAAGCAGTTTGCCAGTATAATATCTAAACCCAGTCCTGTCTCCCACTAAGTAAAAGAGACTAATCCTGCTACTTAAGGAGTCTGTTTCCATTTACTGAGGAAATATTGACGGATGGCTCATTTCCTTTAAAGAGCCCTGTTTTTGCAGACAGTGTCCTGGACACCAATGCCCTGGAGGACAAGCTCCTCTCTTACACAAACATGACCACAGCTCCAGGGGAAAGCAGCTTTGCATAATACCCACAAATTTACACTCAAAATTTGTCTAAACGAACACCTTTAAAAGCAAGTTCTGGAGGAAGCGCCCTGAGCTATGGACACTGTTAGACAGTGTTTGGAAAGTGAATAGTGAGTTATGTCCTGTTTAAGGCTGAGAGTCATGAGAAACAAAATATTTATCTTGTTTATTTAGACATTATTCAACCTGCCATGTTGACTGAAACTTCTCTTTTTTTCTTACAGCTTTGCATCATTAGAACTTGAAGTTGTGGGCGTGCAGTAAAAAATATAATGATAATGAAGTCTTTATTGACTCGCATATTGAATTCTGTTTAAAGAAAGTTAATATTAATGATCCATCATATGCTCTCATTCAGCGCCTTGCCAGAGGCAGGTGTTGGTAATATTGACCATGCTGAGAGAATCTTCTAGCTGAAGCACAACAATACAAAAAAAGTTAAAACTACATTCCCATCCGTGTGTTCCAATAAAAAACATTAAAGGTAAAGTGAGGTGTAGCTTTTCAAACACTGATTACCTATAAACAGATGTTCCCCAGCTGCCAACTCACAAAAAACACTGCTGACAACAACTGTTCAGGCCGAAATTATGCAGAGAGATGCATCTCTATAACCTAGGACCTTCAGAGAAGGCCTCATAACCACTCTGTCTGAAGAAACAAGATGGCTGATGAAGAAATTAATGCAGGCAAAGTCATTATCTTCCCTCCTAAAACCACAGTGGGTTTATGTCCCCCTGTGTCGCTTTTTCTCTGGGGCTAGCATTTAAGTGTCGATGGACTTATAAAAGATAGGACAAGCCAACTGTGCTCCTTTTGTCTCCTTCCCTCCATATGGGAGGCTGCAGCATATGCAAGAACTGGCTCGGCTTCTGTAAAACTTCCATTAAAGATGCACAACTAAGGCTCTGCCAGCTTGAATATTACCTCTCTGCGCAAATTATTTATGGCTCGGAAAAAACGCTGATGATGAGCATCTCCAGCGACTTGTCTAAATAAAAACACTTTTCTCTGCAATTTCAGCTGTGCTTCTCTTTTTTCTCTCCTTTATGTGGGGGATGTGCTTAGCCGTTTGTAGAAACAAAAGGTATGCAGTTTTATTCTCAGAGGAATGTTTGAATTCTTTTCGCTTAAAGAACTTCTGCAGGGATGATAGTAGTGCATACATCAATGCAGTGAGAATATACAGTATGTAGCCTTATGATATATCCATTAACAACGGGCAGAGATTGAAGGTGTGCAGTTTTTCCTCAAAGCAAGGTTAAAATCTTATTTTTCTTAATTGTCACTGACGCTATTACATTTGTGTGTTATGTGTTAAAAAGATCATATCTGCAACCGACCTACTGCAGGCCTGGTTGTAACAAAATATGAACACAGTTGGATCAGGCAGGTCGATCCAGTTTTGACAAAATACATAACAAAACAAAATCTGGAAAGCACCTAATCCATGACAAAATTAATCTGAAAGATTTTAGTTTAATATTCTTCCACTTTATTTGGAACTCAATTCTTGATATTTCAAATTGAACATTATATTTGGATAGAAAAGGCAGGCATTCAGTAACATGATTATGACAGACCACTCGTGTTCAAGTGTAAACAGTGTTGTGATATTTACAACAGGATTGCTGACAGTGTTGTGTTTATAGACAGAACATATGTAGAAAGAAATATAGGAGTGCATAAGAAAAGATAAAGGATAAAAACTAGTGAAATGTTAAGTCTACATATTGATTTTACTACAGGAAAAAAACATCCTAAATTAGCTGCATGTTTGCACAAAGCTCAAAATTGTATTTAATAAATGTTTTGTTCTGTAGCAAGATGTTACATTTCAGTGTTTGCTGATGTCAGACTGTTTTACTTACTTTTGAGTCTTGATATAACTAGATATGTGACAATGGTTCTGATGTGTGTTTACTTAAAAAGATGTGTATGTACTATTGTACTATTATGTAAGTTTAATATATATGATGAATAAAAAAAATAAATAAAATTAAGTACATTTACAAACTTAACATTAAATCACCATTGGAAAGTTCCTGGCCCTCTCTAGCCACCCAAGTCAAAGAAGTCTGTTTGTTTTATCTTTCATTCTCTGGTTTCGTTATGTTAGTTTATTTTAAATAATAAAATATAATTTCACCATAACAACTGTTTAATGTATACTTTTCAGCTAAGATTGTAACAGTGAGTTTAGTGGAGGCTATTATTACCCTTTCTTAGGTAAATTTAGATCAGAGGCACTTAAGATGTGAAAACACTAACTGTAGGTCTGTCAGAGCTCAAAACAAGATTTAACTCATACACACATTACTCAACAATCAACGCAGCAACAAAAAATAAAAGTCAATTCTAATAGCTATGAATATTTTGTACTGTAAATGTTTGTTTTAGTTGCAGTTTGTATTCTTCAACATTTTTACAGAAATTATTTGGCAAATTTGTGGAAAAATATAAATTACCCTATGATATGGCAGTGTCTTAATAAGGATCTTTTTTTAGAATGTTGTTGAAAAGTTCCCTAAAGGACCCTCAGTGCAGTTTCACTGTCAGCATGGTCTTTAGTTACACCTTAGGTTCTTTGCAAAAACTGAACCATTTGATTAAAACACTTCACAGCTTCAAATGTACTACTAACACTGCCTGACAAGAAATGTTCTTTATTTATATATTTAGCACTAAGGCTAGGAGATATGAACTCTTAATTTCTTTTTCACAAAACTTGATCAACAGTTTTCCCCTCTCAAAGAGAAAAAAACCTTGTAGCAAGACAAAACCTGCACGAAACACGTTTTGCCTCCATATTATCATCTAAATATATTCCCAAATCAAATGTTAATTGTGTAGTTTGGATGCAGGCTGATTTGTTTTTGCATAAACACACTGAAAGCTGCACAATATTAAACACATTTATGTACAAATGTAAGCCTAAAATGTGCTTGTGAAAAACCTGACAGTGCCTACTATCACTGAGTCTTCATTTAGATGCTTTTGTAATAAAGTGCATTGAGAACTGAAAAAGAGGTGAATGTGATAATTGTATTTTTAGGAAAAACAGTGATGTGACAGTGAGAATTTGAAAACGAGGCCGTACTTGGATCAGGACTCCGTCATCACGATATGTCATTAAATCTTTTATTAAAAGACCCCTTTGTCTTTTCGCTCCATGACTCAGCCTGCTGTCCATCTGCACATGACCACGACTCATGCTGGACCAATATTGACCTAATTTAGCATGCGAAGAATATGAAGAAGTTAACCTTTAGACAAAAAACACCTCGCAGCAACATTAATTGACAAACCGCATCAATTCTCCCTCCTACCCCTCTTTTGTAATTACTCTGCCGCACGTTTGATTGCCGCTGCGGAGCTGAGGACCCACGCTTCATTTGCCGTGAGGTCATCGGCAGCCCTCAGAAATATGAATATGATTTATACAGGAAGTGAGTGTGCTCTGTATTCTGTGTGTGTGCGCATGAGACACACAGAGAAGAAGAGAGAGGGGGAATGTCCTTGGCTACGTACTGTATGTTGCATGAGGAGATTAATGCCTCCCTGGCAGCCATATCTGCTTAGCAGGAGGACTTCTCCAAAGTACACCGCATGTAATTATCTGGCAAGTTTATACTAGTTTTAGATAAAAGAGGCACTCTCCGGCACATATTTCAAGTTGCCTCAATTGCTGCTCTATCTGTGTAATTTGCAACTTTAGGAAAGTGTCAGGCCTTTATTTTGACATGACTACTCGATGTTTATGTTGTGAAATATAGAGATGAAGATTTGAGGAGAGAATGAAAAGGGTATTTTCAGTTAACCTGTAATTGTACTGTATTTCTAGATCCTATTCATCATTTTTGTGCATTAATATTCCTCTTTTTTTATCAATAAGTGAAGTTAACTGTGCCCAAATGAAAGGGCTGGCATAGTATAGAAACTTCCTGATCATGGGAGACCAAAGATAGAAGGATTGTTTTAAAGGTACGTGGAGAACCCCGGAGCTACGGTGGCCTTTCAAGGACAAAAAGTGTTTTTTCAACATGGCGTCGTCAACAAGTGCTTCCAGCTACCAGGCTATCAAATATCCCTGTTGATTCGCCACATTTGAAAATTCAGAGAGTATTTCAGGCCCTAAAGTCACCACGTAGAATACCAAAATGTGGTCATTTGAGCCATAAAAAGCACTGATACAAATTTCATTTCGGTATTTCGGACATTCTGTTATGCGCGCCATTATGCCATCAAAGAAACTTCCGGTCAGCTCCAAAACAAGAGCCTAATTTACAAAAGCGTTAAAGAACTAATAGGAGATAATGAAGAATGCTTTTGTTTTGAAAATGGGAAGTTTGCTAGTGGCTGGTTTTTAGCTGAATGCCGTCTCAAGACGACTTGACATTTATGATATTACGATGATTATAATATTGTTACGACCTGACGCTGTTTTTTATTTGAGTCTGTTTTTCCAGTATTTTGTCTGATGACTTTCGTTTTGAAGCCTGAGGCCGTATCATCTGACGGAGGTTTTATTGAGGGGGGTGTTTCTGATGCCGTTTGGTCTGAGAAATGACACAGAGGTTTTCCTGAGACCGAGGATGTCCTAAAATGTACACCGTACCAATGTGTACATGTTCTCCTAAATAACAAATTAGGAGCAAACAATAAAATTAAGGAGTACGGTGAAAATCTTTATATTTGTCTCATCAACAGTGCTATATAGCTTAGTTATCAGCCTATGTTTTGTCTTACTGCCGCAGAAAATTGCTTGTGGCCGTGAAATAAGCCTCTCATAGCAGATACATTCTCTGCGTCTTACTCCGCCGATGTTGACCCTGTTTTTTTTGTCGTAGCCTTTCCCGATTGCGTTTGGCTTCAACCCGTTTTCGTTTCTTTGACAATGATTCATGCTCAACTGATGGCAAATTGTATGTGTGGTCCTCCATGTTTGTTTGTATTAGCACAGCTGCTTGGTAATCACTCTCTTCTTCTTCGTCTATTTCACAACTCTGCTTTTCCGGTAGGCGGAAAAGCAGAGTGAAAACGCGAAAACGTTTCGTTTGTCCGTTCTGGGTTATGGTAGAAAAGATGGCGACGCAAGATGGTAGCCCCCATAAGAGAGGACCCGCTCCTATTAAGATATAAATGACTTATTCTAGGGTAATGAAAACAAAACATTAATTATTTAAGGCTGATTAGAAACTAATGTAAATATTATTTTAAGTAATCTATTCCATTTTTACCAAGTCTGTTATTTTTTATTTTTTTTATTTTGGCATTTAATAATACACACTGTACCTTTAAAGGATTAAAAATATGTATGTATGCTTTTCAGTCCTCACATACTTGACTTGACACACACCTTCAGTTTTTCAATTTTGGTTTCACAGTGTCCAACCCACATACAGAAAACCTATAGAAACTAGTGTGATTCTGGGAGGAAAACAGGAATGAAGGATGGTTGGCTTTTGCGCTTTTCACAGAGCACTCATGCAAAAAACACAGCTCCATCATCATTTCATCTCCAAATGTTTATGAATCATGTAAGAATGAAACATACTTGTGTAAATTCAGAGTAATATGGCTTTGGAGCTTGAAACAGTATTGCTCATTCACAAAAAGGCAGCAGTACATACTCACAGTGATAACCCCACACACACTCAAGTCCATGTGCACCCCTCTAACTATAATTATTCCTCTGATGCAACCACTAAAGACAGAACAAATGAGAGGTCAAGTTGCACACTTTTTCCAACTCTATGATGTTCACAATGGAGGCGAATGTCACAGGGGTCAAAATATTACAGCTTGAAACAACTGTTTGAAAATGGCTGCTTCTTGCTTTCTTTTTTGAAAGAAAGATAAAAAAACACAAAAGAATATTTGGCAAAATCCTGGCAGAGACAGTGTTTTTGAACATAGTATGCAACATTAAGTTGGTGAGAAAGAGTTTAGGGGTTCACTGAATTAACGTCTGCCTTTTCAGTCAACACTGGCCTTTGGCAAATAAATATGGATGAACAGATGGACATTTCCTTTTGTGTAAAATATGGGTGTAGGGGAGAATTACACAAAAATAACTGATCATTATAACATTGACATTATATCTGTAATGGCTAATTTGTTATATTGACCACTGGTATCAGCATAAGGCTTAACTACAGTTAATATACAGTTAATATCTTCCTGGATCTGCTTGATTTAGCAGGTATTCTTATCTGGAATTGTAATCATCAGAGTTTTTTATATTTATTTATGTTATGGGATTGCTTGTATCTAGTTAGTGCTACATACTCCCACAATGTTATACGTTTTGTTTTCAAGCAAAGGAAAGCACAACAGTTCTATAACATATGGCAGGAAATGTGTAACTGTATTTCACACTTTGGCCATAATTAATCCAACCAAGAACTTTTTGAAGTGATTTCCCCTCTGACAAAAAGTCAAAGTCTCATTTTTTGTTTCTTCTTAAAGTTCACTGCAAGCACCAGGACAGAATGACCGATTATGACCAGGACAAGGCCTCACAGACCTTCAAAAAAGTCATCGTTTTCTTGCACCCCTTAGTCAATCTCCAAAACTCAACGCTCACACTAAGATGATAGATACATTGAAACCTAAAGTCC
Organism: Scarus forsteni; assembly: GCA_036419115.1. Classification (NCBI taxonomy): domain Eukaryota; kingdom Metazoa; phylum Chordata; class Actinopteri; order Labriformes; family Labridae; genus Scarus; species Scarus forsteni. The sequence goes on from JAZDUH010000049.1 coordinate 2,606,435, forward strand.
CTGGATTTCCTGAAACAGTTAGGTTTGGACATTTGGTGTAGTTTTGTCACATTGGTGTGTCTTTCATTTGCTTTGGTCTCTTAGGTGATTGGAGACGTGGAAGGGTTAGACAATGAAACAAGGATGATGCCATCTGAAGGTCTAAGTTCAGCTGATAAGAGGCACAGCAGTACTGATGTGAGTGCTCCACAGAGGCTGAGGAAAAGAAGAAAACTCTTTGGAAGTAAGTTTTACCTGATATTTTTACATCAGTAAGGGCTGTCAGCATTATTATGGCTGTTAGAATGAGATTTTGCAGGGGGTTTTTTTTGTTTTTTTTTTCATTTTTTTTGTTTTTCAAACACACTCATGGTACACTACTTTAAGAAGACTTCAGCTGGATGCTGCTCACAGTGCAATCACACGAAGATTAAACAATCAGGTCAACTGCTCTTGATTGTGTTAAGTTACTTTTAAACATTCACAAGCAGTTTTATGGACTCGTAAAAATAAAAACTATTTAATCCAGAATTTAAGTTGTTATTTAAGGTGTTAAACTGTAAACATATTATTTCATGTATATTTCTGGCCACTCTTATACTCAGTTACAGATCAAACAGTCAAAATTTTGACTTGATTTCCAAGTTATAGAAATGGTATTATTTCCTTTACGTTTTCAACATTTGCATTTCTTTTGAAAAGCAAAACAGCAGTACAAATATAACAAAAAACAGCATCTAAATTTTTACAACTTTCATAATTCAGCTATTACTATTTATGCTTGGTAAACAAGAAGAACAGTGAAAGCAACACATGAAGACAGATTATGTCAGATTTATAGGTTTTGTTACTGTTGTTTGTGTTGTTCCACAAAGAAAATGCATAGGACACCACAAACCAACCAATTTTTTTTCTGAAGAAGATGAAGAAGGCAGCGCTCCAATGTAAAGGAACATGGCGGACAATATTAGGAGGCTAAGTGCAGCTAGTGGTTAGCTTCCCTTAACATCCATGGCAGTTCTGAATTCTCTGCAGCTCCTCTCATCAGTTTGTTGTATACAGTTCACAGGTTACAATGTTTAAATGCTTGAGTTGGACCTCCATTTTGACATCCATGTAAAATTTTTCTTTGCTTTTCTCTCATTCCCATGGATGCATTTGCTTCCTGCTTCAGCCAGCTTGCTCCCTGATTGGCTTTGCTCTGATCCTTGTAATGAAAAACAGAGGACATGCTTGGCTGTCCATGGTGCACTCCCCACATATCAGGATTTAAATATGTTCATATTTACGATTTCAAGTTGAGGGCAGCCTGATATTTTTCTTCAAGATAAGCCGGCCTTTGCTGAGTTTGACTGGAAGTAGAGGACCGAGTTGAAAGTCAGCCTTATTGTCATGTTGTGTACCCAACTTAAAGGATTTTTTCAGAAACAAAATCATGCTAATTAATTATGTACTTGTACACTTATAATCTAATCTTGCATGTTCCCCCTTCACATGCAGATTTTTTTATTTGTTGTCACAGCGGCTTAGTTAACCCCACTTTCTGAAATTTTCTTTTTTTTTTGGCAGGGTTTCATCGTGTCGAACCTGTTGGTGAAAGTGGGTGCAGCTCCAGTTTTGCACTGTAGGACCTCAAAAAATGGTAGCACAGCAAAGAAAGTCCTTGTTTGAGATTGATGTCAGTCATCAGCTGCTGATTGCTGTTAAATGTTAGGTTTTTTTTTTCAAAGTTGCTGCTTTTTGTTTTATTGTATGATCAAAATACATCAAATGTAACATTTCACATTTATATCTACATGTACTGCTACTATTGTCACTTAAATGGTTTCATTGATTCTATTAATGTGTTTTTATAGTAGCAATATTTATGTGTTATACAGGAGTGCAATAAATCCAAGATATTACATTTTTTGTTCTTATATGAAAAAGCACAAAATAAAATGCTTACTCATTAGATGGACTGTCTTCCGAATGAGTTTTAAAGAGCATAAGCAATCAACTATTGCTGACTGGATCAGCTTTCTGTACCCTCAAAAACAACAGCAAACAATATTCAGCAACACTTCTAATTAACACTGGTCCTCCAGTTTTTAGCACTCCCTCAATACAATGAAAAATGAAGATGCTAAGTCGCTAATCAGAACACGAGTGATAAAATATCAATATTGGCCTCACATTAAGCAGGATAATATTCAGGCCAGCTTGATTTGTATTGAATATGTGTCTGCTAGCCGGTGCTCAGTGTAATGAAGTGGCTCACAAATCAGGCCATAATGGCTGCCTACTTACACATATTGCTTAATTAAAGGTTGTGAGCTTATTAGCATGTGTCTCTGGCACAGGGCGCAGCGAGATGGGAATCAGGACTCGTGTCATTGAGGGCCGGGCTTTAAAGGTTTTATAGATAACTAACCTATCATACTAAAGCCATAGCCCCTCACCTAAAATTGTATCTTAATAACCTGTCATTTTCATTGATGATGATTCTCCTTTATGGGCGGCCATTATGGATCAACTTCTCGCTCCTGTTGGATGGCGAGAGTGGCCATTTGTGCTGATCATTACAAGGGACATGCTTTACTTTGGCCTTGAAGTTGCTCCTCACCTCTATGTTTAAACCATCAGAGTGGTGGCCCAGGGGCTTTGTGAGCAGTGCATATGGACACACACACGAGACAACACAATCTCTCTACCTCATACACACACTCACAACACCTCTGTGTCAGACTATCAGAGGTAGCTACAGTCAAAAGGCCTTTTGAGAAAAGTAGTCTTGTAATGTAAGGTATTTTTTAACAACATTTTTAAATTTAGACCCCATTTTAATTATGTGCAACATTCAGCAAGGAATCTGATTTCACCATCTACAAAATCTTCACTGAAGGGCTGTTTTCAACCAGGAGAAGCTTGGTCAGCTAAAATGGATAGATAGATAAAAATAGAGATGGGTGGATAAATGGATGGACAGACGAATGGACTAGAGATGTTGGCAAAGTAAATCAATTTTTGATTCAAATTGATTACCAATTCACAATACAGTCTTTATTTGATACAATAGGGTGTTTATTTCAGGATCTGCTACTGTCCACAATGCTCTAAGAGCCTGTCTAATGTGATAGGACATTACAATTTGTGTTAAAGAAATACAGCCTATGTATTTCAAATGTCGAATGTAACCTAGCAGCAAAGACTAAATTTTTGGCAACCCTATGAATGAATTTGATTTCAGGCAGAACATTTTTCCCACACCTCTGAAATACACGGTGTAGGGTACTGATTATTAGCTGTTAACATCCCTCTCTAATAGACAAGTGAATAATGTAGCTAAGTGCTACACCAGACAACTGAATTTGTGCAGCGAGTCCACATGTGCAAGACTAAAAGTTCTTTCATTGTTCAACGAAATAATCAACAAAATACTGAGATATAGTTCAAAATAAGTACAAAATCAGTCCACTTGATTAGGTACACTTATTCAACTTCATGCAAATAGCCAATCAGCCAATTACATGGCAGCAACTCAGTGCATTTAGGCATGTAGACATGGCCAGGAGGTTTAAGCAGTAGAACGAGGGCCGCGGGATAGAGTGACCTTGAATATGGTTGTTGGTGACCAGTATACCCATTTTCTGGATAAGTTTAAGGCAGTTGACACATCTGAATGATGTTTTTATGTGGATATGGATCAAAATGTCTGCAGGAGTTTATTGCCTGTATACCATGAGAAATTACATCAGTTCTGAAGGCTAAAAAGGGTTTAGCCTGGTATGCAATTCATTTCAATTTAGTTTATTTGATAAGGAGGGACAATGTACATTCATACACACTTTAAAAAAATAAAATGTAAATGTACCCAAATCTAGCTAAGCTAATTTCCATTGGTAGTTCCCCCAGCTAAAATATAAAAACAAACAGGTTAAAAAAAAACCAAAAATACAAGTATAATATTTAAAGGGTTCTGTTCTTCTTGTTTTGTTTCTTTTTAAGGAGAAGAAAGAACAGAGAAACATTATCATAATAAAACATTTTACAATACATTACAATCATAGTTTTTATTGTACATAGGTGGTCAGTAGCAGATGTTAAAGTGCTAGATTTAGGCAGTAAAGTGCTGGAGTCGAGTATAAAGTGCTAGAGTTACTAATTAAAGTGCTGAAGTTGATATTTAAAGTGCCAGGTCTCATAGATAAATGAGCAGTGAAATTTTTTCAAGAAAGGAGAGGGAGAGGAATTAAAAAAAAAAAAAAAAAAAAAGGGGAGAGGTGGGTGGAGATGGAATGGGGCTGCAGCAATGCAAGTCCAGGTCATATGTATTGATTTAATTATGGTGTTTAAGGGTTAATGCCAGTTATAGTGTAATCAGACTGTGGGGATGGGGCCAAAAAAGGAGAGGAGAGGTAAGGTAACGAAAGAGAGAGAGAAAAAATAAATAAATTAATTAATAAAAATAAAATAAAATAAATAATTAAAATTGGTAAATAAATAGCACAAGATTATTAGCAAGTTGTACCTAATGAAGTGGCCAGTGACTGCATTTTAACAGTAAAATTGAGACTCAGTCTTAGACATCACTAAAATATATGAAACATTTCTCTTGCTGAGTCATGCAAGCATTAGATAAGGCTTTTCTCTTACAGAAAAATAATATATCTGAGAGAGTTTGATAAGACAAAAGCTCTTCAACCAACTAACTGACCGACCTGCTGTTGTGTATTGGCCCTTGCTGAACAGACAGGGTTGTTTTGATCATTTTGGCACATTTTAACACTCAGGATTTACTTAGCTCCATCCTGGCCTTCTGTCTACTGTTGATGAGAGCCAGAGCCTATAGAGCTAATGCGCTCCAATTAGAGATCACTCCATTAACAGTGACAGAGCTACACCCCCAATTCAATCAGCACTCTAATGAACATTAGGCAGGGGTGCTGCCTCTCAGAGATGACAGGAAACTCCTTTCTGCCTCTGCTTTCTCTACCTTACAGTCTGCATCCTGTATTTATTTATTTCCTTTTACTCAACGCTTGTGCCCATTTTACTTCACCTAACTGTCCTTTTCAGACATAAAGGTGGCCTGAAAACAGTCCAGGTGAACTGCATAGATTTGCACTGCTTTATTAAAACTTTTCCATTCTGTGATAATTCTGCGTAAATGCATAAATCTAACGAATGGCTTTTGTTCATCTTCCTACCTTTCCTCTCGTGTGATGCTCTCACCCACTCCCCATTTCATCATCATCAAAACAATGCCCTCTGCAACAGTTTCCTACTGGGTGCAAGGGGTGCTGAAACAGAGAGGGCAGGGGTATTTCAGCGGTTCAAATATTTGATTGTTAATGACAAACACCATTTCTCCATGATTTAAATTTTAAATTGATCCCTGGGAGCAATTATTTCTAGGGGAGAGAAACACGCCGCTAGGTCTGCGCTCCACACATTTGCTGATTTGAGTTAAAAGAAAACCTTTTTGCAGAGCTATCATAAGGGAGCTGCAACTTTTTGAAGTGCGAGCCTGCATCTGCTTCGAGCCACGCCAACCTGGGGATGTTGCTGGAGAGCAAGAAAATAAAACATAAAAAGAAAAAAATAACACTTTGTCTAATTCTATATTTATGTAGCCCTCAGCTTGAGGTGTTCACATAAAACAGTTTGCATTCAGAAGTGCTGTGGTGATCGTTATGCTGCACGTGGAGATCGGCGGCTCTCCGGGCACGGTTGGCGGGTTGAGCTCAGCCTGATTCATTTGAATTAAAGTTACCCAACTAAATAAAAGGGATTCAAATTCACACTTTTGCTGCTTTGTTATTTTCATTTCAAACCTTTCCTGCTTGTTTTAAGGCAGAAAATTCCTTTTGATGGGGAACTTTTTACATTTACCGTCTTTCCATACACGTCTGTTTCTGTGTGTTTACCCGACTTCATTTGTGGAGCTTTTTGATGTTGAAATGTAATTTTGTCTACTTCTTGAAGTGCTTGTTACTCCTCTGATGTTTTTTGATCAGAGAAAAAATAATCTGACATCAGGAAAATATGGCAGTGTGACTTTTTAATCACTATATCTTCATTGGAATAAACAAACTTGTTTCAGTGCTTTATATTCATCAGAAATACTGATCAGTATTAAAGTGAAAGCCAAGTATTGGTAGATACGTTACTTAATGAGACTGTGAGGAGTTTCTAAGTGATGACAAAAAAGTCTCACTTTTAGATATATGCCTGATCGAAATACGCACTTATTGACGAGTTTTATAGCATCAAAATAGGTTATCTATAAATGCTATTCCTTAGCCTTCCGTTCGGGTCGGACAGGGCTTGACTGGCCAACTTCCGGAACAAGAAAATTAAAACTAGAGCAATTTTTTAAATTATTTTATTATTTATATTACACGTCTTAGAGCACAGGGATGTAAGTAGCCATATATAGCCGGCTACAACTACGATAACAAGTTTTCCATAAAATGCTTGTTGTCACACATCAAAAACTGCCGCTACGTAACTAGAAAGAGATACATTACCATGTGGCTTTGCATCCTGTAAGTTGTTGAAAAAACGAAGTTGTAAAGCAATGCAGAGTTCTGAGGAAGGTCCGTGCTACATTTATCACAATAAACACACGCTTTGGCTTCGGTCATGTCTTTGGTGCGTTCCAGTTGAAGTCAGAAGTAGGAATTTCCGGGTTCTGAGTAGGAAACTGCAACTGGAACGTTCCCTAAAGTCAGAATTTCCTACTGTGAACTCTGTGAAACCTCGCCACCCTCGGGTTGACAATCAAAGATGGATGCCCCAGTGTGAACAGTTATTTAGCTCCTGTAATAATCAATTTATTTGCACTTCTGACTGGGGTGTGTCACTCTAGATCGGCTGTATACGTTGTATTGTTAGACTTATATTTACAAAAATGCTGCCATAGTGATAATCACATTCTTCATGTGATATTTGTGAATAAGACCGCAGGCATGCTAAGAACAGCTAACAGTAGCCTGGTAGATCGGCATGTTTTCCGACTTTGTAACTGGAACGCTGATAGCTCTGAGATGATGTCACTCCCAGTTCCGCGGTTACTGGAACGCAGCATTACGACAGTCGCCGCGAGGACTCATGGGTAGCAGAGTCTTTTACGTTGCCGGTAATAGATTCTCCTCATAGCACCTTTAACCTTTCGAAAAGCATTTGGTAATTATTTATTGGTCAATTTTAAAAGCAGTTTATTAGCATTTTAGAATACTGTTGCCTTGTGTTTCAGAACTTTGTCTCCTCTGTTGATGTGTGGATTTTGGTAAACATATTGACTAACATGATGCAATCGTAGTAAGCCGTCAACACTTTTCTACCAGTTCACCAAAACTTTCCTTCCTCAAGGATCAAGGAGACAGATATTGACTCCAGGCTTGTCACACTGTACCAATTTAATCAGAGCCTCGCTGATTTCAAATATCAAACATTACTTAAACCTACAACTGTAACCCTGCATACAGTCCCTCTCCTTAATAGCAAGTGAAAACAAGCAAACCAAGAAGCCCCATGAAACTAAAATATTTATTTTAAAACTCACAAACATGAGCAGATATGAGCACAATATCACCTTTCTTTAGGACCACGATCCTTCCTTTATTCTTTTCTTGTGTTTTCTTGCAAAACAAACTAATGTGAGGGCAGAGAGCTAGAGAGCACAGATGGTCATGGTGTTTTTTGTTTGTTTTTTTGAGCAACCGAAGGGCAACCCAAGCTTACTTTTTACCACAACCAGTTTCAAAGAACAATACTTGGATAGCTTATGTCATATTTTGTTATCATTGTAGAAATCAATACGCAGAAAACATAGTTGTGATGAAACAAAGAGATTTTCATCCTTATGATAGGATATTCACATTTTTTACTTTAAATCTTATTCTTAAAAGTTATTAAAGCACTGATTAAATGTATCATTTATAAGTTAATATTTATTTTTCAATTTTTTTGCACATTTCAAACATCAAAACAGCTACAAACATCAAAAGCCCCATTTAAAAAACAGGCAAATAAAAAAACATCAATAAATACCTTAGTATATTAAAATAAAAACAGACAGATATCAAATTATATATTAATTTGATTGATTGAAACTAACTACATATACTACCATTCATTATTTGCACTGCTTATCACTTTCAGGGTCATGAGGTCTGGAGCCTATCCAAGTGACATTAGGCAGGAGTCAGGGTACACCCATTTAGCCACCAGCCAATCACAGGGCTACGTATAGACTGAAAACCACTCACTCTCACATTCATATCCAAATGTCTGTGGCAGGAAACCAGAGCACCCAAAGAGAACTCACACATGCACGAGAAGAACATGCAAACTCCACACAGAATAGGCCCTGACTTGCAGGGATCAATCAAGCAACCTTCTTTGTGTGCCACCATGCCGCTTTATACACACATATGTAGGGCTGAACAATTTATCATTGTCAGATCGAAATCGCAATTTTAGACAATGCAATTTTGTGATCGCCAAAGCAGCAATTTTTTTGCAGCACTCCTGACTGACTCAGGATCTGTTGTGTCAAGTATTATACACATACTGTTTTACAAATTTGTAGAAAATCTATATGTTAAAAGTGCTGGTAAGCAGGTCAACAACACAAAGCCTCTGTTTAGGAGTAGAAGTTAATGAAAACAGATTATTTATCATCACTGTTGAAAGTGAATAATGTGTGTAGGGTTTTTTTCATCATTTATTTTCTTATTGTTGTCTGTACTGTAAATAAAGTGAATTTTGCACTGAAGCTTGATTTGAAAAAAAATCGTGAATTGCAATATCTGCCAGAAAAATTGAAATTAGATCTTTTCCTAAAATCGTTCAGCCCTACATGTGAATATCCCAAAGCTTGATTTGAAGAAAATCGTGAATCGAATTGAAATCGCAATATCTGCCAGAAAAATCGCAATTCAATCTTTTCCTAAAATCGTTCAGCCCTACACATATGTATATACTGTATATGTGTATTACAAATTCAAAAACCAATATTCCAAAAAAAATTCCACATTACAAAATTAAATAGCTATTCTGTCATTTGTCATTGGAAGCTATTAAAGTGACTGTGAGGAGTTTCTAAGTAATTACAAAAAAGTCTCACTTTTAGATATATGCCTGATCAAAATACACACTTTAAGATGAGTTTATAGCATCAAAATAGGTTATCTATAAATGCTATTCCTTAGCCTTCCAGTCGGGTCGGACAGGATTGGACTGGCCCGGATACTCAACTTCGAGAACAAGACAATTAAAACTAGAGCAAATTTATATTATTCGGACACACATCTAAAACTACCACCACGTCACTAGAAAGAGATACATTAAATCGTTACTTTGCATCCTGTAAGTTGTTGAAAAATGAAGTTGTAAAGCAATGCAGAGTTCTGAGGAAGATCCGTGCTACATTTATCACAATAAACACACACTTTGGCTTCGGTCACGTCTTTGGTGCATTCCAGTTGTAGTCAGAAGTAGGAATTTCCGGGTTCTGAGTAGGAAACTGCAACTGGAACGTTCCCTAAAGTCGGAATTTCCTACTGGGAACTCAGTGAAACCTTGTCACCCCTGAGTTGACAATCAAAGATGGATGCCCCCAGTGTGAACAGTTATTTAGCTCCTGTAATAATCAATTTATTTGCACTTCTGACTGGGGTGTGTCGCTCTAGATCAGCTGTATACATAGTATTGCTAGACTTATATTTACAAAAATGCTGCCATAGTGATAATCACATTCTTCATGTGGTATTTGTGAACAACAACGCAGGGCGTGCTAACAACAGCTAACAATAGCCTGGTAAGTCAGCATGTTTTTTTCCGACTTCAACTGGAACGCCAATAAGTCGGAGATGATGTCACTCCCATTTCCGAGGTTACTTGAACACAGCATTATGACAGTCGCCGCGCGCGCTCATGGGTAGCAGAGTCTTAATGTCGCCAGTAATAGATTTGCCTCATAGCACCTTTAAACAATCATCTACTTAGAGGATCAAAACTTTTATTTTGTATTTTTATATTTAATTGCAGGTATCTGTTCTGTTGAAAAAAGAAAATATCAGAATCCTGGGACATACATACATCAGTCAAGTAAAATTGTATGAGGATGGTCAGATTTCCATAGTACATTTAATATAGTTAGGTATCCCACTTTAAAGAAATAATACTTGTGTGAAGTAAAAATTAACAAATGCTCTTAAATGTTAAATCATGATAAGGAAATGCAAACCTAATAGCCAGATAAATTATGAATGATTGGTTAAGTAGGTCTTCAATCAGTATCTTAAATATTAACTTGTAATGCAAGTAAAACCCTAGACTGGGCTGCATGGTGGTGCAGTGGGTAATGCTGCTGCCTTACAGCAAGAAAGTGCTGGGTCGAAGCCCCGGATGGATGGCCTTGCTGTTTGAATTTATCATGCTCTCTCTGTGCATGCATGGTTTTCATTAGGTAACTCAGTTTACTCCCATATCTAACATGTATTCATAAGTCCAATGCTTACAACTAACCTGTCTTGCCCAATGTCAGTTAAGACAGGTTTAGCCTGTAGTAGGAATAGGATAAGCAAAAGATGTAGGATGGACAAAAGGCTGGAACCTGGTGACTTACTAAAGGAGGGTAGTGTAATGAACTCAGCAGCTCTTTATCTAATCCTCTCCTTTGCACCATGTTTTCTAAGTTGCCCCTGACTATGCATAACCTGCCACACCAGTGTTGTGGTGGCATTTACGTCCCTGCTTTAGAACAATAATATGCAAAACAGATTTTAATTCCAGACCTCTGTCAGGTTTCTCTGCCTGAGCTGTATTCTTCTCCACTGACCCCGAACATGATTTCCTGGTGCTTAAACCGAGGAAAAACCCACACGGCCGGGATGTGCGGGGATGTCAACATCGTGCCATATTTCTGTGGCATCTGGATAGATCATGTGCCTCTCTGCACACATATTTATTTATTTTTCCTCTTCCAGAGCGGTGTCAAGGAGGCAGATGTCCTGCTCACAGGAAAAATATAATTTGCGGTGAAAAGAGGGGAGGAGGAGGTGGAGGGGAAAAAAATATATGAATATGCAAATCTTGTCACAGTGTGGAACCTTGTAATGAGTGGAAATGTTGTCGCCATCTTTCATTATGCAGAGGTCATTGCTTAATGCCAGGCAGCTGGGCCCAGCGTCTTCCCTCCGTGCCCCCCCACCCCCCCACCTTTGCTGTCATCTCACAACAACTTGAACCAAACTGCAGCCTGGCACGAAGCTACACAGAGGTCAGGGACACGTGAACATGCAGCCACACAAATATTTGTACACAAAACACCTGTATACTGCTGCTGCTGATGAAGAAAACCTTGCATCTATTTTGTGCATAATTCACTGAAAGGATTTTGTGAATTCTTATGAATTTTAAGCACTGAAAATGCAACATTTTGCTCCGAATTCTCTATGAAAAAGCAAACACAGAAATTATCTAGAGGTGTGGCTGCTTTGTTAGAACTTTGTGCACAGCCTGATTACACACCAATCCAGTTATTGTCTCTGTTTGATCAACTTATTCCTATTTCATAGATTGCTGAGACAGCTCACTGCCATTCTGTCTCCTCTTGCAACAGCTTTCCAGAAATTTCTGCTGGCATTTGCCCGACATTGAGCCATGGGGCTAATCATAAGGTAAACCTATCTCCCTTTCCCTCTCTCTCTCTCTCTCACGCACTCTTCAAATAATCCGGAGTTTGAATGCTAAAAATGTAATGAACTTCATGGTTCATTGTGTCTGACATTGCTTAATTAATGGGTGCATTTAAAGTACATAGGGCCCCGGTAATTGATTTATATGCATGATTTGCACATACAGCTGTTAGTTCCTGTAGGAGACTCATCACTCAAAAAGTGGCAGAGCAGATGATAGGCTGGAGAGGTAATATCAGGATGTTCTGTTGGCCAATCCAGCCTAGGGAGAAAAGGACCAATTTATATTCTGATTACTTTCCTTTGGGTTTATCAAAAGTGTGAAATATTCTTCAGAATAACCAGAAACTGTTATTCAATCAGACTGGCAACTATTTTAACTATTGGGTCCTCTTTAGTAAAAATGAATACAACCACAAAATATACAATTGAGAGGTTTTATTTTGTTAGGCTGTGCTTGAAGACAAGGCTGGATGGTTCCTTTCTTGCAGTTTAAGCCTTTAACTTCCAGCTCAACTGTTTGGCAGAGGTCATCAATTAATTTAGGGTTATTTAATGTTTTTTTTAAAAAGCAGAAGAAACCAAATCCTTGTTTCATTACTTTAACATTTCAGTGAACAACAAAAACTACAAACAAACCAAAATCCAGAAATTTTCTTGGTTTGGGTTTAAAAGTTTTACAAGCTAACAGTTGACAAGGTGATGACATAAAGATGCACAAAAATTTGGGACAAAATAAATTGGAAAAGGCCGAAATGTTTGTAAATGAAATAGCAAAAATTACTTTAAATAGATGATATTGAGTTTGACGAACACACAAAAAGTTTTTATATAAATAATCATATTGTTAAATGGTTTAGATAAAATAATAATGATGGTAATACTCTTTTTAAAATCCATCTCATAGAAAATATTTGTTCTATTGGTTTGTTTGCATTTATTTTTATATCTACAATCATTGACAGAATCAAATGATGAGGTGCTATGTTTTTTATCAAATTAAATATCATGCATTTATTGAACTCTGCCAACAGTTGAGCTTGGGGTTAAAGGGTTAAAGTAATTAAATCCATTATGTCTCATCGTGTTGAGAACTAGCTGCCTCCTTCTATCCATGTGCCAAATAGACGGCTAGTTTGTGCATCAGCTCATAACAGTAAGGTAAATTGCCAAACACGTTAATGGTCATTTTTGACTTTAAAGTGGATTGCAATTTATGTTTCAGGAAGAATCCCTGGGCAAAAAAAAACCCAGCAGGAAAATAATCATAATGACTGAATACTTAAACCTTAAGATGAAAACAGTATAAATAACAAGCCTAATACACACACACACACACATAGTAGTGGGTCGAGTAATGTGAAGCAGTAACTATGTAAACTATGTAACTATTCATAAAAGGAACACAATGATTTTTACCCTTGTTTTTTGCTCCAGACACACTCGAGACAAACCAAATTCTCAAGGCAGAGAGTAGGCAATTTGTTTTATTTGCTGATGTGCTTGGAGCTTTTTACCCCTTGCAAGGAATCAGGGATATTTATGCATCTTTGTTATGATAAACCTTTCTGAACCAATGATGTGCATTGCAGTTCTGTTGCAGTTCTGATAAAACACAGCTAAAACATATTTGTTTGTAGGATTTTAAAAAATACTGTATGCAGCCTGCTTTAAATTCCATCCCAGTTAAAAGTGAATAAAAGAAAGACAAATGCTTAAATGTAGTTAAGGTCACCCACAAGGGTAAATAAAGGGTAATGTTTTTAGGGTCCAAAGTCATTGAGGGGCCTCCACCTTTATAACCTAAACAATTAACAATACTTATTTAAGCAACAAATGTATACATCTTTTGTTACTGCCTGTATGAAAATGTAAGCCTCCTCTTCACCTTGAGTGACCCTTCAAAAAAGTTACACGCATGACCCTTCAAGTGGAAATTTTTGTCCATTTCTGGAAAGTGCATAGTCAGTCATAATTTGGGGTTAAATTTGAGGTTGCCAAGTTTCAGTGTGAAAATCAATCATTTGACGGTGTAATGCAGTTTTCTCCCGTCCATGACCCTTCAGGTGGACAAAAATGTCCATTTTGTAGATAGTGTCTAAAAATAGTGTCCACGAAGGGTCATGGATGGGAGAAAAGTGCATAACACAGTCAAATAATGGATTTCTTGCTGAAACTTGGCATCCTCAAATTTAACCCCAAATTACCCCTGCTTGCCAAAATTATGCCACTGTGACCTTTTTTTTAAACCACTTCCTAGAATAGGACATTTTTGTCCACGAAGGGTCATGGATAGGTTAAAAATGCATTACAGGGTCAAATAATGGATTTTGACACTGAAAGTTGAGCTTTGGAAATTTTACCCACAATGACACTCCTTCACCAAAAATCAACTCTGGTGAGGAAGGGGATTGTCTATGAGGGGGTTTTGGATTTGGAAATGGACAAAAATGTCCAAGAGTCATACGAGGGTTGAAAACAGTTTGAGTCTGTACTTTTGTAGTTTAAATGTTGTTGGAGGGTCTATCAAATCAGAATCAGACAATGTATTCATGTCATAGAGCAAGCAGTCCATTAAAACATGTTTGCAGCTCATGAAAAATAAGGATAGACCACATATAATAAATAAGGAAAGAATTTAAAAGTTGCTTAGTGACTCTGGCAACCTCGTGTAACCCCCTAGGTAATAAAACTTATAAAAACCTCACAATTTTTGGAACTTGACTTCTGGATCAGTGATGTCCAAGTGTATAGACGTGCAGATACAATCCAGGGTCCATTTATGGGGTCTTAGGCAGCCCATAGGTGAAGGCTAAATAAGTGAACTAAAACAAATTTTTCAGCTGATAAGGCCCAAATTATCTTCATGTATGGTATGTGCGATGACATTTTACAGGTGAAAATCTACCCTTTAGGTTTGGGAGACCCACTTTGACAGTTAAACTGAAGACCTAATAACTGGTGAGAGCCCCAGTGTGCCTTGATGCTAAGCCACCACCTCTCCAGTGTTAGCATTTAGCCTTCATTGACTGTGGCCTTTATGCTTAGTGCAGGCATACATGGGGTGGTTATAATTATTGTTTTCAGTGGAGATCTGGAGGTCACTGGCCTCTAACCATTATTTGTTTTTTGACAGAGCCTCTGTGGAGCTCAGATCAATCTCTCACCTAGAGAACATTCTAGCATATTTCTATCACCAGCATATTGATTTTTCCATGAGAAGGCCCCTGTTGTATGTGTGAGGTGTTTGCATGCATGGCGCATTGGGGGTTCGGCCTGCAGCATGCACAAACACACACTCATGTACATTGGCTACAAACAAACAGATACGCACCTGGCTGAAAACATACACACTAACTCTTTCATTTATTCATCTCTGTAGACACCCAAAGGCATTTTATTTTGTTTGAAAAATGCACGCATCGGCATATTTAGTGGCCTTACATCTAACACACACTCACATACACACACACAGCTCTTGTTAAAGCAGACACCAAGTGAACCATGTCCTCTCAGGGGCCAAGTGTCTCGCTTTCTTTATTACACACACTAATCAATACAGACTGGCCTGTTGTTGAGGCCTGCCATCACTCCATCCATCCTCTGTGGTCTCTTACTTTCTCTTGTTCTCATTTTAAACGACAAAAGTGTTTTTGATTTTTAAAAAACAAACTTGATTTAATTTATCTACTCTTCTTTCTTCTTCCTCTGTCAGAGGTGCCATAAAGGAGGAAAATTAAGTGAAGTTCTAATGCTCATGACTTCAGCCAGAGATATATTTGCCGTTAGCTACACAGACACAGTGCATGATGGCCGCCATTTGTTTCCTGTGTTGGTTTAGCACATTGGTTGTGAATTATAGGTTCAGTTCAGATGCAGAGATATAACAGGTAAAGCAGCAGGACTAACTTTATAAGACTGTTTCGAAGACAAACTGAAGAGTCCATAACTGTCCACACCCAGATAATGTGTTATTAAGAGTGCACCAACAAAAGACATGCCTGTTAGTCTGAGAGCCAGGATTATTATTTTATTTTTGGAATAGGGTCAGTGTAACGGTTAAACCGGTGACTGTGTAAATTGGTGACTCAGTTGACCTCATCCTTAGACAGTCTACTTTGAATGTTCTTTTTTTTAAACGATTAAAGTGTTTTTCGTTGTTTTTTAAAAAAACAAAAGTGTTTTTGATTTTTTAAAAAAACAAACTTGATTTTAAGAAATTTGAGAGGATACTCTGTTTTTTTTGTCACACTCTGACTACAACAGCTGTTGAGGCTGTACCCATCCGAGGGGGTTCTCTGCATACCCAACAAATCAAAAAGGGTAGACCTTAAGGAGCTGCAGATTGTCGTTTGATTCTCATGCGACAACAGCTAAATGACACCTCCTCCTGTTAAAATCACCCATGGATTAAGGCTACGTTTACACAAACTCTCCTGACTTAAAAACGCAAAGATTTTTCCTTTGCATTTTCAAAGTCGATCTGCGTTCAGACAGAGATGCTGGAGACGAATGAAAACGCTGTGGTATGCATGCCGGTTCAGTAGATGGCAGTGTAGGTCTGCAGAGAGGCAGCGCTGCTACAATACACTTAGGAAGAAGAAAAACTTTTCACATACAACAATGGCGAGTAGACGCATGAGTTTTTTTCTGGACAACAAATCAGTTCGAACAACATATCTGTCTGGATAGTTTTGACTGGATAACAAACCGAGCATGGTAAGCAGCTCACACGTTACTCGGCAGATGGCCGAAGCTGTTGTTGTTCCTGGTATGCTCGCACAGCCTTCATGTTGAGAGAATACTGCGCATGTGGTGACATCAGCGTTTCACCCTGAAATACTCTGATTCAGGTTTACACGGCAATGCATGGAGAGCGTATTCAAAACTTTCCACTCTGGAGCCCCATTTCAAAAGTTACTGTTTTTGGACAAAACGCAAAGAGTTTCCATGTAAACCCAAGGCCAAAACACAATGATAACTTATCGGATCTGGCCGTATTTGGCCCTGTGTAAACGCAGCCTAAAAGTGATTTGTTCACTGCTGTTGCCGGAAGTGTTTTTTGTATACAGTCTTGCTTTGCTGCACTGTGTTGTACTGCTGTGATGTCCTACATTTAATTAGTGGGTATGACCCTCACATCCTGCATTACATTCACACTCTCAAGAGGAGGTACAGTGGCAATGCAAACTAGATCAGAGTAAACCACTCCAACCACATCGAACAGTACTGAACCAAACCAGACAATTTGGTAAAAAAGGCTTTGGAGACTAAATAGTGACCCCTAAAGTGGGGCATGGCAACACACAGGTGCAATGGTACATTGTGCACATACACTGGGGGATCTTGGTCCTGAATTCTTACCTTAGAGAAAGTAAGCCCTTGATGTGTTGTTACTGTTTTAGAAAATTTATGCAAACCAAAGCTAACAAAGAATTGCATCCCCTGAGACCCCCAGCACACCTCACATCTTTCTGTGATGCATCCACAATGTTCTGATTTTGCCATCTTGATGCTTCAATACAAAAATGATAAAGAAAAATATCTGGGGCAAGAGGTAGAGAGTGTAAGAGAAGGCAGCCTTCTTGTCATCTATAACTTGGCTGGACAAGGCCCTGTGATTTGGATTTAAATAATGTATTAGCTTTTTGTAGCCACCACAATTCCTCACAACAAAGTGAGACATAATAACTTACAATAATAAAAACACACACTCAGGTATGCTGAGTGAGTGAGTGTGGTCATATGAGGTTGAAAAAAGAAATGGAAAATATATTAAAAAAACATTTCATATCTTTAAGATGCAGATTAACAAGCCTTCAAAATTATCCCACTGTTTTCTAACTATAACACAAATAGCCTTTTATGGTCAAGTTGTGTTACAAATGCACTGCTGCTTTGAGAGAAAAAGAAGTAACCCAGCAGTGAGGAGAGGGAAGGGAAGGATAAAAAATGTAGAAGAATTTGTCAAAAGCCAATAATCATCCCGGTGCAGAAGAGGAGTACTATATCAGAGCACCAAATCAATATCACATTACTTTGAGTATGGGAGTATATACAAGACTCATCAAATTGATTATTTTTGATGCTACAGTGGCAGTTTCATTTGCCCCTGACAACAATGACCGTTCAATTACAGGGACTGTGTGTGTGAGGAGGAAAAAACACACCAAGACAGATGTGTATTTATTTGACCAAAATAAAGCCTTGCACAGGAGAGAGATGAGGAATGGCATGTCACAGTCAAGCTCTGGTTAAAAGATGACTTGTTTCATCGGACATTGAAATTTCATGAATATATTTTCCAAGAGGCCTGGAAAAACAGAATTCATCATGAAGTTTGTACAGGCCATAATGTCAGAGCAGAGATTAGTCAATTTCCTAATGTAGTGTGCTTGTAACTGTGGCATTGTTAAACATGGGCCTCCACTGGCTCTAACATAGGATGACGTTTTCCATGGATGTTGTTACCTAATGCTTAAATGAAAATAGTTTTTGCTTAATTTGAAGTAAGAGCCTTTACTAAGATCATAATACATACCAGGGTTGAGCCACAGTACCATGTCAGTATTATTGTTTTAGCTTAGTGGTAAGAAATATCATTGAATAATATTTATAAAGTAATAACACATGGTTGTTACAACATTAAACTTTAAGAAAATATTTAAGCAAAAAAACAATGTTTGAGATCACCTCAGCAACAATAGAAGATTTACATGTCCATTTTTAGCTTATTTTTATTTTAATGATCAAAAATTGAAGCCCTGTCCTAAACATAAACTTTGGCAATATTGCTATATTAAAGAGAACCTTCCCTCACTCCTTATTCATTTGACCAATTTTCTCAAAAGTTGCCCATCTGCTTGCATGATCAATGCGGAGAGCAGACCACATCATTTTGGCACTCATGTTGGTCACCATTTCAAGCGATAGAATCACATATTCACTCAGTGAATTTGCTATTAAACATGGCAGACCGTATGGCCATGCCCAACATTAAAATCAAAGTGCTGACATTGACTAAAGAAAGGGGGAACAGAAGACAGCAGATGGATTGTGTATTTACAAAGCAGCTCTTTTCTTTGACAGTGCAAATGTTAGTTTGATGCTAACAGTCAGCCATATTTTTCTGTTTTTTTGGTCTGTCATTGTAATCCCTGTGTGAAACATGAATGCAGGGATCTTATTTTCAGAGCGTGACTTCTGATCCATTTGGTTTCACCTCTGAGCTACAACTTCTAATTGTTTATATCTGTGATTGTTGCACATGCAAAATATCTGATGTGACAGGACAAATCACTGAAGACTAGATGTATATTCACAATGCTAGACTCTCTGTAAGGTGTCATGAGGCATCCCTGATGGAATCTTTAATTCTGTTTACCAAGACACACTCAAAATGAAACAACTGACTTTACAACTGACATATCCTAAAACCTTCCAACTGTCCTGCTGGGTAAAGAAATATGCTAATTTTTTATGTTGGCATCAGGCCGATGTCCTGCAATTCCTGATGACAAAAATAATAAATCTTGCTACACATCAGCCTCTGGATCTGAGGGAGATGAATAAACAGATGCATGAGCTAAATATACCATGAAGTGCAAATCTAAGGAAGAAGGAGGACAAAAGGAGGACGTTATTGGTTTTCAGGACAGGAAACCTCACTTGTGTCAGTCTGCTGGGTCCCCGGCCATGTTGAGCGACAAGCCCTGTTGTCTTTTTTCAGTACAGTTTTAGTTTGGTTGAGTTTTAAAACAAAATCAAAGACCGGTTTCATGGAAGTGGCTTGGTCAAGTGCAGTATCATCAAAGTGTCAACTCTATTCCAACTTTAGGAATGACAGATAACCCATTGACCTAAATATTGCTTTGACCATCTTGTTATTTCCAAATGAAAAACCAGTCCAAAAGTTGTTATGAAAAATAAAGAAAGAGAAACCTTAACCTCACCTATTATACCTTCCCTAAAAAATTTGAAATACATTTCCATTAAAACAACTTTCAATATTAATTAATTGATACTTAATATAATATAATATAAATGGACTTTGAAGAAATGAAGTAATAAAAAAAAAATCTTTAATTCCATTTTAAATTTCAAGTTTTCTAGCATCTGTATTTCATTTTTAACAGAAGCTTTTTCAATACGGACAAATTGTCTTAACCTGTAACATTTGCACACATCAGTAGACATAACACACTTGATATCATGTCCATTAGCAACTGTGTGTTGCCATTTCTTCCTCTTAGAGAAATGATGTTTGTCTGTAGTCAGAGTGGCTTTAAGACCCTGGCTTCCAAAGTTTGGGGATTTTAACAATGATGAGATTTATGTCTTCTATTTTGACAAAGAGACTAAAATGATTCACACGAAAAACACCCGCAATAATACACTCCTTATCAAAATTTCAAGACCAGTGAAAAACTGCAAGAATTTGAGTTATGCACTGTTGAATCAAATGAAAGATATATAGAGAGCTTCAAAATGCATAAAGAAGAAATGAAACTAGAGACCAAAAAATTTGAGTATTAAAAATTCATTTAAACTCAAACATGCTTTTGTCTGTTGATCAGAAGTTTAAAACCACAGCCTTTAAAAATAAAAAAAATTGGATTCCCTGTCATTTTTGGTCAGGTCTTCACACTTTAATGACCTCCTGATTGAAAAGGCAGAAAAGCTTTTGGTCTTTGATTGTGGTTGAATTGTTGATCATAAGTAAGGCCTCTTGCATCCCATCACCACAGCTAAGACTGTCATTACTGATCTCTTGAAAGGTCCTGAGGGTAATGGAACAAAAAAGTCAAGTGGTAGACCAAAAGATTTTTACTGGTGCTTGGCTGGAGGATCTGATTTGCTGTCTGTCAAGGCACAGGATAATCCTTGACCCAATCAAGGCCATTACTGGTGCTGACTGCAGCCCAGCAACCATCAGAAGGCATCTATGGGGTAAGGGCTTACAAATCAACATCTCCTTCAATGCCACAAAGTAGTCTTCTGGACTTTGCACCAAACATGAGTGTGGAAGAAAAGTGGAAGAAAATGTTATTCTCTGACAAGAAAAAATGCCACCTTGACAGTCCTGATGTCTTCTGACGTTACAATGTTGGCATGACTCGATCCCACTTGAGCGCCATGATGATCTTGGGTGCTTTATCCTTCGAGGGAACAAGTGAGCTTCAGATTGTGCAGGAAGTATGGCTATGTGGAAATGATGCAGCGGTCATCCCTCATGACAGTGGGACCTCGTCTGTGTGATAATAACTGGGATTTTCAATGGGTCGTCAATGTCACTCTTTTAGACGATCTTGCTAGATCTCCTGATGTAAATCCAATTGAGAATATTTGAAGATGGGGAGGCAAGGGGAGTTTACAAACATGGACATCAGTTCTAGTTCAGTTCAGTTCAGTGGATGCCCTTTGTGAAGTCATCTTCACCACCTGGTGCAATGTTCCCACTGGCTTCCTGGAAATACTACTATCAAGCATGTGTAAACAAATTTTTGAAGTGATCAACAAGAATGATGGAGCTAGTCCTGAGTCCTTGTTTTACACTTTCATTTGCATTTTTTGGGAAGATGTTGGGGCTTTTCAGATTTGGTCTTAAACTGTTGATCAGCTGATGGACAGCCTATTTCATTAAATTGTTGTTTTCAATAAATTGCTAACTCATTTTTTGTCTCTTGCTCCCATTTTTATTAATCCATCTAAATATCCAACAGTGCAAAATTCAAATTCTTGTAATTTATAAAGAACTATATTATGCCCATCCTTTGTTAAATTTTAAAGTAAGAAAAAAAACTTTAATCTATGGCTTTATTTTTTTTAAGTTTCACTCCAAAATAATACTATATGAGTTTCACGCTCAAAAGTTGTCTCCTTAAGTAAGATCCGTCCAACTGTTGCTAAGAATGCCTTTAACCAATGAACTCCATCTCCTAATGGCTCTAAGTCTTCAATATGGGACCATCAGGAGAGACAAGGCGCAGCGGCTTCTTGGATGATTAAAAAGTCATTTCCTTAACTGTCCTCCCAGGATTTGTGAGCTTTTTTTTGTATGAAAACATTAAATTGCTCCAATCAAGCATAAACGTCTCCTGCTTGTGGTGTAATTTGTACTGCTGTTCGCGTGGTGGGCGCTTATTTGTCATCCTTTTCCTTTGGCGCTTTTCCCAACCGCCTTGATCAACAATTAATGGTTGAAATTACTTCCTTGATACTTATGGCTGTGCAGACAGATGCTGCAGTACAAAAAGAAAAAAAGTATACTTTAATTGCACAGCAGAAATATGTTAAGATTGGCTCAACATTATTTAGTGGAACTTTTTTCTACAAGTTTTCCTTTGATCATGTATTGTATTTTACAGCATTGTACTCTTTTATAACAGAAATACAGTATCACAGCAGCAGCAGCTCATTCTTTCTGTCCACCCTATTCTGTTCCTCTCCACCTCTCTGCTCTTCTCTTTCTCTCCCCCCACTCTGTTCTTTTACACAATGACCTTTAGTGCTCTTTCCTTCATTGCGGGGACAGGCCGGGGCCTGGCATCTGATAGAATCAATATTCTATTATGATAGTGCGTGGAGCGTGTGGGGCTTTACAACTCTGCTGTAATAGTCTCCCTATTTCATCCCGTGGCAGCCATGGCCTGAGGGATCATCCAGGCTTCTCCAGGCTCTATGCTCCCAGCATCGCCCCATTTCCATTAACGTCGCAGGGCTCTGCCTACCAGGGGACAATCTGTGTGACCGATGGATGGGGTTGAGAAAGAGTCCAACCCCAGTGCAATGTGTGTCAATAGACTGTGTAATAGCCAGACCTGGGTGAGATGTTAGTTAAATGGCTTTCCAGTTTTAGAGAAGCAAGAGGGATACTTCTTATTTCTTTTATTTTATCTAGATTCTTTTGTCTCACTGGAGGCAGAATCAAACTAATCCAGTCATATTTTATTTAAAGCATTGCTTGTAAGTGAAACTTAGCCCTCAGTTTTAGATTACATACAGTTAGACAGGGACTGTGACACATTTATTTCACTGAGTACTGACCATAGTGCCATGCTGCCCCCTGCACCTTACCATAAGCATGCATGTAAACATAAAGACAAAAACAGCTCACTAAAAAGATATAGACTGGATTTGATTATATAAGAATATCTGATCAGGAGATATGTGATGAATAGCCCTCCTCAGTCTAGAGATAGTTGAATGCTTCAGTTTTTATACTGCATGTTGAGTGAATTCAACTGAATTTAGTTTTTTTAAGGCATGTGTACCAGTGCAGGTGAGGTGAGTTGGGTCCGTCCGATCATGTGTCCATAGGACAGACTTTGTTAGAGCATTGGCTCAAATAGCTTTTGAGGGAATTTATTTTAACTTGGACCACATGCTCATCTTAACACAAGAATGAGGATTGATTTTAGGTCAAGGTCGTGGAGTCTTGTAGTCATTTTTTCCTTGTTAAAAAGATATATCTAAAAGGCTTTAATGGATTTGAACAAAAACTTTGGACAAATGTTCATGATTACTGAAATATGAAACTGTTAGAGTTGTATTGTTGTGAAGGCAGTGCCACTAGAAAGTTTTTGCAGATATTTGTCAAACCTGGCATGTTTGACTTCTAAAGACCTGTTTTGGGTAATGGGTCAAGGGTTGTGTGGCATAATGTTCAGCGCCTGCTTGGGAAACTAATATATCGAAATACGCTCCTGGATTTTCCCTTTTATGTTAGACAAATGTCCGCTATCACACAAGACAACTTTCTAGATCTTTGGCATCTCAAGGACAAATTGTCCTTAGGCTCAATGATCATGCCTTGTTTTTGAACTTCCATTGTCTATATCACTTGTCCCTTTTGGGCTGCATAGGGTTATCCCAGCTGACATTGCACCAGAGGTGGGGTAGACCTGTACCGGTTGTAAGCCAATGACAGGGCCACATAGAGAGAGAGACAACCATTCACACACTCACCCACACCTAAAGGGGAATTTTGAGTCTCCAATTAACAAAAATCATAAGCATGAGGAAGTTTGTTGGAGGAAGTTGGAGTTTTCTGTTAACCTCATAATGTTTCCTATGCGGAGAGAACTTACTGTTTGTCAGGTGGCTTCATACATGCTTCAGTTCTCCACCTCCATGTTTGTTTAGTTGACTCAATGTCAGTAAAAGATGATGCATTCAACATGACCACTGCTGATTTGATTGGAAGGTGACTCTAGTGGCCATGCAGTGAATTACACTGTCTGTGGTTAACCTCTGTATTGACAGTGATTCACAATGAAGAGCTGATACTAATAAGAGATTTTACACTCCTAACTCCTGAAATGTCTCAAGTAAATCCTTTAATTTATATTTAACCATCAAGAATTAATTGGGACTACCATTTCCCTGAGCTTGTTATGTAAGCATTGTTTGATTGTTCCTTTAACAGTAATTCAGTCTCTGCTATCCTGGTATGTAGTTATTCATTTTTTCCAAACTGCTCTTTTATGAATTTCAGCCTTAACCCCAACCTTAACATCATCAGCATGTCCCTACCAGCATGTAAAACAGTTGTTGATGAGCAAAGTGTGACAGCATGGAGGCAGAGCTGAGCTATTACAGATCATGGCACCAGGCAGACCCCCATAAAAAATGTATGCCATTACGGCTGCCTCTCCAGAATAATTAACTGACATGAGTGTTTTATTCAGCCAAATGCAGTTACGATTTAAAATTCCAAGAGTTTAAATGTCATTTGGACGGCAAGTTTGATGTGAATTCTTAATCTCGAGCAATAAACGTTATGAGGTTAACGGGGTGTCCTGATGGGCCTCGATCAGATGTGTCCACCTCCCCTAAAATGTCAGCATTGGTCGTAAAACACTTACACTTCTGTTGAGAAGTTCTTGAAATGCATAATGTTTACACAGTGGCAGAAGTCAAACACAGTCCCTTTAACGCAGAAATGCCCTAGCAGCCATTTTAAAGTCCCAACACTCAGACCGTGTAGAGCACTGGCAGTTTTGATCCTCACACTCCTTCAGTCCCATTTAGTCCTGATGTATGTCCTTCTCTTCCCCAGAAGTGTTGCCCCTGACAGCATTCATGCTCCTCATTCCCCTAAGCTCCGCCCTCACCTTGCCATTTGATTGAGCGTTGGGTGACTGGAGGTGCGTGATGAGGCCCCGCTCGCCTCATATTCATCATGATGTAACCGTGAGCAACCCGGATCTAAATTACCTTCGTCTGGCATCATTCCAGCACATGCTATAAATGAGGTAATCGTCCTTGACTATAAAATTTGCATTTTCAAGACTTAATTGCTATCATTACATTTTTTGCGTAATTCTATTAATTTAACAGAATGGGGGATCAGAGGCTTTTTATGGTTATAATTTGCAGTAAAACAATGCGTTTGAAGGGTAGAAAAGTCTGGAGTAGAGGAAGGGTGAGCAGAGCATCAGGACCACTCTGGCCTCGCATTATGAAATCCTATTATCCATTTCCATTTAAAAAAAAGGAAAAATAGCCAACAAATACTCACAAAAAACTTCCACTAACATGCAATCAGTTTTTGTGCCGGCCAGTATGAAAAGCTCTCTCAGATTCAAGACAGGAAATGCATCAATTATATCCCATCAGCACATTGTGTGGGCTAACTGAAGCTTGTGTCTTAATAATGTCAGCCAGGGCTCTATTTTTTGCCACGCTTTTTTAAATCCCGCCTGCCTCCTTTGTGTATATGTACATGATGTCAGCTGCGCTCAGTAGTGCCGTCCTCGCATAGTATGGTGGAGAGCACGGCGGATGACACGGAACAACGGAGCCATCAACTCCCATTTATGCTTCCTGCAGTGACCTTGCCACAGACGTCTATGAGGTTCAGAAGTGCGCCAAGCTAAGTGCCAGCAACATTCTGCAACCCGCTGCACTTCCTTGCACTCTGCTGACCTTAAAAGTGTGGCCTCGATTTGGGGGAAGGCTGGAAACACACACACAGTCTGCCCCTCCCTCTCCTTTGCACTTTAGTTAATATGTCCTACTTTTAACACATCACATCATACATACTCTATAGGTCGCGTTTTTAAAGTCAGAAAATATGAACGTAGAGGTAATAAACCTGATAATGTTTTTCAGCTATGTTTTGTAAGGCAGATGAGGCCAAAGCAACACTGACAAAACAAGAATCAATCAATAAATACATCAATAAAGTTTAATCTGCATTCCATTCAACTTAATCAACAGCAGAGCATGCACAGACTTTGTTGTATAAATTCAAGAGAACCAAATAATGGCTTGAGCTTGGAAATGAATGTGTGAAAGTGAGGAAAGTGGAAAGTGGAAGGAAAAGTGAAAGTTCCTTTATAAAAAACAGAGAGAGAGAGAGAGTGAGAGAGTACCCAGCATAAATGATTACAACCCCTAATAAAAGTAATGTATGAATCAATATCTAAATTTACAAAAGAACAATTTCCAAAGCTTGACAAAGCTCAGTTTGACATAACATTTTTTTGTCATAAAATGAAATCAAGGGTAATATGAAAACTAAAATTTAGCTTTGCCCACACCCCTTTGATTGGGGTGTACTCATTTTTGGAATCCTGATTTTTAATTAAAAAATAAAATAAAATTCACGTGCAACTTAAAAAATGTTTTTTTGTGATCAACGGCCCACATTTGTGGGAGTGTTTTGTGTATGCCATAGGAACGTTGATTTTGAAAGGAAGCTAAAGGTTTTCTGGCAAATCTTAAGGGTTGTTCTCATTTATACTGAGCACCATAGACCGCGGAAGTGGGGGGGCCAGGCGGGCCGTGGCCCGGGTAACTTTTTGGGTCGAAATATGCACTTATCGATGAGTTTTATAGCATCTAAATAGGTTATCTATAAATGCTATTCTTTAGCCTCCTGGTCGGGTCGTACAGGGCTGGACTGGCCTGGATAATCAACTTCAGGAACAAGACAATTAAAACTAGAGCAAATTTATATTATTTTATTATTTATATTACTGAGAGCGCCGGGCTGTAAGTAGCGTTATATAGCCATCTATAACTACGATAATAACTTTTCCCCGCATTGCTTGTCGTCACACATCAAAAACTACCGCTACGTAACTAGAAAGAGATACATTACCTCGTGGCTTTGCATCCTGTAAGTTATTGAAAAAGAACTTGTAAAGCAATGTAGAGTTCCGACAAAGATCCATGCTGCAGCCATTCACCACAACAAACAAACACATTTGGCTTCACGTCTCCGGTGCTTTCAAGTTGTAGTCAGAAGTAGGAATTTTGAGCTCTGAGTGGGAAACTAAAACTGGAACGTCCCCCGAAGTCTGAATTTCCTACTGGGAACTCGGTGAAACCTCGCCACCCCGAGGTGTCAGTCGAAGATGGATGCCCCCAGTGTGAACAGTTATTTAGCTCCTGTAATAATCCATTTATTTGCACTTCTGACTGGGGTGTGTCGCTCTAGATCAGATGTATACATAGTATTGTTAGATTTATATTTACAAAAATGCTGCCATAGTGATAATCACATTCTTCATACAACAACGCAGACACAGCGTGCTAACAACAGCTAACAATAGCCTGGTAGATGATGGCATTACGTGTGTGTCCGTGTATAGTGTAGTCTATAGCCTCGGCTACACATCTTGTCTGACCGAAAATTTCGGTGGCCCCCCCTTGCGATTGTGGCCCCCCCTTGTTCAAACACGTTCCGCGGTCTATGCTGAGCACTACATATACAGTACATGTACTCAGCACAAGCAGTTCAGTTATTTTTTTAGAAACATGTTTGTCTTGCAGTGTCTTGTAAATGCATTTTTTTCTTGAAATGCTCAGTTTTTTAATTGTGAATTACACTTCTGCACCAGTGGCTGCCGCTGGTCAGTCAAGGAGGGGAAGCTCATTTTTTTCCGGCCTCCATCATAAATTTGTTTATTCATTGAAATGTAAATTCTACCCTCCGTTCCTTTTCAAGAAATTGATCTGCGACCCTGTCGTACCAACTAGGTGTCTTTTCCAGGGATTTTACCAGTGTTCTCTCAATGGCCAGCAGAGCTAATCTGCTTAAATGGTCTTGGCCCATTGTGTTGCAGGTGTAAGACTTGAGCTGCTTTAAACAGGAGAAGCTCCTCTTCAGAATAACTGAATGTAAAACTTAGAAGATGCTCCAGTGGAGGGTTATACTTCAAGATTGCTGATTGGCTCATTTCACTGTCAATCAAAAAGGGATTTGGCCTCAGACAGATCATCCAATCATCACGCAGAAGCCGAGCGTCCAGGCCAACCCACTGCCTCATAGACCCCCAGAGACGCTGAGCGTCCGATGGGCGGGACAAAGCCCAGCATTTATCCAATGACCGTCCAGTTTCTACAGTGGAACAACCCACTCTATGCTTCCCCATCAAAGTCAGAAGACGCTCAGTGTCCTACGAGACGCTGGGGGGATGAATGAGAAAGAAGTCGCGCCAGTTACCTGTGATAAGTAGCTGATTCTGAACAAAAGATGAAGGTATTGTAGTGCATATTTAGACAATGAAATGTACACACAGCAGTACATATCACCACTTTTTTGGGGACATTTCAGGGGAAGCTGAGCTTCCATTGCAGTCTTAGAGCAATCGCCACTGTTCTGCACATATACATTTCCTGTGTTTCCCTGGAACAGACTAAAACCTTGAGATAAACCAATTTATCTGTAAACAACAAAACTGTTAATAAGGATTGTGCTTAACAAAGTGGGATGGAAAGACCGAAAGAAAAAAAGCTCCATTGCCGTACACTTGTTTTAAATATTCAACATTTTCCAGACACTTTTTAATCAAAAGCTCTAAGCTCTCTCCTTTACACCAACACACCATGGATACACTGTTGCATCTCCATACTTGTTTGAGCCAGCAACAGTTTCATTATTCCTTATACTTGTGCATAATGCAAGCATGTGGCACAACAGTGATCAATAAACAGTGGGCTGACAATGAATAAATCGTATGTAAGTAACTTTTTAAAATGCACTAGCAACTCGATAAATAAATAAAAATGTTAAATCCCCTGAAGGCACAACATGCAGTTCTTAAACTCAATATTGCAACCATCTGACAACATTTCATGAAAATGTGAAGCAGGCAAAAAGAATGGCTCATCTTTCTTGTTTTTTTTCCTCAAATGTGTTTCCGAGAAATTAATTTATTTTAGTATAGGTGCAGAGAAGCTTGTTGCAGTTTGTGGCCAAAAATAATGCAAAAACTGTCCACATCTGTTATCCAGAGTGGTGTACAGTCCTGGAAATGCAAGTGGTGAATTCCAAAATTGTCTGACAGAAGTGCAAAGGTCAGTGTTTTGGACAATCTAGCACTGGCCAGCTGTACAGCATGCTGCTGGAACAAAATAATCAATATTTGTGAAAATGGACAGCCATTTCCTGCAGCAATATATACAGTTGCAGGGAAGGAGGTTACAGTGCGCCTTTGCTCCAGGTCTGCCCCGCTCCCCCTCACTCTTTCTTCCATGTAGTGCTCATGTTGACTCCTGCTGACACTGACCAGGTGGTGTCGTCACAACTGGTTTCCATGGAGCCTTCAAACAGGAAGCAGGTAAGGCCTGACACACCGATCCTGATGCTTAACGTAGCAGTGAGGAAACACTGAGCTGTGTTTTGACCGTGTCAGGCAACATCAGCTCAAGACAAAGAGAGACGCTGGGGCCGCTTACTTCTCCGTTCTTTGTTTCAGCATCATGGGCGAGGGTGTCGCCTTCGCAGATGGGGTTGGGAGAAGCTGTCAGGTGTGTGCAGGGGGAGTCGCTGGAGTGCTACGAACTGGGGGTCTTTAGTGTATGTGTGTGTATGAAAGAGAGGAGGGGTGACTCATCTAAAGACAGACAATACTGAGAACGAGGGATGGGTAGACCAACATAAGACAAAATTAGTCAGATATCGTAAAGTTAGAAAAAAAAAGTTGAGGGAAAATAACAACACTAACGTTCACACAAGAACCTCCCCACCCCCCAAAAATAAATAATAAATAATAATAATAATAAAAAAAGGGTAAAACAGCAGCTGCCCAATATCAGTACTCTACTTTTCATAAACAACACTACCTATGCAAAGGAGGTTGTGATTTTGCTGATGTTTGTTGATCTGTTGCTTTTTTTTAAACAAATAGATATAACAAAAACCTTATGAACAGAAAATCTGTATAGAAATCCAGACTCTTGTTTTATGACTTACAGATAGTGAATTAGGCAGTTTTCCACATATTTGACAATAATTTATCAATTTTGGACATACCCTGTTAGATGTTTTTGCTGTCATAACACTTTTACTGGCAAATGTTAATATTGAACAGTCTCTGTTTTTGATTATAATTGTGACAATAATAAGTTTATATACAACCGTGTTGAGGAAAAATGGCTTCTCCTCACTTTCCTTAAAATGCTTCACTATACTGTTGGCCTAAGAGACAGAAGAAGCTCCCATACCCTCTCTCCTCTTAGGCTCTTATTGTTCCATTTGTGTATTTTTGTAAGGGTTCTTTCCTGAATAAAATTATGTTCATTCTCTGATTGGTTCCTTTTGTGCTTTAACTTCCATGCTTTACTGTCTGTATTTTCCTGTCTGCTTGTCATAGCACTTTGTGAACCTATTGTTTTTAAAAAATAAAACAAATTATTTTTATAACAATAATAATAATAATAAGTATTATTATTGTTACTTCAAATGGTAATATTATTGGTAATAATTATTTTGATAAATGCAGGAATGGAAAATTTATGGTCTTGGTGACTTTATATTTGTATTGAATTCAAAATTTTAATTTTTGTTTATTTGTTTCTCCTTCCCCTCACCCTATTTGCATCATTTTTATCCACTCAAACCTCCGGTATGGCTTTGGCAGTATACTTTGTAACATGAGTCTGGCTCAGCTGTAGATGTACTGCCAAACATACATTTCTCATTGGGAAATGAAGTCATTGGGAATTATGGAATTATGTTTGGTCAGGAATAATGAAATATTAGTAAATGACCTGTTAAGCATGAGATAACACTTGATATGGAGCTATACATATAAAGATTGATTATTGATTGAGTATGTGAGTGATGAAAAAATCAGCCCGTCTTCTTTATGAAAGCATCATTAAACTGTTAGACATTTGTTTACCTCAGGAAACATGTAACTGTCTGACATGTTGGTGTTTTGTTGACTTGTTTTCAAACTATATACTAATAAAGGTCTTGTATGTCTAGGAAGAATTAAAGACAACGTTAAGTAGGCAGGCTATAAGAAGTCTTAAAATGAAATTGTCTGAATACAGTCAAACACAGTTTAAGAGGATGAGGAAGGAATCAGTGGTTTTCATGTTTGACTTAGGATTTAAAATCCTCAGCATGTTGAGAGCTTCAACTTTTCTCAAGCACTTCTCATAATCTCCATCTATCAACATGCTAAGCTGTCTGCACTGAAACATTCTTTCTTCAGTGATTTCATTTATTTATTTCACTCACTGCCATTTGTCAATAAAGGTTCAACACTTTTCAACATCAACATTCTCCTCGGTGATACGTGGCGAGCGACCACATTAGTCACTCCTGGTCGGTGGCCAACTCAAGCTGTTTGCTCAAGATTAAGTTCTGCAGAGAACATAATACAGCTGAAACGGAGAAATCTTCACTTGATACAAATGGCACAGCAGAATGTTTTGATAGTCACTGTTCAAATGTTGGGAAGAGGCCAAACAAAAGAAAACAGTGTAATCACGTTGTGCCTGGAAAGGTTGTTCCTCTCACCACTGTGCTGTTTCCATACCTACACTTAAACAAAGCATTTCCTGCCCATTTATCCCCTGATGCTGTTTTGTTGCCCCCTGCTTGTTCCAAGATTACTTGAGAACAAGTTGGAACTTCCACAAACTTTAAAGACATCTATTCGAGGTATGTAAATGCCAAAATCAAGAGCTCATTCCACTTTTTGCATACTGAAACAGAAAGGGCATTTTGTTGATGAAGCGCTGCACTTGACATTCATCTGTTGTGCAAATTAACATTTAATAGCCATACACATTTGAATATGTTCTTTCTTGACACAGTAAGAAACCCGCTAAGTCGGCCACATTCACAAGCCGAGGAGGGCGAGAGATGGGTTTTTGGCCGCGAGCGCTTTTTGCCCACTGCAAGCAACATTAATTGTTTTGTGAAATCTAACTGTGGTGCCCATTTTTCAACATAGTTTCTTGTTTTGTTTCCCTCTGTAAACAGTTCTCCTATCACATATTTGTTCATCATAACTCAACATAGGATGGCAGAAGAAAACATTTTTGTGCCCTGGAGTGAGGACCTTGAAGAGGGCTAAATAGAAAGGCAAGTGGGAGGATGATGATTGTTGTCTGTTTCATGAATTTAACTGAATTTAATGTTGATTTGACGTTACACAGTGTATAAGAAAGCACTGCAGCATGTTTAAGCAGACTCTTCTTCTTGTCCTTGAATACTGGAGGCCCAACACCCACAATATTTTTTGTCGTGTGTGTCAGTTGATTAAAAAAGAAAATAAATGTAAACAATTACATCTGTAACTACTTCAGCATCAGTTTACAGGAGCATGAAAGAGTGGGAAGGACAAACTTTTATTATCTTAAACCTTTATTTTGTTATCTGTTTTATTGCCTCATTAGCTGTGATGGTAGTGGACATTACAAATGTCCACTTCAACACAATGATCAAATGAATACATTTAACCATAATAGAACAAAGGTCATGGAGTCTTGCTAATGAATGTAATATTCAAGAATGCTTTGAGAGCTGTCCATTAAAAGGCCCAAATTATGCTTTTCATACTAAATATGCATCTGGACTTCTCCTGCCACCTTCCCTCCTAATGATGTCAGTAGCTGCCTTATGCTGCGCTCACACCGGACGCTACTTGTACTATCTCGGCGAACATTCTCCATTCAAAGTCAATGTACAGCCGCGATGGGGCGGGGCAAACCCTCCCGCGATGCGACAGCCGCATACAAGACGATCACTTCACTCGTTGCGCAATGTCAAAGTTAAAAAAGTTGATCTATTCAGGCGATGTTGTGTGTGGCTGTGCAGCAACAGCCAATCAGCGGTGTGTGTATGTGTGACGGTACCTGAGACAGACAGTAATTCATCCGGACTACAGGGCGGATGAGTTCCATCTAGGTGGAACTAATGTCAGTGAGGACATTAGTTCTGCCTAGACGGACCGCGGTAAACTCACAGATGCTGCTGCAGGGCATCAGCTGCAGTGTTTTGTGTTTGATAAATGAGTGAAAAGGATACAGCTGGAATAATGTCCACTTATACATCCTATTATATGATATATGAAATGATCGCAGTGAAACTCGAGCGGACGTGACGTCACTGAGCGACGGTCGCGGTTAACAAAATGAGGTATTTATGGACGCGCGACGCTACGTCAGTGGGCGACGCGATTTTGGTAGCTGGGTCGCTTGCTGTGTGAACGCAGCATAAGACAGTTTGCTGTCCAAGCCTCCTCGAATAGACCGACAACGTGCCAAACATAGAGTGCCCAACAACTTTCCCTAAAGATCTAGGTCTAAAACAAACCTAAGATGACAAAAATCATGATCACCGATGCTCCTATTTAACACTCATATCGAGCTTTCAATTAATAATGTAATCACAAACTAGCAAAGCATTCCGAGAGCGCAGACCTCCACCAAGTAGTTCCATCACGACAGTGGCTTTTCCGCTCCATATGGACATAGAAAGTGGACAGTCTCCGCTCATGTTTGTCCATGTCAACAAGGAAATGTAGTGACATAGGCTTGAAAAACATTGACATAAGTTTGCAAATGAACTACATACATGAACTATAATGCTGCTAATGAATGGGATTTCCCATTAGAAACTTCTGTGACATCAGTCGGGATCGGATCAGCACCAAAATGCAATGTCTTCCTCCTTGAACCAAACCACACTTCTAGTAAGATGTTGATGTAAATCTATTTAGTAGTTTTTGCTTATTCAAACAGACAAACAAACTGACAGACCCTGGTGAAAACATAACATCCTTGGTGGAGGTAAAAATGCTCATTCTCTCCCTGTTGTCTGGTGTATTCACTTTTGGAGGTATAGACTGTCAGGTGCCAGTACTAATTAATAAAAAAACACTAATGATTTTATAAGATTTGTTTCTTCCATGTTCAAAATATACTTCAACTGCCAACTACTACTTAAGACTGTTTTTTAATGCACAATAATAAATACTGACAGTCGATTGTACATGTGCAAACACAAAGGGAGACGTGCAAATAAAGAGACTTCGACATTTAAAAATATCTATACTATAATCTCTTTAAACATACAACCCTTCACAAAAGGTGCTTTTCGATGGAAACCTTGTTATTCGTCTCTCTCTCATGTACCTCAGCTCCACAGTCTGACACCATCTGTCTCGGGTTCTGTTTGTTTGGTGCTGCTTGACTTCAGCTCAAGAGGACTCCACTCTGAACTCCTCAGGTGGTACATTCAGCATTTTAGAGGAGTTGTCATGAAGCGTACAAAACGTGGCAGTGAGCCAGGATGATGCTATAGTTTCTTTTTCTTTTGCTCTTAAAAGCAGAAGAGGGGTAGAGAGGAAAAGAGACGAGTTGTATCACTGTATTTTTACCCCAGGTGTGACAGGTGTGACAACCAAGACAAACCAGTGTTTAGCACCCAGAGGTCAGATAGACTCTTAAACCATCCCCTCCTGGTCAGGATCAGGTGCTCTCCTTGGGGATGCCAGTTGTGGAAACGCTGATACCAGCCCTGACCCTGTATTAAATAGCACCTTGGTGTGTGTGTTTGTGTGTGCGAGGGCACCAGAGAAGGGGCATCTCCTCCTGATTGAGACTGATGCGTGCCGATTGGTTGCCAGGCCGTGTTCAGCAGCGGCTAAGAAGTGTCAGGTGAAATTAGCAGCCGTCAATGAAAGACCCTTAGACCGGGGGGATTCATTAGAGGACAACCTCCCCCATCTGAACACACTGACAGCCCTTCACACTTACATCCTTGACACCGAGACACACACAGATACACTAACACACTTAAACAAACACGCCATTTCTGTCTTCTCCCACCACCCTGAATGTAATGACTACCAGCTTAGTGTTTTATGAAGTCTGAAGAGTGTATTTATGTATGTGTGTGTTTATCAGTGTCTGCCCTTCTTCTATGACCTTCCCCTCTGTGGATTTGGCCCTCAGTCTTCATTTGATTAAGCATCAAAAAAACTACAACTACATAGCAATGGTGAAGTTCAAGAACCTGGAATTCCTTGAGTGTTCTCCTGAGGCCGCATGCAGAACTCATGACATTCATAGACTTATCCATCAAGATGAAACAGTTTTTTAAGCATAAAAGTAGAAGGAGAAAAGAAACATATCTGAATGGCTTTGTTCAAAACTCATAGCCTCGTTCAGTAAGAGTAAGCACTCTGCTAACCTGACTGATATCTCAGTGTGGTGTAGCTCTTAAGGAGGTTGAGGACATGCCTCAGCTGCAGGTCTTTACCTTATGATGAGCTGACCAGAAATTAGGTAGGGGAGCAATATGGTGACCACTTTAACATGCTACAAGAATGGTGTGACAAATATAAGATGTGGCACAAATTCTGACAAAACAATAAGTTAAACTAGTAAATTATCTGACTGTAGAAACACTTAATTTGTCAAACAAAAACATAACAAGTCCTTGTTTGTGGCTGTCAATGATTAAGGGTGCAGAAATAACTGCAAACAAACCAAAATAACTAATATTTTCTATGTGCAGGATTTAAAAAGCTAAAAGTTTTGATTATTATTATTTTAAATACTTATCCTAACCATTTGGGAATATGATGATTTCTATATATAATCTGGTATTCATCAAAAATGAACTTTCAAACATTTCTGCCTTTTCTTGTTTATTCTGTCCCAAATTTTTTTAGCATTTTATATCATCACCTAAACTGTTAGCTTTTAAAACCTTTATATCCCACACAAAGAAATCTTCTGATTTTTGGCTTGTTTCTAGTTTTCTTTGTTCCCTGAAGTGTATCAAACATGGATTTGATGTATTCCATTTCTTTAAAACGATAAATATCCCTGAATTTATTGATGACCTCTACCAAACAGTTGAGCTGGTAGTTAAAGGGTTAACATCGCATGAAAACTTGAATAAATCAGAGGTCTTGGACACGTACTCAAAAGAGTAAGAAAATATTTTCTAAATACAATTACTTAAAATAAGACTTCTTACAGCACAAAGATGACTTAACTATGCAAATATGAACATGTTTGCCTCCTCCAACTAAGTAATGTTGTTGATAACATTCGTCCATTTGTTTGTCTGTCTTTCTGTCCATCTGTCTATATGTCTTTAAGTAAGATATCTTAAAAAGTTTGCAACACATTTTGAAGAAATTTTGTGGAAATGTTGGCCATGGCACAAGAAATCCAAATCAAAAGTGGATCCAGGGATTTCTTACAGGATTAGTTGACATTGCCAAATCAGAAACAATTAGACAACCAGAAATGCTTTGGTAGAGTTTTGTGATCTCTGAGCACTTTTACTTTATTTAATTTAATATCTGATGTATTACTAAATTAAAAGACATCCTGTTTCTGTTTGATTAGGTTTTCAGTTTCAGGCCAGTGTTATGTTTAGTTATTGTTTCAGTTTGTCAGGGAATGATGATACATGCAAAGTGAATGGGATGATGCAACAGATTCACAGCAAATGTTCCTACCAATGAAATTTCACCCTTTTCACCAATGTTGAAAATATTCAACTTCTACAATGAGGAATTCATCTTAGACATGGGATGTAGAAGCTGCACGCTGGCATTAGAGTTCCTCTTCACGGTTATTTCAGTGTTCAGAAACCAAGCCACGAAGGGGAGAAATGCTGAGAAAGTCTCTGAAGAGTTTTGAGTGTCCGGTGAGTTCAGCTCAGATTTATTTGACACTTTTCATGGGCTGTACTGTCAATGAAGTCCAGTACAATGACAAGCTACTTACTGGTGAGTTTTTCTTTGCTTACAGGTGGTTATGTAACTTTTATATAACACGAAAAAAAATACTGAACCTCACAAGAGAAGTACCGAAGCACCTAGGAAGATTGAATAGACCAGAGGGAGAGAAGGCCTTCAGCCATACTGGGAAAAAATACAAGTCAGGCCTTGCAGGTTTGAGGGGTCAGTAACCGGTACTCATGCTGAACTCTTTATGTGCGGCTCAGAGGGAAGTTATGGATCATCAAATGGATTTGATTCTACTTAGACTTTTCTGGGACGGTTAGCTTTTTGTTTTTTTGACAGAAAGAAAACAGCAGTTGTAAAAAACATCCCCCTTGTTGATCATCTATCAATCACAAACACTTGTGGCTATAGGAGAAAGGCCTGCCTCCTGCTCTTGTCAGTTTCGGGTGTGAAGGGTTAAGATTTGGCTAAAGAAATATCAACCAGATGAACACACAAATAGTCGCACAAAGGCTGACATGTTTTTTTTTTTTTTTTCATGTTTGTTGTAAACACAGCAGTGGAATGCCGAGGGCACACTTGCGGCCCAAGGTTTGGAACCAAACATTTAAGTAATAGCAGCCCAGTTGGCTTGTTGGGTCCATTTTCTTCATGAATCATCTTTAATTTTTATCACACTCACCCTTCAAACACATTATCCACTTAATTCTTTCTTTTTTCCTTCTTCTTACCTCTACTATTTTAATTTGTCTTTCTTTGAAATTGTCTAAAAAGTCTGTAAATGCTCCCAGACACTTGCGATTCAGTAGAGTACAACCTGTACCACTTTTGTTGTGTTTACTTCAAAACCTTTGAACACTGATGCACCATTAATATCACAAAACTGTTGGAGAACTCTCAAAGTCCTCCGATCTTCAAAGACAAGCTATTGCAAATTTCATAGCGCTTGTTTTTCATCATAGTTATTTCTAAAAGGATGAAAATGTGTTCAAAGATGAAGACAAAAGTGCATCAGTAGATTTAATTACAGGCTTTGTGCCTATGTAGAGCCTCCTGTATGCCTGTTAAAAGCCAATGACTTTGAACTCGGGTCCATTTGCCCTCATGAGAACTCTCTTAATCCACTGCTTCCCAGTTTAGGAGCATGTAGCTACAACACAGACGCTCTGCTCATTAGAATTAGAGACATTAGTTACGACCAAAGGAACTCTATTTCACGCACATCTCCCCGACGGACTAAATGAAGCTTTGCAAATCCTCCACAGCTTTTAATAGCTGCCACTAATATTACAGGTCACAAATGATTGCACCCTCAGACTCAGATTTGGCTGATCAAACACAGGCTGAGATTATCAGAGGTATTTACGCTTGTGTATCACTCTGGCATAAACACGCACTTATGGAAATGCGATCCCTCTACGGTAATGCACTTTATAATGATTTATGCTAGAGCGATTCACAGAAAATATGGCAGCAAAAGCATCAACCCACGATCCAGTGTTGTTTTTTTCACCCTGTTTTTCTCCCCTTGTGTTTGCAACACTTAGTGAGATATTTCACTTGAGAATGTGAGCATTTGCACACAGTTCGAACCGTAGCGCTTTGCTTTGGAAACACAAGAGCAACCTTCACTATAGCGTTGTGGTTCCACCTTTACAAATCAATTATAAAGTCTGAATTAAATAATACGATGCATGTCTAATTACCCAACAATCCAGGGGCTTTTGGGGGCCTTGCCAAGTAGAAACAGAGCAAACACATGTATTACTGCTCAAACAAATACATATACACAACCTAAACATGCAGTTTTGTGTCAACGCTCATGCACTCAGAGAAAACACACAACACAAATAAATATGCAGTCAC
The DNA here is from genome assembly GCA_036419115.1 of Scarus forsteni. Taxonomy (NCBI): domain Eukaryota; kingdom Metazoa; phylum Chordata; class Actinopteri; order Labriformes; family Labridae; genus Scarus; species Scarus forsteni. The sequence goes on from JAZDUH010000049.1 coordinate 2,644,935, forward strand.
AGGTACTCAATGCATGGACCAATTAAAGTAAGGGATTACTTTGTTGACTGCATGTGTGCCTCCGTGTGTAGCTGTGTGTGTGTGGGCACTGCTGCCACGCACACAGGGAAGCAGGCAGGCAGGCAGGCAGGCAGGCCTCACATTGCCCACAGCTACTCGGTAAGGATTCCCGATAAGGAGAATTAGTCAAAACTTGGGAGCTGCCAGTCAGCGCCAATTAAACTTTAATCTTGGGCTGAAACAGGCACAAATAAATTAAACCCTTGTGAGCGGCAATGTGCGCTCTCCTGATAATAGGGGATTGAAGTCGTCTTGGAGCGAGGCTGCATGTTCCCCCAGCTCAGCCGTGGCAGGCAGCGATGCAGGGGGAACGAGGGTGAAGCCAGTGACAGAGTGAACTGAGAGGAACTCTCCAAGTTGACAAAAGCTGAGAATTTGCGTCGCAAAAACAAGGAAAACAAAATATGACAGTCAAAAAAACTGGACATTTAGACTAATGACAAATGAATGCAAGAATTTTCCTACTGAAAATGGAAAATTTAAGGTTGTGAGTTTAATAGGTGACACTGTCGAAGCATGTCCCTGTATAAAGCAGAGTGACACACTGGTACAGCATTGTTGTGTGGAGAGTGAGGGGCAGGAAGGATGAAAAAAAATTAGGAAGCAACATTGTTATTCAAGCAAGAATAAAAACTAAAATGTTGAGAAAAAGGTCATCAGTTTGATGAAGTTTATTCATGAAAGTGGATTGGAACTTCTTTCTCAACATTCATTCCAATCAACATCATTCTCTTCACATCTACTTTATTCAACAAAAATCTTGATATTTTGTTTGATATCGTCTTATAATTATGTATTTATGTAGTTCAACATAGCAATTTGAGTATTGCCATCTTTATATATTTTCTTAAAATTTCAGCATTTTCTGGAAGTGCGTCATGAAAAAGAAACTTTACTCCCTCATCACTCTCACGTCTGACTTGAATCCTGCTCTGTACTTGCGTAGATTGCTCAGTGTTTGGCAGTAACTCACATCACAATAAAAATGCAACCTTATCAGTAACTAGTGAAGGAAGGGATTACAGTTTCAAACTAGAAAAGCACTCGGAGAGCGCAGACCTCCGCCAGCGCCACAGTCCTTAGCCATATTGTGATTTTGACCATAAATATTAGTCCTACCTTTATTTCATCAAAATATTTAGATTCCTTGACCATGAAAACATATCATTGGCAATTGGATTCATAATGATATCTATTCTATTTTAGTTCAGTAGTTATTCACAGAAATCACATTTTTCGACATGGCGGCCAGACGCTGATCCAGATCAACACCAAAATCGAATCAGTTCTTCCCTTTTCCATACTGAATATTTCCTGAAAACTTCATCAAAATCCATCCATAACTTTTTGAGTTAATTTGTTCACAGATGGACAGACGGACAGACAGACAGACGGACAAACAAACTCCCCCGAAAACATTACCTCCTTGGCGGAGGTAAAAAGTGCTAATATTACAGTCACTGAGTAACGAAATGCTTTGTCATTGAGTAGATATTTGTTTTGAGTGGTCTGCTGAATTTTAAATGTGTTTGTACAGTGGTTGGTTAAAAAGTTGAACACGGCATGGAGGATTAGGAGAGAAAAATGAGAAATATTTAAAACAAATCAAAGTCTTATTCTTAAACCTAATCTGAGTTTGAGTCCATCACAGATGTAAAAAAAGATGGAACTGGACAATAAGATTTTAGTTTTAATCACAATCATATCCTCCCACAACTATGAAAACTGAATAATAGATATTGCAGGATTACTGTGTCACATAAAATGCTGCATTAGTTTTGTCTTTTTTATCCTGTGATATTCAGGGATTTGAACTTTGACTTAAATTTGAATTTATTACTTGTCTTTTAATGTTCATAATAACAGTCGATTAAGTTTAATGATTACATGTGGTGCGTGTTGTAAAATAACTAAGTGGTGGTGTCGTATATTTCTGTTCCTTATACTTATTAAATTATTGAATCATGATTTTTTGCATCATCAAGCAGCCTATTTTATGTTGTACACTTTGCTTTAAACCTGTTGTAGATTCATTACTCAAAGAGGAAAATGTGACTTAAAAGTAAAACACTAATGGTTACGTTTACTGACGTACAAATGATGTAGTCAAGTAACACATTGTAAACACCATAAAATGTGTTAAATTTTAGTTTTGCATCATAAGTAGTCAATAAAGTGGTCAAATTTCTGAGCTGAAAGCAGATGTAAACTATAAAATGTGAGGCAGGGTAAGATTATCAGTAAGGCAAATTGAAGTACGCTAAACAAAAGAAACCAAGAAACCACGAAAGCTTACAGGAAGAAGTTCAAACAAAGATAAAGCATGAATAAATGACAAGCTAAGACAGAAGATAACAAAATAGTAATACAAAAAGTAACTATAAATAGTTATCTTTTGGTTTAAATAAACTGAAGTAGACTAAGTACAGTTAATTTTCAGTAACATGGTAAAATGTTATCTCATTGCGGTCTGACTTTACATCTGATTTCATTCTAATGTATCAGCTCAAGTTTCTCTCGGGATCATTAACTGCATTTTATTGCTCAAAATTTAACAGAAAGAGAGAACGAATATGTCCAAAAAGTGTTGACACTAAATTACAATTTTCATATTTTAATACCAAGAGCGAGAGAGTTAAATCTTAATTTAAAGATTTCCCTTACACTAAAATGTTTTTATTGTGTTTTTTCTGTATTCAGGGATTGAATATAAAACAAATTTGAGCACGAGTTGATGACCAGTGTGCTGCATTGACACCAAGCATATAAACCATAAACCATTTTATATGTCTTACATTAAGTGATGATGATTTATACTGAGCATTCCTAATATTTGTGAATGTTTTTAATTAAATTTGTTCATAATTCATTACATGCATGAGCATCTTATAAGATAATGAATGACCACAATTGCTTTTGATTGTTACTAACAACAATTCAGCTGCAGTAAAGGCTATAGTTAGTATGCTCTGAATGTGCAATAATGAAATACAGACAGGCTGCTTAGAAAGTGTCAATAAAATGGATTATTGTGCTTGATTTTAACACATTGTCAAGAATATTTTAAGAAAGATTTGCTTTCTTTAATAGGTTTACAGATGTGTTGTCAACACATATATGCAAATATCAATACAGATCCTCACACCTCTCCCATGGTCCATGCTATACAGATAATCTTGAGCAGAAATGCCACCCAGGCATGCAATTGACCTCCACTTTTTGTCATAATAAACTCTGCATAAACCCACTGAAGTCAGTGTAAATGTCTTTGGACCATCTGGGGGTGGAATCATATTGGGCCTTGCAGTGTGTGTTGGAATTTGATAACAAACCATGCATGACGCTCCCAGTACCAAGAGGAAATGATATTTTCAATCAGGCTCATGCATGAAAAACAGAGTACAAGTATCAGCCAATATAATATAAATAATAACCAAAGATCTACCCTTCATATCAGCCAGAGGAAATACTTTTAATGTTGCAATATTCAAAAGTATGGTTGTCTCCGCGCACACAGAGTAGAGGGGGATATTTCATTAATATTTTTTAATGAATTAGCGCCCTTATCTCCCTTTCCTGTGCCCGACCTGTGCTAGCCTGGTGTTTAATTTCAAAGTAATTTTCTTGCTATATGAGCATGCCGTTTATGTATTAATGTCATGGGCCTCGTCAGCCTGCACCATGATTTATTCCAGAGTAGCGGTCACATACATCCTAGTATCTTAAAAATAAGCCCCAGAGAAATGCTGTAATGAGAAAACAATAACATTAACAATATTAGCAACAATAATGAAAATAATTGCTGCTGAAGCAACAATGGTAATCACACATAGAGAAATACCTTTGTGTTTGACCGAATCGTACACAATTATCATGCATGTGTATATAATATAATTAATTCTATGTCTGAGCCTCTTAGCCCGAGGCAATCAGCATAGAATCAGTTTTGTATGTATAATAGATCAGAGCGCAGTTCATGAATAAAACAAACGTGGGGAGTATGCAGCAGTGACTGTGAATGTTTGTCTTTGGACAGCAGAATCAAAGTGAACATGTTATATTGTGATAATCCATACTTGATGAATTCAAGGGGCTGACTTGCCTTAGCTAAGTTCAGCTAATTTTCAGACATGGCTTGCCTCCATAATTGAGTTTCCAATAACATTATGATTATTCCAGCCCACATGATAATTGAATTCAAGGTATTTTTTTCTTAACACTGCAATATTGTAGATGTGTGATTATTATGCATTTGCATGTAGATTTCAGTGCCTTCCTGAAACTCATCACTTTCCTCCTAACTGGATTTTCTATATTATAGCATACATTTGGCCCATAACAAATGACGGGATCCCCTCTCGTTATGAGCACCGAGTCAATTATTCCAAAAAGTTCATTTTTATATCAATTTTACCCCACATAATGATATTGCAAAGAGATTCTTCCTAGAAAAAGTCTCCAAAATCCACCCCGCGCCGACCTGTTTCTCACTCTCATTATACGTGAAAAGTGAATATTTTTACTGTTGAACTCATCAAATTCACATCACTGCCAACACTCCTCCCGCGCTTCTAGTTTGATCCTGCGTAAGAAATGCTATCAAACTTAGACACCGTGGCCCCCAATGCTCATCTGTTGCATAATGTAGGCTGTATAGGCAGGAGTCGCGCGGGTGTGAATGTAATTTTCATTAGGCTCATCGGGCCCCCACAGACTTACTCCATGCAGAGGGGTGCAGTGGGGGCACAGAGCAGAGCGGGGAGCCGGCTGCTGAATATGGGAGTACTGCAGTGTTTTGTTCAGAAACACAACGCCCCAAACCCCCTCTTCTCACTGCTCTAGGTGAACTAGTTGGCATTTTCTTTACCCTTCTATAAATGAATTTTTGACAACGCAACACTGAAAAGTCGATTCATGCATGCATAAAAACAAAAGCTAAACAGGGCCCCCACCAATGTGGAAATTATTTAGCATGTAGCCTGCATCTAAGCGTGCCTCTGACTTACCCTGGAAAGCAAAATAGCTTTGAATGTCAAGCTCAAAATCATCAGCCCAGAGAACGAAAGTTAAAAGCAAAAACTGTGTGTGGTGCCTCTGCATTAGCATGGCATTAGCTCCTCCGTCTTAGCCGTGCTAGCTGTCACATCGGGGGAATGACTGGGCAACTAGTCGATGCTTTGAGCTACTGGGCACACATGGATGGCTGTGAATGGAAGCTCTATCCATTCTGCTCATTTAGAGTAGCCACAGGGCCCGTGCAGCGAGGATGGCACCAGCCAAGACATTATGCCAGAGTTTAGCTGTTGTTTTGCATAAATGTTGAATCATGCCAGCGTCCTTTTAGAATGTAACAACAGCCTGCATTGATATTGATTTAATGCTCACTAATATTTAAACTGCCCTCAGGGATCAATGCCATTGAACATGATTTAATATAGCCCACTGGTACAGATATAAATACACACAACACAGAAAATCGATTATTTAGTGTTTACAATAAGTTGTTTAGAGTCTTGGTAAATGGACATCGAAGCTTATGAGTTTCATTTCATAAAGAGAAATGTATCCCTAATAAAAAGTACACACTGCTTTTGAAAAGAAGATGAAAGAATCTAATTTATGCTCTTTTTCATATCTAAGAATGATTATATATTTCTGGCTAGCTGAATAATGTAATGTCAGTCAAGTCTCTGGCTGCAAAGCAATATCCTGACTTTAGCAAACGAGTGTTCTTGCTCAAGTCAAAAGTCTAATTTCTCAGGGTGTTCCCAGATTCTTTGACTGGGCGGCCAACTCTTGTAGCAGGGGTGGCATTTCATCCAGACATTAATAACATATATTCCATATTTTTCACCATCACAAATCTTAAATAGCGATAGTAAACAGCAGCATATTAGCTGTCTTATCTTATTTTTAACCCCGATGTAATGCCAAAGTGTCAAAAATTTCCTCTTGATGTTGTTTTTCATGTAATTTCTTCCAAATTGTAAGTCTGTATCATTTTATATTAAAGGCATTCTTCATAACCAAGTTCCTATTTGATTATCACTAGTGAAGTTTTATTCTATCTTTTAAACATTTCAAGATATTGCAGTTTATGTATCATTAACCCAAGCTGCCATTAGTGGGTCAATAATGTCCCGCATTCATGTCCAGAGGTACATCATGGAGACCTGTGTTGTTGTTGTTTTTTTAATATATATCAGCTGTCACCACTTGGGACAAATAAGTTTGCTTTCATCATAGAAATAATCTACTTAGGTGCTGCTTTGGGGCACATGATGTGTTCACACAGTGGCCATTTAGAAGGGGGTTAGTTGTGGTTTAAACAAATGAAAATCAGTCAAAAATAACAGTATCCAAAAACCTCTGAAATATGGGCTTCTCTTTAAGAACTTTTTTGTTACAAACATCAGTATCAATATTTAAGACAACTGATTCTTAATAAAACAAAGAGTGACAACTATGTTCTAAACACCATTAAAGTCTATTGCAAGGAAAATGTGTCCAAGCTTGTGCATTCACTGGGTCTATTTTTTCTCTCCCAATTCTGTCAGAGCCTCTCCAATCTCAAGTTTAGGATTTAGATTTTGCTGCCAATTACTTCACAGCTGATAACACAAAGCAGCCAAGAAGGTGTCACAAATCTAGAATTTTTATTAAAACTCAAAAGAATATTACCTTTTGTTTGGCACTGATCTCCTCAAATTCTTCTCTTCTCTATTTTTTTGGACACAGCACAAAAACTCACTTGAAGACAAACAGCTATGAACACTGATGGTCAGTGCGTCAGTATTAAATAAGGCTATGATAAAAGTAAACAAATGCAGAAACAGATTGTTTGGGCTTTTTTGTTCTTGTTCGAGCCAGGAATGAGCAACCTTCTGCAAGAGAGCAGAGTGTGGCTCTGACATAATAGTCCCGCAATATGAAACTGAAAAGATTGCCATCCTAATGAAAATAAAACATTCTAATAATTAATTTAAATTTGAGTATATATTATTATTATATATTGAAGCCAAAATTGCCATGTTGTTTATGCTAAAGTTTTATAGATGCTATTAATGCATCGTAACGATTAAACCTTTTTTTTTAAAGATTCATTTACTTATCAACCTTTTAAAAATTTGGCCAACACTGAATCAATAAATTAATGTGAAATGACAGAAGAAAAAAATATTTTAAATAATAATAATTTTAAAAATTATACTATCATAGTCACTTGATTAGATAAAAAGAATTAGATGTTAAATAACTTATACACAGACCTATATTAATATTTGAGATTCATCTTCCTTATAAGATGGGGCAGCTTTTTGCTCAAACGAGTTCAGTTGCCGTCCTTATTGCTGAACGTATTTAAAAGTGGGGTTGATGCGATCCCCTGCTGAAGCCCATGTTTATTTTAAATAAATTTTTTGTATCAACTAACACGTGACAACGACAGATACCTTTATTGCCTCGTAACTAGCAGAAAATAACTTCTATCACAATGTAAAAATCAATATACTTGTTCAAATGAATTAATCAGAAAAGTAAATCGAATTTCAAGACACTTCCAAAGTCCCAATTTTTCTCTGACTCAAAGCTGCTTTGTGAAATGGGATATATATTACATCTGAGGTGAACTGACTCCCTGATGATGAGGCAGGGGCAAAGAAAAGCCAAGAATAAGTAGCAAAGAAAGGTTGCAACAACTTTTAACAAAACATGACATGCGAATGAGGGCTGAGTCCTCATTTACATATGCTGACATTTTGTGGAGAATATTTCAACGTTAGGCTGAGCTGTAATGAACTCCTGCCAGGGAGCAGTCAAGGAATAATGTTTCCATAAAGGTAACCTGTCCACAGCTCCTCCAGGAGAAAGATGTGGAGGAGGAAAAGAGACATTTTTCCTCTCTCCCTCTCCCTCTTCCCTTCACGTTGGCTGTTTGGTAACAAAGAGGTATTTTTCTTGCAGCACGCTTCATCCATCTTGGCCCACACTGATTTAGTGTATTTTTCCAGCCTTTTTACAGGCTAATTGCACACGGCGACGGTGAATTTGTTAGTGGTGACACCTTGCCTACCCATTGGGAATGCATCTCATTACGGGACACAATGTCCAGGAACATCAGATATTATTAGCTGTCATTAATCTGCCATATATAGTGAGGGGGGGGAAAGGGGAGAGAAGGGCAACAAAGGACACAAAAAGACAAATATAATGGCGGGCAAGGCTGTGTGGTACGGTCAAAGGTCAGGAAGGTTAGCAGGAACCCAGGTGGATGAGGCAGAATATGAAGGATGATATTTGGATGGAGTCTTAAACTGGGAACAGGCCTAAAGATAAGTCTAACCTACAAAAAATGACCACACACACTAAAGAAGACATTTTGCAACAAACACAAGTTGTTCTGGTCTTGATCACCAAGAAAAAAAAAGACCAGAATTGTCTATTGTTGCTCTAAAAATCTGCTGTCAAAATTTGCATATTCTTTGCTGCATCCAAAAAATAACACTTTTAATAATTTAGGAAAAAGTGTTTCAATATGAATTTGGGACAACATCCTTCCAGGAAGCTTGGAGTACAAGGGCACTGAAACTGACATTGATGAATGAGTCTTTATTCAAGTTGTCTTAACTATATGAAATCGAGTGAAATATATATGCGCAACATTTTTGACAGACATGCTGTTTTCAAGATTTTGAAACCATTAAATCTGACTTTCCAAAACTTACATACACTTCCACCCATTTTTAAACCAGTAAATCATCTAGAGCACACCAAAACTGTCATCCAACCATAACACTAGACTCAAATTACTGACACGCCCTTTTATTCATGGACAGACCTTAGCATGAACGTTTAAAAGGTTGGAAGTCTCTTTTCTGTAACACAGTTTGTGACTGTATTAATGCTTCCCTAGAATGTTTCATGCCTCTGCAAGTATGGATTATTACTCAAAATCAGGAGCTATGCAGTGTAGTAAATAAAACACTTTGATTAATTTTGAGGGGAAAAAAGGGTAAATATGAATATGGAGCAAAACCCTTCCAGAAAACCTGTAATACAAGAGCACTGTAATTGACATTGAGGAATGGGTCTTTATTTAATCTGGCTAAATTGTATGAACACTGGGGGACATTTCCTGGTTAATTCAGCACCAGTTAAACTGTGACAGCAATTCTGTTCACCAGACAATGTTATAAAAAAGTTATCATGTGAGTTTAATCTCATGGTTGCTTATTTAAAGGTCTGGGACTTAAAAATAAGTCATACAGTAATTTACAAGTGGACTCCAGCCATCAAGTACTGCAATAAATCATCTTTGTGACTGAAGGTCTGCTCTTCAGTTTTACAGTAAAGTGGACTGACTTCCTGAGTTAAATGTCAAGAATCACTAATAAAAATAAATTAAGATTTGTTTGGATTGACCCATCAATGTTGGTCACTCAAAACTGCAAGGATCAGGCATTCTACAGTATTTTCTTTTGTTTGGAGATCATGGCAAGGAGGATATTGACATGCATTATGTCATAACATTGTGTGATTTGTGCTTACCAATAAAAACAGAAATTATTACCATAGTCATCTTCAACATCCATAAACATTTATTTAGCCCACCAAACTTCTTTGGATCACCTGCACAATGAAATGGTAACATGTACATTGTTTACTTGTGTCTCAGGAACTTTACAACATATTTTTAAGAGTAAATGATTACTGTTTTGCATGGGGCAAAAATATTCATTCCAAAGTTTGTAGTCCAGTCATAAAATGTAGCATTTCTATCATAAATGTTGTATTTGTAGACTGACATAGGAAAATCATTATTTTGCCTTTTAAGGTAAAACCTCCATTTTGACCCCAAACACGAAAAAAAGAGCATTTTTTCAGTATGCAGTATCTGTTATATGCAAGACAAAAATTGCTTCCAACAGTGGCACAAACAACAATGTAGATTAAATACAAACAAACAGACAAAAACAGTATACACAGTAAATGTTAACATTTTTTTCTTTTAATTTCTTTGTGTGTTAATTTTCCTTTTTTTTCTTATAGTGAAGGCTTGAGAGAGACATATCCAGATGTCAAGAGATCGGTTCCTTATTGTTGTTTGACACAGTTTTGGCTTTTTTGTGGCCATGGTCATGCAACGTTTCGTATATCAATTTAGCATTGTTGCAGCATGAATATTCTGAAAGCCCAGGTCATTCCTAAAATGTCTCCATGATGATTATGATGAAAAAATTCAGTTTCTACATCTACTATTACAAAAAAGGAGTGTTAAGAATCAGAAGATGGATTGGAGGTATAAGGGTTTAAGCTATTCTATACTTTTGTTTTATATTTGTGTTATATTTAAATTTTAAAATCAAGTACTTGGTAAAATAAAACTGCATGTAAAGAGAAATTGTCTTGTATTATATCTAATGTTTTCAGCAGCTATGGCCTTGCGTTTAGTGTTTCATTTTTGTGAACAGATCAACTATTGGGTCTGTGTTTGTCATCTTTCAAACTGTGTTTTGTTCTTAAATCCCATTTGACAAAAATGAATATGACAACCTTAAACTAGATTTCCAGAAGAAATGCATTCTCTTTCAACGCAGCCTGATTGTTGCCCAAAAGAGAGTGCTTTTTTTCACACATATGTTTAATTTGATACAGCATCTTTGGCTGTTTTTCCTGCACAGCCCCGCCTGAAGACTGCTACATGCATACTAGATAGGATTACACCTTCTAAGCAGATTTTGTTGTGGAAGGGTTAACACGGATCCCCCTGCTCTGCTGAACAAACAGGACACCATCTGAAGACACAGGAACTAACTGGGCTCTCATTAGGAGAATTTTTTCTTCTTTCGAGCAGGGGGGCTCTGTCCTGCTTTTTGTAGAAGAGGCACGTTACGGCCTCCTGCCGCGTCGCCTGGCTCCTTGAGCGGGATGGAGTATATGGCCTAATGACTAAAAGTTCCTCTATAAAAAGTATACAGCGCAGCTCCCTGCAAATTGAGTTTCCTCTTTGTGCCAATTGAGGGTGGTTTATATAGGCTGCGGGGAGTTCCTTTGAACTCTCATTCCAAAAAACTCCAGATTCCTGGGTCAATCCCCCCTTACTCCTTTCCCCCTTCTCTCCCACCAATGGCTGAGATAGAGGAAGAGGAGGCCGCTGTCTCAGACACCCAAATTCATGCCACATTGCACATAACAGGAGCTCCAGACAGAGTGAGCTAGAGGAAAGAAAACACAACTCAAAATGAGGTTAAGATGGCATGAAGCAGGTGTTTCTCCTCTCCTTTATTGGTAATAAATGAGTTTGTAAATTGGACTTTATTGGATTTAACTTTCTAATGGTGTTTACATAAGGCCAAGGTAGCATAAAGTCATTAGAAATTGCAGCAGTTCCTTATTTGAAGTGGCATCTTTATAGAGGGCCCATCAGGATGCCTTAGTTCCTTTACTAGAGTGGCCTTGAGTATTATTACCAGAAACAGAAGAAAACTCAGAAAGTTGGGACACAAGATATTTTGCAGCAAACTCAAAGTAGTTTTTACAAAAGTTCTAAAGTTTCAGTTGTTTGTAACAAAAAGGATCAAGTGTTGAAAAAATGAAATATTTTGGATGCAAATTTGAAACACCTTTCCAAAGATGTCCTGTGACATCATGATAATGTCCGCAAATGGCTTAAGAATTTCCCTTAATTAAAACATACCCTCGAATAGGTCTACCCTTGTGAAAGTTTTCTCCAAATATGCTCATATATTAAAGATAAACAAAAACAACTCCACATTAAGGAGGCTTGCTTGCAAATAAGAATATGCCAAGAGGTACTTGCTGTCTGTCTTTTGTCCTCAGCTATCTTTATTGCCAAAAGCGAATGTTGGCGGCATCCCATGTGGAAGCGAAGGGGGCCTGGATGCCCAGCACTCAGCCAAGTGGCAGCAATTGTTTTCCATGTCGGGGGCATGAAAGCTGGGCTCGTTCTACACTAATCAAAACCCCCAAAAAGGTCTAAGCATAAATCCCGACACTTCTTCTGCCTCTTCTTCTTCCTCTTTTCCCCCACCCCATCATCTTCACAATTATGCACACACATTGCCATAAATCTAATGCGCTTTCATGATCTGTGGGAGCGGAGTACATAAAACGTGTTTGCCGGATTTGCATACAAACATACTTATTCTAAATCCCCCTCAGAAGTTGTAAATGATTGTCTTTTCCTGAAATACATCTCAGCAAATTGTATTTGGGCATGTTTATGAATCCTATTATGGCATGGGTTTTATCATATTTTGTGGACAGTGATGGTTTCTCGGCGTAGCTGTTAAGAAGAGGGAGAGAGGGGCCTTGGGCGATAGACTTTGTCATTTGTTTCAGATGGGCGCCGGATTCCCCTTCATTGCTCCATGACAGGTTCACAGTACCAAGATGGATCTCTGCTAAGTCCTTGCATGGGGAGTAATTCAGTAACTACTGTCTACGGAGTGAAAAAGGATGCATTCAGTGTTAATTTTGCTCATTTGCGCAACACTTGAAATGTGTAAATGAACGCATGCATGCTGAGGTGACAACAACAGAAACTCTCTTTGATTGTGGCCTTTTTCGATTCTACATTTTACTTTACATCATGTAAGCAAGAGAAAAAGAAAGAGGCCTGGTAAGGCCACAGGAGTTGCTCAGTTGGTAAAACAAGGGAGGTTGTTCAAATTTAAGCTCTTTGACTAAATTCTGTTCCAAAGTATCAAAACTTAACAAATAACTTTATTCATTTCATTAGATGTGCATAAGGCAGAAACCAAATCCATCAAAATATTGCCAGCAAATTTCTAAACACAGTCTACAACAATATTCACAAACAGTATTGCAATATTTTTGCACATTTGCTCTTTTCAGACAAATGTAAACTTGCCTTTACGAAATATGGTCACTCATTGCTGTTTTGGAGTTGATATATGCAAGCTTACCAGACACATAATACAAATAATTGTTCATTTACTTGACCAAAATACTTCCAAAATTTTCTGTTTTTAAAAGATATCATTGACACTGTCCAATGTTCTCTGATTGTATCTGGTTTTTAAGATGTTTAATGTTGCTACAGTGATTCTTGGACGCAATTGGCTATGTTACAGTTAAGACAGAGTGTTTGACTGGGATTACAGTGAACTGTAGTTGTCGCTAGAATATTGAATTGTATCCAAACTGCAGAAAGGCTGATTGAACAAAGGCCAAAAATAGAAATACTGTTTTTGTTGATGAAAGATTTATTTGAAATAATGTTTATTGGAAACTCAGTCTATCTTTACATTTTTTATTTTCCAGGTACATTTCAGAATCAAAGATGACTTTTTGAGAAGAGGCAAAACTTCCTCAAGAATCTGAATCAGTTCAGTGTTTGAGGACGTTTTATGATTGTCAAGTTTTGTACATTGATGAATAGCTGTCAAAAAAGTCTGGACTTAAAAGCTTTAGGGATCAGGGAGCATTGCCGTCTCTCTGCTCTACTCCATCAGTCTGCAACAGGCACAAATGGAAGAAATTTTTATTTCATTATCATTTTTATTTGAATCTTAAGGGGTCTTGAAAAAGCAAATTCGATAACTGTTGCAAAAAGGGAAGCAGTCAAATAAACTGCAATGTTTTCCAGTCAATTGCTGGGCCAGAGACTCTGCTTGTGCTATACAGACTGTGAGGAAGTGAAAGTAACAAAGTGGCTTTCAAATCATGACATCTGCCAGAAAAACATGTGACTGGCCCAACTCAGACTATTTACAAAGGTTTTGACATCCCATGGAGCTGATACACAGACAGAAAGAGAAGGAATGAGCACTACTTTAGCTTTAAAAAGAATTTTGTCCATTTGTATAATAGCTTTGGCACATTTCTGCACTCTATTGAATGTGACTTCTGTGAAACGATGAGATACAGACATCTTATTTCTCTGCACCAGCACTTTGTATGTTCGCAGAAGTTTCTCAACTGCAACTGCACTCCATATGATTCTCCACTGCTGTGTGCTTCGTTAATGAAAACTCTCATGATCACCATAATCATCTTTTGTAGCTCGAGACATACAGACATTTTACAAACTGTTGTGATTGGGGAATTAAGGGCATGCTTGCTTTTAGGGGAAGGCTGTGAGGTTTGGGTTAAGTACCAAAGTCATGTAAGTCTGTATCGAACAGTTTGAAAAATGTATGATGAATTAGATTTTCACAACTTCTATGATATGGCATATTGTGTCCTCATTCAGTCGGTCGTTTTCTCATCTAAGTCACCTCTCATCACTCTTCCTGCACAGGGGAGTCAAAACATCACCTAATTAGGGGCATACACTCTCTTAAGCACTGAGCCAACCAGACGAACCAGAATCCTCCTCCAACACAGGCGCCTCCAATCATCTCATCAGTGTCTAGGTTCAAGTCCTTAGAAGTCTGCCACCCCCCAACTCTTCCTGAAGGCCTCATGAGCACCTCAGGTCATCTCATCATGCCTCAAAAAGCTAAGATCAGGGCAAGTGTGTGTCTATTCTCAAGTCAGAAATATCTAAAACACTTATTCAAATCCAGACTCACCAAACAAGTCAAGATAAACGTCTTACTTTAAGGACTAAAAGGCAAAAAAAGGCACTGAGCTGCTTGTAATGATAACACAACAAAAGTCTGACTCAGTGAGGGTTAGGGATGGGAATTGATAAGAATTTATCAAAACCAGTGCTGTTAACGATCCTGCTAATCGGTCCAATTCTTTCACGATTCCCTTATTGATTCCAGCCGATTTTGCATGTGGGCAAGTGGTCTCATTTTCAGTGGCAACAATGGCAAACATACATCACAGTTTATATAACTGCTTCTGCAAGTTGCTGGTGTTTCCACGCACTTAAGGTTGTGCAGTAGGTGTAATTAAAATTAGGCCACAATTCTGACACTTCTGAACCCTGTCAACTGAATGGAATTGATAAGGGAATTGATTAGCAAAAAGATTAATGATATTGATTCTTTGATGGAGCTGTTAGCAATTCTCAACTGGAATTGGTTTTCGATTCCCATCCCTAGTGAGGGTCTTAAATTCAAGTTTAAAGATGCTATGAGGAGTTTTTAAGTAATTACAAAAAAATCTCACTTCAAGATATATGCCCAATCGAAATACACACTTTAAGATGAGTTTTATAGCATCTAAATAGGTTATCTATAAATGCTATTCCTTAGCTTGCGGTCGGGTCGGACAGAGCTGGATCGGCCTGGATACTCAACTTCGGGAACAAGAAAATTAAAACTAGAGCAAATTTATATTATTTAGACACGTTTTAGAGCACCGGGCTGTAACTAGCGATATATAGCCGGCTACAAAACTATGATACTAAGTTTTCCAAAAATTGCTTGTTGTCACACATCAAAAACTACCGCTACGTAACCAGAGAGAGATACATTACCTCGTCGCTTTGCATCCTGTAAGTTGTTGAAAAAAGTTGGAAAGCAATGCAGAGTTCTGAGGAAGTTCCGAGCTGCATTCATTAGCATCACAACAAGCGCAGGCTTTGGCTTGGGTCACGTCTTTACGACAGTGGCTGCGCATGCTCATGGGTAGCAGAGTCTTCATGTTGTTGGAAATACATTCTCCTCATAGCACCTTTAATATCAGCTCTGAAGAGAACATTTCATTGTAAGATGACCTTCTTAATTAAATTTGTCTAGTCTTCGTGGCAGGTTGTTCTACAAAAGTACAATAACAAATAAGTCAGGCTTTATTCTTAGTCTTTATAACCAAGATCTTACTCCAGATCTGTGGCTTAGAATCAGTCTAGTGAGATTATTTTAATATGAAATTGGACTAACACTTCCACCTAGACTTGAGTATTTGCAGTGCAGGGTCCCTACAAACTGCTCAGAAGTCTCACTATGCCTGATGTCCATGAAGACAGCATCATAGAGATGAAGACGCTGACCATGTAGATATTCCACATTTTCAGTCATCTTAACTTTTAAAATAAATAATTGTTAACGAATATGTGGTCTCTCCTGATAGAATTATTCACTGTTAAAACACTACATAGATGCCCCCCACACCCACACATTTCAAAGGCCCAAATAAAGCATTGCATTAAGACTGGGCAAAATGTTTGAAAAATCATTGAACAGGGTCACGAGACAGAGTGCATCAAAAATGACAGATTTGGCAATTTTATGTTCACTGATTTGATCAATTTCTAGCTTAATCATTGTGCTTAAAAATCCAGAGTGAAGTTCTGATGGCATGTATCCTATCAGGAGGCAGAAAATAAGACTTTTTAGTGCACTAAAGTATTATATATCTCATTATTTATTGTAAGTCAAATGATGGGTCTAGTGATACTAAATAAAGTGCATTTTTACAATGACATTTCTTCCATATTCCTTTAAAACCCCTATATACTGAAAAGACCAGCACAGCTTATGGACTTCCAACTGAATCAGCTATTAATTGGCAGGACAAGTTGTTGAGTGGGAAGGTCATAAACATTTCAAGAGTTATAAAACTTTCATTAAGTTCTCACGATAACGCGCCAGTGAATGACCCTGTTGCTCTCTCCCTCTCTTTTTATCCGAGTGGCGCTGAAGAGGGGAACGACCGCGAACAAGCGGCCTCTTTGTGGCGGAGGGAGTCTTTTTCAAACTGTCTCGGCCTCTTGACTCGTCCTAAGCCAGAGATCAGAGCTTGGAAAGTGGCAAAACAAAGGGCCGATTTAATGAGATTGTAAAACAGGCTGAGGAGAAGGAGGGGGTTACCAAATAGCCAGACTGCCAGCTCTGGTCCGTTTCAAAAGGTCTTTTCAGGATCTCCTTCTAAGCCGCCTCAATATGAGCATGAGGAGGGAGAAAAAAATCAAAGGACTCCGAATGCTCTGACAGATTTTGACATGAGGAAGATGCGGATATTTGCCTTCTGTTTTCTTCACAAAAGGGTTGCATTCCTGAAAGAAAATGTTCCTGCACATTTCACATGTCGGACAAAACATCTGAGATTAAAGCCCCTTTGATTTTAACAATGAAATAAAGGATGTGATTTTCAACTGCAGACAGTCAAACTTAATTTGCTGCAATTAGATTCTAATTGATAAGCGATTAAAATAAAATTGTTTTTAATGTTGTATGAAGAGAAGAAATCAATTATGCCTTAAACAAACACACTGCCTCAGATCAGAACACTTGGAAAAGGAATAATTCAAGCAAAGAAATAAAAATGAGGACTGTGTTGTGTGTCTTAAAACAAATTAAAAGATAAACCATTAATTCTGATAGTCATAAGGCGGGCCTTCTGCTTGTTTACACACACACCCTATAAATAGTACTGGCACACATTACAAAGGAAACCAAACGGCCACTCTTGTCTCTGCCTCAGAGTCGACATCACTGCGTTTATCCCAATGAATCTGTCACGTATCTGCCCCGCCTCAACAAAAAAAAAAAAAAGAAAAGGAAAACCTCTGTGGAATTAGAGCATTTAACCCCTCCTCAGTTATCATTAGAACAGGGGGAGTGAGGATGGAGGGAATGAAGGGGGGCAGGAGGAGGGGAGGAATGAAAACAAGCCAAAGTTGAGGAGATAACCATCAGGGTCCTGAAGCCATTATCTGGCCCCTGTCCACTGCTGAGTGTCAGGAGTCACACCCAGGTCCGAGTTAGCCTGGAGCTGTTGACCCGATGCTCTCTGCTGACATTTCCATTCAGATGAATGGCTTCTCGCTGCATGCTAGGAAGTGTCCAGTTTGACCCTTACCTGCCCCAAGATTCCCTCCCTTATTAGCTGGGCTGTGGCCCCTCTGTCTAACCTGTATTCTATTGCCTGCCCCCTCTATCCCCTCCCCATTCCCAAGTCAGGCTGAGCCATCTTCAGTAATAATGGAGGACAGATGAAGCCATCCGACCCTAATGGTGCCACTTTTTTAATGACACTGAAGCCTTTGTGCTCCTTTTATTTGGACAAGGAGTGAGGGATGACAAGGAAAAAAGGTGCTGCGGCACTGCGACAGTAAAAGCGCGGCAAAGCGGCATGCCCTCGTTTTAAGGTTATAGGACGCTGTTAAGTTCCTTCCGTGGCACAGGCAGGCGTGTCAGTAATGGGCTCGTCAGGGGAACCGCGCCGTACACAGCTGTTTCTTTTATGTGCTTTAATTTGCTCCGAGGAGAAAATAAAGCCCGTGAGTGTGTCTTTAAGGAGGCCCATGGACTTGAGAGACCGAATACCAAAAGGACCTTCATAGGTGCACTGTAGTTAACCAATGTAATTAGCAGCAACACAAGTAATCAGTCCAGGGAAGTGTGTCATTAAATGGCATCCCCCCATGATTAATTTGCCACTCGTAACAACGAAATGAACCTTCTCTGTGTCCTTAATGACCCTGGTTAATCTTTTAAAGAAACAGGGAGGAGAAGAGACAGAGAGAAAGATGAGAGAGGGAGAAACTGTCAGGACGAGGGACTGAAAAACTCTAGTGGTAAAAAATGGCAGTGATATAAGTTGTAAGGTCAATAAAATGTGCAATTTAGGTTAGGTGTGCATAAGAAGGCTTAACCACCAGGTTACAGTGAAAAAAAAAAAACTCAAGGTAAACTGAATTTTGTATAAGTTAAGCTTTAGGTGTGCCCACTGACTAGAAGATCTGTGGAAGGGGATCCTCTTCAAATTTAATAAATTGTGGGGTGCTGGTTTGGCGGAGTGGTTAGCAACCATGTATATGTTCCTTTTACATTCTTTTGCCAGTCTGGGTTTGAAGTAGGGCTGGGTATTTCCAGCAACTTCACGATACGTATCCCGATACTAAGGCCACGATACGATACGTATCCCGATACACGTAAATTGTTGACAAATTCTTGACAAGTTTAGTTTTTTCTTACAAGAAGAAAAAGAACAAGGATGAGTTTTAAGTGGTTCTACAACTTGAGAGACATAAATTCAGATCCTCAAAGATGCTAGACCTAAGTTCAAATTCAGAACATATGCTTCATTATGTAGCTCGTCTTCTACCTTGAACTGTGCCACTGTTAACATTACCCAAAGTGTATTTACAACAACTGTCAAAATATTTAGGCCGTATCGATTCTGTAGAATCCGTATCGATACATGTATCCCAAAGGAGTGCGATACGATATTTTGCCATATCGATATTTTGAGCACAGGCCGAGTTCGAATCCAGAGTGTCTTGCTGTCTCACCCCCTTTCACAAGCCTATCCACTGTCTCTCTCCTATCAATAAAGGCACAAAATGCCCCCAAAAACATTTTCATATCTGCATATGTGTAACAGGAATAAGAGTTTTCCCTGGCTATGCTGACATGTGGCGCATGTGCAGTACTCTTACAAAAAAGTTTGCATGCAGATTCTTAGAACAACAACAACAGCTTGGCCATCTACCGCGTGACATATGTGCTGCTTACAGTGCTCGGTTTGTTATCTAGACAAAAATATCCAGATGCATTTGCTGTCCAGACAAGAAACTCCTGCATCTTCGTGCATCCACTTGCCATTGTTGTTTATGAAAGTTTGTTTTTACAGACACGTGACACGTGTTGTAACCACTGTTTAACTACAAACATACTGCCATCTACTGGCCTGGCATGCATGCTTTAGCATTTTCAGTTGTTCTCACATCTCCATGTGAACGCAAAATAGTTTAGAAAACGCAAAGAAAAAACCTCTCAGTTCTGGTGTCACTCTTTTTATAACCTTTTAGCAATTTCTTTTTATCATATATTGTGTATTCAGGGTGCTTATTTTGCTTTCCACAACCAAGCTAGACTTAGAGGTTGCCATATCCTGTGACTCTGAGGTAGGAATGTACACAAAGACACAGGCACAGGACTTCTGGTTGGTTAAATCCCTTTTTAGAGCCATTAAAGAGCAGAGGCTGCACATGGTCCCCAGATTCTGACAGCATGCTCGCCAAAGTGAAGGTAGCAAAGAGATTAGTAAAACACAAAGAGGCCCTATTATAGGCCCTGTTGCATTATTAAAGACACCTCCACTGAATTCAGTGGAGTACATATTTGTCTTGGTAATTTTTCCTAAGCCGTGATAAAGCAGAATTAACCATTTGAATTAATCATGGGAATTAACGCTTTGATACCAGGATGGGGCCCTCGCGTCCAGCCAGCTGCACAAGTCGGGCCAGCCTGCTTAACACTAGAAGTGCCAAGCATATGCTAGCTGTGAGGAGGAGGGTGGATACGGAGGCCTGGGTGGGCAGGGAGGAGGTCCCTGTGGAGCTCTTCACAATGAAACACAATATCCTCCTCCTCAGACGCGTGCAATGACTTAAACACTCCATTGTATTAAATATGAATGAGGTTCCCCATTGTCCGGGTGCGGGCGAGCGGGGAGACAGTGTTGTCGATTAGCCACATGATTAAGCAGACGACACGGTAGGGGCCGCAGAGGTAAATAAAGGCCGCCTTCTGTCATTTCCTTGTCCCCAAGGGGCCCCTGCCGATGGCTCCTCACAAAACTTAGCACAGTTAAAGCCAATTGATGGAAAAAGTGGTATGTATGAGTGTGAAAACAGCTGAGTGATTGTTGGGAGGGAGAGGTAAAGAAGGTTGAAACCTGGGGAGTGATGGAAGGAGAGTCAAAGTGTGACGATGAAAGGGTGGATGGAGCAGGACATATGAATGGAGAGATGAAAAAGAGGCAGGATGGGTGGAAAAATGATGAAACGTCGTTGAAAGAAGACGGTAACAGAGAAAGAAGGGTAACGGGCTCTTCAGTAAGGAGTTTCTTTGATTAAACAGGCAGGATAATTCAGTCATGCTCCGTGTCAGGTGTTGATTATCACATTGCAGCATTTGCATGAGAAAAAGACACTCGCGCTCGCTTCACCCCGACCCTCCTTCCTGCCTCCTGATTGGCGAACAGGGCATCTGCGCTACTGTTGCAAATCCCCCCTGTTAGGAGTGCATGAACCCAGTCACGGCTATTCACACTGGGCCCAATATGTCAAATGGTTATTACTGGCTGCATTAGAGAAGAAAATAAATAGAGGCAGAGAGGCACGTGAAAAAGGGAATAAATAGTTTTAATCAATTCTCCCCATTAATCAATTGGGGCAGTATGTCAAAAGCACAATCCTGGTTGATATCTTTGATGAGGGGCACAAATATATTGTTTTGTGCAGCTTATAATGATGTTGGATCATTGCAACATCACTGTTTTCTCATTTTTATGTATTAATTCCCATATTTAGCAAAATAAACTGGATTAATCTTTACTATGAAGTTTTATTTTCTTAACATTCAACTTTTTCTTAGTGTTAATTTTTTCCTGCATACACTAAAAAGAAGTTATGATTACTAACTCTGACAAAAAACACCATATGCTGCAAAATGCTCTATTAATTTTTGTTCTTCACCTTCCCTCTAATCCCACGTTGAGAAACTATCATTCAGGGATTTCAGTCACGTTTCTTTATCTATGATCTCCCCCACTTAAATGATATCAAGCAGCTAACCTCAGCTAACACTCCCCCCCTCCCGCTCTCTGCACCCTCCCAATCCCGTCGCGGGACATTCAGGTAACTAATCTGCCTTTAAATATGTCTTGAAGGAAGCGCGGCTAATTAGTATCGGAATTTACTGCCTTCACTTTTATTGACTTGTCCTACTTCTCCGATAATTAACTAATGAGTAAAGTAATGAGCTATGTCGTTCAGTCGTGCTGTTCAATTAGAGTGTGGAATCAATTATTGAAAATGGTTTCTGATGCCAACGCTGCCTTGTATGGTGAGTGAAAGTGCAGGCTGAGAAGGGACACTGCTGCTTTGACCAAAACAAAGGAAATTTCTTAATTTCAGGCTTCCGCTTGCTGAGATTTTCTCCTCAGACAAGATATACTAAGAACATTTCCAAACCGTTTTACATTCCTAATCTTGGCATGTGATGTCATTATGCTGCTACAAACATAACTGTTGATAAATCGTTAACACACACACAGCTAATGCAGTGCATTACCAGCTCCAGCCTCCCCAGTGGAGAGGGGCTGAGGTCTCACAGTAAACAACGTGTCATTGAGGTATTTCCCAGCTTAACAAAACATTGAGTTCATTATAGAAAATTAATTAGAGAATCACACTCCCAAGTGTTTTGGCTGATAATGAACTCTCTATCTTGTCAGGCCAATTTAGTCTGACGCTCTTTGATAATTATGTTTACATCAAAATCATTGTCCCTTGTGATTAAATATGTTACAATTTTATCTTGTGGTTCAACATTGTCAGAGTATATTATGGATTTTTTTTTCTTTGCTACAACTATTTGCAAAGTTTCTTTGTCTTCATTTTTAGTACAAATCAATGTGTTAAGGCCTCCAAACATTATTCCTCTTGTATTTTTTTTATCAACACTGAAATATTCTTTAAACACGTTATCATGATTTTATGTCAAAATATGCCAATGTAATCAGACTGGGCCAATGCAATGGCCCCATCTATGCTGCCATCCCTCAAGAATGGAGGAAATAGGACATCCTTGCCTTTACTATTTTATATTTGGTTACCCACAAATTTCCAGAAAACAAATAAAATAAATGCAGTAAAATAACTAGAAAGCACTCGGAGAGCGCAGACCTCCGCCAGCGCCACAGTCCTCAGCCATATTGTCATTTTGACCATAAATATTACTCCAACCATTATTTCATCTAAGTATTTAAAATTCTTGACCATGAAAATTAGCAACTGGATTCAAAATGATATCTATTTTAGTTCAGTAGTTATTCACAGGAATTACATTTTTCGCCATGACGGCCAGACGCTGATCCCGATCAACACCAAAATCGAACCAGTTCTTCCTTTTCCCATGCTAAACATTTCCTGAAAATTTCATCCAAATCCATCCATAACTTTTTGAGTTATTTTGTTCACGGACGGACGGATGGATGGACGGACGGACGGAAGGACGGACTCTCCCGAAAACATAACCTCCTTGGCGGAGGTAATAAGATAGGATAAGATGAACCTTTATTGATCCCCAGAGGAGAAATTCAGGTTGCAGCAAGTAGCATGCATTACGGTCGAAAGAACATATGAAATAAAGACAAGATCAACAAACTCTAAATTGGAAAAAAATAGAATGGGTTAAGGCATTAACAATAATTAAAATTCAATTAACAGAGTGAGTGTCATACAGGACAACTGAGCCATTCTGTTCTGTACAGTGAAGGTGACACAGACAGTGATGTTAATCTTGCTGCTATCATGTGTGAAGTCCAGACCAATTATAGCAGGCATTTTATGGGACTTGGAACAATAAATCTAGTTCAGATATGCCATCTGTTAAATGTATGCTTATCACCCCCCAAAAATGTGAGGAAATCCCCTGCCGCCTGAAACTGGTGCTCTGGTACACAGTGGGGCAGCATTATTTGGTGTCAGCCTGGTACCATTTCCAAACTCAGGACCAATTTTAATGAAGCTGGTAATGTAAAAGAAAAGATGCATATACCTCAGGAAGACAACACCTCCTAAAAACTGGTACCTCCCCCTGGTTTCAGTGAGGATCCATTGACTTACCTACTGGGGATTGGGCATTACCCACATATTAAGCTGTTTTGCTTATATCCCAAATGCACAATCCTTATAAGTCTTACTTCATTGTAAATACCCCAAAATACGATTCCCAACTATATAAAATGCAACACAACTGGTCTTATTAACTTGTTTTACGCAGTGTTGCTCAACACAACCAAAAATAACCACAAAGCCTGATTGTTTTTATAATGTTGCAACAGAAACGTAATACTTTGTGGTTCAAGGTTTAAAATCTAGTCAGCGGTAAGTCTGTTCTTTTTAATCCTAACCTTTTATTCAAATTTGAGAGTTTATTCTTTTAACAGTATGTAAATACATGTTAAAATATCCAGATGCCAGCTCCCTCAAAAACTGAAGTGTGTACAGAACAACTGAGCTTTCCAGCCCAGCATGTGGTGTTAAAGCACTTTCTGGATTGAAAAGTCTAGGAGAGAAAAAAGCAGCATCAGATGAGTAATTTTATTGGATGGTTCAGAGCACATGTGGGGTCATGCTTGTGCTGGCTGCTGTAACTACGGTGTCGGGGAGATGAATAAAAGATATTTGGAGGAGCTCCCAGTTTTATTCAGGTCTGAGTCACTGCTTTTAAGAAACGTCTACATGAAGGTACATGCATGTGTGGCTGATGAAACTGAAATGACACCGATGATCAGGCATGTTTGTTTATCAGTGTGTGTGTGTTTGTCTTTGTGGTGATATTCCCAAATTATTCTTGCCCTATCCAACCGTTATAACTTCCCCTTGTCGTTAATATCACACAACTTCAGCTTTGATTGCTCAATAATTAATTTACTGTTCACAAAAGGCTGTCAAAGTGCTAATTAATTGGGTTCTACCTAATTTCCAAGGTGTCAGATTTTTAGGAAATTTAGAAATTAAGATGTGAAGAACACAGACGGAGGGAAAGAGTGGGGGTAAAAAATTAAAGAGGAGGGAGGTTAAGGTCCTGCAAAAAGTAAAAGGTGGGAGAAGACATGAGAATTCTGCCATAGTGTTTTGGCGGTATCAATATTCTATTAATATTCACAATGCCAGAGGTCCCGGCTGGTACGCCAGTCAGTGCTGAGCCGATGTGACAGGCTCCCAGAAAGACGCTAAAGCCAAGGACATTAAATTCCCCCTGACAGCAACCTTGGAGACCGTCCCAGGCATGCGTCGCTTTGACTGTGGTAAATCAGAGAAATAAACTCAAAAGAACATAATGGAGTCGGCTCCCATCATTATTATGACAAGCAGGTTTATTTAGTGTACACTTGGCTCCCTGTCTGCTCCTGTGAGTGTGTGTGTGCGTAAGTGGGTTTTTGTGTTTCCCTTGCTAGGCTCTAACAAGACAAGCAGGGGTGATGACTGTCAACTGTCAAAAATTCCAGTGGCTGAAACTGCTGTTGGATTGAGTATCGAGTAAACCCAAAAGATTAAACATAGATCTATCTCAGCCTGCAAACCAGACCCAACAGCAGCAACTATACACATGCCAGAAAAGATGTACTAGAGCAAGGGAAAGTTGTGTTTACCTAAAGATTAAGGAAATATCTCCTAAAAGTGGTTGTAACTCGAGTTCATGTATTCAGTTTTGATTACTGTGAGACCCTGTTGGACATGCTTTCACTTTAAAGGGTTAGTCTGAGTTTTTGAAGTGGGGTTTGAGAAACCCATGGCATGAGCCCGAACATGCTATCATATTATCAAAATTTGTGTATCATTCATTCACTTAATTTTCAAAATAAAACTAAAAATAAAAAAACTAAAAATCGTATTTTCCCCGTATTCATCTCTCAAACAAAAATGAACACACTGATAATGACTTTTGCTGATTTCCGTTTTTGGATGATGGGAGTTTTATCTGATTTCAACCTTTTTGTCTGGCAAAAGTTGCGTGACCTGGAACTGAACTTAACTTAGACATCGAGAGAACAAGAAACAGGCTTTAGCGTAAATGGCTGGACTGGAAAATTACTTAAGAGCTCACACAGCACTTGTTTTGGGATGGCTATGCAGGGGGCCCATATCAGATGCACAGCTCGTGGTGGCAATCGTGTCTTCAATAAACAAGGTAATACTCTAAACGCCCAAATTGAGCTGTTTAAAGTATAGTCACAGAGGCATCCTGGTCGCAGCCAACAAAAAATAATTCCAAGTGTCCCTATCTGCATAGCCACAGTTTACTAGCCTCTTCTAAGCTAAAAGCTCAGGTAAAAATTCACCTTTACTAGAAAAGCCGATGAACAAACCTTGAAGATGACTGACATTTTTATCTGTGGAGATGTCCTTCGGCCTTTAGAGTTATCCTCTGACTGACACTGAAGATCACATGAACATCCATTGCCTCTGCTGCAGCGTGAGCTATCATTCTCTCTATCTCTGGGTAAAGTTCACTTCCAGGTCATGCATCTTTCGTTAGATGAAAACGTCCAAATCAGATAAAACTCTTGTCATCTATTGTTCCCATTGTTTCACTTCAGCATAAAAACAGAATTTGGAAAAAAGAGTCATTATCAGTGTTTTTTCATTTTCATTTTAGAGATAAATAGAGAGAAAACAAGTCATTTTCTTGTTTATTCATTTTTGGTTTTAATTTGAAAATCGCGAGTAAGAATGATACACATATTTATTTACAATGACTTACTGTTTCATTGCTGCTTTATATAAGTTCTACTTCACAGCTTATGGGTTCTTCCACCACCAGCACCATTTAGCTAGCTTACAAGAAACAACCGCTACAAAATTGGATACAAGCCAAGGCTATATAGTATAAGTATGAATGTAAGCAAGTCACAAAACAGCATAGGGTGATTACTTGCTATACACATATTACTTATAATGACTGTTCTTTGCACTGCCAGATTAGTTTGTTTTAGTATGACCTTGATACATGGCATCGCCAACCAGCTTGCTTCAGATGAGGGCCTCACTACTCAGCACTGCCACCACATATATTACTGCAGAATACAGACTGAAGGCTCTATCTGAATTGGTATGTGCAGAAATTATTTGATGTTTTCAAAGAGAGCTTTAAGAGTAAAATATAGATTTCTGTTCTTTTTAATGGCTGTATTATGGGTTTGGGGGTGTTTAAGTGGGCATAATGCTAAATTTTGGGGTGTAGATATCACAGCTAACAAACAAGACAAGGGCTTAACCTCTGGCCATATTCTCCTAGATCCAAGATGACACATTTCTCTATAATTCCTCATGTAGCGTATACTATGTAGATTATGTGCTATACGTCTATAGAGATGGGGATAACCTCAGACCTCCCTGCCAACTACATACTGTATTTGTTCTTCTGATTACATCCACAGAATGAGAAATATAACAACAGCTTATGGCAGTGCAGACAGCCTGCAGCGAGCTATCTGGGGGCCCCTCTATCATCGTTGTCCCCCTCCTTTATAGGAGCCTTGGCCAAACCTTATCACCATTGCTCCCATTTAAATAGTATTACAGACACGGCAGCCAGGGGAGATGGAGATGTCATAAAAAATTGTATTGATTTTTTTTTGTTAGTTGTCGTCATACATTAATATCACAGAACAACTGTGCAGCTCCTGTTTTAAGCGCTGCTTTTGTGGAACGTGTCACAGCCACCCCCCCCTCAACAATATGTCGTAACAGATTCTGGTGACGTTATCTTTCCGGTACACCGTGACTGATCCTTTTGCATCTTGTCAGGCTTCTCTAAGAAAGGCCTTTTTGACATGCATGGCAATGCAGCAGGATTTGACGTGACATGATGAACAGTAGACTCTACTGTGGGTGACCTCCCAGTCCCAACCAAGGACTGTGGAGCTGAAGTGTCTGCATGTTTACATCATGATATAAGCGTGCATCGGGGCATTTACATACCCATGGATAGTTTGCATAAATGTCTCTGTTTGCCTCTGTGCTTGACCGTGCTGTGCCAGTGTGTGCTCTGGTTTGTGTCTCTGTAAGCTGTGATTCCGCACAATGACAGATTCACACCTTCACCAGACAGCACCAATGTCCACACGCTTAGGCTGTTGTCCCCCCCTGTTCCCCACACACCCATCCTTGGCTCTCCTCCTCACCTCATGTAGCGTGTGCAGGTGACAAGGTCTCCAAAGGTGTGAGCGTGTGTATTTACCTTTTACTCACACATTCTGTCAGGTGTCACTCACAGGGACTGGAGAGAGATTGAGCTGGGTGTGGACGGGAAAGAAAGAGTGTGAAAGAAAATCAGTCAGTACACACACAAAAAAACACACCAGTTTTAAAGTGCTGTGGTTATTTATGTGCTCAACAAGTGAATGCATTTATCTTTTGTTTATATTCCTGAATATAGTTATGTTTGCCTGAAAGTCCAGCTGTATGAACTACAATAAAAAATCAGGACCATTCGTTAATGGCAGTGAAAAAGAAATGATTTATTCATTTTCAAGAGAATAGACTGACTTCTGATTGGACAAATAAAATTGCCTCAATTAAATGTGTGTTGTTTCCTTCTTAATAGTCCTATTGTATGTAATGAAGTGAAGTTTCTGGGCACAAATATTTCAAGTTTGAGTTGTCCATCACAGGTAAGCAGCACAAAACATGTATAATTAAAATACAGAAATACAAAAGCATCATGTGTTTATACACGCCCCTGCAGCTGTGGTCTGTGTGGCTGATTTCACCTGGACATGTTAAACCTCAGAATTTTAACAGATGATGATGCTGACAGCAAGATCAGAAATGAACTGATTTTTGGTTTGGAAATGGCAAACTTTGAAACTACTACTGTTGAAAGAACTTAGGAAGCCCTCATGCTATATGATCATGGATATGTTTTTTTTTCCTTTTACTCTTTGTCATTGTGACCTCTTATGTCCTTTGTCTCTGTTTCCTGCTTTATTTTGAAATTCCTGTGTTCCACGTTGTGTTTTCCTGCCCTCTCCTCCGTTAGTTTTGATTTGATTTTTTCCTAAGTTAGAAATTGTGTTTTGTGCTTTTGACTATTTTTGTAAAGGATTCATTTGGGGGTTTTGAGCTTTTATGTTTAATAAAGATACTTATTTTAATCTGCATTTGGGGTCCTTCTCCCTGTTTTGTGGTAGCTTTTATTTTTGTATAAATATCCCGACATAGGAAACAAACATTGTCACGACTGTGCAATGAAAGAATTCTGTAACATGAGTTAACAATGACACTCCTTAATGGTTCTATATTTTGTCAACAATCTTCTTCTCTTTTGGTATAACAACAAACTATTTTCTTCAATGACCTGTAAACAACGCTTTATATGCAACTTCTGGAGGACACTGCCCCCTACAGTTTGGGAGAATGTCTGTTAGCAGCAATGGGAGGGCAGCACGGAGCATAAATACTCTGAACATTTCAGTTTGTTGCCATGCAGAATTTATACACTGGACCTTAAAGCAGTTACCCTTGACTCAAACCACTGAAATGGGATAAATCACACAAAGTCTATTGACCGTCACACCACACTCAATTCCATCAGGACATCCAAATAATACTCTCCAGCATACCACTTAATGGAAATCAAGGCTAAATAACTAAAAGCATCATCATGGTGAATTTTAATCCACATGTTCAACCAAAATCATCTACTGCTGTGTAGTTGACTATTCAACCAAAGCTTTTGAATATCAGTTTTATATTTCTGCAAGTCATTTTATGATGTTTTAACCATTACTTCCAACACACACACACACACACACACACACACACACCAGGTGTTTGGGTGTACTCCAATGAATGCAAGTATCATGTATGCTAAACAAGTCATAATCCCTTCAAAATTATCTATTATATCTCATAAAATACTGGTTGTTTTCCACTTTGTTTCTATGGTTCATATGCTTACTTATTTTCATAAGAGATGCAAAATTTCAACAGTAGCAAAAATGAATAAATAAGTAAACCATTTTCCTCATTCAAATTGTGCACAAGTTACATCCCACAGCAAGACAGACTTGACAAATGAAAGGGAGACTCTACTCTGACAAGGCTTAGAAAACAAACACTTGACTCCCCTACTGTACACAAATTAACAAATACACCTAAAATGGCTTTGTCCAGACAAAATACAAGAGTACATTGTCACATAGCATTTATACCAGAAACAAATGCCTCCCCTCTCTCCTCCAATCAAAAAGTCGTGACACAAAGAGGCACCAACGAGGAGGTCAGCACAAAAAGAAAAAAAAAGAAAAAATCAGAGGGGGTCAGCATATGTCCAGTCCGGGTACGACACCTCGTAAGACAACTGTCCCAACCAAGCAGACTGGGTCTCTCCTACAGCTTCAGAGTGGTGTGTTGTTGTGCAGTTTTCTGTGTGTATGCATGTGGTGCACTTTACTGTACACTGTGTGTGCGCACTCACCCGTGTCACGTACAGTTCTACACAAGTGAAGATAGGGCAGAATAGCAGGAGAGCTGCATGAGCAGATTTGGGTGTTGCCCCCAGGGTGTGTACTGTAGCCTCCATAAGTAATGACCTGACAGGCCTTGAACCTGTATTTTTGGCTGGCTTCATTATACATCAGGTCCAGGTAATGAAGTTAGAGGGGTTATGCTGAATTTTATCAACCAGACCTTGTTTAATTCATACAGAAGCTCCTAAAAAAGCTTTTAGGACTAAGAGGAGTACAACGTCAGAGGTGACAGTGGTAATATTACATTTGGCCCTGTGTTTGTCTTAGACAGCAGGCTGGGACTTGCTTTGGTTGTCCATTCATTTACTAAAGCTCATTAATTAATTGCAATATTGTGTGAGGCTATGCTGGTTTGTTACTCTTGATGCTCTGAGATTAGGGAATTCAGAATTCATCGGTTTTAGGAAGGCATATAAGTAAAATTACCTTGGTTTAGAACATGAAGCACTTTCTTCAGTTGAGGAAAGTACTGTCTCTTTGATTGTTGCTGCCATTACCTTTGATAAACAGTGTTGCATGAGGTAAAATCCTTGTGGGTCAGTGTTTGGAGATATTGTCACTCTCTTGAAGCAACCCAATGCTGGCCTCTCAATCCAGTGTACAATCCAATGTAACACGTGACTTACTCAATCCAGTAAAATTGACATTTAAAAAAGCAACAAGTAGCCTGAATGAGGCTATTTATCATTTAGTCAGGAATTAAGCACTGAATCAAAAAGTCATATCTTTAGTTATTTCTTTTGTCAGCTTAATTGGTGTAGTATTCATTAGAAATCTGTAAGATAGGAATAGGTGTTAACGTCCAAACAGGGAGGTGGCAAGTTAAAGGTGTAATCAGCGATCTTCTAATCTTCTAATCTAATGCACTATTTGTCAAAATCACCGTATTTCTCCTCTCCATCCACAAGATGTCACCACTAACAGCATGTTGAAAAAAAAGTCCGGTTTCAATACACAGCCTTGGCTCTGAATTTCAGCAGGTAAATACTGTGGCTCGGGCGAATCACCAAAACAGGGTACACCCCTCCACATCCAGGGGGCGATCATACTCATGCGCAGATCAGACAGAGGGGGGAGGGGGAATAGTAGGTTGCATAGCATGCCCAGTTCGCGTAAGAGAGGGATACAATAGGTGCAGTAGCAATGGCTGAAAAACAGCTCAAAAGAAAAAGGTCACAGGAGCAGAAAGTGAAAAAGAAGGGCTATGACCATGAAAGAGCGAAGACCCTGGTCAATATAGGTGTTGCTTTCTGACGGTGGAGGGAACTCCGCAAACTGAAAGACCTGAAAACGGACGTGGATGTCGCCGTCTTTCTGCTAGATAGGTAAGCAGCATTAGTTTTGTGGTGCTTCACATAACAGTAACAGCCATCAGGCATTCATCTTATTGTCTAATCTGGCAGAATATACTGTTGTTGTGATGTTATCAGTAACAGCAGTCAAGTTGTCTGACGAGTCAGGGTTACCTTAGCTATATTGGTCAGTTGATCAGCAGTTTCTACAGCCTTTTCCATGACGATGCACGTCCATCAGCTTTCTGGGGTGGAGCCAGGGGAGCGGTATGAAGGGAGAGGCAGGTCTAAATTCATTTATCAACAACCTCTACACTCGTTTTCTCCCACATCGCTGACTACAACTTTAAACCAGTTACTTTACGTACAGGGAGGCTGTAAATTGGGGGAAAGTTTAATGGCCCATGACTGATATGGTCCCTTTTCCAAGTAAAATACTTTTCTCTTTTTAATAAAACCACTTGCATCCTAAGTTGTTGGATAGCCTAATTGGTCACCTTTACAACAAGGTAAAACTTATAACTGTGCGTTCATGGAAGGAACAACACAGCTGCATGCCTGGATTGCACCCCACAGGAATGTACCAAAATCCCCTCTTCCCCTCGGAAGAAAGACTGCGGTTCTTCATTAAAGCAAGGTAGGAACCAGCCTTTTGGCGGTGTTGTCTCCCATGTCTCCCAGTTTCACAGAACTGGGTCTAAAGTTTGTAAACAGTACCAGGGCTGACACCAAATAACATGCCTGTTTTGGGTACCAGAACAGCCGTCAGTTTCTTGCACCCAAGCTTCCAGCGTATTTTGTCACATTTTTTGGTTTAGTTGTGTTGCTCATTCTATGAATGTACAATCGTTACAAGTTGTATGTAATTGTGACGGTGACAAATCAGATTTTCTAGCCATGTGCTATACAATACCAATTATATTATTAAAGGGGAGAAATCAAAACTTTTTTGAGGAGTACATACACACAATAAGAACATTCGGGATAGGTCTGTCATTTGTCATCTTGTGCAGGTCCCTCAGAATTTCAAAAGTGGTTACAATTTCAATAATCCTCATGTATGTGTCAGGCTTTGAATATATTAAAAAAATCTAAAGTTGACTAAAGTGCCATATTACATTTTTGACAATAAGAAATCAGAATCTGTTTGTCTTGCAGTCTTTTAAGATATTTCTTTTGTACGAGCTCAGATTTTAAAGACAAATACTCATTCATATAAAAACTGCACAGATAAAAAGGTGGAAAACTAAGATCTAACAACATCCTCTTGAAGTGGCAGTTACGAAGCATTGTCTCTGTCTTGGTAATTAAATCTGAGTCATCATTCTTCTCAGTGGCACAGTAAAAACATAACACTGTCTGCAGCACTTTACAGTCGTGGATGTGGTTCCCTATTAGTTGTTTGTGTTCTGCCTCCACCACAGGCACTGATCCATCCAAAGTTAATCACTCCAAACAGCATTACAATTAGTGCAGTTTGGAGTCAAACATCCATCTCCTGGTCTATCTATCACCGTTTTTTCTCTATGTGGTAATATTCCCCAATTAAAGCATTATTGTAGCCTACTTCATCAAGGGCTAAAGTAATCAAGATTAATCTCAGTGAGCTGACACGCGCTGTTTGCTAAGGAACACACAGAACAATTGCTCTGGGCGAGCATCATTAGGAAATGCAATAAAATTAGGCAAACTGATTATATTTCAGAACTGGGGAGCAAAATAAAAACACAATTTGGGGAGGGCTTCAATTATGGCGGCTGCACTCTCTTGTTTGAACATCAGCCATTAAACCACTTTACAGTTGTAATGCTTGGGCACAAGTTTGTGTTCTGGCTGTGTGTGCTTATGAGTGCACACAGTGAAGTCTTGGGAATGAGTGCATGCTCTGTGATTCAGGAGAAAGTAAATGCATGTGTGTATTTTTTATTCATGTGTGCAGATTTCTTTGTTGGTGGGAGGAAGGTTAGTGTTGCTGGTGGTGAGGAGGGGGCAGCCTGTAGCCACACACACAGGCTCCCAGCCAGCTATTGACACTAACTTGGACCTAGCCAACGGCTGCAGCAACCATTTTAGGCTCTGTTGTCAATTGGTATCTAATAGGGGTTAAGTGTTTTGAATTCTGTCTTTTGAGGGAAAAAAAGCCACCGGAAGGCAAGTTTTCATTTAATTATAGCTCAGTTGGGAAATTGAATATATGTGCTGTATATTGTGAGTTTGATGTGTATTCTTCTTTGTGTGTATGTGTTCATATTTGCAGAGACAGGTGTGTAACTCTATAGGTAAAGTACATATGCTTTGTTTATTTATCTGTTCCTGCCTTCAATAGCATGCTGGCGAGGTATACCAGGCCAATCTATTTATGTCATTCATGGCCACTCAGTAGTGAACAATACTCTGAAACACACACTGTGATTTGCCGGTTAGAAGCGAAACCGTTTTAAATGCTTATTAATCTTGCCTGAGGCCAAACTCTTCCTCCCCCTCTCCCAAAATGAGAAAATGAATGAAAATACATGGAAATATGAAAAATACCTTATCTTATCACCATGTGGAGGTAATATTGTGTGATCCCTCGCTGAAATAGCTCAGAACATTCCATGAATATATTTTGAATATTCCCCTCCGCCTGCATTTGAATTGATGTACAGCAGGGTATATGTGCATTCATGTCGTCTGTCCTGTGTCAGGAATCAGCTGGATCACAACATTTTCTCAATCAACTCTGACAAGAGGGGCCACCTTTCATTCATTTAGGCTGTATGAGGAGTACGACAATCGAGGCAGACTGTTTTCCCTCTATAAATGTGCTGGGACATTTTTTTCATACCTCAGATTACTTTCCCCAGAAAAAGATAGAAGCTTAGCTGAACTAACTGACACAAGTGATAACAGGCTGAATGGAGTTCTGTGTGTCTGCATTCAAAACCTCCCTCAGGTGTGGTCCTATCACACCTCCTGTGTGTGAGAGTGAGAGAGAAAAGACAGCAGCATTATAAGAGTTCATCCACACGCTCTCTCTAAATTTTTCTTAGAAAGAAAGAACAAAAAGAAAAAAAAAAGAAGAGAATACTTTCTATGTAGCCACAAGTTATAATGCTTATAGATGCATTATAGGCATGCTTGTAATGTACTTATAATGCTATATAATGATACATACAACCAATAATAATGCTTTATAATAGCAATAATCAGTCATTATATTGACAGGGATTATTATGAGTAATAAGTCTGCTTATAGTGTCTGAATGAAATTGTAGTTTTAAAATGCTTAGTAGTAAAAAATTTGGATACACCACAAAGCATTGTATAACTTAGTGATGTCTTTGTTAAGGAGCCAATATAACATGTTTGCTGATTACTGACTTCACACCCAAGGACCACATTTTATTGAGATTTTTAGATTAAAATCAAATCACTAGACATTGCAAACACCATATTCATGCATCACACTATGATTATAAGTCATTTTCAGTGTCAATATATCCTATAAAGTGTTAAACTGTTTTACAAGCAGAAGTAAATTAACAGTGTGGAGATATCTCTTTAATTAAGAAAGATTAGAGTAGCCAATTTCTATGGCAATCGATTTTTTAACAATGATAAGTAAACAAATCAAGTTGGCTCATTTGAGGTTTTAAAATGTCTAAAAATGGTATGTTTGAATTCTTGCATAAAGTTAAGTTTTAATATTTTTGCCTTTCAAGCAATGGGCATTCATTGCGGACTATAATTAACCTGTGCTGACTTATATATGTTTATTCAAATGTTATACAATTTGTAAATATCAAACACTTTTGATATTTTTAATTCCATGTTGTGCTGTTTACAATGATTTACTCACCAGAGCTAAATACAGCCAGCAGACAGGATATCTTAATATCTTAATTTAAATAGATTTATGACACCATTCTCGTAACTTAATGAGTTTATTCTCATAAATGAGACTTTTTCCCCAAAAACTTTATGACTTCATTCTTGTAACTTTATGAGATTATTCTCATAACCTTTCGACTTTATTCTTGCATTTTTGAGATGATTCTTGTAACTTAATGACTCATTCTCATAACTTTACTTGATTTTTTAACATACTTTTTGTTTTGTTTGTTTTTATGTGGCCCTAATCCTCAGTCATAGTAAGGAACACCTTGCTGAAAATATTGCTCATCCTCCATATTAGCTTCCCTTCTGAAGTTATGCTTCATCACACAAGTTTTTTTAGTTCTCATGTATGCAGAATACTGCCGCTTAAAGAAGAGAGGAAGAGGCCTAACCTGTATGGGCAATACCAGAGACAGATGAGGTCTTTAGCCTTTCTTTAAGTACTAACAGCATTATAGATCCTTAAAGCCATCTTGTCCTCTGCAACTGCAACTGTTAACATTTGTGGGATGCACAAGGCCAGAATAAAATCTGCTGCACTGCAAAGTTGTGTGCCCTGATATTTGACAAATATGATATTTGGCCTGTGAACACTTACATTTTGGCATACGTCAAGCATAAAATAGGTGTCAGGAAGACTGGGCAGTAACTCCAGCATGCTAGCTCTCATTGTCAAGCGTGCCAAAAAAGAACTCTTAGACCTCACTTACCCCTACAACATGGCCATATCAGTCCAACAGCATTGCCACCTCGAACAAAGCTCTGCACAGGCAAATATGATTGGTCCGTGGATCTGTCACTAGCTGCGGTTCTTACTTGGCCCACTTGTCTCTGCCCACCTTCCCTCCTTCACCCACACCCTCAACACAGCTTTGGCAAATGTCTTTTAAACATGAGACTGGATCTGGTAGATATTTCCAGTTGGTTAACAGAGGTGTTTTACTGCCACCATTACTGTAAGCCCCCTACACCTTGTACCTTCCTGTGGTTTGGTTGGCCCAATGCTGGGGTTATGATGGATTTGTGTCGGGTTTTGTATGTGTATATTTGTGTATGTGTATTTTATATATGTATAGATGTATTTATGCATATGTGTATCTATAAAAGGAAGGGTTTG
The DNA here is from genome assembly GCA_036419115.1 of Scarus forsteni. Taxonomy (NCBI): domain Eukaryota; kingdom Metazoa; phylum Chordata; class Actinopteri; order Labriformes; family Labridae; genus Scarus; species Scarus forsteni. The sequence continues at coordinate 2,681,217 of JAZDUH010000049.1, forward strand.
TCTTCAGTCTGCACTGTTGTAAAGTAACTCACAGTAACATTTGTTATGGACTGGTGCTATACAAAAAAGATTGAGTGAGATTGAAGATACCAAGTTGTAATGAAGCTGGCCTCTATTTAAAACAACTTAAAAAGCATTGCATGTTATGTTTTTCTATACCAATATGTTTATTTGCAAATGTAACAGGAATGCTCAGATTTAATTCTGAAAATACATTTGTTTAAAATTATAAATTCTCAAAGCTGGAAAAGTAAGAGTCCATCTCTGTTTCTATGCCTGGCTTCCTCATCTGTATTCTTCAAGTCCTGCCAGCTGTATTTTTTTCTTTAGCGCTTGGTAAAAGTTAAAGGAAGAATATTTTACTTACCCGCTCACAGTGGTCAGTTTTTCACCCACTGCATGGCTCTCCTGAATATTGTTATGGTCCATTTATTGGGGTCAATTTGGTATTTGCAGGCCACATATGGATGAGAACTCACCAAATCGATACAATAACACTCACATATGCCACTATGTGATATTCATTGTTCTGAAAACATAATCAATATGCTCATAAAAAAATCTGGACGACCTTTTGCTGCTTGGTGACCCTCTTGCTTCTGATTAACCTTGTTCACATTGCGCCACTGACCTGTTCCTATAGACCTTATGAATTATAAATGCTCTTCATTATCATAGTCCAGTCGTTAGGGGATATCATAGCATGTGTGTAAGTGTTTTCTTTTCGTCCCAGCTGGGATGATTTTCTCCCTCATTGTTTTTCCAGGGTTATCGTATGTGATGTCTCTCTCTCTCTCTCTCTTCATATCACCAGACCTCTGAGGATAAAGGGATAGAATTCGAAGGCGAGGAGCAGAGAAATAGTTAACAAACTCCGCAAATGATTGATGGGCTAATTTCAAGCCCTGAATATAGCAGTTTCAGAAGTCTGTTGATTCTCCATTTATTAGGTAATAGAAGCATTTATCAAAAAAGTCACAGTTTTTGCTTAAGCAATAATTGCATTTTTAAGCCCTCATTAGGTCTTCCATGCATACATAATCCAATTGAATAAATACAGTGTTGGAGTGAAGAATTAATAACCTTCCTATAGGGTAAACTGAAAGTTGGGGATTCTGCAGCTTGACGCTCATTCTCATGGGAAAGTAGAGAGAGAAATACTTTGAGGTAGAAGCAGAACTTTTTTCTTGTACAGCTAAACCCTTGCAGGAGCTTAATTCAATATTAACTACTACTATGATTTTTCTTGTTGCAGAGCACCAGAGTTTGCAAAGTGAACAACACTTAAGCTCACCAAGTTTTGCAGTTTAGTCAGTATATACTAAGCAGATTGTTTTACTGATGTATAGATATTGTTAAAGACATGAAAATAACAAAATTTAAGAATATGTGAAGCATTAATATTTCATTTTTTCTTTTAAAGACTCATGTATGCTTTTGCCTGGTTATTTTTATGTTAAAATCCTACATGTCTGCCGTGACTCTACTTAGGATCAGCAGGCACACATGTTCATGCTGCAGTAATCAGCCACAGGTGAATCTACTGTGACCAGATCAGGAGTCTATGAAGGTCTCCTGAGCCCATTGTTCAGTTTGCTCTGCTGCTGACATTATGTGTTTTACCCTAGCTGTGAAGTGCGTCAAAGGGAGTGTTTTGTAATGTTATTTAATCCATGGACTGTATTTCAGCCAATTTTTATTGTTTAAGTAGGAAACTTAAAATCTCTAAAGATTCTGGTGACTTAAAAATAATTAAGCATGAATTAGTTGTTTAAAGATAACCAATTGATCAATGATGTTTATTTTTTCCTTTTGTTAGAAACACTACTTGACAGCTTGTGAATAAACCCTTTAAATTGGAACCTTGTCCTCTCTTGAGTGGTTCCTCACCTTCAAATTGATGTGATTAACTCCAGCCCTATAAACCTGTCAGACATTTAAAACAGCATTTGTACCCAAAAGCAGAAAACCACCCCTGTTGTTGGACCAGCCCAGGGCAGACAGTCTGAGGAGAAAGCATGATGCAAAATAAAAAAGACAGCCATTGCAGATACGAAAAAACCACAATACCAACAAAAAAGTGCAGAAGACCATACCAGCATTGAGAAAACTTTTTGGAAAGTGATCGAACAGGGGCAGTAGAGGAGCATGCAGAGCCAGCAGGGGAGCTCAGCACAGTGTTTGTGTTTGTATTAAAGGGTGACATTTTTAGGAATTCCCAGGGGTCACGTGATTCCCGCGGGAATCCCACGGGATGGGAGTCATTTTTTAATTAATCCCGTGATAATGACGGGACAGGAAAAAAAAGGAACGGGAGCAACATTAAGAGATGATCATTTTCAGCCATGTTAAACAACCAGATGAACAGATGCATCCATTTTTGTAGTCAACTCTCAGTGAGAGCCAACACTCTTGACCGCACTAGCAGCACAAAAGAACTACAGAAGTGGTTTGACTTCCTGTCACCACTGGAAGTGAAAAGCGTCTCGGAGCGCTGCCGGCGACGCACATAACAAAACAACATGGAGGGAGAAGATGACACGTCAAAAAGAGAGCTGTTTACACCGACCCAATGTCAATGTTAATGTCAGCTTTATTTAGATAGCACATTTACACAGCCAGCGGCCTACCAAAGTGCTTTACAGTAGAAAAGGCAGACATGATAAAAAGAAAACAATAAAAAATATAAGTAATAAAAACAAATAAAAGCAATAAGAACGGGGACAGTACAGTATAAATTTGCATACTGCTCAATAAAACCAATAAAAGTGACAATACTTCATCAAAGTCCAAGGTGAACAAGTACGTCTTTAGCTGTGTTTTAAAGGCAGAGAGGCTGTTCGAAGTCTGCACATTTACATGCATGTGAAACTTAAAGGCAAGGCCTTTTATATGCACTGCACTTTTACCTAAAATAAAAAATGCAACATTTTTTCAACATGTTTGGTTTTATTCAAACAGGAACGGGACAGGAGTGGGAGTAATTTTGAGTGGGAGCGAGAATCATTCTGCGGGATTGGGACAGGACAAGATTATTTTTTTTACTCCGGCCCGGGATTGGAACCGAACAGGATTTTTTCTCTGGGAGTGGGATGGGACAGGGGTGAAAATCCGCTCCCGTGTCATGCTCTAGTTTGTATGTCTTCCTCTGTGTGTATGTGGAGCTCCTGTTTGCTGCTCTCTCTCCCTTGAAACACTGTACCCTGTGAGATGAAATCAACATAATGGACTAAATATGAACATTTTGAGGAAAATGATGGTTGGGGGGTTTTTACTGCATATGTGGAATAAACTATGAATATTGCATTAGGGTCTTCCAAAAATCACAAGAAATAGAGACGATCACATCTGCCCGTCTCTGGGTTTTCACAAATATTTCCTGTTGCCTCACCCTGACAAAAGGAATCAAAGGCCTTGATACACAAAGAGAAATACAAATAAATAACAAGATACTGCAAATACTTCAAATGTGATTTTTGACACACTTCTCTATTCACATTTGGAGCAACATGATCTTTGTGCACTCACAATTAAATCTAGAAATAGAGGAGAGTTTGACTATTCTGCTCCAACTCTGTCTTCCTTCATTCACAATAACTAGCAAATGATTTGAAAAGTTTGTATTATTTGTACCATCATAAAATCTGATGTGCCTCAGCCCTGACATGATGACTTGATCATGTTTTTTAATATTGAGGTGAATTAAAAAGGTTTTATTTTATGTTTGGCTTACAAAAATAGACTCCAATATGACCTGAAGCATTTAGTTGCACACAGTAATGTTGTTCCTTCTGGTTTAGATTCTTGCTTGTGTTGTACTTTTTCTCAGAGCTACACTGCTTTTGACAAAAGTATATGCTAAATGACATTGTAACATTGCAAGTGTGGAATATTAAATATACAGTTCACACATGCAACTCTATTATGAATGGATTTTTTTTCCAAGTTTCAAGCAAATATGAATTACGTTCAAGACAGAAAAGATATTAACTTTTTAGTTTTGGGTCAGGACCTACAGTGCGTCACAAAGCTTTTTTTTAATTGGATGCAAATGTGTGCTTAAAAAAACATGCAGGTATGAAAGTTTGTGATGTGTTCATGCCAAACTGATCTACAACCATTAGTTCTGATAAATTCATTTTTATGTGGTAGGGATTTGATGCCTCCGGGAAGGTTATATTTTTGCCCGTGTTTGTGCGTCAGATTGTTCAGAGGATAATGCAAAAAGTAATCCTTGTTAGTCAGAACACAATGAAGGAATGATACGTTTCTGGTGTTGATTTGAATCCAGATGTAGATCCGAGTATTCGTAAAGGTTTTTTTTAACATTGCTTATAGACAGAGCATTTTTTCCCATTTTCGGTAATAATTTAATCAGTTATCAAAAGATTTCATTAAATGTTGTTCATGGCACAAGAAAGAAAACATTTAGGTTTAGGCGGCGATCCTAATGAGGATGCAGAGCCAGAATTTTCCCAAGTACTTCCTAACAGTGCATGATGGGCAGTTTTCCACATATTAACAATAGTTCACTCACCAATGCTGAAGATGCCTTGGCAAATGTTTATGCTGTCAGTTCACTTCTAGTTTGTCATTGTTATCCCCTTTTCCTGAGATAAAAAGCTAGTTTTCTTGTCAGTACCAAGGGATTCTAAGAAACCTAAAGAAAGCAGAAAAAATTGACTTATTACATTGAAATGTGAGATTGGTTGCTTTTGTCCTCACAAGGCACTTGTGTGTTTTATTTTACCATAACAACAAAGATATTGATACTAATGATAAACCTATCCCTGTCAGTTATCAAAGTTATCAAAACAATTCTAACTATAGTTGTTATATAAATAAAGAATTGTCAGGTTGATCAGTCTTTCTACACAAAGTACCAAACAATGTAACTAACCCAACAAGATTCTAACAAAGTTTCTGATGAATGATGATAGGTTGCTTCCACAGGCAAGAAAGATTTAGTTTTAAATACTATTGTATAACTAGGCTGCTTTATTTTTTTAATCAAGTAAGATCAGGTCATATTTTGACCCACACCACGGAGTCCTAGTGTAACAGTCTTTTTAACTTTTTCAGTCTCTACTCAGAAGCAATTCTGCACAATGTATGGATTTCCTTTGACTTTACTACGTGGTCTGGGTCATAGTTTTCCTTTCTTTCTCCCACCAGCCCACTAGCTTTAGCCTTTTTGTGTATGTAGCCACATCATAACAGCAGTCATGTCAAGTCTTGTTACCTGGCAACGGTCCCACTAGCCGGTTAAGGCTCATGTTCAAACAGAGAGAGCCAGTTTTAATCACCTAGCAAATTTCCAGCACTGCAAACAGACAGGGCCTCAGCTTAATCTTGTTAGCACGATGAGGCCGTTTTCAGATATCACTGCTAATCAAATCATCCCAAAGGCTTTGAGCCCCAGGTTTGTTTTTTAGGGAACGTGGTGGTAGTAGTGCGGATGGTGATGGTTGAAGCAGATGTGTGTTTGCGTGGATGGGGGAGGCGTTGCAGTGGTTGTCTGTGTGTGTTTATGTTCATACATGTATGTCTGCATTCATAGGGAGGGGGCTGCTCTGAGGTTTGAAACATTAGGAAGCAGGAAATAACAGTACGCTTCTAGTGATACCCTGCATTAGGCACAATAACACCTTATCAACGTTGTGTATACTCTACATGCAACCTCATCATCGAAAACCGGAACTCCTCTACCCGCCTTCCCCTCCAAACTCCTTCTTTCACTTCAATTTGAAAGACTCCTCCACTTCTCCCAGAAGAAAACCTGCATTTTTTTTAATAGCCCAGAGCCACTCGCCAGCACCCAGAGAGACTCCCCAACCCAGGGCCCAGGAGAGCCCGCACAACAGAGAGAAAAGGAGAACAAAGCCAACCTGCAAAGTCTTAAAAAGTTAAAACGTGTACTTTGATAGCCTCGGCCTACCTATTGCGGCGGCGCTGATCCGACCCCAGGGAGACTGACAGCACCGCAGAGAAAGAGGGAATACAGAAGAGAAGGAGAAGTGGGCCACGGCAACCCCAAACTCTTTTCTTCTTCTATTTTCCATATCTACACGCGCACACACACATATGAGAGTTTGACAGAGCACACGCCAAACTGATGGTTTAGCTACTGTTTTCTAATAGCAGTGTAGTCCAACTACTTTCTGCATTAGCATATCTCTCTTTGAACAGTGCAGAAAGTGAGAGGCAGGAGCTGTAAGATACTGTACACCGAGCCAAACACAACATTCAAATGTTGTAATTGTGCCCAGGGATTTGCGCTCACCGTCACAACTTGAATTTCCTTTTGCAAATCTACAAGAGCACATTTAGATTGTGAAGTGACATAAGAACATATCTCATGTAGTGTGTATGCTGAAGTGGAATATATCAAATTCCTGGATAAAAATCAGAAACATAAGTTAAGTTTGTTTCCTGAAGTCTTGGAAGGAAGTTTGTTTATGAGAGTACAGCTAAACTCTACTGTGTTGAGGCTAAAATATCCATGGCCATGTCAGATTAACTTACTAAGGAGAATGTTTAGCATAAATGTTTTCGAGACTGTTATAATCACACATAGGAGACCTAATGAGTAAGTTCATAGCTATTTATAAGCCACTAACGCTGCAGTGGGAGCAACATTTGGCTAAATGTTTTGTCCAACATGTGACAGTTGGACCTAGATTTGAACCCTTGGCCTTTTTAATGGTATTACACACCTCCAGAACAGCCTACTGCTAGCAACTGCATCAGTTACTAGAAAACTTGTTTAGTCCACAGAATGTAGTACACTTTGTTATAGTAGACAAATTTATCCTTTGTTGTCGCTTGAACCTCCACTTTTACAAAGCTAGTCTTTACATTGCTGATAGTTTCTCTGCTGATATGTCTACTGCCTTTGTGGTGTAGTTAGATACCATGTTTCCTGGTGTCCTATGTGGTCCACCGTCAGCACTAGCAAATATCAAGACCCTCTTCCTCATACACCAAGTGTGTTAATTTTGATTGTTAAAGGAATACACCAACATAAGAAACTAAAATGCAGGGCCCATGCACATACTGCAGCGGACATGCTTGTTAGTAGGTCAACTAAACAAAGTCTGTGTTTATCAGTAGAAGAAGATCGGTACTAAGGATTGTTATTGACTTGTAAGAGAGGACGCGGGTGATAACCTTGGGACTTACAAAGATCCATAACTTTTCCTACGTTAACCAGACTATAGGGAAGAGGAACTATGTGTTTTGAAAGTTGAGCAAGAGACAAGTTTCTTTTGTGTGTATTTCTTTCAAAATCAATCAAGTTCTAATCTTAGTCTAAAAATAGATAATGTAACATAACGAGGTACACAAACAAAAAAAAGAGTCACAACAAACACAGAGAACCATTAAGAGTTGCTTCAGAGTTCATCTGATGACTCAAGGCAGAGGCAGGCTAATGCTACCCACTGACTCCCAGTGTTTGAGCTAAGCTAACAGGCGGTGGGTGAGCTCTGCCCGTCTCTTCCTTGTTACTGCACAAACAGTCGAGAGAAATTTTATCTGCTTGTAATGGGCTCGAAAATGAGGTAAGACACAAAAATTATTAATTACGTATCTGTAATTAACTTAGTGCATTAGTGAGTCATTTCAAACACTAGTAAATGTGTTAATTTGTATCAACTTTCATGAGACTTTCGAATTTCTGTTTCAGGTTAGTGACTCATTTTGTTAGTAACTTAGTCTGCTAATTAACTTGGTAGGACAAAGTTTTACTAAGAAGTGACTGGGTAATAATGGAGGTAGAAGGACCAGATTTTCAGATTTCTAATTGGGAAACTTTATTTTTACTACAAACTGAAAGTGTGACTTCAGAATGTCTTGAGATATTTTTCATCGGTACACCTTTAAACACACTTCAAAGCAGCAACAATATTGATAGTATCATTATTTTTAAAATGTCAATATGCCAAATCCACAGACGCTATTCTTTCATCAATGGTGTTATCTATTTCATAACCCAACATACCCTTGTTATTATTACGCATAATTTTATAACATGTAATTATTTAACATGAATGAATATTGCATCTTCATAAGCTTGCATTATTACTTATAAATCTATAATGGTCTTGGAATAAAAATTTAATTCAATTATCCCATTTATTCCATGCATATTTGGCAACCAGTACGATCTGATGGTTAAAACAAACTGAATACCCTGCTCACGTTGTATCTTTTAACATTTAACATCATCTTAACATTTGATTTTGGGTTTCATTTTTTGTTTTTTACCTGTAATCTTCGGCATGACAAACGCCATAAATTCCTTTGATTAACATCAATTAACAAACATAGAGATTACATTAATAAAGGAGAATAAAAAATGCTGGTTGTACGTGTTGTTTGCTTTATTTGAACACTGCTACTTTTAGCTTCTACCTCTGCCGGTGCTAGCGAGTTTAACAATGGGGTATTTGCTGCCATTTTCTGAACGAATCAAAATTGGCTGTTGCAGAGCACAAGACATTATGAATTTTTGACGTATCTTAAGACAAATCAGTGTTGCAGCATTGTAAAATGTTTAGTCCTCTTATTTCAGTGGGTCAAAATAGGGATAGGGACTGGTGCAGAATCAAGATATATTGCCATTTTGTAATTCTTGTGGGGAGAATGGGACAGCAATGGCTAAATCAAGAAGCCTGCTCAAAAGACATCCCTCCCTCCTTTGAGCTGGCTCTGGTTTGCTTAAGGATACTGCAGTGAGGCAGTAAAGTAAAGGAGAGCAGGTCATAAAGAGAAGTTGTCTATCTACATTTTTTTAATGACAATGAGTCAACAAACTTGTAAGCTATCAACAGCAGCCTTTGGAGGAAATTGAGCTTCATATTGACTGTTTTGGAATTGGGTTTCACTGAGGAAACATCCCCTCGCTTCCTCATCCACCTTAAAGACTCATGAATCACTTCCCCCTTAACACAACATAAAGTGTAAAATGCTTCATAATGGTGCTTTTCAGATGTCATCAAAGCTCCATGTGGAGAATCATCCTTTAAGGTTTATCATGAATCACCAAATTAAAGACCCTCCCGTACAGGGTCTGATAATTGCGGTGGGATGACTTAACTTTAGATGTGGCGATTTATTGCCCACAGTGTGGCAATTTATCACTCTCACTAAACCTGTTGTTGGACTTTAAATCACTGACCTTAAGTGTCAGAGAGGGCTGTTTGATGAGTGTCAGCGGTGACTCTGAGCTCAGAGCGTCCTCAGTCACAATAGTGCGTACAGCTCCCTCCTTTTTATTAGATTTGCCTGTTAATTTCCTCTAAGGGTTTCTTGTAATTAATGGACCAGTTTAGAATGGCTTGCGAGGCCCGAGCAGCCTCACTATCCCCGTCCCCATGGTCAGTCATGAAGGGCCACTCGAGAGGCCCACTGGGGTCCCCTCAGTGAGGGTGCAAGGCCCTGTCAGTCACATGCCCACCCTGGGACTGGGGCCTGTCCATCATGAATGGAGTGATGTTAAGATGGAGGGATCGAGCAATTCTGCTCAGGACTGTGGCAGGGTTCCCCTCAAGTGGCTGTGGTTGTGCTCATTACTGCCCATTTACATTTCATCAGCAGGCTAGCTAGCCCCGCGCTGTTAGCACCACTGACTCATTAGCACCAAAGGGGGAGGGGGGGGTTGAAGAGGGAGGGAGGAAGAGTGAGGTGTGCAAAGGCCTCAGGCATGCAGGATCTAAAATACACCAGAGGGAGGTTTCAGAAAAAAAAGAGCACAGAGAGGCAGCGAGACAGAAGCAGAGAAGGAGGGAGAGGGATGGAGCATTGTGCCTGTGTCTGATCAGATAAAACAGAGGAAAGGAGGAGGGATTTAAATCGATATGTAATAATGTCCGGTGCCGTCTCTGGCCCTGCCCTTTCCTGGATGAGTAAGAGCATGAGAGTCTCTGTCAATGCCTGGCTGCATTTAAACACACTCTAATGATCTGATTATTTATTTATTTATTTATTTATTGTGGACTGTGTCTCATCCCGCTATCTGTACAAATATGACATCACACTCCAATGAAATCTGTGTCTCTAAATCGGCTTTTTTTGAATTTGTCAGACAGACTGAAGGTGTTTGTTTTTCTTTTTAGAGCAGAAGAAGTTGACCTATAAAGCCAAAAGTAAACACGCAAATAAATAGGCCGATGGATTATTACTAAATTTCAACAGTGCATTACAGCTATTTTGATTTTCATTCATTTATTTATTTGTTTTCTTTTTTTGGAGGGGGGACTAACCAGTTTGCCTGACCTTTAACACACTGACTTCTATTTTATTATAATTGGAACCTGATATCAGTCAGAGGCAGACCTCAGACATTTAAAGAGACAATCAGCCAAGTATTTGAAAAGTACGGTGTTTTTAAGCGATGTTACAAAGAAACCATAAATCTTTGTTTACATAAATCTTTTAAATAATATTGAATTTTTTAATCATTTGTGAAGCGTTTGTCTGTTTTTAAAAAACAATTTTACATTTATTTACATTAAATTCAGAGGTTTGATGAAGGCTACCAGCCAAAAATGTGTTGTGGATGAAACTTGGACGAGATTTGATGATTAAAAAAGCATCAGCACATACAGTGGAAAGAGGTGCTCAGCTCTTCGAAAATTCAGGACTTCAAACAAAAAAAAAAATCTGTAAAGTCTAAAGTCCAAAGATGCATGAAATCTCATTTATCTAAAAAAACAAAGAAAAAAACATTATTGCAAAGACAACCACTGTGATTTTCTGCCATTTATTTAAGAGATGTAGAGGGATTTTCTGTATCATGACTTGTAAATGCATTCAGGTTTTTGTGTTAGGTTGCTAAAGTTTAAAACCTAGGACTTCACAAATGGAATTTGATGCTCTGATTTTTTTGTGTGGTGTGTTTGCCCTATGTTTTTGTGAGTAGGTATTTGTTGTTAAACCAAAGAAGAAGAATTTCATAGTGATCTAGAATCAATGGACACATACAAACATTTAAAAAATATCTGAAATTAAGAATTTAACCATGTTAGTGCATTGTGAACTGAAAATGGCATAAACATAGAACTCCATGAGTTATTGTATTGTTGTGTAGCAGTGTCAAATTCTGCAGACACACTGTGGCTCCAGAGGTGACAAGAGACACATTTCTCAACAACCTTTCTTTTATAGATTTAGACCAGATTTGTGCCTTTAAACGATATTTTTGCATAGTCAACTATCAAAACTATATTTCAGGTAAATGAAAAGAAGCCAATCACTGGGATGATGCAGTTTTCAGCTTGAGTTTTGAGCGTATCGGAATATTACATTTATGTGGAAATGAAACACACTCTTACAGCTCTTACATAAAAACTGAATTACTGTCAATCAGGATCTGAAACTAATTTGTCTTTATCTTAATGAAGCAGCTCAGCGTCCATCCTTAAAGGGCATCATGGAGAAACATGCCTGAGTGGAAAGGGTGAAGGCGGGTCTGAAATTCCTCTTGACCATAATAGCGGTGACACCAGAAGAGAGAGAGACAGTGACAGAAAAACTGAAGGATGGGGGGCAGAGAGAGACAGAGACAGGGGAAAAAAAAGATGTGTTACAGGATACGAGATTAAATACAGTATGTCTGCCCTCTTCTGGTCACCACTGCCACCATCCACACTGACAGTCCCTACTGCAGAAGGGAGAGGGGATCTGTGTGGAGGAGGGTGGAGAGGGTCCGACAGGGGAGGAGGAGGAGGGACAGAGATGAAGAGCAGCATGAGAAGAAGGCGGAACAGATGAGAAAGTTTAAAAGGAGAATACCATTTGACTTTAATATTGCGCTTCTGACTAAAAATAACTCCAAACTCACAGAGGGATTTCATTCTTGTTATTAATATCTGGTATCTTGTGCAACCCTCATCCTAACAATTAAATTTGTTTGCGTGTGCAGCGGTTGTTTTCCAATTCCCTTGTCATATTCACACTGAAATTATAATTTCATGTTCTGTACCTCATTTGCTGTCAATATTAATCCAATATCATGTGAAATGACATTTCCAAGAGACTCAAAACTCCATGATACTCAAAATGTAATTAAAAAGTGCTGCTATATCCTGCTATTTTCATGATTATTAAACTAATGGCTTGATTGCATGGTTAAAGAGGAAAATAACAAAATGGAAATGGTTTGCCACTGTTTTTTTGACTGACAGCATTGTTTCTAATCTCATTAGCGACAGGAAATTGACTGCAAATGATGAGTGCGCATTCCTAATATTGCTAATTTACTTTAGCACACAGGGTGTTTCTGCTCGTGGTGTGTATTTGTTGGCAGTAATTGCTACAGCTCTGAAAAAGGATGGTCAGGGAATGACACATAAACCATGTGTGTGAAAAAGAGTTTTTGTGTATGTGTGTGTGTTCGAGGGTGGGGAGAGGATTTTGGTGTTTTTGAGCAGGAGCAGCTAAGAGTCTATGTTTGATGTGGGTGCACACACACTCGGCCTTATGCATAAATGTGTGTGAGAGAGTCCTCCTGGGGCCCACCTCTGCCTCTAGGTGCTTTTGGGGCAGGTGTGTAGCCAACAGGCAGCAGTGATGGCTAGTTAGCCAACTCTGAGGTGAGAGGTTTAGTCTTAGAAGAGCTAGTTAGTGCTAGGCAGGATTACGCTCTTAGTGTCAATAGCAGATGACTCCTCATTCTTCGGCGCCGATTCAGGTTTGTTTGGAAAATTCAAAAATTGGTCCCACTGAGGTGCACACATTTTGTGGTTCCACCAAGGCCTCGGGCGCCAATCTGAGGCTTGATGGGAAACTCTGTCTACAATTATAATAAGATTCTTTTGGCTGAGATTATTCACAGGTCCACAGTTTAACAACATTATTCAACACATATTTTCTGATTCTAGGTTCATTTGAGGATCAGATAAAAAACATTTATACCTTGGCAATCAGCTTTACAAGTTTTTCCTTGTACCAATGTATATTATATACATATATATATACATATATATATATATATATATTTATGTGTACATATATATATATATATATATATATATATATATATATATATATATATATATATATATATATATATATATATATATATATATATATATATATATATATATATATATATATATATATATATAAAATTATTAAAAGAATTCCACATATTAAAGGCTAATCCTCATCCTGTTTTAAATAATTTGGTTCAGGACCCAAATACTGTTAAAAAAAAAAAAGTTGAAATGCAGGATGCTTTCATTTGTTTCATTTGGTTAAAAAGAGATGGGGAAAATTTAGAAATTTCTTGATTTTCAGTTTCTTTTTTTTCAGTATTGAAGGGATTAATGATAGGTTATTTTATCATGCTTTGTCAAAAGTTGCCAGCTAAACCATTAGCTGTTTATACCTGTAATCATTTTTTAACTATTTTTTCCAAAAATTGACAATAACCTTTTAGACTTACTAACTGCCATTTAATATAATATAAATATTATAATTATTATTCACAATTTACTGCAGTACAGTAGATGATAAAGTTTTTCAACTTTTATCTGCTGGTTATCTGCCATAATTAACTTATTGAACTGTTTTTCTTCAATATTCATTGCGTTCTAAAAATGTTGTAATGCCCTTATTTTATTTATTCATTTTTTATGTGACCATTACGCATACATTATTTATCAATCTCTTCTTTAAAAGATTAAATTGCTTTTAGTGAATTGAGAAATACCTAAAATGCAGACACAGAATAAATATAAAAATAACTGATTTGGTAAAGAATTGAGATTAAACAGAAATTAACAAAATAATAATTATGTTTTTACTTTGTTTTTAAAAACAAATGTTTATCAATTTTCATACAAGCAGACATATCTTTAAAAAGCTTAGGATCTTAAACCCAATGCCTAATCATGAACAAGAAAAAACATCATGTAGACCTACGGTATCTTTACCATCATATGTATTTTTTCTTATACATAATTTTTATTTTTGGCAGTGTTTTGACGTGTTTTTATTTTCATAAGTACATTTTGATGTATTGCTCATTCTGTGGTGTTAAAAATCATGTCAAAACCCAATGACAGCATGTGGTGCATGTCTAAGAATCAGTAATTAATTATGTCTCATAGTTGTGATCTCAGTATGTTTTAAACACTTAGGATTATGATTTTTGTCATAATCAAGTAGTCCAACTTTAACCTTTGCGATAGATAGAGAGTAGTATCTATGGGGCTTTACCTTGAACTTTAGCAAAGTTCAATTTTTCCCTCTTACACCACTGATAACAAAATCCTGTCATAAATTAGAAGTAACTTTTGCCCATCTGTTTTAGAGCATGACAAAAGGAAACCACCCTGTAGTTTCATTTGGTTTTTGTTTTTTTGTTTTCAAACCAAAATGAAATAATGTGTTGTTTTTGGGTTTTTTTAATAACAGTTTCAGAACCACAAAACCAAAGACCAAAAGATGCACCGACCAGCTCTGAACTTGATTTATTATTTTCTTTCATGGTAGCTGCACTGGAAGGTTTGTTGTTGCCAGTGTAAAAGAGATGTCAGTCCCATTTTGACATATGGGTAAATAAAGATTAAATATGAAGAAAAAGTGAGTATATTGATTTGGTACAGGCTTTATTTCTGAGTTACAGCAACACGTTTGAAGTGCTGGTGAGTTTCCGTGCCAGGGAGGACCAGCAGGTCTGTGTGTGTGTGTTGGTCCATGCTTTATATGTTTTTGATACCGTGCCAACCTGTGTGTAGGTGTGTGTTTGTGTGCCAGTGAATAAGTGCATCCACCTGCTTCAGTGTTTGTCCTCTTTCTGCATGTTCATATGTGTGCTGTACATGCAGGGATGATTGTACTTATGCCTGCCTGCCCGCCTTTGTGCATGTGTTTGTGCTCGCCTCTCTTTTCATGTGTGTTTGTGCATGTGAATGTGTGTGTGTGTGTGTGTGTGCGTGTTCCCCTGGGCTTTCGGGGTAAGCCTCTGTGGCCCTGTGCTCCTCATCAGACTCTGTGTCTGGGGGCATGGCTGTAGGGTGGGCCTCCACCACAGGGACCCTGGGACCGACGGGGGACAATCACTGCTGCCTCATAGCTGTGAGGAAGGAGTCAGACAGATACTGCACGGATGAAAAGAGGAAAAAAGAGCATGCATTTTGTTTGGTTTCCCATTTTTGTCCTTTTCTACCCCTCTCCATCCTTTTTTGCCCTAATCTCCCCTTCCCTTTCCGTAAGGATCCGCGAGGAGTTTGGCAAGATATCCCCTTACAAGACTGTGTTGTGTGTGTACGTGTGTGTGTGTGCATGTGTGTGTAAGTATCATATGTAAGTATTTTAAAGGAATCTTCTGTCAACACTTTTTCATCCACCTGGTCACATGATCCGGGTCTGTCAAACACCATGTCAGCCTTTTCCTCTTAAAGAGTACCGGAAGGGTAATTGTTATCCACCTAGAACTTAAAGAAGGGGGGAAAAACTTTTCCCTGCACTCGTACACTTTTCACTTAAGTTTCAATCTTAGAAGTTGTTTTAATTTTGGTTTCAAGCTGCAAAAAAATGCTTGATTACCAAACAATTGATGTATGTAGATGTGTTAATTGTACAAATAGGCAATCAAAAATAAACCAACGACCATTTTATTGATTTTTAAAATGATTTATACCACATAAATGTTTTGTTGATGTAAATGCTAATGAACATAACATAAAGCGTATTGATACAGATAAAAGAGAGCTACTTTGCATTTATAAATCAATCAGTCTTTATTTGTACAGTACCAATTCACTTCAAGTGTTATAACAATAGAGCAAGCTGAAGACAAGCTCTTCAATTTATGGATACATATATGTATGTTTATATATATATATATATTACACATATATACATCCACTCTACACCACCTACACCCTAACACAACCTGGATCCATCATGGTAGCAAACAAAAATACATCTGTCAAATTCATTTATTCACATAACAATAAACATCAACATCAGTCTGTACTGAAGTACATATATCATGACATTGATTTTGAAAACCCAAGAAGGATAACTTGACTGATCGTTCTACCTTGAAATTTAACAATATACAATTTCCACACTCCATAATGTGTTGATGCTTTGCAAAAACAACCAGCATCACATTTTAAGAAAGCCCAAATTATAAATCAAAAAGAGAAATGTCTGGATATCTAAATTCTGCTTTACTTCCATCCTTTCACGAAACTGATGAAATATATACTTCCATCAATAAAATTTAATATCAGCATTTCTAAAAAATATTATGACCTATTCTCTTGGAGGCACAAAATTTTAAATTTCCTGAAAATTATCAATGTTGGAGATATACGTTGGCACCATAGTGCTGATATATGAAAAGGTATTTTGATATTTTAAACAAGTATTCAAAGACCAAGTCCAACAAACCATTAAGTACAACCTTTTTCTTCCGTCTTTGTACATTGATCAAACTAGTATTTCAGTATCAAGTATTGTTTTAGAACTGATTTTCATGATACTTTATCTAAAGGTAAAATGTTTGTATCATTACAACACCAGAGGAGAGGAAACTTTCATGGGTTTAGCTTCTCATTTTATGTTTCTCTTTTACTCGTGTACTCAGATGCATTGACAATACAAAACACCCTAGAAAAATATATCAATTATAAAATAAAAGAAGCCTTTTGAAAATCTGTCAAATAAAAGTGCAAGTTCACATTGAAATTACTGAACCACAATGAACCAAATAAATGGAGTACGTCAATTTCCGAAACAAGAACTGTCACAAAACAGAGGGTGAGGCAAGAAAAAAATAAAGAAAGCACAAAACTTTCAACTTATCAATCAATTCTGCATTCAGAGGTGACAATGATAAAGCCCAGAAAGCAAAAAAAAAAAAAATGACATCACTGTTTATCAATGAAAAGGTCATTTTTTAAACTATTGCAAAAAATAAACATGCCATGGTCTTTATCTTACAATGATCTCTTGATAACTCAATTCAAATTTATTTTCAGAGACAAAAATACTAAAGGAAAAAGTTTAAGGGGTCATTATTTAGGGACGAGGCCAGAATCAAGTCTACGTAAGATCTGACAAGAGGCAGACCCCGTTCAACGAGAATCACAGCCATGAGATCAGTAGTCAGCTCTTTAGAATGAAATGTCAAATTTGTAATATTTGGGGGTCACATTATAAAATGTCTTGTTATTACTGCACAAAGGAACCATATAATGAAATATGCCTGCACGTGTGGTTGGATTAAAGTCTTTCAGCTTATGTCTGTGCTTAAATACTCTGCTTATATACTCTGCAAAACTCGACCAAAAAGCAACTTGCTTTGTAATTATTCTGCTGAAGCCTCAATTTGTCTTCCTCTTGTTAATAGTTTCTTTGTTGTCATTCATAAACCAATCATCTACAGGCAGTTGTTCTTCCTCTCTTGCTTGAGATATGGTGTTGTTGCTAATGATGCTTTATGCAAACATGATAATAAGGCAGGTTAATCAGGCCTGTATGATTTTCTGTTAGCTCTGTTTACTCAGTTGAGTACTTCGGGGCCTGTTTCATCTTAATAAGTAAGGATCAGACCCAAAACTCTGACACCTTAAACTGGATCCACAGCATGAGCCTCTGACAAACTAAGAGGAACTGCAGGGGATGCTTTAACTCCTCAGAGAAAAGCCCTCACAGTAAAAGGCCTCAAGGCTTCAAATCAATTCTGATCTTGAAAAAACATCTTGCCTAAGTCTTTGGTAACATGATATTTAAGTGGTGGTGATATTGTTTACAAGTGTGTTGAAATACAATATGTAACTGATTGCTCTAAATCACACAGACTGTCATAATCTAAAATATGTCTTTCGTCTCTCATCTGTGTGTCTTAATATTAACTCTCATGCCCTGACCTGATTTAATTATCTACCTTCTCAGCTTCAACTCAGCCTTTTGTTGTGTTTTGAAAGTCAAAGTGTTTCATAAGAAACACTTTGACAAAGCGCTGTTCTCTGACACTTGACAGATTCAACCACACACTCATCAATTCTTCTTCACACCGCACCCTGCCATCCTCACAATGGAGGCCAAATCTTAACCAGTGACTTCACCGAGATCTGATTACCCTTCAGCTTCATTCAGAGGACAAGAGTGGATTTCACCTTTTATTACTGGGTTCTTTAACCTGGTGACATATACATTCATATTAGGCAATATTTACCTTGTATGCAATTGAGACAAATGAAATTAGTTTTTAGCTTCTTAGATGTAAGACAGACACTTATTTAACACTGAGTGACACTTTGACAAGGTTAAATTAGTGTAATTTAAATGTCAGAAAAAAATGCAAAAATGGATGGTTATGTTTTCAAAATGCATGTTTGGTGTTTTTTTTTAACTACAGCTTTTCACACTGGTTTATTGATTCATGATTCAGATAAACACAATGAAATACTTTCTAGGTTGTTGACTTTTACCTTTCCTTTGATAAAAATGTTGTTCAGATGAAACATAAATGTGATCTGACACCCAGACTTAAAGGTAAAAGTGATGTCTAATGATTCTCTGTTGATATTACAGAATAAACACTTTTCAGGATTTAAACATTTGCTAATTTCTCTGTTAAAGTAATACAGAAGCTTTTTTTGTTCTGGTTTGATTTTGTAATTTGTACTTGTTTCAAAAAAGGGTACTTTGCTCCCTTGTCAAATAAACCTGGTTTCATTTTGAAAAGGGAAACACAAAACTCAGAGGTTACATATAACAACATAAGAATATAGTTATTTATATAACATGGTGTATACTACTTTTGACTTGACCACTAAACTGTGTGAGTTTTTTAATCAAAAAGTATTAAAAACATCCTTACGTCCATCAGCACTGGAGCAACAGGCATTGTGTATAGCTGCTGCATGTTGCAGTCGTATATAATGGAGCATGCAGGAAAGGGGGGTTCTCTGCTCAGTCAGTAGCCAATGCAATACAACACAGCTTCCAGATCTTTGTATTGTTGAGAGTGGGAAATTACCAATATAATCAATCTATAGATCCTGTAGATCCTGATCAGATAGCCACAATTAAACAGACCTTTGAATAATAAGAAATGTTAGAAAATTAAAGTGCTTGCTCTGAGAATCATAATAAACAGAAAGCTTTCTTGTGCGAAAACTTGATGATTATAAAATACATCCAAAGGGTCAAAAAAGACAAGAAGATCTTCACTGCACAGTCATATATATGATATATTTAATTTTTTTTAATTAATTCCATACACATCATTCATTTTAATGCAATAAAAATATTGGCTTAGGCAGAAACAAACTCTTTGGCTTGTAACACACTGTTATGCCTTTTTCCACTGTTTTGAATTAGTGAAGGTTCCAAAATATCTGACATTTACCTCCGCCAAGGAGGTTATGTTTGTCTGTCTGTCCGTCTGTCCGTCTGTCTGTCTGTGAACAAAATAACTCAAAACGTAATGGATGGATTTTGATGAAATTTTCAGGAAATGTTCAGCATGGGAAAAGGAAGAACTGATTCGATTTTGGTGTTGATCCGGATCAGCGTCTGGCCACCATAGCGAAAAATGTGATTTCTGTGATTAACTACTGAACTAAAATAGATATCATTATGAATCCAGTTGCTAATGGTGTGTTTTCATGGTCAAGGAATCTAAATATTTCGATGAAATAAAGGTAGGACTAATATATATGGTCAAAATCACAATTTGGCTAAGGACTGTGGTACTGGCGGAGGTCTGCGCTCTCCGAGTGGTAGGGTTAGTACAGAGGGCTGATCAGGACTTACTGATTCAAACTGTTCTTTGTCAAACAGAACTGCTGTTAATGAACCTTTTTTTTACCTGATGTACTCAGGCTTAATGTATTTATGCTGAGACAGACCAACAGACACTGGCTACAAACTCACAGCCTGATATGAGATGTAAGATTTACATTTATCCTCCACTTCTCCTTCTTGACTAAATAAGAGTGATAAGTAAAGACTGAACAAATGTAAATAATGTGAGTGTGATCAGTATCAGTAGAACTACATTAGTTTTCAATTGAGTGACGCAGCAGGAGTTTCTCCATGGTCTGCCACGCCAGGGAGTGAGGCAGAGAAGCAGGGAGAAGTGTGTGTTTGTGTGTGTGTGTTAGAGCATGCTCGTGAGTGGGTTGGTAGAGGTAGAGGTTGGTGTTTTGCAAGGGTCAGTGAGATGGAAAGAAATCAAAAGACGAAAGAGTGTGTGTCATGTGCCATAACGGCGACTGCTCAGCTGCTTTTTGATTGTGCAAAAAAGACAGGAGAGACAGACAGAGACAAACTGACACAAGGAGAGAGAGGGAGTCAGAGAGAGGGAGAGATGGAGGGATGATCAAAAGGATTGCAGCCGTAATGATGAGGTGTCTGACTGGATGGACGCTGTCTCCATCCAGTTTGCACTCATCAATGTCAACACTCCTCGAGTAGACGGAGCATAGAGGGCAAGAGATTGATGCCCTGCACTCATATACTCCAGTCTGCCCACATGCACACAGACACATACTGACATCACATCATGGCCTGTCTGCAAAAACAAAGAATAAATGTTAATGTGCATACATTTTATATGTGATAAATCCATAATTTTCAGACCTAAATGAGCCTGCTATAAACTGTGCGTGTCTGTTAATTTGTATAAATTATTTTATAATCTTGGGCAGAGAAACGCCCATAAAGTTGATGTCTTCTCCTTCTCAGATAGTGTTGCTGTAACTCGATCCAGATCTGTTGGGATGACAAAACACAGTATCTTTCACCTGATCTTGAGAGCCATGTCAATAGGAAGGTTTTTCTGGAAATCCCCTCCACTGATCCTCTGTACTGTCATCGACACCTGCGGCCACAACCTCACATGAGTGCAGCAGCCACTGTTGCTTCCCTACAGTCACACACATTTAGTTAAAGCAATATTTAAGAAACTGAACTGCACTTTTGTTTGTCAGATTTAATATTGTGGTGGAAATGTACTGTAATATATCTGAATATGCCAAAAAGTCTTAATGGTTTTCTGAAATCCTTTCAGCAAGTTTGTGGAGAAATAAAATTTGAAATTTAAATGTAAGGGATTTAAGGATATATCCATGTAATCCACGGATATCAATTAAAGCATGCCATTTGTCTTGTGGAACATGAATGACCCTTTGGCCTCAAATTCATGAACAAAAAATGATGCAATTGAAATATTCGTACAGTTTTCAAGGCACAATCTTTCAAGAAAACCTGGGAGTTGAGTGAACAAGCTTTTCTATGTCATAACAGGACTGTCAGAAGCTTGTATTTTATTTTCTCTTCCCACACAACTCATGCATACTTGTAGCTACAACCTCTGTCTCCTGTCTCATGAGCCAGGAGCAATGTGTGGACCTGCCCGACAATAGACATGAAATCTGTTGAATCCAGTTGATATGCAAGTGCAGTTTTGTTATTAGTTTAGTATAAATGACTGAAATGCTTGGAGATAATGTCCAATCATGTCATTAGCTGTTTGAATTGAAGTGAATTTATTGACAATATTGATTTACAGTCGCAAAATACAATGATCATATGGTTGCACCTCACAGGACAAAAAATAAACAACTAAATGTTGCATGCCTTACATAACTTTAACATGTGTTTAAATCACCAATCAGCAGTGTTTTATTTACTTCAAATATGTTATGGAATCCATACAGTATTATGTCAACCTGCTTAAATTCTGCTTATTCAATCAGCTTTTCAAGAGGAGATTTTTCAGTTCTGATAGACACCATCAATAAAGCTTCACTCCAATAATGAACTGCTGTTAAGCATTAGCCATTCATAGCTTCAAGTGGGAAGCATAACATCCCACGGGTCGCTTTCACTCCATAACCACAATAATGGCACTTTCATTTAACCCCTTAATATATGTTAATCCAGGGATGTCAATGGGTTCTCTTAACACTCAGAACAGGCTGTTGGGGGCCGAGAGGCCACAGAGAAACGAGCTGAGCACACACACAAAGGCTGGCTTGAAAGACGGCCCTGATATTTGATTTAATAAGAGAGAGCTCTTAAAACAAAGGCACATTGTTGGCACTTGGCTCTGTGTGCAATGTTTAGTGTGTGTGTATGTAATGGAGAGGGGATTGCATGTATGACTGAAAGTGTGTTTGCTTGAGCCTGTGAGTTTTATCCACCCACTTGCTGGTCTGCCCAGGCCGTCGGTTTGTTTCACTTCTGCTGGCTGGGTTGCCAGTTTGGGAGCCTCCATGCCTCAGACAGCCAGCAAAAGGGTTTAAAGATAGGGTGGGGAGAGAAAGTGATGAATATTTAGAGCCTATTGAAATGAAAATCCGAACAGCCCCTTGAGAGAGAGGCTTAGAAGTCATAGCCGAAGGGATCTCCATCTGCTTTTACCTTTAGCTTCCACACTATCTATCTATCTATCTATCTATCTATCTATCTATCTATCTATCTATCTATCTATCTATCTATCTATCTATCTATCTATCTATCTATCTATCTATCTATCAATCTATCATTGATTTTTCTCTACATGTTTGCTTGACCTTCTCGTCTTAAGGTAAAATGTACTGGTTAAACTTAATAGGCATACCTGGATGCAAATCTATGCATATTGTGTCTGTGTGTAGCTTTTGTGTGTGTGTTGGTGTGTATGTTAAGTGCTGTATATGTCTCAGGGAGGCCTGAGTGGTGCCTTGCTTTGACAGAAGCAGCCCACAAATCAGGACTAAAGCAGGACCTGGGGGCATGCCGGCTTCACTGAGGGGAAAGTGAGACATATTCACTGAGACTAAATCAGCCTCAATCTGGCCTCAGAGAGCACGGCGTACCACTGACCAACAACCAACTGACACCACACCCACAAACACTGGTCCTCTGTTTTGAAGGGTTTGTTACATGTATATGCACAAAGGCTTAGCCTTCACTCTTGGCTAATTGTTTGGCTCTGTAATATCAAAATTCCTTTACAATACATATAAAAAATGCATGTGTTCACAAAGATGCACTGTGCACCTGATGTATGTCGCTTTGCTGTGTGTTCAGCATGAATTCCCTCCTTTGTTAGAAACATCATTTATTTCAAGAGATGTAATATTTTTGCACCTTATGCTGCGTTCCAGGCAACCCATAACTCAAAAATTTTCCCAGTTGAAATCACCGACCCGTTCCGACCCGAAAGAGTTCCTGGCAAATTACGACTTCGGTTTGAGCGCTGTCATGGTTCTGTCTGTCTTTGGTTATTTACTATCATGTACTTTGTTCCTTCATTAAACTTTGCTTTCTTGATTCTGTTCATTATAGTCAAGTTGCTGGTTTTGTGTCTTGCCTCATGCTTCCTGATTTATTTTGAAATTCCTGTGTTTCTCGTGGTTTGTTCCTGCCCTCCCTTCTGTGTCTCTGCTAAGGATGATTCCCTCCACCTGTGTGATTGTCTCACCTGTGTATTTAGTTTCTGTGTTTCCTGAGTCTGGTGTTGGGTCATTGTTCATTTTTCCTGTGCTCATGTGCTTCTGTATCTCCAGTGTTCCTGAGTTAGTAGGTAATCTGTCGTTTTGTTTCCATCTTTTGGTATTTGATTTGTACTTTGTTTTTTGATTCCCAACATGGCAGGCATTATAAGATTTATACTTTATCAACTAACTCATTTGAGTGAAACAGAAGTGGGGAAACGGCGCATAAGGTAACAGAAGCTTATACTTTACTTTTGTTTGTCATTAAGAGGCTGCCATATTGTTTAGGCAGTGATGTGACGCCACAAGTCGTAACTCGGAGTACATTGATCTGGTACAAGTTCACGGGTCAGAAGTTACGAGTTCAATGGTCGTTCCAGTGCACTTTCACAAGTTACAGGTGGGAAAAACACGAGTTACGGGTTACCTGGAACGCTGCATTAGTGTTACCCTATGAGATTAAGAAAAAAATACAGCTATGTGGTACCCCCAAAAGAAACAGTCTCGCTTTTGTTTTGGATTCAACTTGTGTAAAACAAAATTAGGAAATTAACAACTTTTTCATCAACCCACAGCTGTATTTGCAAAAGTCTGAAACACTTGAGTCCAATTATTTTTGAAGGCAAGTTGTTTTATATTCTAGCCCAAAGTATTTTGCTTAATAACAATTTAAGACAACAACAACAAAAATGTTATGGTTTTAACCCTATCTGGAATCTAACTTAACGTAATGTGCAATCCAAATTTTTAAGCTCCCATTTAGATCTGGTAACCTGCTTTTGGTATCATCAGAATGCCTTATCACCAAGGAGGTCATGTTTTTGCTAACGTTTGTTACAAGATCACTCAAAAAATTCTGAAAAGATTATAATGACATTTTAAGGGAATGTTAGCCAACAAGGAAAAGGTGATTAGATTTTTGGTGGTGAATCCACATCCACATTTCAAGATTGGTCAGTTTCTCACATTTTTGCTAATATCTTCATGAGTGGATTGCGTGGATTGTCATTACATTTTCAGGGAATTCTGGTCATGGTGCAAGGAGGACATGATGATTTTGTGGAGATCCAAATCCAAATGCAGATTGAGAATTTTTTTTTTCCATTTTAGTGACCTCTGGTTGGACTTCTTCACTCTAACCTACATTACTGGCACAGGCCAAACAAGAAACACTCTCAAACCAGGATTATCAAATTGTTAACCACTGGTACAAGCTGTTTGTCCTATGGAGACATATCCATAAGTTTCATCAAAATATTCTTTCCACTTTGCAGTTGGTCATAAATCTGTTTCATAATAACAAAAATAGATGGCACTCACAGGTTGGTATAGACACTGGCTGAAAACTGGTTTGTGGACAGTTTACAATAGAACATGACGAAATACCGAGGAAACATAAGAGGCTTTTGATTAACTGTATATTCAAAATGGACTCAAATTCCCAAACACCTGCAATAATACCTGCATTCTCTCTAAAATGTGGAGGTGTTTTCAGGAGCAGCATGGTTGCTTTAGAGTGATATCTTTGTTTCTTTTCTCCTTTAAAACCAGTCGACAGACATGATACATAGAGGCACAAGGATTGAGTTTTGCTTTCAGAAAAAATAGAGGGATGGATGAGAATGTGGAGACATGCTGTGCAGGCTCATTGTACAGTCCTTGTTTGAGTGCCAGCTGAACAGGTTCTGTAGCTTCGTTCCAGCTGCTTTTGAGTTTCCTTGGCACTGAACTATCAATGTATCACATCAAAACAATAATAACCAACATCCTTCGCTTCTCTTTGATGGCAGAATTCAGTGTTTGCTTTCTAAGATCTCGTCTTAGACTTATTTTACATGCAATGGCAAGTCTGAAGTGTAATAGATTGTGCGTAGTGAGAACAAAGTTGTATCAATTCATGTTGACAGACCTAGTTTTCCATTTTCTTTATTTCTCACATGGATTTTGTGTTGTGTAATGTTTGTGAAAATGCTTGTAGTTCAATGAAAATCTATTCAAATTCTATTTTAAGCCAGATCTATTCATTGTGTATCTAAAAAGAGTTTGCATACACTGTATTTTGAAAGGAAACTTTCAAAATGGATGCTTGTGGAGCAGGGGACAAAAACCTATTTGAAGGTGCTGCTTTAAGTCAACATGACTGCTTAACTTCTTTGATGAGTATGGCTCAATCAGGACAGACTTAAATATCAGTAAACATTTTTTTTCACAAGTTTGACTGATGTTAATGAACAATGCAATACTGAGGCCTACAGCAGAATACTCTTCTTAAGAATATGGACATTTTTACTATTGGCAAGATCGTCCAATACTTCTGATTGTGATAGCTGCTGACAAAATTTGAATTATTTTCAAATAACAATTAAGTGACTATTTTCTTGTGGAATGAGGAGATGGAGGGACACAGGATGATGCTAAGTCTCGTCTAAACAGAGAGAGAAACGAAAACGTTTCGCAATATTTTTCACCCTGGACCCTGGTTTCAAAAGTTTGTGGATTCAGGCACTCCAGGCATCGTCCTCATGTAAATGGGAGGCAATAACGCAAATAAAATTGTCTGTTTTTTCAATTTTCGCTGTCATGTAAACAGGGCCTTAAAAATATGATAGCAGGTTAAACAAGGCTTAAGGACAGGCTGGTTGGTTTAGGGCCAAAGTAAGTAAACACCCCAATTTTGATCATCAGATTGGGTAACACAGGAAGAGGAAGAGCATTAAAACAATAAAAGAGAAGTGTCTTAATGAATGCACAAATGAATGACTTAATACTCGACGGTCTCTCTGCCTGAACTTAAGCTAAGAACATTGCCATTTTAAGTTAAACACATACTGTAAGTTTTACTGCCATGATAAACCTGGACTTTTTAAAAACATCTGTAACCTAATTCAAATTGCCTAGATAATGCAACTGACAGCAGATAACATCAGGCATTTATGGTCCTCAGTTGAACCAGACTGAACACTTTGTACATGCTTTGCCCTAAGCAGAGCTGCAGTTTGTCTATCATATATTGACATACAGTTGAATAGCTGCTCACTTCTTTGATAGGTAGGTCATAAGGAGGAAGGTTCACAGTAAAAGCTAAAAAGGGTGCAAATCATCACCTTCTGTGAAAAGGTGGGCATGTCTCACGTATTTATATCACTGTTTCCCTGGTGCATGACAATAGCAGTACCTCTGTTAAAATTAGCTCATCAAGCTTTTAGATAGCCCTTTGTAACAGTGCAT
This sequence comes from Scarus forsteni, assembly GCA_036419115.1. Lineage (NCBI taxonomy): Eukaryota > Metazoa > Chordata > Actinopteri > Labriformes > Labridae > Scarus > Scarus forsteni. The sequence continues at coordinate 2,707,904 of JAZDUH010000049.1, forward strand.
GTAAACACACTGAATGAGCCAGGGAGTCGTGTTGAGTCATTTGGCCTTGTGTTTGTTACTTCTGTTGAAAAAAAAGGCCATCTCAGGTCATTGCCAATCCACAAACAGTCCGTGTTATCACGACCACGTACTCTTTCCTGACGTGATATTCCCCACTGCCCAAATCTGCCCTACCCCTTCAACACCTTCCTTTTTCTCCTTCATTTCCCTAAATCTCCCCCACTTCCTCCTTTTTATCCATCCTCTCTTCCATTTTTATCCTCCTGCTGCTTTTATTTTTGTAACCCACTCTCCAAGTTATTCTCCTCTTAAACCACCTCTTCCTCTTTTTCTGCAGTATCTCATCCTCCTTCCTGTTCTCATTACATTCCCCTTTTTCCTCATCTTCCCGCTCTGCTTCCTCTCTCTCTCCCATTCTCCAGTGCTCAGCTCACATCAGAAAGTGTTGGATTTTGACATCTGCCTGCAGGAGCAGTGACCCATGAAGTAATTAGAGGAGGAATCTCGCCTTCTCTTTCTCCCTCCCACCCCTCCCCTCCATCCTCCCAGCTCTCTGCCGGCTCTGAGCGGAGGATCATATAAAAGCTGGTTATGTTTACTCCCTGATCCATCTAATTTCTGTAACGAGGGCCGAGCCGGCCTCATCTCCTTACTATGCCACGCTTAAGCCAAGGCGTTGGGCTGGAGAGGCGCCTCAGGCCCCCGCAGGGCACTGTGGAGCTTCAACCACACCGCTCAGCTGCAGAGACGAGACTGGGACCTAACCGGATTAACTTCCAACCAGCACAGGTGGAGGGACCCCGCTTCAAACACACACACACACACACACACACACATGCAAACATGTGCACACATAGCAAGATGCAACTTTACACCATTTAATGTATCATCAAAAAAGTGCTGGGATGAGACATCTATGTGATTATGTTTGGGTTTATTTGTTTGTGTGCGTGCGTGTGTGTGTGTGTGTGTGTATGTGTGTGTTACAGGGAAAATAAATAAAAAAGTCGAAACTTCAGCTGCTGCCGCTTGAGATGAGAGAGCACAATTATGAATTGCTCCGGAGCTTACGGCCACTCCGCTGATAACTCTCAAGTGCTGTGGTATCAAATTGCCAGAGCATAAAAGTCACCCCCACCACCAACAATTGAAAATATTTGCCCCTGGATTGTGAATCTAATATGTAAGCGAAGGGTTGATGTATAATGCAACAAAGTAAAGTCTGAAGGCCATTCCAAAACATGACAGGCTCGGATGTCAAATGTTTTGCTGGGCATCATTATCGTGTTTTTTTCCATGTCCTCATTTTCAGATAATTCATTTAAAAATGTCTCAAGGGATTTATCTGGTTACTTTGTGTCAGCCCTGCTGGTAAACACGACTCAGGAGGCAATAAAAAGAGTAAGAGATCAGTCAAAGTTTGGAGTGCTCTTTGCATAATCATTAAAATGTCCTGTATTTTGATGTATTGCACGCTGGCTTGGGTACCGAAAACTGCCTTCTTTTTAGAGATGGCTCCAAATTTTCAAGATTTGAGGAGCCAACAACGGTTGTGAATTTTGCTCCTGTTTCTCTGTTCCTAACAAGAACATACATCTTTTTTTTTTATAATGATTAAACCTCAGGTAGAATACTGCCATCCCCATGAGTTTAACAGTGTGTATCAATGTTGTAGCACAAAAACACAGGTTTTGAGTAGAATACCACGGCAGATTGCAGCAGTGGAAAGTTTGGCTAAATTAGGTTAAAAAGATGGCAGCTTGGGACATTTTTACCAGCAATGCAACAAACATAACATGACAAAGCATTTCCTTAGACAGTGTAAATGTGTTACAAACTCTCAACCTCTTAACCGATTATATCTCCAGCTGCAGTCGCTTCAACAATCCCCTTCCAGCCGAATGCCTGCCAAGTTCCAACCAATTACCAGCCAATATCCAGCTAATGGGAGTGCCCAAACTTCACCGTAAACATGCCTATTTGATGGTGCTTCCCTCACAAGAGTACACCCAATGGGCTTGTCCTGACTGGAGAAGCATTAGCGTCAGCAAGTGGCTTTGTTTCTGTTTCTGACGGTGGCGAGGTCCCAAGCTTCCAGCCACAGACCAGTCAAGACTCAGGTCCCATTTGCATGACGAAAACAGTCGAAAAAGGAGTTTTCATTGCATTTTCACCTTCAATTTACAAGAGAATGGTGCTCAGAATGTCTGAATCCACAGACCTTTGAAATCAGAGTCCAAAGTGAGCAGTTTTGAAAAGGTTTTTGCATCCGTATCTGTGTAAATGGGAATCCGCTGCTGGCGGCACATGCACAGTACTCTTTAAGATAAAAGTTGCACAGGCATTCAAGGAACAACATCAGCAGGTTTGGCCATCTACCGAGCAACATGTGTGCTGCTTACTGTGCTCGGTTTGTTATCCAGACAAAAATATCCAGACAGGTTTGATGTCCAGAAAAAAACTCCTGGGTCTTTGTATGTCCACCAAGTTTTTCTCACTGGAAAGCAAATGCGTGTTGGGACACCACTGTTTCTCTACAAATCTACATCGCCATATACTGGCCTGGCGTGCATGCCACAGCGTTTTCAATCACTTTCATGTCTCCGTGTGAATGCAGAGTGCTTTTGAAAATGCAAAGGAAAAATCTTTCTGTTTTTTGGTGACAATAATGTGTAAACGGGGCCTCAGGCATAGGAAGTGGGAAAGAGGCTCCCTTTGTTGCAGTAGCAGAAGAGTCAAGGTCTCATCACATCCAGGTAAAATCTGAGCAGATTTTAAGCAAAATTCATGTGGACAAATATTTTAATTATTTCTTGTAGATTCGTCCCATTCACCCCCATCTGTAGAGGCACTGCAGGGCTCACTTAAGTCATGAATGAACCAGGGCAAAGGAGGGAGGTCATTGTACTGTGAGCAAGAAGGTTTATGGGACTTCAAACCTCTTTGACTCTTACAGCAGTATTTAGGTTTGCAACACACATTATGGGATTTGGGATTTCTATGGCTACTTCAGTAGATTATCAATTAGTTTCGTATCAGCTCATTAAGATGTTAATCTTATTGATGACAGAATGGTTGACAAAAAAAACAATAAAACAAAAAAAAACAATTATTAATGATGTACAATTAGATGGTTTTTAAGTGTTTGATTTAAGAAGTTTGGTGAATAATTATTTGTTGCAGTCTTTCCTCTTTTTAAAGAGTGATATTTATTAATGCCTCAAAGGCAAAACAAAAGTTTGTATCACAACTGACAGTCATTGAAATCTAATCAGCAGGCAGATATTTATTCATAATTGTATGTGATCTATGTAAAATGGCACATTATCCTGCTGGAGGTAGCCATTGGAAGATAGGTACATTGTGGTCTAAAAATAATGGACACGGTCAGCAAGGAGCACTCGGGTGTGAAATTTCAGCTATGCTAAATTGATTCAAGGACGCCCAAAGTAAAATTTTCCTACACCATTTAACCACCAGCTTCAGCCGTTGATACAGAGCAAGACTGATGAATGCTTTCATGCCAAATTCTGGCTCTACCATCTGAGTATTACCATCTGTTTAGATGAGGGGACTTTTTTCCAATCGTATGCTATTCAATTTTCGCAAGAAACTGCATACTGTAACCTCAGTTTCCTGTTCTTTGCTGACAGGAGTGGCACCATGTGTGGTCTTCTGATGCTGTAGTTAATCTGCTTCAAGATTTAGCCTGTCCTCTGTGTACTTTCATTGTAAGAAGCAGGTGTTTGAATTACTGTTGCCTTTCAGTCGAAGCACTGTTGTCATTTTCCTTTTACGTCTGGCAACAGAAGGTCTTTTCACTCAGAAGACCATTAGCTGGATTTTCTTTCTTTTTTGGACCATTCTCTCTAAATTCTACAAATAATTGTGCATGCCAGTTTCCTACTGCTTAACAGAGGGTTTTTTTCTTGCCACCATGATGGATTCATGTTGGGTTTGGGATGTATGTATGTGTATATATATGTCTATGCATATGTGTGCATCCATCAATTGAAGAGTTTGTCTTCAGCCTGCTCTATTGTGAAGTGTCTTAAGGTACACTTGTTATGAACTGGCACTTTACAAATATTGATTAATTGATTGACTGACTGACTGACTGACTGACTGACAATTCCAGCTGGTCAGCAGTTTCATATATATGTGCAGCCTGTTGTTTATTTACAACTATTTCACAATAACGGTTACTCAGATCTCCATTCTGATGCTTGATTTGGACTTCAACAGAATGTCTGACCATGTCCACGTGCCTCAAGGCATCAAGTTGCTGCACCATAATAGGCTGATTAGCTATTTGTGTGACAAGCATTTCTTGATAATTTATCTAGTGATTTTTTTGTTTTGTTATAAAGTGCAGGTGTGTTGTAGAGTTTCCAGTTTCTGTGCCCCAAAACAGTTTGCAAAGCACTGGCAAAGCCACAGCAAGAGTGTGTGTCTGTGTGTATGTGTCCGCTCCCATGCCTGTCCCTCCATGACAGCTTCAGGCCACAGACACTGGCCAGAGCGAGGCCACTCTAACCCAATTGGACCATCAATTACTACTGATTAGCCTCAAAGTAGCATCTGTCTCAGGAAGCATTTAACCAATACATTATGCATTGTGGCATATGGACACAGAATAAACTGTCATATGTCAATGTGCTTAATAAAGTTATGGCATTTTAGACATGTTCAAAAGATTACAGTTTAGCCATGGAGAAGCACATAATATCCAACCAGGCACCTGGTTGGAGTACTTGAGCTTGTACAGCACTGTAAGTCAGCTGAAAAAGTGCTTTTATACGATTTACAATTTACATTTTAATACAAAAATGGCTGGAGTGCTATGTCTGTCAATATAATGCTGATCATATTCATATGCTGTGTAGCAGGCAGTGTGATTGAAAAAGGAGACAATTAAAGTCAACATTTACTAGACCAACCACACACAAATAGGAAAATTAATTTTAGTGCTTCCAAATATCCACTCCAGAGGAAAGATTGAGGAGAAAGTGGTCCAAAATAGAAAAACTGGAAGTGCTACCAGACTAGAGCCTAAACCCACATCAAGGGGTTCCTAACATTATTGGGAGAATTATTGTCAGAAGTATGGGAAACTGCCCTATCTCTCTGTTATGACTTCCTTCAAAAAGGAAATCCTGGAACCATTTCCAGGTTTGGATTACCACCAAAATATTGTTAGTTTTTAAATTTGCTGTGACCAACATTCCCTGAAAATGTAATCAAAATACATAAATTTTAAGTTAAACTGCTCACAAACAAACATCAAAAGGTCAAATCACAGCCCACACCCTGATTTGTGGTGTGTTTTTATTTAAAGTTTAAGATGAATAAAAATCAAATCAAATGAAATTTTGTTTATATTAAGGCAAAGTGAATAACATGAACAGACAAATCATGCTCACCTGGAATAGAATAAAAATGGAACCAGCGCATGAGGACAAAATAAAATTTGAAAGATCATATTTTACTCTTAGCAATGTTATCTTCACTGTTATTATTTCTTGGATTTAGAAGTCAAACACAGCGCTACCTAAAGGAAAATGATGGTCTTTGTTAAAAAATGCCAAACATTCAGATTGTATTTACCTCGTAGTGCAGGGAGCTTGGAGGATACCCAGGAGAATACGTGTCAGTCAAGACGATGGCGTTGGTAAAACAATCTGTCAATGTGATTTTGTGTGTGGCTGTGTGTGTGTGCATGCACACAGCTGCGTGTTTGTGTGTGTGCGCGTGTGTTGGTAAAACAATCCTTCAGTGTTTTGACAGCCATGTCACACGCCGGGGATCAGTCTCGGGGGATCCTGCGATGAGAACTCCTGATTACCCCTCTGTGCATGAATCCTATATTTAACCCCCGCAACCGTGACTTAGGTGTGGCACGGATGAGTTGCTTTTTGGGGGGAAATTGTTTTGCAGCAGGTGCAGAGGGTCGTACGGGGCATTGAAAAAAAAAGTTTTCAAGGTGACATGAGGCACGGTGGTGTAGCAATATTTTCCTCTGCCATCTGTCTATCATCAAGCTGAACTGTTTGAGAACAGCGTCACTCTGGCAAGGAACATTGAGGAAGTCATGAGGTTTCAGACAAAGGCTTTTGTTAGATGCTAATGTTTTGATCAAATGTTACTCAGGAGTCAACACATATTTGCAAAGACTTCTGCACCTTTAATGTTATATTATATAAGGCTTTTTGAAGAATAGCTTTTATAACATGATTCAAAGGTAAAGAAAAAATAGTAATTATACACTGTAGCTCATTATGCCTTACCTTAATTTCACAGTATCACAGATAGTCCATTGATCACAGTGGCTATGTAATGCATATTTATTAAAGTGCAAATTTTAATTTCATGATAAATTTTATTGGTCAAGGCTTCAAAAATGCTGTTGTGAGCACAGCATCTCATATGCATTACACATGTGATAATACATTCTTGTCCATCTTGGTGAAATCCGCCTCTGACAAGATAAACACAGTACAGTTACAGTTAATACTTGGATTTTCAAATTGCCAGAGTTCAAAGTTGGGCAGCAAAGTGAAAGAGAGGGACAAACACCGAGGAAAAAAAGACACGCATCCACATAGAAACAGCTGTATAAGGTTGTTATGGCACCCACATGTACATTTAAAGGATCACTCCTTAAGTTAATACTAATGTTTCTCATAAGTCTAAGCTTTCAAGCATGTTTCAGGGAATCCAAATATCAAACCAGTCAGTGGCACAAAATCCAGTGGAGAAAAACTACAAAGAAACAGTTATGGAAACATTTATAAATCATGCCGTAATTTGCAGTATATGGGAGTCGATGTCTGTTCCTATATGCCTCTTGGCAGTAATTGGGACTAAAGAGGGTAAAAAGATGTATTTTATGACATATATTGGGTTTAGATGTATCAAAAGAGATAAGAGTGTGACAGCAGAGAGATATGGATAGGAAGCTGTGACACTGTAAACTGGGGCTTGCAAAAATCAGCTGAATCACAGTAACACACATCCCTGTGGTGAAAATCGAACTGCACAAATTTGTTCAGGTAAGGTTGCTAGAATCTCTCTGCCCACGAAGTTCTATGTGTGGTCTTTACACTGTGTTTTTCTATTTCTAAAAATTGATAATGTTGTACAAATATCACAGTACATCCCCTAGCTATAAAATTCTAATATGTCACATTACCTCATAGACTAATTTAGAGTAGATGCCACACTTGCATCACAGTGGACATGCACTCATACTGGTGCAATGGTCTTATCAGTGAAAGCAAGGCAAAGCGTGTTCGATGTTTATAACATTAATTAAGTGATTAGTTAAATAAAAAGTAACGATTAAATGCTCTTACAGTCTTGAATGTAGGTTCACAGTCAGTCTTAATTTCGATGTTTAGCGCCAATGTCTCATAACCAGTGTTGGGGAAGTTCCAAGCATCTATTCAAGAAAAGAACGTTGCTTAAAATAAGTAGACCTGGCAACTTTGGCTCTGGAGCATGAGCCATGTACGTGACTGTATTTGGGGGCGTGGGCAATAACCAGGAAACGAGTAAGTGGACAAACTGCCTGCCGCAGTCGTGTTTTGCTCAATGTTAGGAGCTGGAAGGTAATCAGGGGGATTCACACAGACAGAAAGGCCCCAAGAAGAAACTTCACCTTTTAGAAACAAGCCCAAAAATCCGAGACCAGTGGCAGTGACTCACAAGATTTGTGGCCCTTAGAAGCTTATGACGAGCAGACTTGGCAACGCTGCTCGTGTCTATGCGAGCAGCTGAGAAGGCAGCAACGGTGTCAGGTCTGTCTGTGGGAAAGTAACGTTGCGCTGCATTAAAAAAAGGAACTACGTTTCCTTGCCAAATTTTCAGTAGTAGTTCGTTACTTTACTTTTTACCCAAAAAAGTGGTTGTGTTACTGGAACGCGTTACTTTCTAACATGTTACAAAGTGTAACGCGTTACTTTGTAATGCGTTTAACACAACACTGCTTGTAACATTGTGTTTAGTGGTTGTGGAAAGAAAAGTGTTCCTGTTTCAAAAGATCCTGAACTGACTGGTGTCTTCAGCTGAGAAGAAAATGCTTAAGATGGGCAGTCTCATAAAAATGAACCTTTTAAATGAAGTTTTCCTTGAAACTGTATTTGGTGTGTATTTGGCCTTGTTGTTTCACAAATGTTAGCATATTAAATACCTGTTTTACCACGAAAAAACACACATCCAGTTTAATATCAGCAGATAGTACATCCACTTTCCAAACCAATACACTTGGCGTTGCATTGGGCCTTTGAATAGACCTAAAAATTGATCAGTATCTGTATTTAACGAACTGGAAATATCCTTTATGCAAAATGGCATGTGTAAACAAATTTATGTAACTTGAGGCTTTCTGTTAACACCATTGGCGTTCACTTATTACCAACTACCTGAAGATGTCCATCCATTTTAACTTTGTCTGTTTCCTTGACTGTTGATTTACTTGTCCGAAAAAGATTAGGCATCAAAAAAGCCCTTTCCTCAGAAAGGTCAGCCTGTCACTGTGGGACAACTTTTTTTTGTGCTGAAAACTGTTTAAATCACACGATAAATCATCTGGATGGTCCAGTTCACCATGATGTGCAATTAAGCACAAGCTATTGTTGGCAAAACTTGTGCTTCCAGTTAGGCTCAGCCCACAAAACACATCTACTCTGTTTACAGACACCAAAATGGCCTATTGTTACCCCTTATTACATACAGCATATGCATTTTATTGCCAGAGCAATACCCCCTTCTCTGAATCCAACAAATCTACGTTAATACAGCTATTAGTCTTGTCAAAATTATAAGAAATAAAAAATCTTTCATTTTTTTCTTAGTTGCCAATGAACACTCCCTGCAGCCATTTGAGGTCAAGTGTCTTGCTCAAGGGTACTTCTCCTGTAACTGTTGACAAAAGAGAACACATTTCTTAATCTTCAAGTAGGGAGCAAAATGGCTCCTAGTTTGGTTCCTCATGGGTGCTCTGATAAAGAAAGCCCCACTAAGTTTTCTTGTGACTTGGAGCCATGATGGGGATAAATTTCTAAGATTTCACTTACGTCCTGAGAACGGGCCTGCTGTTGAGTATTAATGGTTCAGTAGGGGATGCACACAGTAATATAAACCCTGCATGTGACTGAAAGGGGAAAAAAAGAGGCTGTGGTGGTTTTCTCTTCTGTGTGTTAATGGCGGTGGCAGGGTGACATAACATAACTCTTGATTTATAAGGCTATTTGAAATGCCATCGCTCGCGGGGCTGTACCCATAGAGCAGGCAGGGAGGATCGCTGACAGCTCACTGACTACAGGATGGTGAGACAGAGACGCCTGGTGTGTCTGTCTGTCGAGCTCTCCCTCCTCATGTCTATGTGGACCATCTTTTGTTCTGTCTCATCTCTTTTGTACAGTCTTCTGAAAGTCCCCCTTGCTCTCAATTTGCTCTCCATGCATCTTTCTTCTTGCTGTTGTTCAAAAGTTTATTAAGTTCAAAAGCTGCACCATGCAGGGAAGTTTTACTCTGTCTGAAATCTATTGTTCTTCCTCCATTGGAGGTTGAAGCTTTCAGGAAAACTTCCTATTACACTATCCTTTCAGTTGCTATAATCAAAACAGCTGAACTCCAGAGCAGGTATTCATGGGTGATGTAGTCTTGTGTTGGCCATCATAAGCACAGGAGCAGCAGTGATTATTGCCGTCTGCTGAGATTGAGGTTGATTAAGTGTACACTGTACACATACAAACTGCTCTGTAAATGGGCAGTGCAGGTGCTTCACAACCATAAGGTTGCTGATTTGACTTCGCAATCAGGAAGGGCCTTTCTCGGAGCCATTTGCATGTTCTTTCCATGTGTGGGTGGGTTTTTACTTGCATTCGTCTGTTTCCTCTCACAGCCCTAAACATGCTTGGAAGGCTGATTGTTGACTACAAATTACAGTTAGTTGTGAGTGTGGATGTCAATGGTTGTTTTTCTCTCTTTGTTGGTCTGGTATTTGGTGGGTGACCAGTGAAGCACCCATCATGACCCCCTGCCAATATGAAACTGATAAGCAGTAGGCCTATGGATAGTGGATGGATGGATGTTATTGGTCATGGTTCCTGCAAAATAATATCCTATTCCCAAAGACAGTAAGACGTTGTTTCTATGTTAATTAAGGAAGTGGTTAATGAACAGTTTTTGGTTAGATGGTTAGATGGTTATGGTTAGATAAATACACAATTGATTCAAACTGAAAGTTACAAACTACAAATTTAAAAATGTAAATGTAAACTAAGGAACCTTGGGTTGCAAATTTAAATACCATGTCTTGTTCATGGACATCTATGTGGATGGTTTGCATTTCAATGTGTTAGTGGTAGTGATATAGATTTTGTTTTAGTTAAGGCAGCCCCTGAGAAGGATAAATTTATTATTTTAAATATTACAGTATTTTTGACAAAGGTTTTTTTTTAGACCAGGTTTGAAATAATATGCTGAGAACTAAGAGTGTGTGCTTTGTCCTGTTTGACCAGATTCATTTTGCTGTGCAACATAAAACTCCTCCATCTTTCCCGTTTCACACTGCCTACATTCACATTGTCTTGTCTAAGTAAGTAATCACATTGACAATGATATACTGTTGCATTTTATGATGCCCAACAAACTCATTAGTCTTAAGATCTGTCATTAATGGTTGGAAAGCTGCAATATTTACAATGACCACAGTTGCATCATGTTTTTTTTTAAATTCAGATTAATTAAGTATTCAGAATTAAATAATTCCGAGTTGAAGTAATCTACTTTGTGTTTATATGTGTAAAAGTAATTCCAAATGGAGGTTTGCATGGAAAGCACATTTATTTGCCTTTTTTCGAGGCCATGGAGTAGTGGTAAGGTATTTACATCTACCGGAAGAAAAACTCCAGTTCAGCGTCACCAGCATCTCTGTCAGGGAAACCTCGTCACACTAAGATGCAAAATTTTAAAAAGGTCAGCATTTTAATGCTTATATCCTTCAACTCTTTCATTATTACCAAATCTTCTAAGGCTCTAATTAATCAAATAGTCTTGGCTTGGGTCCAACACTTGCTTCAGCCGGTTTTCCTGTTCCTGTTAGTGTCCTGTGCGTCTTCCCAACAGGACAAGGGAAAAAGCATGTGCAGAAAGACCGAGATTAATTAATGCAGAATTAATGTATACATGATAAAGTAAAAATTTAATTTAGATTTAAAATCTGACATTCCACTTACTTCGGAATTAAGTTTTACTTGGAATTATCATTTCCATTCGGAATTAGGTGTTTACATGGTCATTTTTAACCTTTTTAAAGAGAATTTAAGTTTTATTTGAAGTTAAAAATGAATTAAAGCTCTCATGTAAATGTGATAAATGGAAAAGTACCAAGAGTTGGTATGTTATCACATCTTTAAAGTTTCATGTCTTGGTCCTGGTGTGGTACTTGTGAATTGCTTGGGGCTAAATGATAACAATTAAACATCAATCAAAAAGGGCAAATAGTTAAGATCTTGTTGAAGTAAATGAATATGTGTCATTTTTTACTTTCCAGACTGTAAAAACCTGCATGCAGCGCATTTTAGTTTAGTCTTCTTTTGTTGGCTGCACAGGCAGATGTACATGATACAATTCTTTCGAAATAAAACACCCTTTGCCTCAGTCATTCAAAAAGGGGTAATCAATGTTTATTTCCTCTCTCTACTGCCCGGTACCAAATGATCTATGGCTTGGTGCTGCTCTGCAACCCATTGGTTGGGGACCTCTGCCTTACAACACCATCAAAAATATTTGTAGCTACTAGAGCATTGATTTTGAAAGACAGAAAAAATGTCCAGGTTTTTATCAGCTTTTACTCATACACACAAAATTTAGAATGAGCAGCTTCTTTAGATTTCCCCCCTAGAGTCATCAATAGGCATACCAAGAATGAGAGTTACAGGAAAAATATTCACCATCCTCAGACATTTAATCGCTGCTGCTCTGCTCGCAGACTAACAATTCATTTACTGTCTGTTTTCTGTGTTTGAGCTGAGCTGACATATAATATGATGTCAAACTCAGGCACAGTTTGTCTCTTTTAAAGCAGGTTTGAACATCAATTAAAAAACATATCTCTGGTTTGACAAACACCTTTAAAAATTATGCTTGTGCTTCTAAATATAGGTACTGTTTCATGAAAAACAAGATGAGCTGTCCTGGACATGTGGTCCATCTGGAGAGTACTTTTTTGAAAATATAGTTATGCGTAGAATAGACATTTCTATAATTTAGTGTGACATGTTCATGGGAATAATTTGCTTAAATGCACTTGGTGATATCCTAAATGAGTGTGGAGTAGAGGCACAGGTTGGGGTCAAGTGGTAGAGGTGTGCGCTGGTATGAAAGCAATGCATAAGAGTAACACCTACTGAGCCCTCGGGACTAAACTAAAGTGGAGACAAGAGTGAAAGCAATCCATTTAGAGCAGCTGAAATACTCTATAATCAGCCATGTATGCTCTTGTTTACGTGTGAAAATGTGTGCTGTTTTAACCATCAGCAAAGACAAATGCAACTGTGTCTTTTTTGATGCATTTTTCCTTAGAGATCTACATGTGTCAAAAGAGCAAAAAGGGGTTTTTTTTTTTTTTTTTTTTTTTTTTTTTTTTTTTTTTTTTTTTTTTGAAAGCTGACACATGAGAAGTGTCACTGTGAGAGACCAAAACTCTGTAGCAGGTAAGACAAAAGCACAGGTGGGGTCACTCATTGTCATGCACATAAGTGAACACATACGATACCTATTTGTAAGCATGTTCACATTACCAAAGACATTTTGGAAAGCTGTAATCTGATCGCTGAAAAATAGTAGCAAGCACAATATACGGCACAAGCAGGTTTGACTTGGTGGGAACTAAAGGAGCATCAGTGGGGGAATTCCTGAATGAAAATAAATCCCTACCCACTGTCAAACAGGCTCAGGTGTTTGTGTATCAAGGTATGTTTGAAGAATGTTGCCACTGAAAGTGTCACTGTTGACAGGGAAACTGAGCACTGCATTAAACAGCAGAGAAGTTTTAGCAAAGGAAATCGATAGGAGTATCATTGCATTAAGAATGTGACTCCTGAAAGAAAACCACAAAAGCACCTTCAAATGATACTGTTTTACTGTAGTCCTTTAACTTTTGACACTTTAGTTTGTTGACTTGGGAAGTTTCAAAATGTCTCCGTCCCTTAGGCCCCCAAGTTGTGCCTCATACAGCTAAAAGATTATTAATCTCACAATTACAAAAGATCATTATAATCCAATTAACTCTTAAAGGGGCAGTTTTAGAAAACAGAGAAGTGTCAGGTAACAGTATAATTCCTCACACCAACAGAAGCTTTTAGAAGTCCATGTAAAGCAAAAAAAATATGCGTTTTTTTATGTTTGTCTGCTATGAAATAGTGGCACATAGCATTAACCACAGAGACCGTTTGCAGCACAAACTAAAAAGCAATCAGAGAGCACAAACCAAGGTAGCTCACATATTGCTGTTACATCCATAACCACTGGTTCCATGATAAAGTTACTATCATAATATGATTCCTTGACCCTGAAAACGCACACCTAGCACTGAGTATTATGTTGATATCATAATTAGTAAGACAGTTATGGAGCAACAATGATTTAAGACGGTTATGGAGCAAAGTTTGCTAATGGTGGTTATCTGGATCACCACCAAAATCTAATCATGTTTAAGTCTGGTCATTACCAACATTTCCTGGAAATTTCAGCAAAATCTGTTCAGTAGTTTTGCGTAATCTAAATAACAAACAAACAAACATACTCTGGCAAAAATGTAAGCTACTTGGCGGATGTAAAAACAGACACTCTAACAGTTTGTCTTCAGCATCCACTCAATTAAAGTTCCCACCATTCATGCACAAAAATCTTAAACCGAACGTAGGAAGGTTCATCTGACTGCTCCAAAGGACTAATGGCCCTTTATGTTGGTGTCACCAGAAACAGCATCCAAACCTAACACTTGATTTTCTGATCAAACTATTGACACAGTCATCTCAGGCCAAACAGAGGCCAGTCAGGGGCCTCCAGTAACTTCTACCTTCCATCAACCATGCACTGTGTACTTCGTCCTGTCAGAGGTACTGAGCACCTATTCATTTTCCGTTTTGGCACTACCCTTTCAGCTTCAGTTTTGGCAAGATGGATCTGGCTGATTATAGACAAGGAATCTGGTGAATTTAGCTACTTTGCAAGGTTACCAGAGTCAGAAACTAAAAAGATCCTGTTCTGACATTCCTGACAGTCTTTTTCTTTTCACTTTGCCAAAGTTTGTACATTTTTCCAAATTAATAGAGCTACCTCATAAATATATGCAACAATAAAACTCAGCCACACTGGCAAAAGTAGCTAGAAGTACTGAGAGAGCACAAATCTGTGCTGAGGCATATATGAAATTGTTAGACAAGTCATCAGTCAAAATGTGGAAAAAACACTGTACTGCACACTGTTAGCAAATATATATAAAAAAGGAAAAGCGTCCGGATTCAAAAGACAACAAACATCACTACTCTTTTGTGCTATGACTAACTGTCCATCAAGAGTCCATCAAATTCAGGTGAAAACTTCTTGACCAATTAGCAAAAATGAGGAAAACTAATTCTTGGATTTACATCCACATTGTAATCACCATCAAAATCAAACTTTCTTGCATCATGACCAAAATTTGCTAATAATATCATTCAAATACACTCAGAACCTTAAGCGCTATCTTACTTACAGACAAACAAACTAACAAACAGGCAAACACAAGCAAAAATGTCCAAACCCTCTTAGGTTCCTACTGTTTCATATTTAATTTTAAATGCACCGGCCATTTTGGTCAGCTCTTTCCCAGCAAAGAATAAACTGGCATGGAACAGTGGTTGTACATTGTTATACATGATACCAAAAGCTTTCTGTCAACAACTGCTTTTTACAAAAAAAGAAGTTGTTTCTGGGTGGTGTCTATCTATCTATCTATCTATCTATCTATCTATCTATCTATCTATCTATCTATCTATCTATCTATCTATCTATCTATCTATCTTTTTGAAGGGAGGGGGTAATAGGTTGTTAAAAAATAACATTAAAGTAAATACAGCTGTAAAGCAACATGCAGGGATTACTCCAAATTTCCTCAACACTGACTCACGTTATTTTTCTTGCCAGGCCTGAGGAGCACTATGCACTAAGGCCAAATTCTGGTGAAAGGAGCAACCTGTGGGAACGGAGAGTGTGTTGCCTGTAACTGTGACTCATGCAGTCTGCCATTTTTGTGGTTAGGGTAAATGCTCTGACCCCAGCATCAGTCACCATCAGCCCACAGACAGGCTCTCATTTTACCGTCTGAGGAATTTACCACCCCTTTTCAGTGCTGGAGCTGCTGTAAGACTACACCACCATAATTCAAATCAACAATAATTCTTAGTGATTTAAGTGAAAAATTATGTGAACAGTCAGAGGAAAACATTCATCCATTTTCTTAAAAGGTATCCAAGTACATGCAATATCTTTAAAGTTCCACCACGGGTAGCCTTGCTCCTGCCCTGGCTTGTTTAAAGTGGAAGCAAGAGCTAAATCACAGTCATGATAACAAATCCTCACTCAGCCAAACGTTGTTAAGGGTTTTGAAAGGTGTTTTCTCGCTAAAAGCTCTGTCAACAGATCAAGAATGAAGTTACACGTCATGATAAATAGAGCAAATCCATTACATTTTCCTGGTATCATTTCTGTGTTGTACTCCACCATGACTCACTGCTGTCTGGGGGATTGTGTTTAAACCATTTAGGACAAGCAGGAGACTGATGACTGTCTAATACCCAGAGATCAGCTCTGAACAATTGGTTGTTATTTCGTTAACTCTTAACTTGACATTAGGTTTTTAATATGTTTTGTTAAAGGATGTTGATATGACAAGTCTTTGGTAAAATCCCGTTGAATAAAGTTTCTCCTAAAACCATTTTCAAACATGGATCCTTGGTTAACCTTCATTCTATTTGTCTCCATGAGGAAGAAGAAAGATTCTAACCTTTCTCGCATGACAGAAAGAATTTCTAACAAGTTCATAGTGCCTGTTAAAGGAGACATATCATGCTGATGCATTATTTAATACTTACATATAATAGAATAAATTTGAAAACAAGACCTTACACCCCCTTAATTTTCAAAAAATGAGATATTGTATTTTTTCTGATATCTTAGAACGAGATTTGATGCCTCTGAAAATAGGTCATTGCGAGATGTCCACGAGATTTATATCATCATGACGACACGAGGTACCTTTCTTTTTATTGGAGTAATCTGATAAAACACTTCCTCCTCTGTGATGTCCGTTAGCCCCACAACCATCAGTCAGGAACACATCCACCAAGCAGCAGTATATAGCTCCCTAGCTCACACTCACTCATTACCAGCTCTGGCCTGTAGGGGGACTCAATCTGTGATGCGCTGCTTTGAGCCTGCCGGAAAATACAGTAGAAGAAGAAGGACAGGCTGGCTCTACCCCCGATAGAACTGACCAATCAGAGCACAAAGGGCTGTGACGTTGCGAGGTTACTGTAGGTCAGCCTGAGATCCGAGCATTTCAACGAGAGCTTGATAATGGCCTAAAATGAGGATTTTGAGAACACTACTGTGGGGTAATGAAGGAACTAAATGACTTGTACTGAGGGCAGAAATGCTTTACAGGCATCCTAGTCTGGCATAGTGAAAAGGAGAAACAAGCATGATATGTCTCCTTTAAAGCCCACCATAAATGTTTAAATATTTAAATGTGCATGAGCACTTTTTTGTGAAATGCTTTTTGGATGAAGAAACATACTTTCAGGGCAGGGTAAAAAAAAAAAATCAGTTTACATTTTGAATTGTTTTTGAATTTGCAAATTCAACGCAATTTATGAATATTTGGATGTAAATTATTGATTTTTCTTGGTTTGGAAAGTGGGGACCCCTCGGAAGATTTTTTTTAGTCATACAGAGAGTATAATGAGGTGCCGGAATGACATTTTTTTAGGCCAACCCAAAAGTCAGGATTGCGCTGGTTCTCTCTTCCTACAGTACGCCTAAGGAATTTTGTTAGTCCAACCCGCATCCCATTGCCCTCTAATCCAGACTGACTTTATTAAAATTTCTAACATTGAGTACTGCAAGCAATGCTGTTTCATATAACAGCATCTACAGTTACAG
This sequence comes from Scarus forsteni, assembly GCA_036419115.1. Classification (NCBI taxonomy): domain Eukaryota; kingdom Metazoa; phylum Chordata; class Actinopteri; order Labriformes; family Labridae; genus Scarus; species Scarus forsteni. Next base: position 2,725,118 of record JAZDUH010000049.1, read on the forward strand.
TGGGCATATTCACTGCTCTGCAGGGTCCAATGATTTTGTCCGAAAGTGTCTCTCATGATGGTCCTCAATGATTCAGTGACACAAGCCAGTATGAACAAATGCAGTGGAGATACAACAAAAGGCCACATTTTGTGCTTGAATAAGAAAAGAGAAATACAAAAAAATAGTCTTTCAGTGAGAAAAAATGAACAAAATTTGAGCAAAAACGATTGTCTGCTAATGGCAGTTATCTGGATCACTAACAAAATCTAATCATTTTTAAGTTTGGCCTTAACAAACATCTCCTGAAAATTTCAGCAACATCTGTCTAGTAGTTTTTGAGTAATCTTGCTAATAAACAGACAGACGTTCTTGGCAGGGGTAACGATGAATTGAGAGCCCTTTATGACCGATTTATCAATAATCCTTAAACATTATTATTTACTGGCCAAAAAGGTCCTAACATTGACCGTCATAGCCCTACATGAATTTAACACATTAATCCTAAATGATGCAGAGGTGTCTGCTGAGCTCAGGCTTTAAATATTGGCAGGACTGAGGCAAATTTATCTGATTACACAAGAGACAGTGTGAAACTGGGTGAAAAATGAGTCAGCTGTTATAGCACTGCTCTAATAGCAGCAAAGATTTTTTTGACATTTTTTTACAAAGTTGATTGATATAAAAGGAGACTCTGATTTCATGTTTTTAATTTTCTTTAAAGAAGACATTTTGTAATGTAGTCTCTTCAAGATCTGGATTGTTTAAAAAAACAACCTATATTTGAAGTTATCAGCCAATAGTGAGTAGGTTTAATGTTCAAACAGCACTGATCACTTAGACTGTAAGTATGCTTGACCATTAATTGGAAAGTTGAGGGTTTGAGACAGGCTCTGACAATTTGTCCTTAAGCCACCTGTAACCCGTGATTCATCAGCTAAAAGTGTGCAGCACAATAGTCAAACCTCTGAACTTCAAACTTTGATGACATGCTGCTAGACTAGTTTTCACACTTACAGCTCAGTTGCTTTATTCCAATTCAGTTTAAAGAATGCTATAGCACATTTAATGAGAATTGTTTCATGTTAACATAAAAAACTACCTTCAAATCTCAGAGACTGTAACGTATGAGTGTGTGTTTACATGTGCAATAAAAAAGATGTTCACTTTGAGAACAAAAATACCTACATTGATGACAATAGCTATGACGGCAAAATGCTTTAATGTGGTCCAATTTTACCCCCGTCAAGGAGGTTGTGTCCTCGCCAGGATCTGTCTGTTTGTTTGTTTTTTAGCAAGATTACGCAAAAACTACCAAGGGAATTTGCATGAAAATTTTACCAGAGGTGTGGTTTGGTCCAAGGAGGAAGCCAATACATTTAAATAGTGAGCTGATCCAGACTGATGTCACAAAAAACATTGACATTTATAACGACAAATCCCATTCATTTACAGCATTATGGGAATTGTTGTTTATTTGAAAACTGACATCAACGTTTTCCCAGCATATGTCACTACATCAATGCCAGCAGAACTGCTTGTTAGCACAACTGCTGACATTAGCCTGGTAGAACCTCGCATGTTTTCCGACTTCGTAACTGGAATGCTGATAACCAGAACATCACATCATTCCCACTTCCCTCTTCCCAGTTCCCATGTACAATATGTAAATGGAACGCAGCATTCTCCACATCAACAGACATCAGCAGAGACTCAGCTGTTCAATTGCAGCGGATAAGTCACTGCTGTAACTGAGCTGCTTGGCAGAGGTGTGCACTCTCTGAGTGTTTTTCTAGTTTATTTTTTTAATTTTAAAAGAGGGAACTAATCTCATTTGTTATATGAAGTCATGCCCACAGCATCCTTTAGAGATCAAATATAATTTTTCATGATTATAAAAATATTTTATATAATGAGTTTTAAAAAGTTCCCTCCACTTCTTTAAATGTTTAAAAAACCTAACATGACCGTTGACTTAACTGTAAATATAACTTCTAGATTAACTGTCTCTGAAGGTTGACTTTATGTTATAACAAACGAAGTCACATATATTAGCAGTTATTATTTATGACTCTCACTGGCAATAAACTCAGTGATAATCCATCCTGATTAACTTACACTTTGGTATATTTCTTGTCTTTTAAGAGAAACATCTAATAAGCAGTCATATTTACAACAACTTGTGCTATTTCTGCTCACAGCCTTCCCCAAATCTTCTTGTCTACAAACATCTCACCCCCCTTCCCCTTCCCTTTAAACATGGTCCTGTTATCACCCTTGCTTCCTCTTTCCTTCATCCCACTCCCTCCTTTTCAAAGCATGAGAATGGGCCGGGGCGATTAGGGAATCCTAGCCCTGGCTAATCACCCCAGACTGGAGCACTTCCGCTACGCTGATTACCGAGGAAACCATTAAGGAGAAGAAAGTGGTCGGACTTTCATCCTGGTTGGCCGGGCTCAGGGGAGGTCAGAGAGGGGTGTGTTTGATAGGCCATTTACCCTTCCTGTTCTTATTATTCCAGCATTTCCTCTATCTGGACTCAACGCGACTGCAGTGAGCGGACCCGGGGCCTGTCATGCCCTCCCTCCCAGAGGGCTGTAATCATTGCCATACTGGTGTCCTGGACTCACTGCAACATCTGTATGACACCCTGCTGATTCACAAACACATGCACACCTCTCATCTTATATGAACACACTTCTACGCCCTCACACACATCAAACTGCTTCTCTCTTGTCCTCCATTAATACGACGTCTAGTTGAGCAGCAATGACCCTCTAAGAATCAGGGTACACACATATACAATAAGTCTCCCAACCTTCCTCATTTTCAACCCCCTTCCCAAAAAAACAAACTGGCGTATTTGCGTGCACCAGGGCCTCATGGGTACTGTCACAGATGGTGCTAATGACGTGTGCCCCAGCAGAGACAGAGCCCTACTTCGCCCTAGACCGGTGACATATGCTCAATCGCAGGGCTGTCAGTGGAGCATGGCAGCCCCCAGTGTCCGAGAAACACCCCCGTAACCCCTCTACCAAGGCGACACAATGACAGACCCTAAACAAACAGAGAGGCCGTCTCTGCCTGTTTCTTTCTCTTCATTGTATTTCAATCTGGTTCTCTCTCAGTCCCCCCTCCTCCCACTGTCTGTTTCTGTCTCTTTCTGTTACTTCTCCCTCCCCTACATTGTTCATCCCTCCTCTGCCTTTTCCCCTAATGTCCCCACTGAGCCGGACTTGATGGATGACCCTTTGCTTTGGCGATTAGGGTTCCCGTGGGGGCCTCTTTCCTCTATTGGAATCTGGGTACAGCAGAGTGACGGAGCAAGTTCAGGCCGCCGCCTGCCTCTAAGTGTAAGCGTGTGCACAGCAGATATCAGGGGGATTTGTATAGAAGGGTGACAGGACGCATCAGTGGAGCAGAGGCTCATGGTCCATAACGGGAAAAGCTCTGGCTTGTCTTTGTGTGCTGTGGTCCTCTCCTTCAACCCAGACCACCTCTGTGTACTACCGCAAGGGACTGGGACAAGATGTAATGTGGTGGTCTGAATTTGCTACTTTTCCAGACTTTGTAGCAGTTTATTTAGTAGAAGTACTTTATTTTCCTTGAATAACTATTTTCAGTTTCATATTTAATATTCAGAATTTGAATTAAGTTCTTAGGGAAGATGCAAACATGGTAAAATAGGAATAAAGCTAAAAATTAATATTAAAAATAACGCAAGAAAAAATGTGAAAAAACTCCAATAAAGAATGACATTAAGAAATTCAACCCACATCCACACAACCAGCAGAGACTGACATTAGGAAGCTGAAAAACATGTTAATGTTTTATCAATGCAACCAGTTTAGCACTACAACAAAAAAGGTACTCGTTTTAAATGTATCACTGTGTAATACATAATAGATTCATAATAAGCATAACTATAAGACACTAGTATGCACTGATAGTATAATATAAGTCTTAAGAGCTCATTTTGTTATGCTTAATAGTGATAATTAATTATGATTAAATGCTTATTTTGAGCTTTAAACACACACATGAATTCCTCAGTTGTTCAAAGTGGAGACTTTTCTTTTAGATAGTACAAAACGAACCCTGTAAAAATTGGCGACATAAGTTATTAGTGTTGTGTTACTCAAGAACGGTCTTGGTCTCGAGACTGGTCTTGAGACCACATTTTGAAGGTCTTGGTCTTGTCTCTGACTTGAGAACATTTTTACTCTGTCTTGCCTCAGTCTTGGACTGCCCGGACTGGGGATTTTCTGTCAAGACCGATCAAGACCGGCACTGATCTGCTGATCTTCAACTTCAGTAATGTGAATAAGGAGGAACACTTGATAAAATAACAAAAAGCTTCAATTCATGTGTTATTTCCCACTGCGATGACCTTCCTGGTGTTGTGTCTCAGGGATACCCTCCTAAATTGTTCAACTTTGTCATGGTTTTTAAAATTGATTTTGATGGTCTCGGTCTTGTCTCAGTCTCGGCTTGTCTCGGTGTTGGTCTCGACTCGGTCTCGACTTCCAAAAGTCTTGGTCTTGTCTTGGTCTCGGTGCATTCTGGTCTCGGGCAAGTCTTGGTCTCAGATAATGTGGTCTTCAGCACAAAACTACAAATTATTGATATTCAAGATGTAAAAGAAAATTTGGCACTGTAGAATCAGTTAATGCTAGATAAAGTCAACAGTGAAATGTGCAATCAAGCTTCTGTAAAATAAATGCCAACCAGTTACTTTTACACAGTATAACTTCAGGAACATCAACATACTATTTATACATCAAAACATACGAGAAGCATAGTAAGAATAGAAATAAGTAACAAACTACAACTTCTATTTTAGAACTCATTTTAAACACTGGCACTATAATTAGTTATTATCAGTGTTATTATGCATTAATCATGACTTTTTATTAATATTTCTACAGCCTATAACTGCATCATGATGTGCTATTAATCGGCTTTTAATCTCTATATACAATGAATATCTTTTTAATTTTGAAATTGATAAACAGTTGATAAACTGTTTTATTATTTCAACAATTCTTTATCCAATACATAAAACATTTTTAAATGAAATTAAATTAAAGATACAATTTTGTAGACCTCTTACATCACTTGTTTGATGGCCTAACATTTATAAAAAATGTTGTTGGTCAGTGCATTCACAGAGTTAAAATGATAGATTAGACACTTCCATGCAACAGCTCATTTTTAACTTTTTCTTACGTTTAGAATTTACAGTTTTTATGAATGATGGAACACTATAAAATGAAATATCACCTTAAAGGCTCTCTCCAACAGTTTTATTTAGAATTTGGCTGAATGCCATTGCTAGCATATTTCTTAGTTTGGGTGGTCATAAATGATAGCCTAATTTCCAGCCAGACATTCACTTTTTGAAGCCAGTTGATCCACTCATCACCCAAGAAGTGATCAGTGTAATCATCATCAGTTTCTTAAATGCATGACTTGCTGTAGCAGTAGGACATTAAAGCGGTCTTAAAACCTTCCACCCTCCATGTGATGTGAGAAGAAAAAATGGCTGCCATGTGAATGTGTTCTGCGCAGTGTATTATTACAGCATCTTAAAGGTGACACCACTGCCTGACACTTTAACAAAGGTCCAGATTGGGGGAATTCCTTGAACATGATGGCAACCAAAAGACCAGTGGTTGTCATTATCCTGGTAACCCAACCTCCTCAGTGTTACTGTTACTCCACACTGATGCACCATGGGTAAGATAAACCTTTAGAGACGTTCTGTACTGTATAGTGATGCCACATCAGCCTTTTGTACTTCAGCATTCCTGAAAAAAGTTGTAGAAATTCTGAAAGGTAGCTGTGGACAAATTACCAAATTACACCCGAGCCTCCAGGGAACACAACGTGAAATCAGTAGAAAGTGTCGGAGGAAAAACACTGTGTCATGTTTCTGTAACCAAGACGATGTAACAGTAGATGCCTTTTGTTCAAGATAGAGCAGAGAGACAGTCGTCTCACCATTTGTTTGGAGGGGATGTTTAGCTGATGAGCTCATGCAGAGATTCACTTTTCCATGTAAATGGATTAGCTATAGGACGTGTGCACTTAATCTAACTCAGCAATACGAGAAAAACACAAGCGCTACAATATGCATGCACAGCACGCTATGTGTTAAAACTTTGGAGGGTAATTATTTGCATTGATAAGTTTTTAATTAGGCTGAATTGCCTAAATTATTTATTGCTCACTCTGCAGTTTGAAAGTGTCATGCTTTGCCTGTAGTCTCAGAGTGGTTCTGACGAGGGACAAAATGTGATGAATTACATAAATGAAAATCAACAATTAATGACAAACATTAAAATAAGCACATTTGTAAGTAAGACAATCAAATTGAGGGAGGCAGAGATGATGCATATTGAGACATGAACCATAGAATATATATATATATATATCAATATATACCAAGCTGTTCCTCTTATCTAATGTTTGATGATTGCATGATTCCATATGGTGCCATTTTTGACCAATTTTTAAGAAGCTAACACTGGTCCCTGATGTCCAAAAACCATATTCTTACAGTGTTTATCTAATAGATATTTGATGTGATGCTTCACAGCTCTCTGCTTTAATGAGTCCTGTGGGCAATACATTTGTAGACCAGTTCTGTCCATTGGAGTCACCTGTGTGCTGACCAAATACCTAACTATGGAGAGAGTCGACGTCCCTTGATTATGCAGGGGTTAGATTTAGATTCTTACTCTATATGTGGATTTTTTGAGGTAAGAAATCATATATTCTATTTTCCATTCACACAACATCTAATGTTTGATCAAACTCTTTAACAACAGAGCTGAGAGAAGCACCCACCATGTCAGATATTGAAAATCAATGAACTAATAACTCAGCAAATTTTGCTTTTTATATAAGATTATCTCCTCTTTTTTGAAAACTCAGTGTATTACTCTAATATCTGAAAATAACAAAATTAATTTGAGTACTTTAGAGATCATGAAAAGGTGTGTCTGGTATTTTAATCATAGGGAAAAGAAAAGTAAGTGGAGACGTAAATAAAATATGTGCAAATGACTTAAATATGTCCATGATCTTAAGGATATGATTTGTCACCACAATGTCAACAAACTAAGTGACTGCAGTATTTACACCAGCATGTACAGCTGAGCTTTCTGTAATGGAAACACATAATGAAAAGCAGACACAGTATGTCCTTACATTGCCAAAAAAACAACCTTTGAGTTTGGTTTCAATAATCGTGAATGGCAAGAAAATGTCCTCAAAAGGATAATGTCAGTGAACCAAGACATCAACTCACTTGGCATTTCACCCTCAGTTATGAAGACATGTCTCTGTCATTTTATCCAAACAAAGGCGCATCAGAATCGGAGTGTTTGCATGCTCAAGTTCCCAAAGCATGGAAAATTTAAATTCCCAACCTGCAAAAAATTAATGGAAAAAAGGGAATAAATTCTGCTGGCTGTGTAAAAAAAAACTGCCTTGGTGGTCCTAACTGGCCATCATTTTCTTACTTAAGGCTAATGGACACCATGTGAGGAACTCCTGGTTCAACAGACAAAGCAGAAAAAAGAGGAACCAAGAAGTAGCGTATTTATGTTTCCCAAAGAGCTCACATCCGGAGATAATCTACTGTATCCTTAGATAATCTTTAGTAGCTTATACGCACAGGCTGAGCTGTAATTAATGGCAGGGTCTCTTTGACATGGTGACCCAAGGATGTTTGTCCTGTCACTGTAAAGAGCGTTCATTAGAACAAGATGGAGCCTCTCATTTCTTCTGCTTTGGATTCAAAGTAGGTACACTGTAACAGGAGACAAACCAGCAGACACTGTGCAAGTTTATTTTTCCTTTAATCAGAAGAGCCTAACTGTTTCTGTCAACGTGAGATTGTGCTTTTCATGTGAGCTGCGTTTGTATGTACCTGGACTGTCAATGAAAATATATAAACATAAACACAAACAACAAGATGATGGATGAGTTCAAATCAAAAATACACAGAGCAAATGCCAAACAGACATCACAGCCCTTAAATCAGGCTTTATTTTCTTCAAATGTTGCATATTGTTGCCGTAACCCCACAAACTGTATTTACAAACCAGTGCATCTGCCACTGATGCATAGCTGCCCTGAGATTGACTTTGAAAAATATTCCACTTAATTTAGTAAATTATTGGGACATTGGGAGCTTGTCAGAAGTCTGTCCCTTTGTGGAAATAAAAAGATATCTCAACCAGGGAAATAGTGTCATCAGTCTTAGACTTAAAAAAATGTCCAGAACCTCAGTGCAATTGACTCTAGTACATTTTCAAAAAGTGGTGATACATACACCATAGCCACAGCCATAGGTACCAATTTGATCAGGTCATTCAGTTAAGAAGATTTGTAAACCAAGAGGTTACAATTTAAAGGTGTAGTCAGCAATCTTCTAATCTTCTAATCTAATGCAGTATTTGTCAAAATCACCGTATTTCTCCTCTCCATCCACAAGATGTCCCCAAGACAACATGTTGACAAAAAAGTCCAGTTTCAATACACAGCCTTGGCTCTGAATTTCAGCATGTAAATACTGGGGCTCGGGCCGAGTTACCAAAACAGAGTACACCCCCCCCCCACACACACACACACACACACACATCCAGGGGGCGATCATACTCATGTGCAGATCAGACAGAGGGGGGAGGGGAGTCGTCGGTTGCGTAGCGTGCGCAGTTAGCGTAAGAGAGAGATACAATATGTGCAATAGCAATGGCTGAAAAACAGCCCAAAAGAAAAAGGTCAGAGGAGTGAAAAGTGAAAAAGGAGGGCTATGACCATGAAAGAGCAAAGACCCGGGTCAACATTGGTGTTGCTTTCCGACGGTGGAGGGAACTCCACCAATTGAAAGACCTGAAAACAGACGCGGATGTCGCCGTCTTTCTGCTGGATAGGTAAGCAACATTAGCTTTGTGGTGCTTCACATAACAGTAACAGCCGTCGGGCATTCATCTTATTGTCTAATCTGCCAGAATTGTTGTTATGCTATCAATAATGTCAGTCGAGTTGTCTGACGAGTCAGGGTTACCTTAGCTACGTTGGTCAGCTACGCAGTTTCTACGGCCGTTTCCATGACGATGCACATCCATCAGCTTTCAGGGGTGGAGCCAGGGGTGAGGTATGAAGGGAGAGGCGGGTCTAAATTCATTACAAACAACCTCTCCACTGGTTTTCTCCCATATCACTGACTACACCTTTAAAGTCATACACCTGAAGTGTGGTTGCTGCATCTAACCCACATTTCCACATAGTCCATCTTAAGCATTCCAGTCACGTCACACACTCCACAGCAAATACACCCATTCTGGTCAATCAGTCAATCAGCATCAACAGCCAGTGCTTCAATCTGTCTCCAGTGTGTGCCAGCACCACAGTTTGGGCTGGTTCACTGGAAATAAGCAGTACGTCTATTTTCAGTGGGATCCCCACCAAACTCGCGTCTTTCGCTGTTCTGGTAATCCAACAATTTCCCTATGAAGTTGTAGTTATCTTGTGATCTTATGATCGGTATTTACAAGCTGATCCGAGCTGATCAGGGCAGCACTTAAACTAAGCTTCAGGGGGGCAAAGATATGCTCTGTCATTTAATGAAAAGCTGCAGCACAGACAGACTGTGTGGAAATTTAGGGTAGGTTAAACTGCCATGTGATGGTTTCATAATAGTTGAGCGAATCAGTTAGTAGATTTTATTGTTGTTAGCTTTTACATTTTTAATATAGCTATGGCTTTCTTTCTGCAAACATATTCATCCCTTCTAATCCTAATTACATACTAATTTAAAATAGTCATTGACCAGGGCAAAGCCACTTAAGAGGGAACAGTTAAAGCTTTCATTGTCAGAATATTTATGTTTGTTTGTTTTTTTGTTTGCTTTTGGTTCTTTTACCTAAGAGGAGGATCTACAATACACTTTTGGTTCTGATAAAAAGCCTTAACAACATTTGATTCAGATATAAAACCCTGCTGTTTTAGTGGCTGACACTGATTTAAACCCCCTCTCTGTGAGAAGAGTGGGAACTCCTCTGTGAAGCCGCAGCAGCTCTCTGTCATGCCGGCTCCGGTGTCTAGCCTCGTCATTTTTCACCCCACCACAGACACCGCCATGATAGAGAAGAGGATGTGTGTGTGTTGCATGTGAAAAGCACACCTGGCTAAGAGGAGGACCTATAACCCCAGCCCTCCACCAGCCGACCTAAACACCCCTCCTTCTTCACTCTCTTCCCACCTCCTCTCTATCTGCCCTTCCATCCCACCTTCCTCCCTTCACTCCCGCCCCGGCCCTGGGGGAAGAGATGGATCCATGTCTGGGGCTGGTGATGTCACTCCTGGAAAAGTCAGGTTTCAGAGTTCAGAGGAGTGAGCTTGAGAGGGTATCTCACTTTGTTTGCATGTAGACTCTGCTATGTGCATTTAAAATTTCAAAGAGTTCTCATACACAGGGCGGGGAACAACAGGCATTTTATTGTCAGATCTTATGGCAATCTTAACACAGCTGAGAATTAACCCTGCTAACCAAGCATGAGTAGTTAAGCACCAGTTAAAGACCACCTTCCAGAAAGATTTGGCATGCTCAGATATATTTCAACAACAATTACAATCCTTTTAAATCAATTCCACCTGACTGTCCTCACAACAGGAAGTACACCTCAAGATAATGGAGGATGGGCAAAGACACCCCGTGGAAGCACTATAGTTTACCAATGGCCAAATATTTATTTATCTATTATTTGGTTTACTTCGAAAACACAATGCATATTAAAAACATATAGAATGTGTGTGGGAGAGAAAGTAGCCTATATATTTATGAATATATAAAGGCCCCACAGTGTCAGTAATGAGCAAAGCAGCTGGCCTAATCCTCATCTGTGACAAGTCTGCCAGCCCACTTATCAGCCTTCCACCCACTGTTCAGCAGGGCCTCGGTGGTATCTTTAGTTCATTGCACTCCCAAGTGCACACCTTTTCAGCTAAGTCGTTGGAAAATGTTTGTCCAAAACACCTTGCAATCACACTTTCTAAAAATTTTGGGTTTTGTTCTATTTACTCGAAATGTCATCACAATTTTGTTTGTGTTTTTCCTGTTGATAAGGACTCAGAATCCTTCAGAAATCTTTTGTACAGACATTTGTTATGCTCAAATTTCATGCAAATATTCAGGGACAGTCTCTTCATTAAGGGGAAATTCTCACACAAGAGGTTGCTTGGCCTTATACATTGTAAGTGTGATAGCTGCTTCACAGTCGAGCCACTGTGTTGGAGTTTAATAAAAAGTTTAACGTTCAAGCTTAAAAAATCAGGAGCTAGGTTCATTTAGAAGGGTTATCATTATGTACAAGGCCTGTTATCTTATAAATTCTTACTTGCAAGAATTGATCCATTAAACTATAAAAAACAGGCTCTAAGTTGAGAGAACCTATGCTATGCTATGTCGACTTCCTGGTTGGCCTTCCGGAAACCTTGCAAGGTTGCTGTTGCACATTTCTTTTGAATATCTGGCACTTGCTGTGCCTTTACAAACAACACTCACAGATACAGCAAGTCAAATCAGGGGTGCTGGAGGTCAGTTTAAGTTGGTGTTGCTGAGATTTTAAAGTCTGTATGATGACCCCATTTTGTGCTGTGTATTTATAATGCTGATAATCTGATGTAATACACCTATATTTCCCAGGAAATACATACAGGTAAGCACAGAGCTCACGGATGGTGTGCTCTTTTGTTTCATATACCTAATATTACTGTCAAAATATATACTGTGGCTCTGTTTACTGTCAGCAGGTTAAAGGTTTTAAAATGTAAAGATAACCCTTTCTGGCCTGAACACTGAAGTGACTCTTAGAATAATGGGTCTTGGGTTTAGACAAACCTATCACACATGACCCAAACAGACCCAAATCATTTAGAGAGCGACTTGCTAGTACGATAGTGGCTTTTTCCACTTTCTGCATATTGCGCTTTAATATAGATACTTTAACATCAGCTACTGTATCCACCTCTTCCCTCACCTCATCGCCTGTCTGTGCCATTAGAAGAGTTCAAAACAGATCGTATTTCCACAGGTGGCTGTGAGCCGAACTTGCCCTGGAATGCTAGAGGACATAAATCTCTGTAATTGCATGGTATTGATCAGATAACTGAAGCTACAACTGGCGAGGGACACACCCCATTTTTTAAAAGACATTTTTCATGCTCTTATCTGACATCGAGAAAGGAGTGTTAATCACTGCATGTGCATGCACAGGAACATGCACATTTATATACACACACTGTTGGGTCCACATCTTGCAAAGCTCCTGACACTCCTCTGGAAAGAGTGACGACGTCAGAGATGTGCTCAGGATCTGTTTTGACTGCACTGACTTTGACTGCATACATTGAAAGTATTCGGCAGGACTCAGATCTGCTCATGACTTCAGGGTGCTGTAATTGATGGGACAATGTCAAGACTTTTAAAAATCTGTAAACTTCTGCAGCATGACTGCACACCATGACTTGAGGAGAGAGAGACAAGTCTTTTCATCTAGACTGACTCCCGTGACATGTGCTCCACTGTCCTCTCTTGCGTGTCTTCGCTTGACGGTACAGAACACAAGACCTCAATCATCAAAAATGATTCCAGCCACATGAAGCATCTCAGGCATTGTGGGGCAGATTGTCTTTATGACTGTGTTTACATATAGGATGTGCACATGTAAACCACATAAGGTCTCTCTTTAAGGACTCCGCTCAGGGAGGATGCACAATTTTAAGATATCTTGAACCAATTATTTACCCTCTCTGTCTTGTAAAAAACTTGTCAAAAAACAGACTTTTCACTCTATTTTTTCATTATCTGGTGGTTTGGTTCACAAAAACCTGCCAAACTGAAGGATGCATGCAGACTTAAGCAGTGACATTTGATAGAATGATTTAACTGCAATGCAATACTACAACATTACAGTTCCCATAAACAAAAGTGTTTGGCCTGGGTGTGCTCATAATTTTGGTGAATGGTGAATCAGTCATTCTGTTTACAAGTCATGGGCAAGCTGAGTTTACTCTAGAGACATTGAACTATAGCCAACATTCAGAGAGTCAGCATGAGTTTTGATCAATATCTACCAAAGATGGATAAATGTATAAGTATAGCAGCCTGGCAGAGAGTGTCAGGCTTAATATCAAGTATAGTAACACCTCTGGTTTCCCAAAACTCTAACCAAAAGGGGCAACTAGAAATTGTCAGAGTTTTCTGCGCCTTCCAGGGGGAGTGTCTTTCTTTCCTAAGCCCAGTTATCTGATCACTAACCATCAGAGACATTTGTGTGTTCTATTCTGCTATCATGTTGTAAACAACCTGAGCTCTCCGGTGTGCCCTCCAGCAGTGTCCTCCAATGAAATGCATACGAGACCTGGCTATTACATAATGAAACTGCACTTATTAGAAAAAAAAATGTGGTTAACAGTGACACTGAATGTTAAATATTAAAGGTTGGGTATTCATGCAGAAATGCTTTAACTTTCCTATAATTGACATCTTTAGTTTGCTGCCAGCTACTGACTGAGGTGCACGTGTTTGCAAAAACAGCAGCTGGATCATTTAATTCACTACCTTAGAACACTGCATGTTAAGTTCACATGTGATTTAATTGCACGGCACAGTTTGTGAGGGTAGAGAGGATGTTCAGGTTGATCATCATTTTGGGAGTTAACAATTTGTTCAGAAGGATCAGTCACTCAGTGTAAGAATCATATCAGAAATAGCCTCCATTAATCCACCTGATCAAGTTGGTGCCCATGGCAGAGGCTATAGTTTTTTGCGTCATTGTTCATTAGGGTCCCAAGGAATTTTTGTAGTCCTTGGTAGCAGTTCACCAGCAACAGTCCTTTGAAAATCACAGGAAACAAAGTTCAAAAGCAGGGAAATATCAGAGGCATTTTAAATGCCACATAAAATGTGTGAACCCAGTTTGCATTGTTCATCACCAACCTTATATAGGTACATAAACAGAAGGCTACTGTAAAATCCCTTTTGCACTGTTCTATTACTTGATCTACATGCCCAAGCTGGTAAAGCATTGATGAAATCATATTTTAGTTTGGTGTTACTGGGTGGTTGCATTAATGTTTATTTAATATAAGAATGTCAATGGTATAATTTTTTATCTACCTTTTTTCTAGTTAGTAAAAGACTGTTGTCTGAAAACAAATGTATTCCGCTCTACAGTCTTCAAGATGCATGCAATCTTTGGAGCAGCACATGATATTCTAGCAAATGTCATCTTTGGTCTGTCTTGATGGCCCATAGACTCCTGCTTTAAGGCTAAACCACAGAGGCGCTCATAGCTCCACATGAGGCAGCTGTAATTCTGGTTCCACCACATGGGCTCTGCAGGAGACCACATGGTTGTAGTTCATCTCAAGCTCAGAAATCTAACTGAGAACCTCGGACTCTCACAACTCTAATGGAGGATGAATTGATGTCCCTTTTATTGCTCATTTCCCTTTTGCTGCTGCTTTCTTTCATCACTTTTCTTCCTTGTTTTTACTTTCCTCTGCATTTTGATTCTGGGGATTGAGGGGATGGAGTGAGCATCTCTGAATATCTCCCAGATAATTAGAGATGAAACAATAACCCTGAGTCTTGTCCAAATGTCAGTAGCATTTGTACTGTTACAGTATTTTAAAAGCTGCAGCCTTGTGAGGGAGGGACAGAAGGTTTGTGTTCACATGTAAATACTGAATCAAGTAGCAACCTCTGCTACAACAGAATGTAAACAGCATAGAGAATGTCACATAGTGTGGCATCACACTTTGACTTCAAAATGCAGAATTTTTTAGCAAATGTTTCTGATCATGTATAAAATTTGAAATGCTTAAATAGATGAAACATTAATCCGAGCATTAGTGGCGATTGCTCTAAGACTGCAAGGGGAGCTCAGCTTCCCCTAAAATGTCCCCCAAAAAAATGGTGATATGTACTGCTGTGTGTGCATTTCATTGACTAAATATCCGCTAGAATACCTTCATCTTTTGTTCAGAATCAGCTACTTATCACAGGTAACTGGCTCGACTTCCTTCTCGTTCATCCCTGCAGCGTCTCAGCGCTTTAACACAGTCGGACGCTGAGCGTCTTCTGACTTCGACGGGGAAGCGTAGAGTGGGTTGTTCCACTGTGGAAACTAGATGGTCATTGGATAAACGCTGGGCTTTGTTCCGCCCATCGGATGCTCAGCGTCTCTGGGGGTCTATGAGGCAGTGGGCTGGCCTGGACGCTCGGCTTCTGCTTGATGATTGGATGATCTGTCTGAGGCCGAATCCCTTTTTGATTGACAGTGAAATGAGCCAATCAGTGATCTTTAAGTATAACCCTCCACCTGAGCATCTTCTAAGTTTTACATTCAGTTGCTCTGGAGAGGAGCTTCTCCTGTTTAAAGCGGCTCAAGTCTTACACCCGTAACACAATGGGCCAAGGCCATTTAAGCAGTCTAGCTCTGCAGGCCATTGAGAGAACACTGGTAAAATCCCTGGAAAAGACAGGGTCACAGATCATTTTCTTGAAAAGCAACAGAGGTTTACATTTAAATAAATTAACAAATTTATGAAGTAGGCCGGTAAAAAATGAGCTTCCCCTCCTTGACTGACCAGCAGCCGCCACTGCCGAGCATGAATATAATTCAAACCTTTGTG
Source organism: Scarus forsteni (assembly GCA_036419115.1). Lineage (NCBI taxonomy): Eukaryota > Metazoa > Chordata > Actinopteri > Labriformes > Labridae > Scarus > Scarus forsteni. Next base: position 2,740,811 of record JAZDUH010000049.1, read on the forward strand.
TTTCTCTTTACAAGACAGAAATCTACCCTGTAAGTCAATAAGCAAGACTGCAAGTGCACACTGTCATCAGAGTCAAGGACAGCTTCCATCTTCCACTGCTGCATCCAAACATTCAAAAGAGAGACTAAGCAGTTCTCCACAGAAAACTTGCTTGTTTAATATTGCAAATTGGTCCAGATAGTCCCTGTCAAGGCAGGTTTGCTCGGTTATTACCTCAGTACTCATGTTGGATTAGGCTTATGTGCAAAAGGTCAAAGCATCAGACATCGTTTCAGATCTTATGATAACTATAGCATGGGCAGTTATGTTCTCATTGAACAAAGCAATATGTCAAGTCTCTTAAAAGCTTATCTCACAAACAATGAAAGATAACCTTTAGAATCGCAAAGAATGAGATTGTTTACCTGCTTGTGTCTGAATTCAAGTGAAAAGACAGTCTTCAGAAGGTGTTTAGGCTGCTAATCTAGAAGGGTAATTTGTATGATTTTAGGTTGAAATGAAGCATTATACTTTAATGTCATGTCTGCTTTTTTTAAAGGGGGTTGTCTGCCATGCATGGAGAGAAAAAATTTGTGAGAGAAACATACTGACCTGCAGCCTGTGTCAGATCTCTTAAGTGGAAAATTTCACCGTAATAAATTACTGCTGACATGCTAAAAGGCTTTGTGAATCTGTCATATTCAAACACTTCATCAGACAATGGCATTCGTACATGATGACACAGCTTAGGTCAAACCATTCCAGACCTGGTAACTGTATCTCTTATTTTCTCTCCCCACTGAGCTTCTTAACTGGATTTTCTGCAATGTGATCCACAAGCGAGTATTGAGTGTAGAGATGGTGGTATTTGCAGTGTGTGTCAGTGCTCATGTGTGCGTTTTTGCGTGCAAATGTGGACACACTGGTTGTGTGTAGGTAAGTGATCAGATGTTTTCCTGGTCCATCTCGGGATGGTTTGAGGAGTAGGGGATGCTGGGATATGCCCGGCCTGAGGGGATCCTCTTGTGTGCTGAATGGAATTGAGGAATGCCACCATAGACAAACATGCTGCAAGCTATGAAACAACTGCCGTACAACTGAAATCAACACTGTGCGGCCCTGCTATCCAACACAAAAGGAGAGTCAATCCGAGAAACTGAAGGAGAAAGAGAGAGAGGGAGAGATAGAAAGAGAGAGAAGGGGGAGAAGTAAAGAAAAACAAACATTACAGGGGTGCCTCTGAATAGCCCAAAGGGGTTTCAATGTAATGTCACAGCACTGCTTAATATGGAGCTCAGCATGTAATGAGTTGATGTAATAACACACGTATGGCTTTTTAAAATAGTTAAACAAGATCTTACCGTAGTGTCAGAAGACATGTGTTTGGTCAAGACCACATCAATACCACTCAACCTAGAAATGTAATGAAATTAGAGGATATGGCTTCAAATGCATCAAGGCCTCAGAAGAAAAGAAACAACAAAAAAAAATCATAACAATGAGAAGATGCCATCATGTGAAAGTTTTTATCATCTTGCCAGTTGCATTAACTGGTTATATATACTTAGTAATGGTACATGAACCAAAGAATAAGAAAATTCTAGTATAGCTGCAAGTTGAAGCACCCATGATATGTTTGTTGAGTTGTAAATGCCTTTTAGTGTGTTTTACACATTTCTTCCATGAGTGTGTCTGTGCACAGGACAAAAAGCCTATGACATCATGACTTCTCCCTCTTCCCCTGTTTATCGTACCATTGGGTCCTTAAAACGGCTTGTTGCCCCAGCTCTTCTAGATAGACCTACCAGTGTGACATCTTGACATTATTTGACTGGCATTTTAACCACATTGGCTCAGGATTTAAAGCCCAGTGCTGAGCAAGAACAGAGGAAAACAAACAACCAGACAACAATGACAGCAGACTGTCCCACATGACAAAGGCAGCCCTAAGGGAGCAGAAGCTCTAATACTGTGTCACGGACAGAAAGGGAATATAGGTGGATCAGGTGTACAGAGTATTTGAAAATCACATTTTTTTTTTTTTTACAATTGAACCTGACAGTCATCCAAAAAAGTGTGAAGATTCAAATAGTACAAAGAAAGTATTTTGAGATTGAACTAATTCAAGAACATAATGTAGTGAGGATCGCGTTTGTCTTAGATGTGTCCTCTTCTATCAGAGCACACTGGACTAGACCTAGTGCATCTGTTCTACAGGCTTGTGTTCTATTCCTAAGTCTTTGTCAGTGCTCAAAGCCCCTAGTGAGAAAACGCCCTCAGCATCAGCTGTTTTTTGTTGCTGTGTTTCCAGTGTTCACTTGAAAAATTTCTTAACTCTTGGAACAGCGGCTCACTTGTCAGTGTAGTGTCCTTTTCGACGAAACACTCAAATTCAAAAAGGGCTGGCACTCCTGATGTTTGCCTTTTCAACAACGCAGTAGTGCTTGTCTGTTTGATATTTCTCTAACTCAAAGTAAGTCTGAAGCACACTGGCTTATTGTAAATGACCCTATATATAGTACTGAGTGAAGTGGAACTCAGCTCTTGTAAGCAAATTCACCAGAGGGACAGATTATTGTTTCAAATGACATGAAAATGACCAAAATCAATGAAGTACATTTTACAATAATTTCGTGATTATAACATGCATTGCTATTAAAAAGCTCTAATTTTTTGGGTACATATTTCACACATTTTGTCCCTCCAACATTGCGATAGGAATATATCTAATAATAAATGCTGATATATCCTCTTTCTCTGCAAAAACACAGGCAAACACAGAGCGCTGCCTTCTTGTGAGGAAGGAGACACAAAATACCTGCGCTGTGATTGGTCAAAGACGTCAGCATGTTGATAGCTACTCTCTGATTGGTCGATACACTACAGCTGAGCAGGCTCAGACAGAAATCCAGTATTTGTGAACACGTGAAGCCATGTTTTTGCATCTGTTTGAGAGAGAAAATTGTGTATTTGTTTTGAAAACACAGAAACTTCATTGATTAAAACTTTGAATAAAGGTCATTTTTGAATTGTCTGAGAGAGTAAGATATGGGTAAAATTTGGTTGCATATTATATTTGAGTACAGTGTCTATGCTGGCAAAAATCGTGACTATATTGGGTGCATGTTACAATCGAGACATTACTATAGCTTTTTAATCACAAACTGTTTTTCATGACATTACAAGTTCAGATGGTCCACAAAAAATTGGAATCATCCACAGAGACCCAACACTGTTGCATTGAAAGGCAGACAGAATTTAAAAGACATACCAGACAAATCTGTATTTAATGGGCAGAACTGGAGTGAACTTGTTGCATACATAGAAGCATAGCTTTGGGATAATAGATATGGAGGATTTCTCTAGTTAAGCAGGAGAAGACGGTAGATGGATGTCTCTAGTTCTGAGTTCTTCCATGTTGTTTGCTTTGTGTAGAACACCCACAATTCAGAAAGCCTCCTGCTCAGTGTGAGGTTTATGAGGTGAAGGAGCCTTTTCTCCTCCATATTCAGATAGACGGCATTACCATATCCATGCATGCAGATCCGCAGCATCGGCTAACAATCGTCCTTCATGTAATTTCTAATAATTTGAGCTTGCTTGGCAGGATACTTAGCAGTATTACTGATGTCTGAGACTAAATAATTCAAAGTGTGGCTGTGATAAGACAAGCATGCATGCAGGAATGTAATTGATTTATTTATTTTTCAACAATGATGCAAAGCAAGTGTGAGATTTGCTACTGTAATGCGGCTCGGCAGAGAGACGGGGAGCCTTTGTGAGATGAAGGTGGGGGAAGGTAGCTTCTCAGATGTGGAGAGCCCTCACAATCCTTCCAAACCTTCCAAGAAACGTTGATAAGCAGATCCCTGCAAAGAAATCTTTCCCAGCACCCGGCTGGATCTGCCCCTAATCGTTTTATGTACGATCACTATAAAAGACGCCTCCCTTTTAATGGTGCCGAGAAATAATAGGCAGCTAAGGAACAATCGGTACAGTCCTAAGCACATTCCCCCCTTCTATTTCCACATTAGGCTAATCGAGGCAAAGGGAAGGATATAAAAACATCAGTTGGATGAAATGAGTATAATTGGAGAATAATGTAGTTAGTTTGCTCTAATCTTCTGCATAATATTGAAATGTTCTTGATGCACCCCAGCTGCAAGCAATCAGTTCACTCTGAGGAACCTGGGCAACAACGTTTGGAGAAAAAGGGCTTGTGGGAAAATGAGATAAAGATAGAGGTATATATGAGAGGTACGCAAGTTAAGAAAAGCAGGAGAAACAACTGATAGCTTTATCAGGAAGGCCAAGAAACTGTCTGAAAAGGCCTCAGCCTGGATAAACTGATCCACTCTCTATCTTTTCCCTGTCATGAAGAAGCAATCCTCGCACCCTGCTGATGGCTGCCTAATTTGTACTGGGGGCTTGTTGGTTGCCAAGACCGGTTATGGAGTTGTTGAAATCAGGAACAGTAGGGACCAAAACTGTCAGCATGGGTTTTAGAGGTTCATTTTCTCCATGCTGAGTGCAGCCTGCTACAGCCGGACTGATTTTTGCTGCCAACAAAAAAGCATCCTGCAGTACTCCAGCTCACTGTGTCACCAACATGTTCTCAACATGTTCTGACTAGTGAAAAACAAAAATATTAAGTCTGTTTAATTAGTAAGTTTGCTTAAGCCAGTTTAATTGTCAGTTGTGTTGTTAGTGTAGTAATGTTATACCAGCATGAGCACAGTTGAAAAGATGAGAGAAGCCATTGTAAGGGGCTGAAATTGTTTTATAAATGAACACGATCAATGATTCAGATGTTTTTCTTTAGTATTTTGATTGAATTCTTATGCATCATTAATTTTTTTAGAAATTTCATATTGTATTACAAGGATTTCGATTACAGAGGCCACAACCAGACTTGTCTTTGCCAATACTGATCATCAACCACCCACTTGTGAGATCGGCCTATACAATACAGACAACAATCATATTTAGTATTTTGTTTAAACAGCTACTTGAGTTTTGCTTGATTACAGCAAAAAAATAGTTATTACATGTTTGTTATTCATGTGCTTTAACAAAAAACGTGTCAGACTGACTACAACAATTTAATCCAGCTGGAAAGACAGTGCTAATAAACTAAAATGGAAGCCAAAATGTTTGTAATATGAACTATAAATTTTAATTTTACAAACAATTCAACATTGTGCATTCAAGGTTCAGCCAAACTCTAAATCTCTGTAGATTAGGTTTAAAAAAAATTGTGATCTTAGCTTTTGCAAGTACTTATTGATCCAAGGCAAAGTGAGCATATCACTGTATGGACCTTAAATGCATCACCGAACAGGATAGGTGTTATGTTGTATGTGTAGCTCGTTAGGCTAACCTGATGAATTTTTATCCTGCTGATCTCAGAATAAATTTCAGTAGAATTTAACACTGGATTAATGTTTTTGTCTGAAACAAACGGGCACAAAGTTTTGAAGATTTTACAGCAGATTTCTTTTAAGAGGATGACAAAGCCGCAAGAGAAGCAGATGAGACAATGAACAGATAACATCCACAACTGAACATGAAGTTGATAGACAGATTTTTTAATCAAAAAATAGCCAATACTGATCATATCGATCAGGTAACCTTGAACTTTAATACAGTTTTGTCTTTGTAAATAAGATATTGGCATGCAAATATGATGCCTTTATACCAACCAAAATGAAAGTGTTTTAACACTAGCTTGATTGTTTTGTACTACACCTGAGCATGGTTGAGTATTAATGAAATTGTTTTGCCTTGATGCATGATCACATTTTAATTCATTAGGTTATGCTATGCAAACAGCCGAGTCCAACAAATACAAGAAAAGAAGTTGACACCCCTGCGACTTCTGTTGTTCTACTTTTACATCAACTGTGTTGCTCAGAAAAAAAGGTGGCATGTGAAAATACAGTAGGTTCCACGTAAATACTGATGTAATGAGCTGGACTTTGACATAAACTGTACAGGAGGCCAAAACTTCAGGATTGTCTTTCAAAGCAGCTCTCTATGCATGTCCCATATTGACTGTTGTCCCTTAGTGACCGACAAAATGTTGTTATGGCCTGTCCTCTAATACAGCCAAACTGAACATGCTGTCTTAGCTGAACTTTGGATCAACCTCTGTGCAGACAGAGAGGCCGAGTTGAGACAGAAGTTAAGGTCATCTGAGAAACAGCAAAAGTTTGAGGGCTTGCAGCCAATCATGTCAACCATGTCCAGAAGTGCTAGTCCTCCATTACATCCATCTTTAGGGATAAAAAAAATCACCTTTTTACAGTGAGAGCCTTGTAGAGATGTATTACAGTTATAGTATAAAATGTTAAGTTGAGGCAGGCTTTAAATATATACATTAAGGCTATAAAAACATCCATTCCCCCACACAATCATGCAACTTTCATATTTTCTGCTGCCAGCCTAAAGTGGACACTCAAGGAAATGCAGTTTTTGGCACTTCTGCATTTGCTTAATTTTCAGCCACAGAGGTTACCAGTTAGTTTTTCCCCAACCAACAGTGCATACTCTCCCCTCCTGGATCCATTTCTGAGGTGCTGTTGTAAAGGAGTGCAGCCTCGAGCAGCTTAAAACTTCAGATTACCGGGGGACTGCAACTTGAATTGTGAGCGTACACAATAACAAGCATGTAAACAGCAGGTTATACTGCCTTTAAGAGGTTGATTTGCTGTCTGCATCTGTTATGATGGGACTTTCTTGCCTCTTCCATGGATAAGTACTCTTGGAAATTAAAAAGCATGTGTCTTTTCAGATCTCTGACAAAGTGAAGAATTTTAAATTAGAAATGACAATTTGTTTATGTTTTTGTTACTTTCCTCTAAAAAAAATAAGCTTTTTATCCTCAATACTGATAACTTTTAGAAACGAAATCAAGAGAAATGATCTTGGCTCTTTACAAATGCTTTATCATATTAGTTGACCTTATTTTAAATATCTATTTATTAACTAATCATAGGGTTAATTCACCATCTATCTCCCTAATCTTCAATAACAGCTGAGACTGAGTCTTTTTAGTTAGTGCTCTTTTAAAAATAATGTGAATAAAACAATTGTGGTTTTCCTACCCCAACTTTTTCTTCTTCAGCCAAGCCTTCACTCTACTTCTGGGACATACTGGTCAACATAAGACATTTAGCTTGAACTTCCAGTCAGAACTATTGGTTGACAAAGTGATGGGGTTTCCTGTGCTGTACTTTGAGCACATATCCTCCTGTTTTGGAGCAATCTGCCTAGCAGAGATTGGCACGGACTGAAGCAGCTAAGGCTGAAAATGGCTTTGTATGCTGGAAACCAGTGTTAACTGCAGGTACTGGGGACTGATTGGGGTGTGGGATGTGACCAACTGATTGGAAAGACTTGGGGTGATTTGTTGCAAAGTGCATGGCTTGCACACAACAGTGCTCTGACAGACTGTGGGGAATTGACCATGAATCATCATTATATGTTTAATTGTACACAAAAAAGTCATTATAAACCATTATGAATACTTTTGAGCTTTCAGAAATATATTCACACTGTAAGACATCATAGGTTTATCAAGTATTATAGGCATTAGCGTCATCGGCAGCTGCACGAACTACTTAATCATTAGTAATAACCAAGACTGCTTTATTCTGATGATACAGAACTAAGATGCAAAATGATGCATTATCAGTGTGTTTGTTTTTTGAGAACACTTCATAAAGGCAGGCGTCATAGAGTGTTCAATCAATTAATGAACACATCTTTACCTTTATGTTTGGCCATGAGATTGTAAATAATGTGGTCGTCAGCGGTCACTATATTCATTTACTTTTATATTAAGTACAAGTAGTTTCCAGTTAGGCTATGGGGAAGTTCCAGTGTTAGCAGCAGTAGCCTCACAGTGGAATTAAGGGTGAGGTTCATTAGTCCCCCTTTGGCTTAGCCTTGTTTGTGATTCCAAGGCAAAAGAAAAAAACGCTCTGAGGCGACGTTTTAACTGGTGTTATTGTGCAAGAAAATTGTCATTAGAAGGTGGAACAAATAACCTCGAAATGTCATGGGTGTCTTCGCTGGGGATCTCAAACAACAACAAAGAATTAATCAAATTAAAAGAAAGCCTTGTTATGCGATTTCAAGTTAATTTCCACAACCAAGCCCTTTATTTAGTCTTTGACAAAACCTTAAAAAAAAGGGCAAGTCACAGTTTAGGGGCTCACTAACAGTTTTATATTAGTGAAGAATTATCAATCCTTTAAGCTAATTTGGATAAGTTGGGGAGCTATAAACGGGCTATGAAATGGAGTAGCCTATTTGTTAAGCTCCCACCCCCTTCCACACTCTTTTTATGCCACTAAGGCACTAATGCACTTTTGTTTTCCCTTGTTGATCATCTGCCATTTAAGGCATATTAAATCATGCAAATTAATATAAATCTATTGAAGCCATTAGTGATTTCAGCCTCGGATTAGGCACCCAATCAGGGCTGTGGATTTGGCAGTGTGGGCCTTGAAAAGTAGAAAGAAAGTTTTAAAGTGCACTGCTCAGACCTGACTGTGAGGCCTTTATAGGTCATAAATTCATGACTCTCAACTGCTTATCCCAAAGACCACAACCACATTTATGTGCATTAACAAGGCTGCCCATGTTGGGGAAAGGGGGAGGCTTTCCAGGGCCTAGCCTCATTGGGTGCCGACAAAAAAAAAAAAAAAAAGTCCTTCTAATTGAGCAATGATGACTAAATTCAACTTCTGACCAATGGACTGATTATGACCTATTTATAATAAAGTCCCATTTAACTTTGGTTATTTCATTAAAATGGTTCCTTTTATAACATTTAAATCCTCATTTCTTGAGATCAGATGTACCTTATTTTCTGTTTCAACAGCTTGTGGACCCCCAGTTCAACCTTAAGTTTAGGTCTTCAATGTCTCACATTTTAATAACTTTCCACAACTTTCAAAAAAGTTAGGATGGCTGGAACTTAAAAAGAAGTCAAGAGGGGTGAGAGCATGAATGGACACCAGACCATTCTGCTATCAAACTTCAAAAGTTGAACAATGTCCTGCCACAGATGTAAAAGGTAAATGTTAGAAAGATCCAGCTCATAGGTTACTAATTTTAATTCAAATCTAGGAAGAACTCTAAGGGAGCCTTTCAGAAATTCAAGAAAATTGATCATTTCCAATAGATTTATCTCTGAACATTAAGGTGTAGATTGTACCTGGATTGAACAAAACAACTCAAAAGAAGCCTTGAGAGAACAAGGGGATATGGGCAGAAACTTGTGAACAAATGGCAAAACTCTGAACTCCAAATAAATCCATGTGCAGATACAAGACAAAAAAGACTGACCTCCATTTATAAAGAGCTTGTAGGAGGTAAAGTTGTTCTAAATGAGGTAAAAGGTTTGCATGTATGGTGTAAATAAGATTGGGACTTCATTTAGGGGCCTCCAACCACAAAGCCATGACATTAGTCCATGGATCATGTGACTATACACATAATCCCCTTTATTTTCTTTTTTTTGACATAGTCCGTGGAGCATTTTATTTCTAGTCTTGCCATGATTGTAAATATACTTCCTTAAATTTGTCTGATAGGTGATTGAAGGATGCCCAGGACACATAAGAAAGCTCTGGCCATATATAACAACTTAATGTGAGTGATTTCAACTAAGTTAGAGATCATAACTCCCGACCCGGAAAGGGATAAAGGGGTATAGAAAATGAATGAATGAATGCATAACGATAATCATTATCATTAAAAAATATTAACGTCTTAAAAAGTGACCATGGTATTTGATGACTTAAAGCCAACTGATCTCTTCAGGACGGATCATACCAGACCTGTTTTTACATGCAATTTTATTTTGACCCCCTGTGACTGCTGGTCTGGAAAAGCGCTATCTTACATGAAAGTCTGGACAAGTGGACAGAGAACATAGATATGTTCCTCTTGCAAAGGGTTTAAGGTTTTGAAGTGCGCTGTTACAGGTGAAAGTCTTGCATTTACAATTGTGCTGGTATAGTCTGATAACAAACTAGTGTTATGGCTGAATGTTGTGTATCTCTTATTAAGATGAATAGTTCACAAAATATTAATTAAATCAGTGGTAATCTTGCAAATAGTTAAACTTGAATGAACAGTTTTATATACATATATATATATTTCTGCTGTTACTGCAGTGGTTTAAAAAAATGCATGTAGGAAAACTTCATTTTTGGTCAGTAAACAGGTAAATATAAGTCCTAATATGTGTTGAGGGACAGGGAACCCTTGAATGCCAAATTCTAAACAGTCCTACACAAGCATTCCAATATTTTTTCCATTGTAAGTTTTTGTATCCACATTTTTTTCTTCTCCTTTTCCAAACTATTGTCCATTCTGTTGTCTTTCCTCTTCTTTCCCTTGGTCGTCATTTTTTCCCAAATTCTCTCCTCGCTGTTCCTCATAGCAAAGCAGTTTAGGCAAGTGCCATATGCCCTGATTAAAGCTAGCGGCAGGCCAAAGAGCACAGGGAGGCTGTTTTGTCATTAGCCCCTCGCGCGGCTGAGGTGGAAACTCATTTAGCCCCATGCTGGACCTTCATTATGATAGACTTGTATCAGATGGCATCTCTGGCTGGGATCTCTGGCTCCTGGCTAACGGATGGGGGAGACACTGTGGCTTCGGCCCCTCTCCAGCCCCAGCAGGGAAAGAGAAAGGGCTTTAAATGGGGATGAAGCTAGAGGAGAATGGTTGCGGCCGGGTAATGGGAAGCGAATGGGGATGAAAGTGGAGGAGAATGGCTGGGAGTGGTGTTGGTGGGAGAGGAGCAGGTCAAGGCCTTTGTTTAAAGGTTACAGGTCCTTGAGGAAAGCCTGAAAAAGTAGACGCTCAGACAGGAAAACCACTCATAACAGATGTTTTTTCTACTCCTATTAGAGGCAGTATTAGCAAGGCCCACTGCACTTTATTCACGTATGATCAAGATAAAAAATAGAGGCTGGACTGAAGGAAAGGGTTGTATAATAATCCATCCTGAAGGGATATTTCAGTGTTCTTGATGTCAGGCTGTATCAGTTGCTTTCCAATAGTCAGTAAAGTGGCTGAAAGGACTCCCAGAAGAGCTTTACATTTGAGGACAATGAGCTATGACAGCTATTTCACATAATTGTGTGGGTTATAAACACAAGCCACAAAACTGTTGGGTTAAATGTAGGATTGGACAAAAAAAATAGATTGATATTTGTTTCCTCCAGGAAGTCCTTGTGTTTGGTACTTTTTTAAAAGGCAACAAATAGCTATATGTCTTCAGCCTGTGAACATTTTTTCTGTCTGCTGAGAATTTCTTCAGTTAATGAACATCACCATCACTTTCACATATAATTGGTTCAAAACTAGTTTCCTCTGCCACTGTTTTGTCATCCTGAGTCCATTGAGCTAAACAACAAATCACTGGAATCAATCTTCCCTCTTATACATATGAACGTATGTATGCAGATGGGGATTTGCTTTGCACGGCATTAATTAATAGCAATGTTTAGTTAAAACATTCCCCCACATTGTAGGGTTAACAGTAACCACAGTCTCTTTCAGGACAGCAGTGAGCTCCAAGCTGTAGCACTTTACTGCGATTCTGAAGGTTGCAACATATTCCTCATCTTTAGAATCTCCACAAATAAAGAACTCTTTGGACAAAACCTTTTTTTGAGTGAATGGGACCCAAAGGTTGAAGTACAGTGACCTAACACATACTACACCAGTGCAGTCTGATTATTTACTATAAATGAGCATTATTACAGCAGTTGTGGTTATTGTAGTGTAAGTAATAACTTTATCAAAATATACAAGTAGAGATCTCACAATTAGAGAAAAGAAGATGCAATTCTAAGAAAAATATATATATACGTAGTCGTAGTCTTGTCAGTGACCCTGTAGGATCATCAAATTTGCTCAGTGTTTGTCAGCCTGAGACTAAAATCTCTGAGAGCTGCAGATAAATGACCTTTGGGTGAAGCCTGTTTGACCATATTTGAGTAGTTAAACAGTTTTAGTGAAGTCCTATAGTGTTTATTTGGGCATTATAAACAATACCTAAGATTTCAGGATCTGCTCCCTATCATGTTTGTTTGCCACTTTTAAGGGTCAATAATAATGAAGGTACTGTGATGGTGCCATGGTGCTCATGGTCACATTTAAGCTTGATTTTGCCCACTCATTAATTCCAATTGGAGTTAGTTTCACATTTTTAACATTCCTTCCTCCCTTTTAACCATCTTAAAATCAGTTAACGCCAGAAACTAAAAGACAAATGAGCTGAGATTTTATCTAGTAAAGTACTGATTCATTAAACCATATTTAGACACAGGCCTATCTTTCAGCTGCCATTTGACTTTTAAGATTGTTTCCTAATCCTCTAGTGGTCAACAAATCAACTTCTTTTCTCTTTTATCAGTTAGTGCTCACATATGCTCTTATTTTTACTATTTCGACAGTAAAAGTCTCTAGTTCTTCTACTGCTTTGTTTTTCAACCGAAAAAAAGGTTGCTACAGATGCAAAAACATAACTTTTTTACAGTAGACCTGAGTTCTTTTTCTTTTCCAAATGACGTGCCATATTTGGTGGCCATCAGATACATAAGATTGACAGGATTTTGGGAGGTCTAAGAGCTGATCCAATGCCTACAAGTTTTGCAAGCTTGATTTTGGTTCTTGGGTTGGGAAAAATGAAGAGACAGGGCCACAGGGAGCTGAAGCAGAGGTTGTAAGGGAAGAATAGATGCAGGCCTGAGGGTCCTGATTCAGGGTTACTAACATGGTTTGGTGTGAAGACACACAGGGTGGGGAGAGCAGCAGAAGACAGCAGGGCCTGGAGGAGAAGACAGTTGATGGGGCTCGGGTCTTGAGATGGGGCCGGGGAAAGATCTGGGCCTCGCGCAGCCTGGTGCCGCTCTGGCAGATGCTGCAGCAGACTGGATGAGGGGACCACCACTGACACACTGCTGGCGGCTAAAGCTGTGTGTTCCTGGTAGACCGAATCCACCTCTCTGTCTGGCTCGTACTGTTTCTGAGTCTATCCATCCTCTCTGTCTCCTGCTCTGTTTTTGTCCGCCTTTTCTGTCCACATCACTGCTTAGACATACACCTACATCTACTTGCAAATCCACATATATGCATAGAGACAACATGCTTGATGCTGACATGCACAAAAAAACATGCACATACTAAAGTGTGTACAAAAATTATCAGCTTCAAATGTTCCAGAGCAAATGGCTGAAACAAATTTCGTCCTATTTGCTGACAGTTGTGCTACCTCCTGTAATAAAAAGTCAATGAACCAAGTGCAGTCAATATATTCCAATAACAAAGACTGAGAGATCTGTCATTTCCTGCTCTGTGCTTTTTTATTTTAATGAAAACATGCCTTTCTTTCTTAGCATGGGAAAAAATGGGGGAGGTGGAAGAATGCACACAAATGCAGTCTAACTGTCACTTAAAAAAAAGAGAAATTGAGGAAAAATGCTTCCACCCCCCACCAAACACAACCTGAAGAGAAGGCATCTGACTGTGACAAACCAAATACGCTCTGTAATAGAATTTTCTATCCCCACAAAACTGATAAGGAAGAGAAAACATAACAGCGAGCGGCACATATCTGAAGGAGGTGATTTCAAAGAACAACACCAAGGCGCTCCAGATGCCTCCTCTTGCTGAGTTCTTACATAAATATGCCGTTAAGCAATATGATGTATTATTATTACCTGAAAACATGCTATGAGCCCGGGTAGGCAGCATATAAGCTGAGCGCCTTAGCTCCCCAAAGGAGATTGTCTCGACATCACATATCAGCCCAAGCTATTGGATTCCCTGACTTTTAACTGGGTTAACCCACTTCCTGGTGAATACAAATTCAATTTTAACTGCCGCAGTTTTTTATTTGCCATGTGTGCAGCCCCCCTTTTCTTTTCACTTGCATTGCTCTCAATAGACTGGAATAACCACGTAGAAACAATTTTCCTCTATTGAGTATACACAAGCTATAAAATTAAAATGAAGTGCTATTACATGTGTGTAAAAGGAGCGAGGGGGAGTTAGAAATCTCCACAGTGAGAGAGACTGATTTTCCACTGTCTTTTATTTCTTACATCTATCCCTGTCCTGAGCTTCCTTTCTGCAGTCTTCTCCTGTTATCCATTAAGGAAGAGTTGATAATCTCACACCGGAGCAGCCTTTTTTTGTTACGTGGAAAAATAAAAAATAGTATCATGCATGATTAATTAGAAAAAAGATAGTGATAAAACAGAAAGAATAAAGCCTGCAGAATACCAACACCAAAGTTTGATTTACTGAATCATTGTTTTAATTTTGATAATGTAAGGCTAGATGCTGGAAAGTCAAGCTGTAAGTTAGATTAAAGAAAATGGTAAAATGGTATTAATGAATTATTACACAAGTACGATAGAGAAATTTCATATGGATGATTGAAGGCAGGATGAATGAGTTACAAATCCAGATGTATGTTAAGCATCCAGGCAGATGCATATAAGAACAAAATGGCTGTTAGAGTAGCAGTAAGTACAGATTTATGTGTATAAAAATACCCAGAAGTCACAGGCCTACTACTTTGTGAATAATTAGCAGCATTCTTCAGACCAGTTTACATCTTGTACCCACAATGCAAAGCACCAACAACAGCCACAACATTTATCCATGGCAACAGCCTTAGCGTTGGCATCAAATGTGCTAGATTTGTATGAAGTAAGGAAAATCACACTCTATTAATTTACATTTTACAAGTTGTCACAGGATATTAAACCTTTTTTGTGTGTTTGGTTGGGAAAATCATAAATTCCAGAGGTTTTTTTTGCTGAACAACTGTCACCTTTGTTTCATGACTGCACACAGAAACCAGCTAAATTATATGATTGGGAAAAGAGAGCAAACAACTTTGTTTTGTGTGGAAAAATGATTATCAATTTGTATTTAATGAACTTTTTGTAATAGTAATGACAATAATGATGATACGTTCTACTTTTAAAGCACTTTTCACTAAAATAAATCTCAGAATGCTACAGAGTTTATTCAAATCAAAGATACATTGAAACACCAAAATTCCTAAATCAGAGAGAATAAACACAGTGTTTAGAGCAGTTTGTTATGGCCTGTATGAAAAGGAAAGTCTTAAGTCCATTTTTTAAATTAGTCCTGTGGAGTTTCAGACATGGGGGGCAGTGGAGTATAAGGTCCGGTCTCCCAAGGCCATAGGTTTGTACAGGGACGTTTGGTGACAAGGGACCGGAGGTGTAGTGTGGGGTGAGGAGGTCTTTGAGGTAGACTGGGCATTGCCATGGATGCAGATGTAGGTTTGGAGAGTAATCTTAAAATTAATTTTGGAGGTTATGGGGAGCCAGTGAAGGGTCTGAAGAATGGGAGTGATGTGTTCATGTTTGAGGATTTTTATCAGAAACCAGGCAGCACTCTTCTGGATCAATTGAAGTTTTTGCAGGTTGTTTTGTGAGATACTAATGAGCAGGCTGTTGCAGTAGTCACTCCTGGAAGAAACAAAGCAATGGACGAGTTTCTTAGCTTCAGCAAAAGTGATGGAGGGGTGGAGCTTGGAAATGTTCTTGAGATGGAAGAAACAGGTTTTGTAAAGATGTTTCATGTGGTTTTCCAAGCTTCACACCAAGGTTAGTTACTGTGGTTGAGAGGGGGATGTCTTGGCCGGAAAAGGAGATGATAGTTTTCGAGGATGACTGGACAGTTTTCGAGCTGTTCAGCTGGAGGAAGTTGTGACTCATCTACACCTTTATCTCCTTCAGGCAGTTGGAGAGGGAGGGAAACGGGGGTGAAGAGGATGAAGGCGATGATGAAGAGACTGGGGTTGAGGAAGCGTTAGGGTCAGTCCTCAGGTACAACTGAGTGTCATCAGTGTAGCCGTGGAAGGAGATTTAATGTCGGCTGATCACACAAGCAAGAGGCAATAAAGAAATGGTTGCCTTGATTCAAACTTTGTTACATTAGGTGGAAATAATGCACCATCTACAATTTTTTTAATGTATTTTTTGGGCATTTTGTGCCTTTATTAATAGGGGAGAGACAGTGGACAGGCTTGTGAAAGGGGGCGAGAGAGTAGGGGAAGACACTCTGCAAACTGGTCACAGGCAGGATTTGAACCTGGACCGGCAGAAGCAAGTACATGGGGTGCCTGGTTGCTAACCACTCCGCCAAACCAGCACCCTAGTATTTGACACTAATTTAGAAGAATCAACTTGACTGGATAAGCATACTACAGAATAACAGCCATTTGGCAGTCATACATAGTATTACCAAATACAGTATGAGATAGTGCTGCTACTGCGATTGTTAGTAGTACGTAACTGACAGTTTCAAAAAAGCTATTCAAAGCAACTCTCTACAGTACATACTGAAGCATCAATATGACAACAACTGTGAAATCCAGTGTGCCAAAAGCAGCCAAACATCATGCTACTTCAGGAAAATTATCAGTATGCATTGGACCAGTCAACCTTGAATAAACCGCTGTGTCTGGAAATACAAAGCCCCAATAGGTCAGGGTCAAAATGGCATACAGCAACAGCGTATATTCATGGCAGCGGCCTCAACATTATAGCCATTCGTTTTAGAAGAGTTAGGCAAATCAAATCTCGATTTTTTTTAGTTTAATATGAACATGACAAATCATGGAGGTTATGTGTATGTTTTTTTTTTTTTTCCGTTCATAAGTGGATGATTAATCAGTTGCACGAGCCCTTAGCTAAGCACCTTTTTATTTTTTTTATTTCAAGACCAGAAGCAGGAGCAAAAGTACACAGCCTTGTTCACGTTTTTGAAAATAACTTGATTATTTATAGGCACTAAAGAGAGTGTTCTTCAGAAATAGTTGCTCTGGCCCACACTTTAACACAGTAGTTGGCAGTCATGCATCAATTCAATAGTTTCCACCCACCAGAGAATAAAAAGAGGAAGAAGAAATTGCTCTGTGGGGTCAAGCATACCGCCAAATAACAGCAGTTTGGCAATTATGCAATATACTTCTACCAAGTACAATATGCAGACATTCATCTGTTGTATGTAGTAGGTGGTTCTGAAAACAGTTTATGTCACCTCTAACAACTCCAAAAACTTTGGGGGGGGCTACGGCAGACCATGGACTGGACAGCCAGTCACTGAGCTGACATCAGAAACAGACAGCCATTCTCCCACACTCACACTTAAGGGCAATTTGGATAATCTTATGAGCATGTTTTTGGCATGTGTGATAATAATCAGGTAAACCCAGTCATGTTCAAAGAGAGCATACAGTTTTTACACAGACATGCCTCTGATGTTGATCCAGCAACCTTCTTGCTGTGAGGCAACAGCACTGCTTGCTACACCACTGTGCAGCCCCAAAGCCAATGATAATGACAACAGTAGAAGGCTACATTTACTGCAGAATGAAATGCAGAGTTCTACACATGGGTAGTCCAGGACAATGATGGTCTTCTGAGCACCACACAGTTACTTTTTCAGAGTTTAGCTCTGTCCTCTGTGGCCGGTGTGACTGTCTTCTCAATAGGCTAATGGCTTTCCTCAAGCAAAGGTAGGGAGAGCTGGGTCTAAACAAAGCCAGATGAGGGACTCAGGAAGCCTTTCAGGACTTCATTAGGTCTTCTCTCTGAGCGGGGAGGTTAAGAGCCCAGCAAGCTGGTACTGTTTAGCTGCTTAACATCAACAGGAATGCTCACGCAGCTGCCCTGTAGACCCACAGACATGGGTGCACAGGATGGAGCAACATGAAGCTCACGAAAAACATGTGCAAAGATGTATACGGTCAGTATCACAACAAAGAACATACATGTAGACAGCCCCTGGTTCAGACAACATGGACCACTAAACACAGGCTGGTTAGCATGAAAAGGGGGGCCACACAGGTCTCAAACCGCCCCTCCACTCGTTACAATCACATCATTGATGTGTGCAACAACCACAAACAGTATGGACACTAAATGTTTCCTACTCTTTATAAGTTCAGTTTAGCTTATTGGTATTTTGTAGATATTTGCTGATTCTTTGCAACACAGACTTTGAACATGAGATTTATCAGTGGAGACTTTAAAATGTATTTTTTGGTACAGTTTATCACAGCAGCAGGACAAAAAAGTAACATAAAAATGCAGTGCCCAAGATCTTGTAGCTTAAAGACTAAAGGTGCATTTCTATACTTATTTTAAAGAGTTATACAGTTAAGTCAAAAAGGATTCATCTGAAGGTGAGACTTTTCAGTCATTCAAAAGATAGTTACCTAACCTTCATGGATGACTATTTATGTCTTAAAACGCATCTTAATCAACTTTGATGCAGGGCTGCATGGTGGAACAGCAGGTAGTACATGTGCCTCATAGCAGGAAGGTCACCAGTTCGATCCCTGAGTACTTCTGTGTGTACTTGGCCTGTTTTTTCAAGCCTGTGTGAGTTCTCTCCTGGCACTCCAACTTCCTCCCAAAGTCCAAAAACATGCTCTTTAGGTTGATCGGTGACTCTCCTTAGTATGAATAAGTGAATGTTCTCCGCCTCTCTGTGGCCCTGAGATCATCAAGAAACCAGTTCAGAGTGTACCCTGCCTAGTCAGCTAGGATGTACATACTATTGATAATCTTGAGACTGATCTTTGCACAGTATCAGCAGTTAAGTTTTGATGGCATTTTATATGATAAATAGATCTGATGAATTACTTAAATTGGGGAAATTGTTTGCAGGCCACGTAGCCCCAAAACAAGCCATATTGTGCCAGTTATGCCATCTATCGTGCCTTACCAGAAGGAGCCAAGCCTGCCCCTGTCTCTCTGCCAGAAGCGAACATGGCTTCACCAGTGTGGTGTTTTTCTCATTGGCAGAATATAATAACAGCATTGCTGTTTACACATCCTGTTCAGCTAATTCTGAGAGGAGGAAAGAGGACCTCAAATTTTACCATGACAGATCTTATAGCTCACCTGAAAAGTTGCTGTCGTGGCGAAGCGGTATCGAAAGAATATGAAGCAGCCGCTGTAGCAGCTAGCAGTTCTACGGTTTGAAAACTGGAAAAACTTTTTAAGAAACAGTGAAAAGGTTAAAGCCATTAACGACAAAGTGATGGAGTTCGTAGTGCTCAGCGACCATCCCGTTTTTCTGTTGTTGAGAGTCCAGGCTTTCACAAGTTAATAATACAACTGAGACTATTGTTGAGAGACCACCCTCCCAAGCCGTTGCTTCTTCTTGGGTGTATCCCTCCATGCCCTCAAAGGTATCGTCGCCGCACACATCCATAACTTGACAACATAACATTCAACAAGAACAGAACCATTAGCTGCCTGAAACAGTTTGTTCTCCTAGCTCCCTGTATACCTACCAGTGTGATGTCTTACCACTGTTTGATGAGCAGATTAGGCCCCTTGTCTTGGCCCTGTGCAAAGCAACAACCATAGAATGATTGCAGAGGTGCTGAAAACATGACGCTGTGCTGTGCTGAACTGAAAGATCACCACATTAACAGATCTATCAACCAATCACAGCAGACTGGAAGGCCTTAAAGTGATAGCAGCTCCAACAGAGTGTCTCAGACAGAGAGAGAATACATCTGGATCAGGGAACTTAACATGTAAAAACTAAAACATTGATGAATTTATTAAGAATGTAAATGTATGTAAAGACCCCTTTTTCATCTTGCTCTATGAATAGGGTTAGTTAGACATAATGCTTTAGTCTGCTCATAACATTGTCCTCTTTTGTTCACAAAATTAAGAGCAAAAAATCACATTTTCAAATTTCCCACATATCTTTTGTAAAAGTTGACATTGAGTTATTAATCAAGACACATTCAGTCTGGAGTTTTGTGAGAAACCCTGTTAGCATGAGTCTTTCTAACAGTGTCACCTCTTTACTGGTATTGTGTTGCAGCTGGACGTCTGCCTGTGAAAAACTGAGCTTACAGCAGCCCCTTCTTAAAAGTCCTGAAAGGAAAGCGAGGAGAAAAGGCCAGATGATTAGATGGGTATCATCCCTGCAGACACGTGTAGCTGAGACTCAATGTGTATGGTTATGTGTGTGTGTATGCATTTGTGTGTTTGTGTGTGTGGCGGCCGGGAGGAAGGGGTGAAAGGGAAGCTGATGAATATCAAATGGAAAGAGAAGAGGTCTGTAAGCTGAGCCATGCATCGCTACACCTGTGTTTTGTGTGTGTGTGTGTGTGTGTGTGTGTGAGCACAGGGGTTGGGGTGTTTTGTTGTTCTCTAAGACTGAACAGAATGGGAGTTGATGATAGTGTTTAGAGAGGTGTGTGTGGGGGGTTGTGCGCGTGTTTTTGTGTATGTGTTCGTGTGTGAGGGCTGTGTTCAAGCACCACCTAGTGCTCATGTGTGGCACCTCACCTGTGAAATAAATCATCACACCTCAAGTGTTTCAATCAGGAGTTAAAGCTTAAAACTGTTTTCACTGATAATAGATATATGTACCTTAAAGATATTAACACAAAGTAGCAGGCTTTGAAAGATGATGCTGGATATCAATTTCTGCACTTTTGTCCACAATAAGAAGTAAATAAATGATAAAAGCATTCTCACATAAATATACATGTATTATAATAATGTTCTGGTTACACTTGAACACTTTACCAAGCCAATAGTAAGCAAACACTTGAAAATATTAGAAAACATATTAATCTTTCCACCAAAACTGAATTTTTGATTGATCCCTAACACTGTCATTTTCTGCAGCAATACAGCAAAGCTTTGGTTATTTAACAATAACTCATTCATCATTTGTAACAGTCATAAAATGCTTATTAATACAAAAGAGAAAAAAAAGTAATTGATTAAAATACCTGAACCATACATATTGTAATTGCTGTATGAATGAATGGTGTTCTGTAAATAAAATAACATGGTCTTGCCTTACAAAGTCATATGAGTTAGTTATATGTCATATATAACACATTGAAAAGGCTTATTGGTGCACTTGTAAAGCATTAGGTAGAACTTTAAAATATTATGTCAACTTTTAATAAGCATTAATAATCGTAAAAACACGACAATATAGTTATTGATTGTGACTACTTTATCCAAAGCTTAACCTTAAACTTAGGCCTTATTAGATAATGATTGATGATATATAATAAATAAAGTAATTATTAAAGCTAAACAAGTGTTTAATTCATGTTTCACTTAACCTTCATATATGTAACCTGTATATTAACTAATACTTATCAGTGAACATAAAGATAATGCTCAACAATACACATAAGTATTTATGTGCTGTATATAAATACAGTGTATGTGCCATTCATAAGTTCTGTTATATTACTCAAAATGCTACATACCCCATTTAATTCAGCCATTACATCAACTTTAATATAGTCATCAAGGAGCTTCAGAAGGTTATAATGTCATTTGCATTAAGTTTATGTATCTTTAGAAAACAAAAATTCAGGCAATGGTAAGTTTTTTCATCAAATAAATGACTGATTAAAATGGTCGTACTTGACAAAAGCTTATTAATCTTTAATATAATGGTGATGATAAGTATTTAATAGGCTATGTTAATGTTAATAAATGCATTAAAAGTTCATTACTGAAAGAGAACACTTGTAATAATTAACGATTTAATGATAAAGATTGAAATATTTATTATTTTTTTAGTAACGCCTGATAAAGTGTTGAACAGACAATGTGTTCCACTTTATTTTACTTGTCTTTAAATCATCTAAATGCTAAGTAAACATTACTAGAGCAATATGGCGCTCAGAGTGCAAATGAAAGGAGAAATGTCTTTCCCCTAACACCTTCTGACGATTGTAAGATTTCGGGGCCATAGTGAGATGGAGATAATGTCACAGTCGATCCTTCACTCAGCTGACAGTCACCACCAGCCACCAGATAAGAGGCACGAGGAGAGCCCGGGATAATTATGGCACACATGGCTTAGCAAACTTTCCCCTGTTTCGCCCGCTCATTTCAATGTGCCCTTGAATACAGTGCACTGTCAACACACATCCATCGCAGTCGGCTTACTCCAACTTAGCACCACAGCCCCATCAAGCCCTTCCAAACAGGCTGGTGACAGTGATGTGAGGCTGTCGTGCTGGATCAAGGTAATTCAGTCTGAGCCCCCCCACACCCCGCCCCTTCCTCCCCACCCTCCACCCCCCCACCCCTGTTGTCAGTCGAGCGCGCTGTGACCCTCAGGCCCTCAGATTCAGCTCCCCAGACCTGTTTATTTTTATCACAACAATGAAAATTAGCATGATGCTGAACGCCTATGCACACTGAAAGCCTCCGAGGCTGTATGTGTGTGTGTGTGTGTGTATATACGTAAGGGTGTGTGTGTGTGTGATTGGGGGGCTGGAGTGACAGTGTCACCTTCTTATCACAGGGCCAATGCTGTGTAGACAGGAAGATTTAGCTGAGAGATTGAGGGGGCTCTGTGGTTACTTCTGTGCTGCTCTGACAGGTATCACCAATACGAGGATTATCAAAACAAAGATTCCATAAATGTGTCAGAATGAGCGAAGTGTCCCATGGCGGTTTTGCAGAAGAAATGTCAAAATTACTGATCAGACAGTTTCTTTGTACCTTATCTCATTTGGTAATGTCAAAGTGATTTTTATAAATATTCAGGTATACATCATGGATTGAAGTTTTGGTGTAGGTGTTTGAAAAGGTTCACTTATTCAATGCAGAGTTTGAAAAGTTTCATTTGATGGATTTGTCAGGAAAACAGAGTTTTAAAGTGGGTTACCAACAGAAATACTTGCTTTACTACTGTAAATTGCTTTGCAATATTTTTTCAACAACTTTTAAAAATTCAAGGACATGATTTGATTGAATGATGATATATAACTTTGTCTACTTAATATTTTCTCTTGAAAAGGTCATTTGGTTTATTTAATTTGATGATTAGATAAGTTTTCTGGTTTTCACTAATAATAACAATTTAATAGTGCCATTTTAGGACATTCAGTGTTAAACATTAAAAGTGATGTGTTCAAGGTCAGAAATATACCATATATTTTTGAAACTGCAGACACTGTGTGTACTCAATTTCCTCGGTACTGCAGCATTTACTCATTGAAGCATCTTCCTGCTCTTTCAGTAATGGAAAATTTGAAAAATGCTGCTGATTCCAGTTCATTTGTGTTACTTCAAAAGTCCCACACAGCCCTGCAGATGAGTCATTTTTTATTTTGCTCTTGTAATATCAGATCTTTCTTTTTGATGTAACTATTTTTATTTACTTCTCTGCCCACTGCAACTTCTGTTTTCTCTTGGTAACACCTCTAAAAGTATCTTATTTTCCAAAATGATTGCTTTTTCTTTATCTGAAGAGGAATTAAAGTACTTTGGTACTTTTGCATAAGACAATATAACAACTGAACACGAGCATGACTAAAATATGTACTTTGGCTCATTAGTAAACCTTAAAGTGGTCTCTGCCTGTATGCAGATATTCAGTTTGATTATTGCTCACTGTCTAAAGAAAGTAAGTTCCCCCATACTCATTCCCCTGATCCATCTCTACCCTTGGTCTATCTGATACACTCTTGTCCCTGTATTTTAGGGCCCACTCCCCAACATGGGACCACTCCATTCTGATTGGTTGACTGGTCTCTTGTGTGGTAAATAGTCAGCTGTGTTGTATTCAGTGCCATTTTCAACAGTTACAGTTGATGCTGTTCACAGGGTTTGCCTTCCTGTGCCAATGAGCTTGAATTACCAACACAAATGTGGTAGGACTTTATGGGGTCTGTTTGGCTCCTTGGGGTACACAATAGGTTATTATAGTAACTGCCCTTTATCTCAAGCGATACATGACCATAAATCATGTTAGCACAAGGGCGTAGGCTAAAAAGGTGCTTTTTTGAACCAAAACCAAGTATTCAAAGAAGGGCTGTTTAAAATGATCTTCTTCAGAGTCAGAACCCCCACAAGTGTTTATTAATTTATATTTTATTAATATATTTTTATATCAAAGTTCATTCCATATGGGGCGGACATTAGCTCAGTTGGTAGAGCGTCCGCCCCATGTATGGGGGCTGCCAACCCCCTGCAGCGGCTGTTGGTTCGATTCCTGGCCTCAGCCCTTTGCTGCATTTCATTCCCCCTCTCTTCACCCGCTTTCCTGTCAATCTTCAGCAATCCCATAAAATAAAGGCCATAAAACCCCGAAAAAATAACTTAAAAAAAAAAAAAAAAGTTCAATACAGATATTTAATTTAGACCACTGACCCCCTACCCTTTCAGTTCTTTGCCCCAGTTAATGTGATACTATGCTGTCATGGACGAATACTTTTGAGCATAATATAACTCACCATAATATATGATATGAGAGCACCATGGCCTTGTCTCCAATAAAGAGGAATGTGTGTTTCATCTTTTAATCATCAGTCCTGGCTGATCTGATGATTGGTATTTTATCAGTTCTAACCGCTGAATTGTATCCCTCCACATCAGGAAGTTGAGTGCTCTTATGTGCTCCAACTTTCCCCCATTTACATATATTGTGCACAGCCAAATGTGTTTAACAGCTGCTGTTTCCAGAGCACAGATGGAAGAGCGCATGTGCACAATATTTAACCATGAGTTTATCTCAAGTTGTACTTCTTTGTTCATCAATGCAGTGATGGAGACAGAGAGCTTTTGTTGTAAGTCTGTGCAGTCAAGCCACACACAGATACATGGGGATCCAGTCACACCTCAGTCCCTGTTATTTAAAAAAAATAATAAGTAAATGATAAAAAAAAAAAACATAAAATTATTTTTTCATCTCATGTATAATATGTTCTGTGGTCCGGTGTCTGGAGACTACTAATCAAGGCCACAAGGGCCTGTTTTTATTGATGCCAAATTCATTTTTGCTGTTGTTACATTCATTCATTTACGTTATGGCCCTCTATTACCAATGTATAGGGACACATCAAGCCGTGTCAAGCTAAGTCGGGCCATGCAGAACTAAGTTACCATCAACCGGGTCACAAAAGACATGCTTAAAATGTCTGGTATATCAGTCAACATGCTTGCAAACACCAACTTACTTTCACTGCCCTTATGTACAGCTATGTTCATGTCTGTCATCTCCAGCTAAGTCCTTCTCAGACTTGGACTACCATTGTATGATTTGAGTCACCCTTTTGGGGACAGCCATCTTTCGTTCTCTGGGCATAATGTCTAAACACTGAGACCAGCTGCAGCTGCATAAAGTGAAATAGCATATACACCTGCTTTGTATAGCATTTGTTGAGTGACATAGTAATATTTTTGTTATGTTCAGAAGCGCCAAGTTACATAAAGCCTAAGTTCCCCTAAGCTGAGTGCTCTACCTTTGCATTACATCTACGCTGGTGAACATTTAGTAATGCCTACAACTCCCAGGAGCAGTCGGGGAGCATCATAGTCCTCTAGCACAATGCCAGTGCAGTACTAGAGATTAATAAATGTATCTGAAATTCAATATCATTTGTATATTTGATTACCGATTAAGGTAACTGGTAACACTTGAAAAAATGGTTTTAACAATCTACGTTTGAATGCTACAGTAAGTGCCTTAAGTTTTGCTGATGTTTCAGCATTACAAGCAGGTCCTTAATCATTGACACAAGAATGTTGGGTGAGTCACTTTTAAGCATTTAGCCTCAGCCATTGCTTAGAAGAACTTCACAAGTCAGTCCAGTGGAGAGATAGAGCTGAGACAGATGTTCAACACTTCTCCTGACTACACACAAAGACACATCAGACACACAGGCAGAACCAAACTGTCCATGCACACAGATGTGCATGAGCTCATGGACACACGCGTCATCCCTCATTCCGCGACACACGCAGAAACTCAGAGTCATTGTGGTGGAAGCATTTCCAGCATGACGGACAGCAGTGATGGAGATAAGCCTGATTAATTGGGAGGATGGGCGGGAGTGTGAGGATTCGCAGAGGCTATGCCGCGGTGCCTCTGTGGCATCGCGTGCCACTGCTCAAGCAATTTGTCAACATGGCTGAACGACATTTATTGACTGCACCTATGGTCTCCATTTTGCAAAGTGGTGGTTTGTCATTGCTGAAAAATGGCCCTCCTGAATCAACTTTGACACTCAGCTCCAAAGTTGTTTTTTTCTCTTCCCTTTTACTTTCCCCTGTGTAATGTTAGAGAAGGGTAAGGTTGTTCAGAACATCTGACAGCCAAAGGTCATTTCAACAGACTGTCTTTATAATAAGAGACATGTGTGCCACAGCTGATATTACATAAGGACAATGGCTAAAGTGAGACATCTGCTCTCCTGTTCTTTCTTTCCGCAAAAAGAAACTGTATTAAGCTTGACATTAATGTCATTTTTTGTACTACAATAAAATGCAGCACTTTTAAATTAAATTAAACATTGGGATTTCATTGTGTTTCTCTTAAAGCTTTTGCAACATAAACTGATGGAAAACCTACCTTTTGCACATGTAAAGGAGCTGTACAGATACAAATGATGCTGCTGCTGAATAGATCATTTTAAAACACTGCTGTAGCATTAATGGTCCCTTGACTGATTTTTGTAAAAAGAAATAGGACGTAAATAAAGGTTTCCTCTTTAGTTGTCGGTAATGTACATTGCAACATGATGGGCAACACTGGATAAGGCTCACCAAGAGAGAAGGTAGAGAAGGTACGGCATCTTCTGCTCTGACATGCAGCAAATGAAGCTTAAATTAGGTACAAGAGTTTCTGATATGTAGACATGAAGTGTGTTGGTGCAAGTACACATCAGAGCCAAGTTTTAATATCAGTCCTTCAAGACTTCAAATACCCAATTTAAATATATAGAAATGATAAGAGAAACATTAAAAACAATTGTTTCATTTGGATTATTGTTTTTTTATTATTTTGTTAAATAATTGTGTCTACTTAAGTCAAAAATACTGCAGTAAAAATTGGTTAAATATTTTATAATATGTTAAATCATTGTCCTAAAGGGTCCTGTGTGTATGTTTAAGGTCATTGTTGAATGAAATTTTATGTATGTTGTGTGTGTGTGTGTGTATATATATATATGTATATATATATATATATATATGTGTGTATATATATATATGTGTGTGTGTGTGTGTGTGTATATATATATATATATATATATATATATATATATATATATAAAATATATATATATACATATATATATCTTTATACATATATACATATATATATATATATTTAGATAGATAGATATATAGATAGATATATATGTGTGTATATATATATATATATATATATATATATATATATATATATATATATATATATATATATATATAGATATATATATATATATATATATATATATATATATATATATATATATATATATATATATATATATATATATATATATATATATATATATATATATATATGTATATATATGTATATATATATGATGACCTGATACCACATATCATGTCAGTCAGACCCCATACATGTCAACCACATCTTGGACATGCTGGATCTCATGCATGTAGGAAGTTGCTCAAAAGGATCCCAGACATGCTCGTTCACAAGTCATAGATTAAGTCTTGTCAGATTACACAGACTTTGAAAATGTCCAGTTTCATGACTGTACCTCTAGCGATTCATGTTGGATCACATGTCAAATCATGCAGGCTGTGGACATAGCAGGTCGCTCATGAACAAAGTCAGGTATTTATGCTAGGCCAATTTTTTGGTCATTTAGACCCTGGAAATGTTGTTCGTAAAGGGTAATATCTCTAAATTTAGGAGAAATTTGTTATTTTCTATGTCTAATTCAGTTATTTTTGTAGATTTCCACACATGTGCCAATGTAAAGCTGCGTTCACACCAAACATGTTCCACGGTCAAAATCGCGTTGCCCACTGAAGTCGTGTCTCATGTCCATATATCACATTTTGGTCACAACGCCGGTGGCAGTGACTCGGTGATGTCATGTCCGGTTGAGTTTCACCGTGATGATATCAAATATCATATAATAGGATGCATAGGCTAACATTATTCCAACTGTATCCTTTTCACTCACTTATCAAACACAAAACACTGCAGCTGATGCCCTGTGGCAGAACTAATGTACTCACTGACTAATGTTTCCCACAAAGGCATAGATTGTTACTCTGTAGTCCAGAAGAAAAACTGTCTGTCATGGGTACCGTCACATACACACATCGCTGACTGGCTGTTGCCGCACAGCCACTCATCGCCTGAAAGGATAAACTATTTTTGTAACTTTGGCAACGCACGACAAGCGAAGTGATTGCCTTGAACACAGCAGTCGCATCATGGGAGGGTTAGCCCCGCCCCATCGCAGCTGTACATTGGCTTTGCATGCAGGGTGATCACCATGGATGCTCAAGTAGCTTTTGGTGTGTACGCCATTGAGGCATACTTTTCTCAGAAATCTGTTTCATCCACCAAGGTAAAGCTATCATCTATAATGTCTGTTTTTCTTATTGTTCTTTCTTAATATTTTTGAAGCACACCAAGAAGTCACGATGGAGTCTGATCATATCCAATCATACCAACTTGTATAGTAAATAACTGTTGAGTCAAGTTTAGTCTCTCCCAATTGAAATAATAGAGATTGTCTGTCTTCATCGTCAGCCTGATCAGACCAAGAATGTCTTAATGCAGTATAAACTGCATCAAACTCTTCCTTCTAAACATATTCTCAGCAAACACTATCCATTTGTGTGGTTCCATGTGCTTTAAAAATCTCTGAGTGCTTTCACTCAAAATTGGAGTGAGAGAGGGAGACAGATATGGCAGGGGAAGGAAGATCCATTCAAATATGATTAGAACTGAATTAATAGACATTGACGTTTGTGTTTGTTCCAATGTGGTGAACAGCCCTGCATTTCCTGCCAATGGGCCCATGGATGACACTAATACCTTGTAATCAAAGGAAATGTGTATAGCTCCACAAGCATTACATTCAGATTTTGTCTCCCTCGTTTTCTTACTTCACTCTTGTTTGTTTCGGTGTAATGCAGATCAGTTCTGGGTTTATTTTCTACCCTCAAAGCTCAATCTTTTATTTGATTTGTGGAAGAAAAAAATCATCATCCTGGTGAAATTACATCCACATGGCAGAGGCTCTGAGCTCTTACTGTAGCTCAGCTGGCAGTGGCAACAGACATGATGACAAAATAGGGTTTATAGAAATAACGGAGGAGTCTTTCCAAAATACTGGGCTGCTATTTTAAGTAATAATTAATAAATGATGGCCATTACTCATTATGTTTTAAATATAGAAACATTTGGAACAAGAGTGCTTGATTCACACAGGATTAAGCATTATGGGTGCTTTCATGGGTGTTAATGAAGGCAGCCGGAATCAAAATAGCCCAACTGGCTGTTTCTAAAAACAAACCATTTTTCATTTTAGATGCTTCTAAAGGGATCTAACAATGCCCCCCTGAGTGCTTTGACTGATAAAAACTATAACTTTCTCTAGCTCACTGCATATCCAAAAGTGATCAACATCTTTCCAATTGAAAGAAGACTTTACCTATTTTATTGTGAGCTTGTCACAGAAGTAATCTGTCCATGCATTTTTAAATCGGTGCATCATAGCCTGAGAAATTCTAAAAAGGTGTTTTGATACCCAAAGGTCTAAAATACCCTGACATCCATAATGCAATGAGCTTGTTTCTGTTGGATAGGTCTGGCCAAATCTGCAGGGGGATGGTAAAATGTAAACATAATTGGTCAATTAGGGAATTCCTCACATTCTTCAATGTGTGATATATTTATTCAAAGCCTGAAAAGTTCATCAATCAAACTTAATCAGGGCTGATACTGACTGCAGCTGAAACATGATTAATTTCATGTGTTATCACACAGACAATTTTCTATAGGGATAAAACTTTGAACAAAAAAATTAGGTCTATAGAGTTTTAATGCTGAGAAATCATGAATGTGGTCTATGAACATCCATCATAGATATATCTAATAAAATAACAAATACATGGATTTCCCCATGATAAAAAGTGTCATCATGGCATCTCAGTGAGCTTCACATGTAGTACCATTCTATAGAGAGTTTGAGGTGAGATGGTGCAGCATAGAGCTAAATTAATTTCTTTCTAACATCTATTGTGATAAAGACAACCAGAAGAAAAATCTGAAAACAGCAAGGCTTCACTGTAGGATGTTGCTTACACAAATACAGGATTAATATTCAATGGTTCATAGTTTTTTTGAAAGCCTTTTCCAAAGTGCACCAACACAATAACCTCAGTTTCCTTTAAATTGAGAACGAAATGTGCCGCCTCTTTAAGAGACTCAGTAGGGAGTTGACTTTGTGTGCAAATCTTTATATAAAACAGTGAGTGCAGAGAGACACTCCATACTCTTTGTATACTCTTTATGCACATGCACCATAATAACCCTTGCCATGCATGAGCTGGTTGAAAATTGTAAAGTCCTACTTTAACTGTTTGATAATACTTACGTAATGTAAGGCTGAGAATGCACAGAACAGTCCTTAAACCTTACTGTTCAGATGCCTGACACCCAAGACAATAGGACAGTTTCAATAGATTTTTTTTGTTGACCCATAAGCCTCCAAACACACACTAGATGATTCAGCCAGACCAGACCATGAGACCACAAACCTAACAATTGGAAATCTGAAATGGGTTCTATTTCCTCCTCTTCTTTTTTGTGCTCATTTTTTATTGGTCAAAATGTGGTCATGATTATAGCTGGCTGTCCTAGTACAGATTCTGTTTGCAACAAAAATGAAAAGCAGGAGAGAATGGGGGAGATGCTAACTGAAAATCCAATAAAACTTGGTTTATTTTTGCTGCCAGTTTTTTCAGAAACAGTTGGAAACTGGCTGATTATTCTTCCTGGTCTGCTCACTGTCAGCAGCCAGATTTGCAGAAGCAAATATCAAACATGTTTAACATGTAGGATTTGAGATTGGAAAGGTTATGTCTTGGATGAGAAATATTTTGAAAAGCTTTCTGGTGTGATAAGCTATGAAAATATTCTTCAGGGATGCTGCTCATCTGATTGAACCATTCAGTTAAAAGACAACTTTAAGACCTTATTGTTGGGATCTTTGTCTCTCCTAACCAAGAAAGTTACTTACATTTTTGAATGAACATGTAAATTTCATTGATAAAATAGAATACTTGGAATTTATTATGATATCATGATGTAACTGAAAGTGGTCCAAGAGCACAACCTTTGCCAATGCATTTCCTCTGATGTCAGAAGAGTTAATGTCGAAAATGAATAAATCTGCCTGGTCTGGTAGTGTTAACACATTTATGAAAAAAAAATCCTGGATGCCCATGTGGATTCAGATAACCACCAACATCTCATACTTCTTCCTGTTGTCGTATCCAGTATCCCCTGAACATGTCATCAAAATTAGTTGAGGGCTTCTTTAGTTACTAGCAAAAATTTGGAAAACTGCTCTACCCTGCAATATCAACAAATCCTTAAAAAAAATCTAGATCAGGAAATGTCTCTGGAGTTGGATTGCCACCAATATGTAATAACTTCCTCCTGGTGCCATGAACAACATTCCCTGAAAATGTAATCCAAATGTTTATTTTAGTTTTTGTATTGTACTGTTCACAAAACTTCAAACAAACTAACAATCAAGCTAACTAATGCCAGCAAAAGCGGATCCTTCTTGACAGAGGCAATTAAAGGGGTTGTGAAACCAACAACAGAATAGAACACCCCTCTCGTAGTATTTGGACAACACAGAAATGACATATTCCGAATGAGATAAGGAGTGGACTTCTGATAAGATGGATCCAGACATTGAGTGTAATCATGCTTAAAGAACAGGCTGACTTCGGGAGAGAAGAGCAAGATTGGTCAAAAAAAGCCACGGAAGAATCTCATTGGTTTGGTGATTAAGTGAGCCAACCCTCCAAACCAGCTGATCACTTGAGTGGGAAGACAGGTAGTTAGAAAACATATTAGTTGTTGCTTTAATTGAAAAAGAAATTAAAAAAGACTTCCTGATTTTACCTGTGATGATTCATTAAGATGTACAAGATGTCAAAAGAAAACATGCAAAAAGGCCTTTCAGTAATGTTACATGTTTGTTTGGGTTTTTCTCCTTGTATAATGGTAAGTATTGCTACAGCCAAGGTCCATGCCTTGTGTCACTGTTTG
Source organism: Scarus forsteni (assembly GCA_036419115.1). Lineage (NCBI taxonomy): Eukaryota > Metazoa > Chordata > Actinopteri > Labriformes > Labridae > Scarus > Scarus forsteni. Next base: position 2,772,959 of record JAZDUH010000049.1, read on the forward strand.
GCATTATTAACAGGGAAATATACCTGAAGGTAATCTTTGACTAATAAAATCTGGATAGGGGTCACGGTAATTCTCTTCACATATAACATTAATAAGGTCATTTTCGGAACAAGAGCCCTTGTAATTGAAATTTTAGTGGACAAACCTGATGTCAAAACAGACCATGTGGAGCTCTTTATCCTCAAGAAAACATCCTTAATAAAAAAGGAGACTGTCTTATTGCTAAAGTTCACAATAAACCCGAGACTTGATGTCCCCTGCAGACACTAATCCGCAGAAGGTCCCGGTCTTATTTCTTAATATTCACAGTCATAAAAGAAATATGTTCATGTCCTTCTGGAAAGTAGACTTTCCTGGTTATAATAAAAGCAATTGTTGTCACTCTTTTTCACAGATGAAGGGATGTTGGATTTTTCCTAGAATGGTGTTTACAGGAGTTTGTTTTGCCTTTTCCTTTTGGGTAAGGCAGACCTTAAAAAAACATATGGTACAGTTTACAGGCTTGACGTTGCTTTTCAATGACTTCATGCTTGTAGCTTTTACTCTTCACAAACAACGCTGATCAGTCAGTGCCCCTGCAGACCACAAGCACAATTGCTCTAGCTTCAAGCTTTGCAGGCTGGATTTGTCAATGATAGGCGCTCACGTTCTGTGTTAACCAACTGTCCTTTAGTTTCTGTCAATAAACAGCTTGATATTCAGTTGTTTGTTGCTTACTAGCAATGGTTTATTAATTTGAACCCTGTTTCCTGGCGAGCGGGTTATTATTTTTGGGGTTAGCTGACATTGAGTTTTCCCTTCTTTCTCTGGTGGAAGGGGTCATGACATCCAGTTTCAAGGCTGAGGCTTTTAATCGCATATCATTACACCTTAAACCAACACTATGTCGTTTTTCAAACATAATATAATCCTTCGATATTCATTGTGATGGTCCACCACTTTACAATGGAGTTGAGTGACACCTCTGTCGTGGTCTGGAGTGGTCTGTATCCCTTTCACTGGCGCTATGTAACTTCAAGGTGGATGGTGGGAACCCTGCCACACTAAAAAACTACACGTTTGGACTGCTTTATGGCATACGTCACTTCCCCCGATTCCTGATTCGTTTAAAACACAGAAGTCTCGGCGAAAGCCAATCGTTAACGCCGAGCTGTAACCATGGCGGAGGAAACGAAGAACGTAATGAATAGAAAAGTTTTGTCGGAGGATACAAAACAAAGAAAGCGAGAGAAAAACAAGCTGAATGCTCGGACCAGAATAAACATCGGTTCAGTGTTCACTCGCTGGCGTGAAATAAAAGACGAGGAGGGATGTCTGACTACTATCAGGAATGTTGGGCGACTACTTTATGATGAAGTTCCTAAAAAAAACTTGACAGGAAAAAAGTACAGCACAACAAATCCAGAATGTACCAGTATGTAGTTTTGTTTAGACCTATTCCAAGTGTGTGATATCGCCAGTTCGTTGTTGTCTTTACTTTTATTCACTTTATTGCTTCAACAGGACGGGGGCGACTTCACGGTAATAAAACCAAGTTGAACTTAGTGATTTTTGACATCGTCTTATAGTCAAAAATAAATAATAAATAATAAATACATTACCTCGTCGCCATCCATCCTGCAAACAGCCGCTGAAGACAGAAGAATTCTTTTGAGCGAAGTCCTGGCTTCTGTGATTCGCCTACAAAACAAACGCACGCGACCAGCAGATCTGTCTTACGACAGTATGCGCGTGCTAGAGCTCATGGGTAGTTGAGTTCACTCTCCGGTCAAGCGGGGATCTTCCGTAGTGCTGCTTTAAGCCACTGTCTAGATCAAACAAAAATGTGACTTTGGTAAAATTTTCCAGGATTCAATAAGACATCATATGATGTTTATAGAAGTTTTATGAGGTCACCTTGTCCAGCCCCTAAAATTTTCCCCTCTCCTGTGGTAATGTCTGCTTTGTAATGTAACTCAGCTGGTCACAGGTGGCAACCATGGGGAGCATCACTGCCAACAGGAGAAGCTCAGCCCCTAAAATGCCTCACCAATAAACCCACAATAAAATCTGTTAATAACAGTGCCCGAATGCTTGGCCTGCAGCGTTCGGTCTGTTTCCTTAACCTGGCTCATGACAGTTTTGGCAATTATTACAAATTAAGATACTGTAAAATAAGAAGTATGATAATGATATCCTTAAAGCTAACAGCAGTTAGTCCACCATCAATGTCAATATTACACGATTTAAAGGCTTATACCAATTTACCAAGAGTGGGCCTCCAATATAAACATGCAATTTAAGTAAAATGAACTGGTGATTTAACCAAGTTATGATGAGTATTTACATCAAAATAAATACTAACAGCAATAGATATAAAAAACATTTTGAGGATGCACCGTATCATTGCCTGTCGTTTTGAGCCCCTTTAAGACTCTGGGCCTCAGACATCTTTACACTTTTTCCTCTTCCTGGCAATCTTGATGGAGAGTAGTCCTGAACATTGAGTTGGTTGCTGTGAAACATCAGTCAGAATCTGTCTATCCATCGTACCGTTATTGTAATTTAAGGATTTTGGTGTAGATTAAATAGCATTAGTTACTCGTTCAAGTCCTGGTTTTCTGGCGGTATGAAAATGATGTGTTCCCTGGTAAAGTGGCATTTACACTTATTTGCCCCCTTGTGATTGTAACAGTTTTGTTTACCTTTCTGAGAGCCAAAACCGAGACAGAAAACTTGACATCAAGTGTAAACTTAAATCCATGTTGCACACCCGTGCTGTAATCATCTATTGTCAACTTTACATCTCTGAAATTCATTTAGTCAATATAAAAAAATTAAAAAAAACAGACAGTAATAGCAAAGCTTGGATTTTTTTATGATATTGCTTTATTCAGGCTCCTCCATTTGGGACAGAATACATGTACAGACTTTAAACCCAATGAACATCTGTCTGCATTCACTCCTTTCCCATCTTTGTGTTGAATAAAGCTCATTTAAAGTCTCTTTTCCATACCACTTGTCCCAGTAAATAAAGTTGTTGTTGGTGCATGATGCCCTCATTCCACTTTCTCCCTCTCCTCCTCCTTCTCCTTCCCTCTCTCTTTCTCTCTCACCACCAAGTGTTACGAGGTAATTGAAAATGTGATCCATGAAGTCACAAGCACAATTTAACTCAAAGCCTAGCAATGTTGGCGCTTCCACTCGTAACAGGTCAAAGAAGGAAATTAATTTTTAAAAAGGCGACCCATGAAATTGCACTATGATAGATGAGGTGTAAAAAAGCAATATTTTAATGCATTTATGACTGGAAACACCACCTCACTGTGCTGGAAGATAGAGTGTTATTTGAGTTCATTTGAAGAATGGGGGGAAGTTTTATCAAGTCACACTTTAAATAAAGGAATAAATCCTCTGTCAAAGGTGAAGTCTTGTGTTTTTTACATCCCTGTATCTAATCCTTAACTATCACAGTTTGGTTGTGTAAAAAGGCATCTTTTACATCACCTCAGTTACCATCTACAGCCCCATAGCTGCTCATAAGATGAGCAGTCAAATGGGTGTAACTCATAAAGTGACAAATTAAGATTTATCAACATCTCTAATGCCAAATGTTGTGTATGCTAATGCCTAATTTCAAAAAATCTTGCCAGATTTAAAATATGAAAAAATGTTGATGTTGATTAAACTAGATGGCAGTTTGCCGTGCTCATCAGGAGCGATTCATGTCACCTGTGGTCGATCCTCGAAGCTGAGAGCTGATGATCACCAACCAGGGGAGATGATCATCAGCTGTGAGGTTATAAAAGGAGGTTTGTGTTTTCTGGTCAGTAGTAATTTGAGGCTGGAGAGCCAACACCATCAGCTGGCTCTGTGTTTAACTTTGTGGGGTTTTAAAAGGAAGAAAAACAGAAGCATTTTAGGTATGGTGTTAGTGTGGGATATCAAACTGCTTTTTTTTCGTTGTCTTTTCTCTTTAACCAATTCCTTACAACTGTCACTTCATCTTTCAATTAGCCCAATTGATGTTTTCTATTATTTTGATAGATTTAGGTGGCCAAGCAAAATACAATACAAAACAAAGGCAGAACTCGGGCAACAATAGATCAGCAATCAGGTCAAAAGGAGACCAAAAGAGTGCACAGAGGTTCATGTAAGCAACAAAAGGAACGAAAATACTAAATTAGAAACAACTGAAGTACTTTAGGAATACTCAACATCAGTAGAAGCTAAAATGTCAGAGTATCCATATGAGTACCAATAGTAAAGCTGATTCATTGTATATTGATAAGGAGACATTACGATAATAAATAGATGATAGATTTATTGATTGATAGAAAGATGATACAGCAGTTGAAGACATCACATTAGGAAGATGGAAAGATGAGGGTAAATGCAGACATGTCAAACACAAAAAGAGTAAGCCTGTGGTATAGGAGGCATGAAACAATAAGATCAGAGTTGAACAATGTGGTTTGGAATAGGTTTTGCATTGTTTCCAGGTTTTCCACTGATTGTTTTGTGTGTGCTTGTATGTCAGTGCTTTGGCTTCAGGATCTTGGGTCCTCCGTTTTTACAAACAACAAACTTTTGACGTCAGCCATGTCAGGATTGCACATAAAATCAATCTCTCAAAAACTTGTGATGTGGTTGTTGCAAACTGATTACCCAGGTTTTTGATGCAGGTCAAGAACCCTCATCTAGTCCATCTGTTTTCCCAAAAATATTACACCACTGTTGGCTCTGTATTAAAATCTACAGAAAACAGTTGAATTTTAAAATGTGTGTTCAAACGCATACCACATAAAACAATATTTATTTGGTAAATAACTAGAATAATTTAATATATGAACATGCAACTTGTTACCTTTTTTGAATTTTTTTCAAATATATATTGTATATTGTCATTAAATATACCAAGATTGCTCATAAATAATTACATTTGACGTGAAGCAAATGTTTTAAATGAGAAAAGACATTTCTCTTTACTGCTCTGGGAAAAAAAAATGATGCATTCAAATGTAAAACCCAACGAAACAATGTCATGGCCCAGACTGTCAGAATCAAACTGATACCTGTGACCAAAAGATGGTTTAAAAGTTGAAGAGCGGCTACTGCATTGTTATATTCCTGGTATATGATTTTTCAGTCGATTGGCATTATAATTGCAAAATATGTTGGTAAGTAAGCTTGACACATCCATAAATAGTATTCATGTCTTGCAACCCCTAAAGCTCAAAACACCTGCCTGAGAAAGCCTTCCAATGTGGGTCTCTATTCTTGGAAAACAAACTTGTACTCAGGACCTGGATTGTACAGTAAAGTCAGTGCCAACTTGCAGGTCTCCCAGAGGTCCCTTACCAACTGGCGACCCCCACACCTTTTGCGAGAATACAAGGGCAATATGGAAGATTCTGTAGGAGGACTGAGGTGCTGAAGGGGCATCTGCCTTCGCTTCGGTCTGAGTCCTCTGACCCACTTTACCACCTTTTCCACCTCCCATGGATTCCTCTCTGCCATCTCCTCTCCTTGTCAAGATTAATGGTGTGAACCCAAACCTGCTGGCACGTTGAATGTAAGGAGGGTGTCTGAGGTAAAGCCTGATGGAAGTTTGGAACACACTGTAGGAGTAGTGGGTCATTGGGTACGGCCACTTTACGCTCAGAAAAATATGGCAGGTCTAAAGGGACTGTCCTGACTGTGAAGACATCTTGTTGCAGGAGGGAGTGAGAAGCAGAAGATCATATTTCACTCTCTGAGTTCTCTGTCTTTCACTCTTCCTGTCTCTCTAGCTCAGTGCCTTGAGGGGAAAAGGCAAATTCTCAAGGCCTGAAAATATGTGAGAAGACTTGGTTGGACAGAAGTTCAAGATGTCATAGGGGGAGAAGTTGTGTTTCGACATGAAGCCTTGTTTGTGCTCATCAGCAAACCTGTCACGAGGCCGTTTGATGTTGCATTTGGGTGATGTCTTCAGGCAATGTGTTTTTGTTAGCTTCCATATGGATTAGCTTCATATAACTTGGCCTTGCCTGAGATTATCCATCAATAGCGGATGCAGCAAAGTAGATGTCAAACTCATCCAAAATGTCTTATACCCCAGAATATTCTGCTCAGGAGAACAGTGCTTTTGCTTGGATTGGAATTAATGGAAAGGTCCAAGAGGAATTTGTCAAAGTAATTACTCCAGGGGGAAGGAAAGTTTTCTACGGAGCAGAATGTTTCTCAAATCACCGCCATACCTCCACCTGCATAATTGATAGAGTCCTCATGATTAAGCTAATGAGGCTCAGAGCTTAAGCCTTATCCAACAGCCCCTAATTACAAATATGTAATATCCCCCCTCTGCTTCAATTAGCATTAGAACAGAAGGTTAAGAATCATTCAATATTCATGTGGACGGTGAACTTCAAGGTTAAGGAGACTGGTCATTTAACCTCAGCTTTAAAATAAAAGTCATTTTCTTTAATTGTCCTTTATGAGGAGCCTCTGACTATAGCTTTGGGATGTTCTTCATCAACTCTTACACAGTAAGAGCGTATTATTAGTGCATAATTACCTTTTTCCACCTTTTGTGTTCAGGGGATGCTTCGTTCTGTCAGAGCATGTTGAGAATATCTCCCACTGATGCACTTTTAAGATTAATTACTCGTTTTTGTCCATGCTTTAGTTTTTTTCACAGCTCACAGGCGGCATCCTTTGGATGTATATTTGTGTTAACAACCACTTCAAATAATTTCTGTGAGAAAACCTGAGCCAAACAGGTGTGTGACGTAAAGTAGCTGAGCTGTCAGACTCGCCGAGAGATGGCCTCTGATTGACAAACCTTCAGGCGATATGCGTAATGGTGCATCATGGGAAAGCTCTCTTTAAACTTGTAAGGACCTCTCTCCCATTGATGAAGGCTCATATAATAAGGGATAAAATGTCAAGATGTGCATGTGAAAGGATTAGTGTTTTGTTCACCATATACAACTCTGTAGCTATTATAATTTTCTGACATGCATTGTCAGTTTAATTTGTAGGGTCAAGGTGCATTAAAAGATTTGAGTTGGTTTTTTTTTTTTTTTTCTTTTATTGTCTCTGTTCATGCTAAGACTTGTCCTGACTAAATATGTTTTATGTATGTGAAGTGCACTGTCTTTGATAATACAAGCAAACAGAAATCAGTTACCTACTTACAGCATGTATTGGTCAAACCAGTGCACAGGACAGAAATACTTACCTGTAGTTCTAAATTTCAGCAAATTAATATTAAGCTTGATCTGTTTGTCTTAGGCCAAGAAGTCATTTGTTATTACAGGAGGATATTTGTGCATCTACATCCACGTTGTGGATATACAGTCCTACTCATCATTATTGGCACCCATGGAGTTTAAGTACACAATGTGACAGTACAGTTTCTTTACAAACCTCTCTAACTTCGCTCTGCATCACTTAATCAGACTCAAACTTGGCAGAAGTAATGTTCACATATTAAGGTTGGTAAATTATACTTCATTAGCTACTATGATCATGCAGTCATATTTAGAATAGGCAGTTTTAATTGCAACCACTTGAAGCCTACAAGGAAAAGAACACCCTCCCAACAATTAAGTATGGTGGAGGTTCCATAATGGTTTGGGGCTGCTTTGCTGCATCAGGTACTGGAGGCCTTGGCTGTATAACAGAAATCATGAAATCAGAGAATTATCAAAAAATTTTAGAGCCAAATGTCCCACCCAGTGTAAGAACACTTGGTTTGAGTCAAAGATCGTGGGCCCTCCAGCAAGACAAAGACCCAAAGCTCACATCCAAAAGCATGCAGGAATGGTTGAAAAGGAAAAAAATGGCCTGTTTTAAAATGGCCAGCAATGAGTCCTGATCTCAATTGAAAATCTTTGGTATTGCTGAAATCTCTCATTGGGGAAAAGAAACCTGCAAATGTTCTAGACCTTGAATAATTTGCATAGGAAGAAGTGGGAGAATATACCAGCTGAGAAGTGCAAGAAGCTTATAGATGGCTACAAGAAACATTTGGAGGCTGTCATCAGTGCCAAAGGGTGTGCAACAAAATACTGAAGAGGGGTGCTATTATTGCTGCTCATGCTATTTTTTCAGTTCTCTTTGAAATTACAATATGTAACCTGTAAAAAAAAAAAATTTTTTTTCTTGTTAAAGTATTTTGGACCTTCAATTAAAAGATCCTGGTGACATAAATTTGGTACATTTCAATCTATTTCTCAAGATATTGTTAAAGCAATGAAAATAATGAAGGGGTGCCAATAATACTGAGCAGGACTGTACTGTATATTTTAGGCTTATTTCTGGTGCATGCATTATATTACAAGGTTTTGCTCAATAAGAAAGCCTGTGATGAGATCAGCACTGTCCACTGTCCACACACATCATAAATTGTCATGTGGGTCTTTATTCCATGACTAAACATTATAAAACACCATTAAAAAAAATGGGGGTGTATAGAACACTTTAATTTTAACAATATACAAATGATCTTTCATACTTTGGATTCTTCAAGCTATTCACTTAAGCACTCTCTATGGAGTAGTGTAACTGAATGTCATTGTCCTCGGTGTGAGCTATAGACCAAAAATCTTTTCACCTGGATATTCAAGGAAATCAGGCTACTAAGTGTAATTATCTGTACTAGAAGGATACATTTCTCAACAAAGTAGACATATAGTATATAGGCAAAAAGAAAACGGTCGTGCCTGGCTTCTAAAGAAACAAGATATAATTTAAAGTAATCCATCTCTTCAGCCACTTACATTATCATTGAAGTGCACAACTTTGGTTTAATCTCAAAATGTATTTACAAAGGTACAAAAATGGTCCCAACAGTGCAGCTATTTTCCAGAGTGAAAAAGCTCCCTCTCACTCGTTTGTGATAGTCGGCACACAAGGCTCACACCTTGATCTCATCTTGTGATATCTCCCTCTAAAACAGGTAAGCATAAAAAAAATACACATTTTATAGTAACAGTGGCCATATTGCTCATAATATTTTGAATTTTACCCCAAAGCATCTTAAATTACTACTCGTGCTGCTCCACTGTTCAACCCCGTCTACAGCATGGCAGGAATCCCTCATTAGTCAACGATCTCTTCATGTTCTGGATTTCATAAATTATTTGAGGAATGCACAACCACCACTCATCACATTTGTTTTGAAAATTTAATTGCACCTCATTGACATCTCCTGCTGATGACGATTTCTGCATCATAAAGATGTTTATTTTATTATTTACCTAGCACAGTGACATTTAGGTTCTATTGACGTTCACTCATGGGTCCTGAAGTCTCATGACCTGCACTGCTCTGAAAGGAACAGTAGTACCTATTAAAGAGGCAAAGTGAACAGAAATAGAGGTTGTAGTTTAGTCTGTTAAGCTTTGAAATCGCAATCCATTACAGTATCCTTTTCACCTGACTACATTTTAAAAGTAAGCAAATTAATATTTGTTTCAATATAAGATTAACTTTGTAAAATATGGAGCCTGCTGTCTACAGCAGGAGTAAAACAGGGCAAACACCAACCAATCACACCAACTCATTCTGAACAGCTGTTATGCCCACCTACTGCCCCTACATTTTGCCGGCATGCACAGGCTCTAATTCAATGTGCGTAGCTACGCTGACAAAGATCAAAGTACGTTGGAGAATGCTTACCTGTCAAGTTTTGGCTTTGACATAAGGGAAGCCCGCTGTTAGCCGTCCCACAACCCCAACCAAGCTCCAGTATCCCCTACATTTTAAGGCAGGTGTACAAGAAATCTAATATAAACACTTTGTCTTTCTTGGTTGGTTCCATTGTTGGCTCTAATCTCGCGAGAACTGCCACCCAGGCTCCTGCAGGTGGCAGTTCTCACGAGGCTTTTTCATCTTCGGTTTTACGGTGGTTGGCATTCATCCTTTTGGTGCATTACCACCCCATTCAGACTAGTGTCAGAGTTCAGTTTGGAGAGGCAGAGGGATGTTTTTTTTTTAAAAACAAACAGAAACAGAAGATTTACAGGGGAATATTAATACGGAAGGATGGCGGGAAAGAGGGCTAAAATATGGAAAATAGGGTAGTATCACCGTAAAAGGGAAGACTTGACAGCTATGTGTAGAATGGCAGAGGAACTACCTATACCCCGATCAACATCAGGTTGTGAGTACTAACTAACTTGCCATTTTTGTTTGTTTTTTTAACTATACTGTACTACACTACTACTACTATACTATTATGTTTTGTTTGTCTAACTGCTGACAGGGACATGATTTGACGTAGTGTAAAACAAAAATGTTGTGCTGAGGGCCGCTTTGAATAAGTCTTCTGGTTGTGAATCAGCAGCGCTCGTGCATGTTAACACTACATCATTTTGGAGGAGGTGTGGGAAGAGCTAGGTGGAGCCCTTAGGAGATGCTACTTTCAAATTCATGCTAGTTTTCCAAAATTTCTGACCCTAGCTTTAATATTTGTCGTGATGATTCACTGAATTTGGAAAGTAAAATAAAAAACAAAACAAAGGAGAGCAGAAGGATAAAAGAATCAGCATGAATATTCACAATCCCATTCTTGCACCTTCTCAGAGTGACTGATATGAGCTCCATGGAACAGGAGCTTTAACTTGGGTCTTGCTTGAATCTGCCTCCCCCAAAATGTGCCTGACCAATGACTGGGGGTTTGACGGGGGACTGCGCTGGCCTTGTGTCAGAAGTGAAGACCACAGAGCAGGGCTTGGGACTCAGAGACTGGGCTTGGAGCCCATAGCCTAGAGGCTTTAGGCCCAGGACTGCACCCGCTGGCCTGGACCAGCCCAGTACAGCACAACACAGTCAACCAGCCCGGCCCAGCTCTCCTCAGCCCCCCTCCTCCCTGTGGCCTCTCTGCACCTTCACCAGCTGCGCTTTTCTGGCTCCAGCTGCTAGGTGTATATGTGTGTATGCTGCCCGCCCCTTCAACACCCGCTTCCTCTCCTCCATCTCTGCTTTTCCCTCGTTCTCTTGTTTTCTCCTCCCTGATTTGTCCTCTCGCTGTGTCTCTGCCTCTTCCTCTCTTTTTTTTATCCTCTCTGCTTCTCATCCTTGTCTCCCCTGCCAGACACAGGGGTTGTAATAGTGCCCAGCAATTACTGAGTTGGCATGTGCTGCATTGTTTACTCACAGTCCTATTCCTACTGGACTTTATTAAAACACCATCTGCCGTCAGCTCTGGAATAGTAGGAGAGGTGGTGGAGGAGGAAAGCAATGGGAGGAGAGCGATAGATTTGGCTGCAGAGTGGATGGAGAATGTCTGGACTCACGTAGAGAGTATGGGCTGCCACAGTGGTCTCTTGTCGGAGGGACATCAATGGTACATGAGAGCAGGCAAGCTAAATTAGATTTTTGGTGCAAACAAAAGGTCTACTGATGGGAACGAACTAAAGGATTGTGAGTTCCAGCAGACAAGGATCCAAGAGTTTGGATCAAATGCAGTACTCTGAGGCCTAAAGTGTGCACAGAACAGTACAATCAAGAACACATTCTAACCATATTTACATGAAAACCTCATCAAATTAAAAACTAAAAATACGGCAGTCAAGAATAAAGAATTTTTTGATGCAAGTGACCAAAACTCGCACAGAGGCATCTTTCACCAGTTGTGCCTGTGACTCAGGTGTTAAATAGCATGAGGGACTATAACAGCATGGCCATTTGTGTTTATGAACACACATATAACATCCACACCCACACACATACAGAGCCATGCTGGGTAATAATGTTGTGGGTCCGCCCATGTAATGACATTCTGATGGTTATTTCATTAGCTGTAATTTGTTATGGGACATGCCATTTTGGACGAGAGCTTGGATTGATTGGATAGTCATTGAGAGGAGGCGGGCTGGCCCTGCTACAAGCTGGATCAATTAGTCAATTACTGCAGCGGCATGGTGTGAGCAGCCCTGGCATAGTGTGAGAGTGTGTGTGTTCTCTGGTGATAATATTTGTTTTGACAAATTGTAATGTATTTTGGACCAAATCTCCTGTTAAATATCTAAGCTGTCCAGTTTTCACCATGGATGTATTAAGGTTTTTCTTAAAGACATATTGGCACTGAAGAACACTTGCAACCCTGTAATTCACAGTGGTAAGATAAGAAATTAGGAAAAAATGATTAATACTTCTGAATGTAACCTTTTCTTAATGTAGCCTCTTTCTTGACAAAGTTACAGTACTGATTTGTAAAGGAACACATAGAATAGACTAGAAAAGACCTCAGCCAAGATAAAATTCTGGACCGCCGTTAGGCGGGCCTAGTCTCCGCTCATGTCTGTCCATGTGGACAACTCTTCCACTGGCATTGCAAGGGTAGCTGGGTAATGTAGTGACATATGCTTAAAAAACATTTAAGGAAGTTTGCAAGTAAACTGTTAGTACCAAAATGCAGCAGCCGATATGCCGAAATGAATTGAATTTGCCATTATAAACTTCTTTTTTTTTTTAGTGACGTCAATCTGGATTTGATCTAGATGAAATTGACCATGATGATAGGGTTATATTTTATATATAATCGTGTAAATCTGGAAGCAATTCCATCAAATGATGTCAGAGATATATATTTTTTTAATAAGGCTTGATGTCAATTTATTGGATTTTTCAAAAATTTTGGATTTTTTTTTTTTTGCATCCAAACATGTAGATCACCACTAAAATGTAATGGTTTCTTCCTCGGACCAAACCACACCCCTGTTAAAATTTTCACATAAATCCATCCAGTAGTTTTTGCATAGTCTTGTGAACAGACTATTGGCTGGGTCAAATGTAAAGAAGCATAAAAATAACAAAAAACTTAAATCAACAGAAACAATAATTCACATATTTGGAAAAAAAAAAGAATAACCAAAACAATGTTAGAGATTGAATCTGATCAAAAGTCTATTTTTCATAAAAGCAAGTTCTAAGAAAGGACTAAAAGAGAAGACGGAGACCACAAAACCAAATTTCAGTAGCAGAGACTGGTCTAGAAAAATTGATGGGGTGCCTGACTCGGGAACTGATTGCAAAATAGGCTAATTTAAATTTACACTTCAAACAGCATTTATTTATGTGGAATAAAGCTAAATGTCCTCATACTCTTCACTTTCTTGATTTCTCTTCAAACATCTTGTTGTGAGTGAAAAATGTTACCTCTCGTCATCCATTTACTGTAAAGAGATCATTTTAAAGTTTAAATCTAAAAAGTATACTGTATATAGTTTTTGCTGATACAATTGGGGAGAAATCATGGTGGAACATTTACAGTCCAGCGTCTGTGTCTTCATCTGTAGCTTTGGCTAAGGGAGCTCATTACATTATGAAGCAATGTCTCGTTATGTTTTGTAATTTATACCAGGCACTGGGGCGATCATTGTCAGGCCATTAAACTAATCACATGCTGACCGTTTAACAGCCAAAGCTGATCCTTCATGCTGTCCATACTGAGTAATGTCTGGGGGCTTACAGTTGAGCTTTATTTGTGCTCTGGAGATGTCTGTGGGGATCAATGAGGTGGAAGACACAAGCCCACTCAGAGATATAGATGTAAACACACACATTTAGGGAGTCTTTCTGGACACTTCATGGCTGGACTGCTGCACAGATTTTTATGGAATTAGAAGAAAAATTTTCAGCAAGGCTTGTGATCTCAACAGGGAGGTTGAATCTTATATTTGATGTTTCAGTAAGCTCTGGCCTTATTTTGCCTGGTGTAGTAAACCAATATTATTTGCATCCAGTCAGCAGCACAAGTATGAGTACATATCTCATAAGATGCTGCAGCTGACTTTGTGCAAATGCAGTGTTTATAGTCTTACTTTCCCTGTACACACAACACAATTACAGAATAATCTGGAACTAATAAATGAATCACTGTTAAGAGCCAATAACAAAATATGAGAGTTATAATCAGAGGTCTTAGCAGGTTTATGGATTTGTTCTGTTTATTTTTGTTTGTCTTTAAAACTAGTTTTGATTTTCTGTTTATTTCTTTCTGCTGTGGAAACTAAACAGTGGTCTGGTCTTCATTAATTCAAAATACCACAGACAATGGTCATAATTTCAGCTGGTAAAATTATGACTGAAGTCAGTTAAATAAAGGGCCAATTTATTTTGATCAGTATGCTGCTGCTGGAGAAAGTATTGCTTGTTCAGTTTGTAAAATAGTGCCAAAACAAAGCAGCTTGGTAGTGGTGAAGTCAGTTGTAAACGTGTTCAGTATGGCTTGCAATCACCACACTGTTTTATAGCTTGTTTTAACCTTGAATTCAGCACTTTTAATTTGGTGGCCACATGTGTAGCCATGTATGGCCCTGGCTTCTCTGCATGCTCTTTCTGTACAGATGCGGATCTGGTCTCTGTCACTGTGGCCAATGTCTAATGCTGTTTAATTTGTACTTCCCCACTTCAGAGATACTGAATTATCCCTTTAAAATAAACTCAGAACTAAATAGCAATAATGGTTGAATATGCAAGATCATAACATGAAACACATTAAATTTAACTCTCATTGGAAAAGAAAAAACTGACAACACATACAACAGGCATTGGTATTATTTTTTGACTTAAGTTTTCGGCTACTTTGATCTGTCAGTATCCACTACAGTGCAACTTTGTCTTTAGTCTTTCATAGGGGCAAAACTTTTCACACTAATTTACTTAGAAGCAGACAGAGATACCCCATTTCTGTCACACTTGAATTTGGATTGTTGGTTTAAACCTGTTTGTCATATTTTTCCCTTCTATAATCAAACAAATGTTAATAGAACTATAATATTCTAGATCAGCTTGAGTGGCTTAATGTCTATAGAGGCCGGGTCCTTTTGTAGCCTGCATTCTCTGAAGACCGTAACTTAATGAAGCTTTGACCAAAATGTAGCCCTGTGATGCTTCGCCTCCACTCTAATGGCCCTTTTCCATTAGCCCTACTCTACTCTACTTGATTCTACCCAGCTCTACTCTACTCGCCTTGTGCTGTTATCCCAATAGCCCCAGTCGCCTGCCCAACGGGGTGCAGTGTCGCTGTAAACAGCTGAGCAGCACTGTGGTGATGTCATTTTTAGCGCGACACAACAATCTGTGGCTTTTTGTCACAAACCAAGTAAAAAAGGAAAGCGTAAGAAGGCTGCACGTGGCAAGAAGAAATACCCCTTGAGAAGCACAGGAGAGTTTTGGAAGCTATACAACAGAATGAAGCCGAGGACGAGACGATTGAGCTGCAAAGAAAAGACGTATGAGGGTAAGTTAATGGTAGCTACTGCTAGCATGGTAGGTCGTCGCGCTCATGACTCATCGATGACGACATTGTCTGACCAATCAGTAGCTGGCAGTCGGTGACGCCATCTTTTAGTATCGACTCAGCTTGCTAGGAACCAGAGAAGAGTAGGTACTAACTAGCTTGTTTTAGGAGGTAGTAGGGCCAAGGCGTGCTAGTGGAAAAGGGCCATAATACTGCTGGGAGTGAAGTACGTATGTGGATTGAGTGAGGAAGGGGAGTGCTGTGGGTGTGTGTCTCAGCCTTTTGTGGGGGGAAGAGTGTCCTGCTCCTCTAGTGCAGTCCAAAGCCATTTGAAACAAATATTACGCCCATACAGATTTAATATGAATGTCTCCAGGTGTAATTATTATGGAGCTTTGTTGTGGCACTTTTAAGTAAATCCACTGTGAAAAAGGACCGCTGGCCAAGCGCTTTTTATCCTTACATATGTCATCCACATGTGACTGCTGATAGCTAAATTGTCCTACCTGAAATGATTCATACCAGGCTTCCCAAGCGATTTGTGTGTAAAATTGTGATAAGCTAATGATACAACCCCACAGAAATTGTGATGTAACAAGAAAGAGTGGGTGATGACTTTCTGATCCTGTCATTAGCATATGAGCATGGACTTTGTGTGCTACTAATGCAATCCTCTTCATAATATCTGGGCTTCATCTTCAGTCTCACAGGAGGTGTCTACCTCTGCATGGTGTGAGAACAAACAACCAGATAGACAAATTTGCAGCTGTGTGAAAGAACAGCTACTATTGTATATTGGGTGTACATAATCAGACCTCGCTGAGGAGTAAGGGAACTAGATTCTAAGCAGGCTTTAGAGAGCCAGTATCATGCTTCTTTATTTTGAATATACTTAGGTGTACTTAAGATGCCTCCCCCTCATGATAGAGCAACTCCATGAATCCAACAAAAAGTCTGCAGCATTTAAACCTCTCCCTCTCTTCCTTGATGTGACACCAGCAACTGCCTCAAATGTCTCGTCCCTCCCTCCACCTGAAAAGAACTACCAGAGTGATGTCATACCATGGTTTTGTCATCAGCCTTCATGGTAGCAAGCCCATTGCAGAGCCTTGATGTTAGAATGAATACAGAGTTGTTGACAGTATGGCATTGAGCAGTACTGAACTGAATGGTTGACTGAACAACTTTTTAATAACTAATCAGAGCAGACTGGGCCTATTCAAGGGAAAACTAGATGTTGCATTGTTGGTTGTGAACATAACAAAATACATTTAAAATGAATTTATATACATAGACATAAATTAAGGTAAAATATGACCTCTTTCTTACCTCCAAAAATTAAAGGACACCATGGAGAAAATGTCCCCTTTGTCAAAAAAAGCTTCAATAAATCTTTTGTTTTCTGTAGTCCATGTTTCGTAAGGGACATAGCTAACAGAAAAAGTTTAGAAAGTTTATTCTTACTTCTTACAACTTCATTTTAAAACTAAACAATTTATGTTTATTATCCAAATCATTTACAGTATATCTAGTTTACACTGCTATGGAACGAGTCCAAACAAAGACCCCATCAGATTAAACTCTTAATGTAGTGAAAATAGACTTTTCAGACTGCAAACTCAATAGTGCACATACACATTGGGGATTTATGTACAGCAGATTATTATATTACTGCAGGGGATTGACCGGAGTCATGTTGTGTTTTTATTGATATGGATGTATTCAGTTGCAAATGAAATCAAACAGATACAAAAGACACATACAGTGGAAACAAAAATCTCATTTGAGGCATACATAGCAGATATCACACTTGCAGTTATGAGTTATTCATGCATTAGAGATATTGCCGATTGACAGCGCAATTATGTCAGAGGGTATTATGCATCAGCAAACCATGTCATGCCCCCTGGACGGGCCCATGCTCTGCAGTGCACATTGAAGACAAGAGGGCGTCTGAGGTGAATTCTTTCTAGCTGGAAAAAATGTACGCCTCAGAATATGAAAAGCAGAGTACATTTTGTAAACATAAGAGCTCCACTGTGCAGGAGTCAAGTCTGTTCTAACTTTCGTTTTTCAACTGTTTTTTTGACACCCTGGAAAAGTTTTTGGGACATGTTACTTTTCCCAATAGGACAACATTTTCAACCAGATTTTGATTTTTAATTGTGAAATGACCATCTTTTTTTTTTCTTTTTTGGAAAATTGCAGTCTGGTTGTATGTGCATGACTTGTGTTAGTGTGTTTGTGTATCTGTGTGTGCCATACTGTTGAAGCACGTCGTGTGTGGCAGCCCTCAGCTGGTGTTGTTGCAGGGGTTGGGAGGTCAAAGGTCAGACCGGGGTTGATTATGGCCGACCATCTTTCAGCCTCCACAGACGCCAACATCCAGCTGTCAGCAGCACAGCATGACACAAACAGATCCAGTGAAGGATTATGGTCATTTGGACACAATGCATACAAAATAGCTCTAATAACTACGGTAATGGGAAAATTAGAGCATAAAAATTCAGCAGTAGCAACATAGGTTATAATTAACGTCATCAGATCACATACAGACTTTTTGCAAAGGTGAGTGCCTATTTATTAGATGCTTGATAGACAGACAGGTTGATTGAAAGATGGATGGATATACAGTATATTTAACTGATTTTGGAAGATATATCCAAATTTCCAATGTTTCATACACAAATAATGCAAGGCAAGACACGGCACCGGCTAAAAACACATATAGAGCAGAGTAAAACTGGGTACACACTACAAGGTAATCAGCCCTATTTTTGGCTCAGATTCCCATCTCTGACCAAACTCATCAAAGGCCAGATTTTCGGTGGTCCTTTAAATGATCTTACTTGATATTCCTGTAGTGTCAAGAGTCATTGTATATTCTCAAGAGAGGATCAGGACCATCCTAATCTGAAGTCTTAAATGTTAAATGTGTTCAATATTTATGATCAGAAAACCTAGCATGGAGGACAGCCAAGCGAATACTCATATTAATCATAGAGCAAACTGGCAACTGTAAGAGTGATTGCTGGTGTGTTATGTGCCCAGTATATCTTCATGTAACACACCAAAAATTACAAAAATAAAACTATTAAATCTGCCAGTATTTGTCCTCATGTGTGGGAAAATTGTTGAAGATTTTAAAAATCTTTGGGTCTGCCTTGCCTTAGGTTGAGTTTTCCAACTTTGTAAACGATGAGCTTTCTATTCAGCCATGATTATCCTCTGCTGCCTTGTTTAAGGTCCTTAAATGCCAATTCATTTACCTGAAAATTATCTTATATGATACATATACCACAGCGAAGTTTTTAACAAAAGCACATGATGGTAAAATATTACTGCTAGCAATTGTCTCTCACAGTCCCTATGTTATCCTTTAATCAAACAAGCACTTTCAGAGTTGCGAGTTCATTGTTGTGTGCAAATTTCATTAAATCCATGCCTGAAAAACACTGAACACCTGAATAAAGCATCAAAGAAGTCTTAGAAAGGACAGTGAGGCTTACATATGCTTTAAAACCACTGCCCTTAAAGCACAAAACAACTCCTTCAGTCCTGTCTTTGCTCACCTTGTGTTTGTTAGTGACTCAAGTAAACTATCTCATTTGACAAGGTCACTTAATTAAGTCACTTTTTATATTTTTTTACTACTTCTGTTTACTTTTATGTCTGTTTACTCACACACTGATAAATGTCAGTTGGTATGTGGCTGCATTACAAACTAACAGGAATAAAGTGGTACAGTACTTCTGCATTATCAAAAAATTACTTAAATGTCATAGTTTGTGAAATATAAGAGTCTTTATATGGCACACAGAAACAGCCAACAGTAGACCAACTTTTTAATTTGTGGTCTCTTTCCTCACCCTACAGCCCATCATCCTCTGTGCCTCTGCAGCACAATGCCTACTGTTATCAGGTTGTATTCTATGTAAAAGCTGTATATACAAGCACATGATTCACCTGCTTCCTGAGTGTAAAATGAGCACCCTTGCAGGAGAGGATACAGTATAAGTGTATCATTAAACTGAGGTGTTGTACACTTGTGTACAGTGAAGCGTACTTATCTTTAATGAGAGTGAAATCACTGTCTCTTAAAACAACACATACTGTTTTATAGGTCACATCAGAGCAACGTTCAAAGCAAAAATCCACCAAAACAACAGGATGGACTGTTTGCCACTTCCTCCTCAGGTTTATTTCACTTCCTCTATTAACTGCGTCTAATTTTCTGTTAAGTCGTCATGGATATTGTGTATGGAGGACAAAAAACATGCAGGAAATAGGTGTCAACACTTCAGCACTTAGCTTAGATGAAAAGCAGAAATCATATTTTTTATAAAACTCTTTGTTCCCCAAGTCAACCAATCAGAGAGTCCCTCTTGTTGCAACCAAAGTGAGGCTACTTTAGCTGGACAATTTTCTGTCCTGGCAGAGTCTTTGCAATGAATTGTAATGACACGCTGTATAAAAAAACATCAACACTGATTGTATTTTTTTTTTCATAGAACTTAGTGCTAAATATTCAAGTACTGGGTGAATGTGAACAGTTGTTAGTTTGCATTTCTTAAATCCTGCATCTAATATGTAAAGTTATTTTAACAGGCTTTTTTTAAATTTTGAACTATCTTCATAAACTTAATTGTATTTGTGTCTTCCACTAAAGTCAAGTTTTAAAAAGACATTTTTTTTAATACAAAAACTTGTTAAAAGAGAAGGGTGGGCTTAATAAAGGACCACTTACTGCTAAAGGCCAGGCCTAATAAAGGATCAGTTAAATTTGTTGGATGATCATATTTAATGTTCATCTTATGAACTTCCCTAAACTAACTTCAGTCATTAAGAACAACACATTTTCCATCAATTCCAATTAAAAAAGCCATACAACAATAGGAAAAATGGACATAACCTAATGTACAAGGGCAGTTTCTCATAACCAAATATGTGAGCAACAAATAAATATTGAAACTAAAACATCACTGGTTTACCCTTGATTCCGAATGGATTAGAAAAAAGGAAGTCAATAAAGGCTAGTCACATTTTAGAATTACCAGTTGATGTTTATAATCAGGTGAATTATTATTCATCAAGGCAAACTGTTCATTTTCATTCATATTGCCATTCTATAACTATTCAGTAGTACACAGTGGGCCCAGGCTCATAGAGAGTCTAACTAATATCTTGAGTATACAATCAGTTAATATCATTATCAGTTTTAGCAAATTAGAGTTATTGGGTGATTGTTCAAATTATCTTTACACAATTCCACATCATCTAAAGCAGAAATAAATAACTGGTTTACTCATGACACTCCACACAATGCCATAAAATGTACTCAAAATAGGTCTAACAATATATTAAAAAGGCATCCAGTGTGGCTTTATTACAACACAGTAGATTTAATATCTTCACAATGAGATACCCATATGCATTAAAAGAAGATTTACTTTTTGAGTGTGTTTAATGCACTTTGGACACCTAAACTTTAACTTTCTGTTACAGTAATATTTTTGTGTATATACTTTACACTGATTCACAGCTTTGACCACATTTTAAGGTCCCATGATGCACAGGGCACCCGGCAATTGCCAACTTTCACCTAATAGTAAAAACAACCAAGATTGATCTTACTATGTTTAGTAGAATTGAAGTTGAAAACCTCAAATGGGGTCCAATCAACAACACTAATTTATTCTCTCTTTCTATTGATGGTTGCTTAAATCCAATATAAGAGGATGTACTTTAATCTTGTGTTTTGCTGCCAGTCAGTCCATGGCTTTGGAGCACCACGTCGGAGATTTTCTGTTCTCAAGGGAATGAAATGAGGCCAGCTGAGGCACTATTTGTAGCTTTTTTCACGTAATGTTGTAAAGTGTGAGACGTTATTTTAAGTGAGAAACTGTGCCTTAAAATCAGGGCATTAAAAACAAATACAAGAATTCAATTATCACTCTGCACAGTTCATCAAGCAGTGCGGCAGGGAGTTAAAAGTAACAAGGCCAGGGTGTCTAGCACCATGTCAGCATGTCTCTATCACCTCGGTGATGGAGAGGCCAGCTGAGGATTGACTGTAGTGGCCTGGGACATGTTCCTCCACCCCATTATTCCCCCCTCCACCCTTCGTTCCAGCTTGCCCGGCCTCCTACAAGCACCTTTTGTGTGGGTTAAATGGGGCTGGATGCACCCCTTTAACTTTGATTTCCATTTTCTATTGTTCCCCCATTGACGGGGAGGGTGACTCCATCTGTGCTTGCCTTGCGTGGTGCCACCCTTTCAAAAGGCATATGCTCCACATGTAAGAGCCCTAAACTCGCAAAAGAATGGTTGGAAGGAATAATGATATACAAGACGGGCCCCTCACTTTATAGAGTCAGAGAGAGATCGAGGAGGAGAGAGAGAAAATAGTCCATTCATGAATTTATTGTATGGCCCTTAAAACTCTACGGCCTTTTTTATGTATATTCAAGAGCGCTGAGGAGATTACACAAAAGCCCCCACTGAACTGATGGCGTTTTAAATTGTGGTCAAGCTGCTCCACTCGCCTCCTGAACTGTGCTCCAAACGTGCATGTGTGTTTTTACATGAAGGGACGCCCAGCTTGCCCCGCCAGCGGCCACAATGGAAGCCACACAGAACAATTGATAACTGTTAAGCGAGGTGGCGCGGCGGGTCAGTTTTGACTTGGAAATGTGCAATATGCTGTGAAAACAGCCCCTTGTGTTCGCTCTCCCCCCTTCAGATCTTATCTCCACATGTGATAACACCACTTAAGATCTCATACAGTAACACACATTAAGTCATTTCCCTCTCCAAACAAACCGAGGAGGGAAGTTGGTGAAAAAATGGAAAGTGAAATTTGGTACCGGTTAGTTATTAAGCTGTGTTTTATTTTTCTGATTTGTATCTATGAGCATGAACACTGCCAGAAATTATGAGCCTCATGAAAAGACATCACATTGGGTCCTACGCCAAACCAGCTATGCACAGCATATCAAACCAAAAATCTGTCAATGTAAGACATAAGTAGGACAAAATTATGAATAAATACTGCTCATAATTATAACAGCCTAGTTATTCTGTTTGCAGATACACATTAAGCTTCAAACAGTGAAGAAATATCCCTTCAGCTGAAAATTCTACCAAGAAATGTCAAATTAGAAAGTTGCTTACAGTACATTTTACATTTCACCTATTTTAGCATTTGTCATATTATTTAAATGTATTTTTAAGCTGTAAGCAGTCCCACTGAACCTGATCTTTTTATCCTGTCACGATTTTTTTACATTCTTTTAGACTTTTACGTATATATGTTGCTCCCATAATGACCTGTTATTTCGAATACTTAGATATTTTAAATGTCATGCATACATTCAGATATACAGCAAAGTGCATAAACTAAACTTACAACCTTTAGTATGTATTCTAAAGGGCCACATCTTTGTACATAATTTTGCTTATTGGAGTTTTGCAATGAAAAACATTGCAACTTCCAAGTTAATCGCCAAGATATATTAAAATATGAATGTCAGCATGTTGCTGATATTATTGTACTCCTCAAAGTTTGCAAAGTTAATTGAGTTAACTTTTTCTCTCCTTTTAATGACACCAGTTAGTATTGTTTTCCATACAGTCTGATTAGTCACCATTACAGCGTGGTGCAATTATTTAAGGATTGTGCATTTGTGTAGTGAGAAACACAGCTAAACGTGTGGGTAGCACCCCCAAAAAATGTTGCCAAAATCCCCTCTTTCCCCAGAAGGAAGTCCATGGTTACTCTGTGAAACAAGGTTGAGGAACTTGTCTTTTTGGGGAGCTGTCGTCCTGGGATGCCCACTTAATGGTCTGTCTTAACTTCACCACTCTCATAAAACTTGTCCCCAGTTTTAAAAAGGTAACCATGCTCACACCAAACTATGTTGCCTCTCTGCATACTGAAAGCTTGTCTTCCAGTACACAGAGATTTTGGCAGTTTTTTCAGGGCCCTACCTACACCTTTAGCTGGCTCATTTTACAAATGAATGATCCGTAATAGTTGTACCTTCATTGTAAAGTTGATTAAGGGAGAATTGATCAACTGAAATATTTTTATGACACTTTTTTTTAAAGAGGGAATATATTAGGAACCCCTATCAGTCATGGGCCCTTAGACTCTTCCTAACTTTTCTACAATTTACGGCCCCCCTTAAGCCTGAACTTGGTTTGATGTTTTTCTTTTTTCATGTGAGGATTACATTGTCTTGAAAGCTAATTTAGCAGAAGAAAGAGGCTAAGACGGGGTGGGTGGAGCCACAGCTCATGGCTTAATTTGCTCTCCATTCACTTACTTATTCATTCATTGCCTCTTTCTCCCTGTCCATCAACCTTATCCTAATCTCTCTCTTTATCCCTCTCCTACCACTCTTTCCTTGACACCCATGACGCTTGCTGCCCCCACACTCACCCCAACACCGTGTAGCCCCAACCCTCGCTGCTCCTCCTGCTCAGTTAGAAGGCTCTATCGATTACAAGCCTGTCGTACAAAACGACCTAATGGAGGGTCAGCTTTAATGTGAGGGGCGGAGGGGGGGACCCCGTCTTGGTAGGAGCAAGGGCTGTGGTTTTCTCCCTCCTTCTCTTCTCCTCCTCTGTCTCCCCCGCTCCCTCCTGCTGGGCTCCACCTTGTCCCTCTTAGGCCCTTTCCATTGGAGAGCGAGGGCCATGAAAAATCAACAGCAGAGCCATCAATCCCCCCCCCACACACCCTCCTCCACTCCCTTTACAAGGCCCACCGCCGGCTGCAGCGGCTGCCCATGTGCGAGGGTATTTAGTGGGGGCCTGAAAGCTGAAAGGAGAAGCGCCTGGATCAAATATGTGTGTGAGTGTGTGAGGAGGGGTTAGGGAACAGAAGGAGCCCTCTCAGGAGGGGTGCTGAGGCCCCGGCTCGTTTTATAGACTCCCCTGAAAGAACGTGATTACAGATCATTATCCAATTGAAGCAGATTGATGGGCTGGGGTCAAAGTAATATAGCTGAGAGTAGCTCCGCTGAAGGGGAGGGGTGATAGGAAAGGACGGAGGGCAGCTGAGTGTGTGTGTGTGTGAGTAGGGGGGTCTGCAGACAGGGTGAAGATGATATAATGACCGGATTGTCACTACCGAATAGAGCATGAGAGGGGGTGAGTGGAGCAGAGGAGCGAAAGGGAGGAGGAGACGAAGACCCCAAACTTATCGAATGAAAGACTGGGGCTTTTCTTTTCAGGAGCAGGGTGAAGTCGTACAACAAGTGCTGATGGAGAGGAGAGATGCTGGATTGGCCTTGTCACTGCAGAGGGCAGATAAAGAGATCTTTATGTAGAGGGGAGGCAGGAGAATTTGTCCAGGGTGATTTGGCGGCATGTCTCCTTGTCAACAAAGTGGTTCATTGTCTTCATTTGAACTGAGACAGAACAAAATTGAAGAAGAGTTGTTCCAAAACTGGCCAGACATTTGATTTTAAAATGGTACTTTAAATATTTAGAAACATCAAGAAATGTATTGCTCAGGAAGATGGTGTCGGTGTTAGACATATTTACCTCGGTCAAGGAAGTGATGTTTTTCACCAGAGATTGTTTATATGTTTGTTAGCAAGATTGTGGAAAAACTACTGGATGGATTTACATGAAAATTTTACCAAAAGTGTAGTTTGGTCGAAAGAAGAAGCTATTATTTTGGAGGTGATACAGATATTGATCTGGAAAAAAAACAATTTAAAAAAGAATGCATAGGTTAACATTGGGCTGAATTTAATAAAATCATACCTCTGCCATTTCTACAAGGATTTGCTTCCCATTTTACAGGACAGTATGGGGTATATGTCTCTATCATCAAGGTAAATTTCATCTGGATCCAATCCAGATTGATGTCACAAAAAACACTGGACTCTACGATTGGAAATTCAATTGACAACATTCAATAATTCATACAAAATCCAATACTAAGTGATATTCCCAAAATGTCTCTTGTTGTTCATACAGGATAACAACCTCTATGTACTGCAGAGTTTGGCACGGATCCAGAATTATATCTTTTACAGGGGGTTTGGAAAAGTCACATCTGGTACTGAGCTCTCTATGTGCTTTTCTAGTTTGTTTATTTATTTTAGTTTATTTTTTTGTGGATTTCAAAGCAACAATATCTGTAATTTTTCTTTTTTCTTTGGTGCACTCAAGTGCCTCCTTATTGATTTTAAACTTGCCAACAATGGTGTGATAAGCCAAATACCCATATTCATCAGGGTACAGTAAAATAATGTAGTCTTTTTAAGTGTTTAGCTGGAGTACAGCCTGTGGTTTGCAAAATGTGGAACTTTTCCAAAAATTATCGAGTGAGTTGTTGTCAAAAGCATGAAAAACTGCTCTATTTTCCATTATTAACAAACCCTTGATCCACACCAAGATATAGAACACCACAAAAATGTAATTCCTTTTCTCTTGTGTGTGGATGGCAAGTGCAGGGGAGTTCAGTGGCATCAATGCACATCCCCCTGCTGCCCTCTGCCTTAAAGAAGAAGCCATAACTGGATTGTGGCCTGTTTCTGTTTGGTTTTGGAAATTAACGTCCCCTGGTAGTCGCAGATGGTGTCCCCTTTACTCAATGGCATGGTTGTGATGACACCTGTGAAAAAGCAAGCAGGAAAGCTTCAGTCATTATATGCACATAGAAGTAATCACTGCTCTGCAAGAGGATTGGATTGCAAGTTGTGTGTGTAACGTTTGCACTTTGTCCCTCCAAAATTATCATAGTCCAAGTCCTCCAAATTTTGCTCAGCAATGGAATGGGCGAGGACATCACTTTTCTCAAGCTGCTTTTGACGGGGAACCCAGGCCCTCAGAACCTGGTCAACGGTAGGTCTTTTTCTCACCCATCATGTCTCCTTTTCCAGCATCATCTGTATGCAGGCTGCCCGATGGTGGGGTCTCCTCTCCCGTCCACAACATGACCTGTACGAAGAAGTACAAAAAGACAATTAAGTATCATACTCGCAATAAACATGCATAAATACAGTATATTACAGAAACAGTGGCATGGCAAATAAATTGATGCAACACAACTGCCTCTAGTAACAAGACATGCGCAATGCACAATATGGCCACTGAGCAGTCTTTGATGGATGTAATCAATGTCCGTCTTTGCAGCCACAAGGATATCCTTCTTTTGAGACCTGCTGCAAAAGTCACAGAGGAAGCACAGTGTAGAATGGTGTATTAGCCACTGCATGGGTGCAACTCAGTGTGGTGGTCATAAGATAATCATTAATAATACTCATAATACTTTGTCAAAAGTCTTCAGTCCAGTTAAGTGGCACTCAATAATATCTCCTCCCCGAAGTAAACTTTGCAATGCACCTGTGTACATTTGTTTTCACATTAATGGAGCGTTCTGTGGACAACTCAAACTCGAAGATGTTGCAAGTCATTCAAGTGAAGGCACCTTGTAGTGCGCAACTCAGATTCATGGGGCAAATAGATGACACATGAAGTCAGCATGGGAAATCCACATTTAAGAATGACTCGCAATGAAACAGTTCAGTCACAACTGAACCGTAAAAGAGCAGTTCAAAAGACTCAACTCATTCACAAACTTCACAGCTCTATTAACAAGTGCTATGATAATTAGAGTTAGCCCTTTACAAACGTTTTATCATCTTAGATTTAAAACTAAAACAAACTGTATCTGTTGAGGTAGATCAGGTGCCATATTTCAAATGATTATCAATCAGGAGTGCTCTTCACAGCTTCAACATCTTTTGTAAAAAACAGGCACAGGTAGCTGAGTTGAACTTACTGTTATTACTCACTGTTATTTCTCAGTGAAAACAGCTGCTATGTGATGGCTAAAATGGTCTTTTCAAATTTAACACAACACAGATGTAAGCTGCAGCATAAATATGGCTGCTAAGATCAGCTAAGAGGCAAGGAGATGTGACAGTCAACAAAACAGCAGAAACAATCTGACTTTAAAGGAGACATATCATGCTGATGCATTATTTAATACTTACATATAATATAATACATTTGAAAACAAGACCTAACACCCCCTTAATTTTCAAAAAATGAGATATTGTATTTTTTCTGATATCCTAGAACGAGATTTGATGCCTCCGAAAATAGGTCATTGCGAGATGTCCGCGAGATTTAAATCGTCGTGACGACAGGAGGTACCTTTCTTTTTATTGGAGTAATCTGATAAAACGCTTCCTCCTCTGTGATGTCCGTTAGCCACTAAACCGTCACAGAGGAACACATTCGTCAAGCAGCAGTTTATAGATCCCTAGCTCACACTCACTCATTACCAGCTCTGGCCTGTAGGGGGACTCAATACGCGGTCGCTGCTTTGAGCCTGCCGGAAGACACAGTAGAAGAAGAAGGACAAGCTGGCTTTACCCCGATAGAACTGACCAATCAGAGCACAAAGGGCTGTGACGTTGCAAGGTAACTGTAGGTCATCCTCAGATCCTCATGTTTCAACGAGAGCTTCATAATGGCTTAAAATGAGGATGTTGAGAACGCTATTGTGGGGCAATGAAGGAACTAAATGACTTGTACTGAGGGCAGAAATGCTTTACAGGCATCCTAGTCTGGCATAGTGAAAAGGAGAAACAAGCATGATATGAGGCAGCTGAGCGGAAAACACGCTGAGAAGTGCCGGGAATGCACTGACAGAGCTCCATATGTCACGTGTGAAGAGCAGCATCTGATAGTGTTAAAATTTGAGGATGAAAAAAAAACAAGATATTGGAGATAGGAAATACCATACCAGCTATCCATGGTTATCTACTCTGACAAGAAATGAACCAGCTTCGTGCTATTGATAAACAAGAGTTAACCCTGAAGTTACCTCGCTAATGGCCCTTTTCCACTAGCACACCTTGGCCCTACTCTACTCGGCCCTACTTGATTTGCAGCGTGTTTCCACTAGCCTGGTACCTCCTAAAACAAGCTAGTTTTAGTACCCACTCAGCTCTGGTTCCAAGCGAGCGGAGTCGTGACTAAAAGATGACGTCACTGGCTGCCGGCTACTGATTGGTCACACAATGTCGTCATCAATGAGTCATGAGCGCGACGACATAGCATGCTAGCGATAGCTACCATTAGCTTACCCTCATACGTCTTTTCTTTGCAGCTTGATTGCTCTCGTCCTCGGCTTCATTCTGTTGTATAGCTTACAAAACTCTCCTGTGCTTCTCAAGGGGTATTCTTCCTGCCACCTGCAGCCTTCTTTTGCTTTCCTTTTTTACTCGGTTTGTGACAAAAAGCCACAGATTGTTGTGTCGCGCTCAAAATGACGTCACCGCAGTGCTGCTCAGCTGTTAACAGCGACACTGCACCCCGTGGCAGGCGACTGAGGATAACGGAAAAGCAGCACAAGGTAAGTAGAGTAGAGCCGGGTAGAGTCGAGTCGAGTAGGGCTAATGGAAAAGGGCCATAAGACATTAATCCTGCTTCATGCTATAGGCCTCAGGGGTGATACCATCCCACAGTTATATCACACTGATGATCCATTGTCAAGCAACTATTTCCTGTCCATGAAAATGCACAGTGTTTCTGGAAATCCTTACCTTAACAGTCATTTAAAATGTGTACTGTATGATTTCATACAGATGATCAGAACACAGACAAAAAGGCAAATTTTCAAAAATACCCAGCAATGTGTGGACATATCCTCAGCTTCATCCGTCAATGTCCTCTTAGCCTCAGCCATTTTATCAACTATCACCATAAAAGGCTAAGTAGTATCTTTTTTGTAGTGAACTTGTGTTGTAAAGCTGTTTTCACTTCACATAAGAGAACCATGGCCAACTGTGTAAAAGTTACTTTGTGCCAAAAGCAGGTGACCACCCACTCTGTGGAAGATAGAGTCCACACTTCTTTAGGAAGTTAATGAACGGTCAACTTTGAAAGCATTATTCAAAGGTTGAACATTTTGGTAATAAAGCAAAATGTTTGTATTTTATGATTAAAGTTAGATTTAAAGTCAATGTTTAAGGAGCAAAAGGGCACGCAAAAGTCAAAAAATTATAATTCACTCTAATGTTAACAAGTTTAAAAAGTTATCTTAAGCATATGCTTGACATTTGATTTAATTTCTTCTCCCTCAGTAAGTCAATTACTGCCGTCAGCTAATGCCCTGACCTGCTTTTTTACGATCTTCAATAGCTCACTAGCCTGTGTACCATTTGCCTCAAACTGTGCTCTTACATAACTCCCTGCATTACAATGCATGATGTCTCTGACCTTTCTGATGCACTATAAAGGTAGATCTCAGATGATTATCACCGTTCAAAAGCCAAGAGCACTGATTCAGTCCTGCTGTTGGATGAACGGGATGGTAAATCTGCATAGTGCTTTACAAAACCTTGAATGACCTCGTGTGTTAGTCTAAATGAATTAAACAATAGCAGTGGCTTTAATGGAGAGCGGGTTTGCCCTTGTTGGACGGCACAGTTTTAGTCATAGGTTGGAGATGTGCAATTTATTCGCCAAAGGCAGAGTAATTTTGAGAAAGAAAGAATTTGAGATTGGTTCTTTCTTCTGATAACACAACAGCAAGGTTTCCTATGCCCTTGTGAGAGTGTTCTGCAAGAAAGTGAACTCAAGTTAATGTCTGACAGAGGAGCAGACCACATCCTTGGACACTCATGTCATGATGGCATGAGCTGGTATGTCATGGCGATTTATGTTACATCTATGAATCTGATGCATTCATTAATGTTTTGTAAGCAGAGTCCTGCTTCTATGGACATGCCAGTGGACTTGAGTCCCGTGACAGTGAGCGTCTCCATCCACAATAGGGGGCTTATGGGTAATGTCTATAGCACTGAATGGCCTTTTGATATTGGCTGAGACAAAGTGTCTCTAATAATTCTTGCTTTCAAGATCAGCAGATTTGAGAAAATCCTCCAAAAAGGCATCAAGCATGTTTTAAATCAGGGTACAATTTCACTCCTTGCTTTGAATGTTTTGAATCCTAAATGATAAATGACTTTTTCACTTCAACAAGACCTAATGGAAGGAGATCTTAAACTTTTTCTGTGCAGCCTTAGAGTAATTACTCGATTAATGAAGAATGATCTCATCAGAGGTGGTTGTGATGCATAAAGGGGCACATTCTGAATACTTGTGAAGCTTTAGCACATTTTAAAATGATATGAATTTGGAGGACAGGGCTGGGACAGTCATTCACGTATTGCTCATGCTTGCACATGCAGACAACATGATACGGTTTTATTTTTAGCCATCTAATCCATGACATGCTGTTTTCGTCTTATTTATAAGATGTGATTTGAGAGGAAATCTTTGAAATGAGGAGAGAAGTCAGCCAGAGAGACTAAAAGCCATACTTCCTCTGCTTTTACTAGTCTGGGAAGTGACACTGAGCAGACCGATCCATGTGATTACATCCTCTAAAGGAGAGAGAGAGAGAGAGAGGGAGTGTGTGTGTGTGTTTTCAGCATATGTGTAACTGTTTTGGCTGTTGTCTTGATAATCTTTGTGTTTGGTGGAAAAAAGAGTGGGAGATTTCTGTTTTTGGGTGACTCAGACTGGCTTATGGGAGCAGACACACCAGGTGGATGTGATTGAAAACGTGTTTTGGAGTAGAAAACACTGCAGAGGAATGACTGTGGTGAAATTACAAACCCTAGTTCTAATGAAGTTGGAATGTTGCTTAAAATGTTAAAACATAAAACATTTGCCAGTTCTGAACCTGTTAAACTTTATTAAGTGTTTTTTTTTTTTGTACACACCAGTTTTGAATTTGATGGCTACATCATGTTCCAAAAATGTTGGGACAGGGGCAGCAAAAGACTTGGAAAGTTGAAGAATGCTCAAAAAACACCTGTATGAAACATCCAGCAAGTGAACAGGTTAAATGGTTGTGCCAGGTAAGGTAAGGTAAGTGCCATGATTGGGCAAAATAGGAGCATCACCAAGAGCTCAGGTGTTCAGAAGCAAGAACAGGGCAAGGTTCCCCAATAAGTAACTAACTGTCAAAGCAAATAGTACAACATTTTAAGAATTTTTCTACACATTAATTGCAAGAAATTCATTGATTTCATCATCTGCAGTCATATCAATATCAAAAGCTTCAGAGACTCTGGAAAAATCTCTGCACATGCAAAGCTGTAAACCAACATGAAATGCCATGACCTTCGATCACCCAAGCAGCACTGCATGGAAACCTCTATCATTCTGTAAAGGATTATGCCATGTGGGCTAAGGTACACTTCAGAAAACCATTGTCAGTTACATCTACAAGTGCAAGTTAAATCCCTACCATGCGAAGAAAAAGCCATGTTAGCAGCAGCCAGAAGCAGGTTTCTCTCTGCCTGAGCTAATCTGAGATAGACTGACGCTAAGTGAGAAAGTGTGCTGTGGTCTGACGAGTCCACATTTTGATTTGACTTTGGAAATTGTGGCGGTTTTGATCTCTGGGCAAAAGAGGAAAAGGACCATTCTGGCTGTTATCAGGGCAAAAGCTTGCATTTTTTGATGGTATGGGGTTGTGTTAATTCTCATGACATGGGTAGTTTGAGTAACTGAACTCATTACCAAACAAGACATGGAGAGAATTCCAGAAACAAAGTTTCAACAATTTGCTTTCTCAGTTCTCAAATGCTTATTGAGAGTTGCTGAAATGATATGTGATGTAACACAGTGGTAAACATGCCTGTCCCTGTTTTATTGGAAGATGTTGCAGGCACCAAATTCAAACTGAGAGAATATTTAGAAAAAAAAATTATGTTTTTTTGTTTTAACATTAAACACTATCTTTTCTTTGCAGAGTGACTACTTGAATGTTGGTCAAATGATTTACAAATCATTGTTTTCTACTTTTATTTATGTTTCAGACAATGTCCCATCTTCATATTCAGTCATAAATACCGTTTTTCTTCATATATTTCTTCTAAAATATTCCCTCGTTTGTAGCATTAAGGCCTTTATTCAAATAAGATCATACACTAACCTAATTCAAAACTGGGGAGATAGAGAGTGAAAAATAACATGCAAGAGAGAAACCACAGGAAAGATTTGAGTCAATACCACAGCTTCATTTTGGTCTGCAAAGACATAACCACTTGCCCACTAGCGCATCATTACTTTTTGCACTTTCAAATGAGAAATTTAACTTTATACATTAAATTCATTTAAATATGAAATATCTGATGCACACTGTATTTCTGTTTTGATGATTAAATTTGTTGTTTTTATTAATGATTATTGAAACTATAATTTATTATTGAATTTACGTTTTAATTAAAGTGTGAAGCAGAAAATAAAATGAGTTCTATAATAACAAGCCTTATAAAAAAAGCCATAAGCTCAATGTTAAAAGTCAAACCTTTTTGTAATTTTGAAGTGTTTCAAGCTATCATATGAAATATTCTGTAGTTCTGTTTCATTTTGACATTCAAATATTTGTTTTTCACTGGATATTCACACAGGCAGGACATAATGAAAGAACATGAGACTCTCCTATAGGTCAGACTGTAATTACAATGTCCTGTGTGATTAAAGTGATTGATCTTTGATACTGACCTCTTTTCTGACATACAAACAAAGACTATAATACCCAGTATACTGTGTATACACTAAGAGCTTTACCTCTTTTTTAAAATGTATTTATTATGCCAAAAACAAAACTATTAAGGTGATGTCTGAAGATAGGATTATTTAGATGAAATAAAGCTGTACTAATGTTAAGGAAGTATCTTATCTTCACTCTAACATAGGAGGACGAGTGGCACCTTACTTTGAGCAGCCAGCAAGACAATTTCTACTATTAATAAATCATAAAAGTAAGAAATACAGATAATATCTGGCATTTAGGGTTTTAACATATCGTTGCTTATACCATGAGCAAAGAACAAATGCAATGGAAGTAAGAAATATTTATATATCAGTGGGATATTTCAGGATATATAAGCGTGGTTTTACAAAATGTTCATAGCTTATTTATTAGCTACAGAGACAGACAGTCACCTCTTCCTCTGTGCAATAAAAGCTGGCATGGAAGCAAGGACTATATTGTTGCACACAGGGCTGACAAGTACAATAATTTAATGTATTTTAGGTGAAACAACCGGTGAAAACAGTGACAACATGTCTTCAGAAACCACTTCTTGGGTAATTTGAATTATATACTAAAATGACTGTTGGCTCAATTGAATAAAGAGAACTATGTGCATCAGATATTTTCATTCTGTGTTTAGCTAAAAAAAATATTGTTTCTATTTGAACCTAAAATCTTTCATTTTGATTTTGCAGACCTCATAGTGATTACTCTCCACCATCACTTCTTAAATAATAAGTATTTCTTAATTGTGTAAGTGTTTCCCAAATTGTCCTTTTTACAGTGACAGCCAAAGCATTGTGGTTCTCTGGGTTTGCTCTATGATGTGTTATTTCACACATGCAGGAAAAAGTGAAAATATGTAGTTATTTCTCATTCAAGCCAGACTCATTAAATTTAGTAATAGTTTCACAAAATGATGGAGTACAAAGTTAGTCGATCTGGTAAGTCAATTAAAGCATTGCGTAAACAAGTTGTCTTTGAAAACAGCTCACACTGTAGCTGCAGCTCTGCGACCTGCATGCTAAACCCAGTTACAGGCGAGCGAGGAAGCCCTGACTCCCTCTGCGTTACACTTAGTCAGATAATTGGAAATGCGAGGGCATTAACTCCAACGGGATTAAGAGGGGGAATTAAATATGTTAATCCCCAAAATAGGTAAATAGCCTCAGCGATACAATAACCAATTTCTAGGGTTTTCCTCCCCCGAGGACACGTCTGCCTTTGAACGCAACACACTTACACACACCCAAGCACACACACACACAGAGCTGCACTCACACGCAAACATGAACACACATGCGTGGCAGAGCCGCAGAGAGAGTCTCGAGTGTTTTAAAAAGTTCTCCAAGGTCATGCCTGTGGTGTGGTGTGGCCCTGTGGCTGACTCCTGAACCTGTTCTCGCAGGTCTTTGTTCTTGAGATCATTACCTCTGTCGCTCCACTCTGCAACGCTCCCCTCCCGAGACCGCTTTGTCGCCATGTGTTCATCTGCCTTGTAATTATAGCATGGTCCTGGATGTCACGGTTTAGGGACTCTGCCTGGGTGTGAGTGAATGTGTGTGTGTCTGGGGACGGAGCGGCTGTGAAAGAGTTTTTTTTCACCGTGGCATGAAAAGAGCGTGGACACTGGTGTTTGTGCGAGTGTATAATTTCAATCAGTAGAAAAAAGGGCATCGTAAATTGAATGTAGTGCACTTTCTTTTAAAACTATTCCAGCACAGGCGTTGCCTTTGGAGATGGCAACAGAGCTGGGTTTTGATGAGCTACTGTAAATGAAAAAAGTGTATATTCAAAACACTCAAACATAAAGAGCGCCGGGAAATCAGTTTTGGGCAAAATCAAGTTTAAAGTTCCCGACTGAGTTCAAAGTACATTTTATACACAATTAGTGGAGTACAATTTCTGTTGGAGCTGATGCATAGCGGAACAAGCCCAAGGTCAATTGCTGATCGCCTCTGAGAAACATTATATTTGTGTCTCTGTACGTCCAAAGATGAATGTCTTAGAGGGAAAGAGAAAATAAAAGGAAGAAAAGAAAACATTTAAAGAGAGAAGTCAATCATTCAAGAATGCAAGAGCGTAATGCACCACAGTCAAATTCAATAAAGTCATTATTCCTGGCTTAGCCATAGCAGTAGTATTTTTCCTGGATATCCTATACCTCTTATCCCCATCCCTTTTTTCTCTGTCGCTCTTTTTCTCACCAATTCTTTCTCTCAGTGGCTACAGGGCAAGTAGGATGGCATCAATACTCTCATTTTGCAACCTGAAACCCTCTATTTACTCCAAGATTCATCTGCGATGGATGTCATTCTGCGGCGTCTACC
Source organism: Scarus forsteni (assembly GCA_036419115.1). Taxonomy (NCBI): domain Eukaryota; kingdom Metazoa; phylum Chordata; class Actinopteri; order Labriformes; family Labridae; genus Scarus; species Scarus forsteni. Next base: position 2,808,093 of record JAZDUH010000049.1, read on the forward strand.
TCTACAAAAGGCAGAAACAGCCTCATCATGCCAAACCTCTGAGTATTACCCCTGACATATTCTATTAGGACGATTACACATAATGATGCCAAATAAGCAGCGAATGAAGAGCCGGGGAGTTATCGCTGCCCTCCAACGGGAAAGAGAGAAAGAGGGGGGGAAAAAAAAAAAAACGCTCAGCAAAGTTTCTTATCTTTATCCAGCTGAAGGAGGAACCACACACACACAGTCCAAGCTGCACTTATCAGTCATTAGGCATTTAAATGCTTGCCCAGAGAGAAATTAGATTTCTGAGGAGTTAAGAAGATAACCAGTGGCACTCTCTTAAAAAGGATGAAGCACTTTCAACACATTCGAGTGGAGTCTGAGACAACACAGTTGTTCGACTAAGCAAGTAAGCCATTTTTTTCTGACGCATGTGTAGTTCACACAATTTAACTGGAAGAGAAATATAAGGACAATAGTTTTGAACTCCAATATATAATGTTTGAAATGATATCAAAAAATTAAAAAAATAATTCCTTTGGTACTGCAGCACTGCCTTTATGTGTCATGTAAATTAGGATCTATACAAGGCCTTCGATTAAGGAAAGTAACTAAATAAATTCAGCCATACATCATGACATATTTATACAGACTTGGGCCTAATTGCTGGAAACGCTGCCGCAAACTATGCAGTTCACAAAAAAACTGAAAAGGTGGCAGTAGAAGTTCAAATACCCTGCCACATTTTCCAAATTTGTAATTTTTATGTGTTTAAGTTGTAAAACCCTTTAAAGCCTTGTCATGTTTTTTTTCTTTTGGTGTTGCTTTTCCCAAAAAAGAACAGAAGTCAATGTCTCAATGAGCACAATCAAAACAAACTGTATCTAGATATGAATCATAGTATGAGGTTGCTGGAAATAATCAGCCCTATTCAACAATGTGTTCATAGATATTCTTTCTCAGGGTTCATTTGATGAACTTGCACATGAATACATGAACAAACATATTACAACAGACTGTATTTCTTTTGGAAACTAGCAAATTTATGAAATGAATACAATCCATAACAAATACTGATGTTTGACAGGGTGATGAATGGGAAAGCGGACTAAACAAAATGAATATAATAGTCAGCCTAAAAAATAAGTGTAAAGGAAGAGTCTTGATAAAGGGATAGCAAGTTCATTGAAGGTTTAAATAGCAAAGGCAAAACTCAAACCTTTTTTTCAATTTTGATAAATATCAATTAAAGGGGTCAGTTGCTTTATTAGTTAGTACAATGTCCCATTCTGTGTTTTTCCTTTTTCCCTTGCATGATAGAATACCTTTATATGCTGTCCATAAAGTCAATCATTCTATTGTTTTGTGCAGTTCACACCCTATGCTTCAGGCTGCCATACCTCTTGTAGAGCACAGACTGTGAATGAATCTGGAGCCCTTGACAACATGGGGCTGCACTGACCAGTTATCACAGAATAGACCAATCAACCAATCAACCAATCAAAAGAGATTGAGAGAAGAGAACTGACAAACCAGATGGACTTTTCACATACTAACTGGATAGTTCACATCATCTGTGCAACATCTCATCATGTTTTGGAAGAGGAGCCTTTGTCTTTTCAAACTGCATTAACTGGTCTGCTCATGTTTTGATCTAGAAGAGATGTAAAAGTTTAAAACCTTTCAAGATGAATGCACAATGACAGCCACAGGAACTGGAGAATCTAGCTGCTTTGTAAGGTTACAATTATATACAAACTGAGGTGGCTTAGTTTAGTAGTATGCTGTACCATTAATCAGAGGGTTGGCCAAAGTTAGCAAGTCCCATGTGTTGATTGTTCTTTATTATTTATTTTTCTCCCATTCAAACTTCAGACAAAATCACAGAATTGAAAACACAGGCACATTGTGCAGAGGCCGTATAGACAGATTTCCAGGGACAGCCTTCTGAGGATTTTCTGGAATTTTCTACACAAATAGAATTGTTCAAGGGCTGAAAACCAAATGGACAGTGTTATTTTCGATTTTAGACCCAATTTGCCCCTCGATGAATGAGGTAGTCATTACTCATTTGGGCATCCATTTAATAACCTTACAAATCCTTTGGATTCTCTCGATGTTAGGTCAGAGGCCTCTTGTCAAGCTTTTTAGGCTGAACCAATTGTTCTTGTTTAGAAAATTGCTTCTCAACTTCCTTTTAAGAGCAAAAAAGCAGCTGCTAAGAGTGTGACTGCAAGCCTCTGACTCGCCTCCAATCAATGTGACAGACAAAACAATCGTCCAGTAGTTTTCCAGCTTTTACCACTGAATGATCACTTTGAATAGGATGTCACCCATAGAGACTTGAAATATATACCATTAGTATGTGAAACAGTTAATACGCTGTGTCAGGTTATCTGGTAATTGTCTAATTTGTCTATTAATTCTTGGGTGTTTTGTGTCAGTGCAATTACTCTATTGCTCCTGTTTGATTTGAGGAAGCACCCAGAGCCAGTGGGGATGAGCAGATAGGTATGTGCCACTGAAAGGATGTTACTTGCTTGTTTAGCTAACAAACATAAATACAGATATATCATCTTCTCTGCCAGAGTTGCACCCATATTGTATTCTTTGTTTTTCTTCCACCCATCTATTTATTATTTATACCCCTTATTTATTTCAGGATCCTGGGACACTGGAGCCTATTGGAGAGGTGGGGTACACCCTGGACCTGTTGCCAGCCAATCACATGGCCAACATGAAGAGACAGGTAACTATTTAAACACACGCTCACAATAAAGAAAATTTGGAAAGAAAAGTTAAGCTAATGAGCATGTTTTTGGTCAGTGGGAGGAAACAGGAGAACACAGGCGAAGAAAATCCCCGACTGACATAAGGAGTCAAACAAGCAAGTCTCTCGGTGTGAGGCACGAGCACTACCGACAGCACTCTGTTTGCGCAAAGCAAAACGCATATCAGGACCATCAGGCAACACTTTTATGGCCCTCCGTGTTTTCTCATCGTAAGATAAGTTCAAATTTGTTAGTTTTTGTATGCAAACAGCACACCAAGGAGATTGTCTTTACCAGCAGCAGTTAGCTTGCTAACAGCGTAATTTGGGATTTTTGAGAACATTTAAAGGGATTTTGGTTATAGCACAAGGAATTAGATTTCAGTAGTGATTTAGAACAGGGATGCAGGTTATGGATTTTATTAAATTGCAAGATGGGACAACTTTCTTTATTCACGCTTAAAACTAACCTGACAATGCCGGAAATGCCTTGGTGGAAGTTTTGGGCTCACCTAGAGCTAGTGTTTAGGGAGTTTTGACACATAGCCTGATTGGAAATGTTAGGTGTGCAGGATTAGAGTCTGACTGAATCATCTATACATTCATTTATACTGTCCGAGGTATCCATTGATTCAGTGGAGCTTTAAGCAGAATTTCAGGAGTGGACCACACCTCTTCCTGTGTTCCTATAAATTCTAACCGACCATTTCCCTCTTGTTTCGCACACTCGATGCACCCCTCCCTCCCTCCCCTTATTTGAAACTTCTTTCTTCCTTCCTTCCTTCCTCAGGGCCTGAGAGGGGGTTCGTTGTGCCCAGAAGCTACTGCGAATTCCCCATGAAGTTTCCCCAAACCGTTATCCGCTTCACGTACCTACTATGTTGTTTGTTATCCACTGTACGCAATAAATAATTGTCAAATTCATCCTGTTGATGGTGTGGTCCTTACTCGTGAAAAACCAGGAACATTTTTAAAATCCCCTAATATGTTGCCAGTAATATGTACATCTGATCATTTAGTAAGCACAGTGTGGATTCAATTACCTCCATTAGCAAGAACAGGGCAACTTATGTACGGCCTTACTGAGGAAGAAGCCTCATCGAGAAATCATCTGAGCTTGAAACACTTTTTCACTCGACCAATTTGCACAAAATATCCCCTCTGTCTATAAAACACTGTGTACTGCTGAGCTGTTGGATGAGAATTGACCAATCTGTGCAGTGTGTCAGTGTTCTCAGTCGAAGTGTGTGCTTATTGTGCATCCTCCCTGCTGATAACTGCAGCTCTCAAAAACACAAGGCCCTGCTTTACACCGCCGCGCCCAACAACTCCAGGCTCAGCTGCTGCCAGTGGAACAAATTGCAGAGCATTTACCAAACTTTTATTAGGTTCACAAAACAAGATCCCATGCCGTAGATGTGGGCGAGGGGTATTAATTTAGGGAAATGAGCACAGGGTAAATAAAGGCTGTCTGGTTGCCGTCCTAACAGGAAATGCTATGCAGGGGACCGGTGGAGGAGTGAATATGGGGGGTAGGAGGGAAGGAGGAAACAATTATGACCTCATTTAATAGTCTCTCTCTCTCTCTCACTCCTCTCTCTCTCTCTTGGCTCCCAGGCAGAGATCAGAAAGTATGCCCAGTTCAAAACCGCAAGTCACCTCTGAACATGGGAGCATTTGGCCTAAGTGTTTCCTGTTGCAATAAAAATGTATGTCAAGTATGTGAACCGCGATTCCGCTGTTCTTAAAGCCTTTCAAGCACACATGCACATCATGCACACCCACAAAATCTCACACGTTTTCACTTGCAACCACAGTATTTTGGTTTCGAATCATGCAAAGCAAAAAATCAGCCCGTAATGAAGTAAACAGTCACTGCCTGAGCACAACAGTGTGATTAAACCAAACAAAGTGTGAGGCTGAATGAGTGTGTGTGTTGTGGAGCGGTTGAGGGTTATTGTGCGATACAAAGCCTGTGCCATTCTGGTGCAGGCTCATGATAAGAGTTTGGGAAGTCATTGCATGGTGATAGCCACAGGCACAAATGTGCAAGGGGGGCTCCAAGTGCTAATTTTATTCATTTACCTCCCTCTCTGGATAATTGTTTCTGTCAACCAGCGACGGCTTGATAAAGGATTTCACGCCGCTGAAAACAGTTACACGGCTACTTTGGAAGGTGATCGCCAGAGACGATTATATTTATCACCTGCTTTAATATCCATAGTGTGCTGAAAATTGATTCATTCTCCGAGGATCTCTGTCATAAGGTGTGAAGAGTTCTGCACCCAAGTAAGACATCTGACATTTGACACTTCAACTAGAAAATAAACTGTGATGAAAAACATGCTTAAAGTAATCTAGGATCCTTCCCATACTTTTTTTTTTTTTTATCAAAAGCAGATTAACCCACATCTTCTTTCTGGAGGTCATTTTATTGAATTCAGTGATGTTTGTGAATCTATGACACATTAACACAAACACTCTTACACTCATGTGTTTACACTTGTCTTGTCAAATTATGCTGAACGTCAATATTTGTAATAAAAGAAGTGACAAAATGTCAAGATTTAAGTATCAACTTGACTGTTGGCATTGTAAAGTTCAGTCAAATTAATTATTAAAGAGCTGCATTAGTTACCATTTCATCTTAATCTGTGAAGATGCTGTTAATTGACTTTAAATTACAAGTTTGGGAAATTAAAACTATAATAGAAAACTGTGATTTTTGTTTTTCAACTTTAACTTCAGTGATTAGGTCCAACAATATTATATTTTTTTAAACTGCTTTGAAACCTCATAAATGTTTTTATTTAGAGAAGAACAATACAGATTATAAATAAATCCATTTTCCAACAAACTTGCACTGCTCAAGAGTCAAAACACGGACGTTTGGGGACCTGGTCAGTTTTTAACTAATCAAATCTAACACTGTAGAGAAGCTGACTTTGGCAGGTTCTGCTTCAGGCTGTAACAACTGGTTGCAGTGAGAAAATAACCAGACCTATCAACATCTTTTTAAGGACAAAGAGGCAGTTGGATGTGGTTTAGATGTGCTGAAAGATAGAGGTGACTGCAAGGCTCTGACTGGGCTTATGGAAATGTGACATATTAACGTAGTACCAATAAAAGACAATAAAACAAACAATTATTATAATACTTTTTTATTTATTTTGCCCTTACGCAGTGTTTGCATGCTTTGACAGTCAAAGTCAGAGAATAAAAAGCTAACATTAACAATTAGGTCAAAACCAAAAATAAGAAAATTAAATTATCAAATGACAAAGCAAGAACAAAATGCAAACACAGTGAAACAACATGAGTGAATCAGTTAAGCTAACATATGAATAGCAATTAGGCTATATAGTAAGTGGCAAGACCAATAAATCATCATGACAAGAAAATGTAGAATTAGAAATAAAATACATAAGGCAAACTTTAAAAGAAAACAGCATATCAAAGATGTTAAAATGCTGTGCCCTTAAACACTTTTTAGAATGTTGCCCTGATGGACACATCCCATCCTGACATACAAAGCAGGTCATCTGGTTCAAGTTAAATCAAACTATTTACAGAGCAAATCTTTAAAATGATCAACTCGTATTCTAAGATGTTATTTTCAGAGACAGTAATACCAGTCTCTGAAGTTTATTTATGTTAATAAATTCAAGACAGTTAAAGGGTATAACTTCACTGTATTCACTGTAACACATGTATGGAACAGGTTTGTTCAATAAAGTAAACACATACAAAACAGAAAAGGTTTAACATGTTTCAGTAAACTCTAAGAACAACATATCTGAGTGATAAAAATGTATTATTAAAAATGTGTTTATTGTGAATTACAATCATTTTCGAGTTATGTGGAATATTTTCTTATTGACTTTCAATGCTTTCTTGATATTATCAACCCTCAAGCTTTCAGTTATTTACATGTATTATAGTAAAACAAAGGCTGGGACTGGATGGGTTCTTTACTTCGCTTGGAGGGGGCAAAGCGCAACCCCCTTCTTTACTAAATTTTGTTAGGAAACATAATTTGACAATATAAGTGAATGTAAGAATGAATATGACACCATGCAAAAAATGACTGATAATATTTTTCCTGACTTAATGTGATTCATGTAAATGTGGTTATTTGGTGATAAACTACTAACAAAACATTTTATATTTGTGTTAAATTACTTAATTGAATAAGAGCTTTTGGTTTGCTTACTGCTAGGAGTTATTTTGTAAGTTTTGAGATTTTTGTGATTTACATGAATAAATAAATACCTAAAAATGTAAAGTAATGAGACATAACTTGTTATAAACTTTACAGCAATGTGTAAAGTAAGTTTTCATCATAACACCTGTCGAGACACACTGACAGGATCTTTACCAACTTATAATGATAATAAAGATCAATAAAAAAAATTCTTGGAAGATGCGATTGAATCTGACTCATAACACCTAAATTCCTCAGCTCACCTTTACCTCCATGACTGTCAGGTTTCCACCGTTCAAAGAGTGGCCTGGAAGCCTCTTTCCCCCCGGAGTTCAAAAACACGTCGCCCTGCCTCCTCTCGGGGAGGACAGCTTTTATTGGACCCTTTGTGGAGACGTCCTTTCTTCCCCTTCATCAAAAGAAGGAAAATAAGACGAGGCGTAGTCGCGTTTCCCCCTATCCTTTTTATTACTATTCTCATAATACTCCATATTTGTTTATCCCTTCATCTTTTCAATGCACTCATTGACCGTGTGCATGTGTGTGGGTGTGAGTGTGTGTGTGTGTGTGTGTGTGCGTGTGTGTAGGACCACAGTGAAGCAGCAGCACTTTACAGGCTACATCTGAGCTCTCAGCTTCAATGGACAAATATACTGGATGGATGGAGAGAACTGAGACTACTCTCCTTTATACTTTCACTACAGTTTGACTTTGCTTTGACACAAGGTCATATGTAAAGTTACAACACAGAAAATTTAGAATAATATCCATACTGTCAGATAATAGCCACCCTGTAACTATCTGTACCAGCAAATATATTACTTTCTGCCACTGTCCGCAGCATACCAACTGTATTTATTGGCAGAATTGTTCACTTTTAAGCAGAACTTCATATTCTGCTGTTTTATCATCATTCCTCAAACTGAAGCATGTTCTGAAATATTAAGTTTTACTATGGGTTATTTATTTATTGTTGGTTTTTTTTGCACTTGAGAAGTAGTTCAATGTCTCCTTATTGTCTCAGAGGGTCATCCTGCATTAATGCATGTTGTGCACCACAGAGCTCATGGTCTGCTAGCATGTTGTTTGGAGCTCTAGGAAGGGCATCTGGTTTTACTGATTTATACAAAATCTACATTTTTATATTAGAAACCCAAAGAATATGTCACATTTTTATTACTTGAAAGTCATGGAAAAAAAGAATAAATAAGTTGCTTTACTTATATATGACTGGTTTAAAAACAAACAAATGTTTCTCATAAATAAGAGTGACACACTCTTTCTAATACAGAGAAGACTTGGTGTGAAAATGGATCAATGTATGAATAAGGTCTTATTGGCATATGGCAGTGATTAGCCATCAACTATCAGATCAGGAGCCACATCAGGCCCCATCAGGTCTCCCATCTGGCCCTCTGAGTATTATCATAAAGGAGAGGATAAGAAACACTGAAAAAAGAGATTTAACGTTTTTGTGAGACAAGTCGGAATTCTGAGATTAAAGTTAGAACTCTGTCTTGAGTAAAAAAAAAAAGTCAGAATTACAGTCCGTTTTCTGAGATTAAAGTCAGAATTTAAACTTTAATTTCAGATTGCTGTGAAAAAAAAGTCAAAACATCAGACAGAAGCAAAAAACAGAATTTTCAAGTTAACTTTGAATTGTATATATATGTTTTCCTCAGCATTCTGACTTTAATCCCTAAGATGGTGTTAGAAGAATTTTGACACTGTTTGACTTCTGAGAAAAAAAAAGTTGGAAATTTTGAGATGAAAATTTTGGAAAAAAATACTATTTATTATCTGAAATCTGACATCTTTCTCATAAAATATTATGTTCAGCACAGACTTAGGAAAGTCTAACCTCTTATTTCTTTCCAGTGATTCTAATCCTCTCCTGTGTCACTGAAATTAGAAAATATGCAGAGTAAATAAAAAATGTAGTTTTACAGGCAGCTCCTTGACATTAAATAGCTACAACAAAAAAAAAAAGCTAAAACAATCTTAACAGGAATGACTTGAAGTTTGATCTGTTTCACAGAAATCCTCCCGTCAGCCATTTTTAAACTACACTCAACAGTGATGACATCTAAAGTGCCCTATGTGACTGTAGGATGGCTGATAGGGACTAATTACCTCCGTCAAGGAGGTTATGTTTTTGGGAGAGTTTGTTTTGTCTGTCTATCCGTCCGTCTGTCTGTGAACAAAATAACTAAAAAAGTTATAAATGGATTTTGATGAAATTTTCAGGAAATGTTCAGCATGAGAAAAGGAGGAACTGATTGAATTTTGGTGTTGATCCGGATCAGCGTCTGGCCGCCATGACGAAAAATGTGATTTTGGGGAGTAACTACTGAACTAAAATAGATATGAATCTAACTGTTAATGGTATGTTTTCATGGCCAAGGAATCTAAATATTTCAGGGAAAATAAAGGTAGGACTAATATTTATTGTCAAAATCACAATATGGGTGAGGACTGTGGCACTGGCGGAGGTCTGCGCTCTCCGAGTGCTTTCTAGTTTCACATTTAAAGGCTAAAAAAAGTCAATAAAGTTAAAAATTAAGTTATAAACACAAATGTAGTGGATGGTCCCTGGTGTTTGGGATATCAGCTGTCCTCAGTGACAGATAAAGGACAGATAATTGTGCTCATAGGTAGTTCACAGATATAGATAGTGTAAAGGACGATGGTTGTTTCCATATTCATGAGTGTGTGTGTGTTTCTGCACGTGTGTCCTCTTGTTAAATGCTAAAGCAGCTCAGGCCTCTTAGCTCCACCGAGGCCTGCAGAGAGGTGGTGCATGGTGTCTGTGAAGGAGCAGGAGGAGACTCAGGCGGTGTGTTAAAGGGCTTGGCTGACTGGAATGAATGGTATGGGGCAGTAGTGACCATTCATGCATGCTCCTTTACCTCTCTCTCTCTCACACACACTCACATTTCTGCATTTGAGATATTAAGGACCAAGAGCACAGAGAGAGAGAGGAAATTAGGAAAGAGAGGGATAGGGATGGGGGGTAAAAGAGGGGGACAAAGTGAGGAATAAAAGAGAGGAAAAGGAAAGGTGTAGGATTATCTAGAGAGAGAGAGAGAGGGAAAGGAGAAGAGAGGCGCAGGACTCTAGTGACTGGGCCACTGGAGTCAGAGAGCAGCGCAGCGTGAAATAAGAGAGAGGAGCAGCTGAACCAGAAAGAACCCAGGCTGCTCATTACAAAGGCCCAGGCCTGACTCCTACCCTCTACACTGTAACACACACACACACACACACACACACACACACACACACACATAGTCACTATCACGCATGTAAAGAGACACAGATATGCTCAGGACACAAGGAAACAAAAAGAGGAAGCACTCACGCACATCATAACGTATGTTGTCATGTGGGCATGCTCACACTGGCATGCACTGTCACTCAAATACTGTACATCTGCTACATGGAGCACATGCATATGATCTATGCAAATACTGTAATAAAGAATAATAGAGGGTGGTCTTTTACCTGTCCTGAAGACAGAGTTCTGGGATTATAGTCAAAATTTGACAAAAAAAGGCAAAATTCTTAGATTAATGTCATAATTCTGGGGTTGAAGTCAAAACTATGAGACAATAAAGTCTGAATTCAAAAGTAAAGGCACATTTCATTGATTAAAGTCCTAATTCTGAGTTCAAAGTTCTGGGAATCAAAAGTCAAAATTCAAACTAAAATCAAAATTCATGATAAAAATCACAATTCTGGGATTGAAGTCAGAATTATGAGACAAAAGTAATGATTTAAAACAAGAGACAGAATTCCTGAAACTCAAGTCACCATTTAAGGGCAAGTCAGAATATTAAATGAATAAGAATTCTGAGCAAAAAGTCAAAATTTTGAGAAAATACTGACTTCTAAGATTAATGTTAGACTATGGAAAGAATCTTGGATACAGACAGAGTCCGCATTTCGAGATTAATGTCACAATTCTGAAATAAACTTGATTTAATGTTAGAAATCTGTCATTTTTACACACTTAACACAATTAAACTCTTATCTTTCAGCGGCCATGGTCCTCTTCTGTTACTAGAATTAGAAAATGTGTGAGTTAAAACGAGAGAAAAGAAGAGGAAAAGAAAGTTTAAAAATATCGTTAAATACGTACAACTTTTAAAGCACCATCATTAAGATCGCCCTTAAAAATGTACCACTCATCTAAACTTTGAAAACTTTTCAGGGAGACAAAGCGGAGGACGTCTCTGTCTTTTAATGATGTGACTCCTTTTTTTTTTACATTGTGACAGCTGATGAAACATTTGGTGGAAGTTGTTTATTAGATTTGATTTCCTACATTAACATTAGAGCAGCTGCCTCTCGACACGGCTCACAAACATGTCATCCAAGGGCACAAATAAGTGTGTCGCCAGTCTGGCTGATATTGACTTGTGAACAGATAGTGTAAAAATTTACTGCTTCACTCTTTGAAGGATTATTTATGTGATTTTGCATTTAGGAAAATATTTAAACAAGCCAAAAAAATGTTTAATTTCTAAATTCTTGAAGTGTAACACTTGTGTCTTTCAAAATAAAATGCGGATTTAATCTAATAAACAAGAATTCAGTTAAAAATCTTTGATATGAGGATAAGTATTGAATGAAAAATAGATAAAAGTATCTTTTGTGGTAACATAAAGATTCTTAAAATGTCAGTTAAAGCAGCGTACTTTTCAAAATAAAACCAGACATTGTTTTATTAAAGCCGGACTGACAGCTATCTCCGCTCCAATATTTATCAGCAAGCCTCACAAACAGGAAAGAATTTCATCTGTTTCAATAAATAAGCTAACTCTGATGCACAATATTACTCTGTCAACATTACACTCGTGCTTTTATCTTTTAAACACACACTGGAAGTGAGGGCCAGTGGCAGAATTCAATCCAACAGGGAGATGTAAATATTAAAGAGCGACATATAGAGATGTAACAAAGGACGGGATGACAATATGCTCCTCAGATATTCCTTTGCAAGTTCTCATAAGACTTTTTCTTTTTTTTCAATTCAAATAGAAGAGGCTGTAAAGCAGAGCTGCAGAGGCTCCTTATAATCCCCCACCTCCACACTGGCTCACTGACACATGTTCTGTGAAATACTGCCATCTCTTGGTGTTTCATTTTTTTTTCTCAAACTGGCTGAGAGGTTTGGATGACTGGGACCTCAGTCTGATGTCAAAGGCCAAGAGAGGCCAAGTCTCCACTGAGCTCCATGATAATAAACAATTTAATACAGACGCTGTCATGAAGATTAGTACAAGAGAGACACAAAAGACTCATGGCCTATGACACACATCTTTATCAAAATCTTTTCCTTTAGTAGCCAACAGATTATTACTGTTGGGAAAGAAAAAGGAAATCCACAGCTGACATAACTGTTGTATGTATACATACTTATTATACTCTTATTATCATTTTAACTCAATTACTGACAATATGAGTAGTGCTGTTTTTTGTCTCTATTCTACTTCTGTTTTTTTTTGTTTTTTTTTACCATTACACTATGTCAGCGTATGTGCAATATTTAATTTTCCACATTGGAAAGATTTTACTAAAGCAAATCATTTCAGACATGCTAAACAATGGCTGCTACAATTTCTTACTGCCACAGGGTAAATGTGTTAAATGTTATTCTATTCTTTGAATTTGGATATCAAAATTTATTACATCTAATGAAATGAAAAAATAAATAATTCCTAACATTTTTTCCTGTATTTCTGTTTGAAAATCTTCATCCATCTATGCAATAGCTATACCACTTACTCTTTTCTGGGTCATGAGAGGTGGGGTACACCTTGGGCTGGTTGCCACTGAAGCAAAGGGCTGATAGATAATCATTTGTACACTTAAACCCAAGGGCAATTTAGGGTCGCCATTCAGCCAACAAGTCATGTAGTGACTCCAGTGCACCTGAAAAAAAAAAATGTGCATACGGAAAACACTTTTCAGGAGTCTTACAGAAACTAAAACAGCCTTTATCCAGTAATTTTGTAATTATCTCAGTGGAAGAAACTTTGTAAATTGTTCTGCTGCCTATCTTGGCCAGGACACTCTTGTAAAAGAGATTTTTAATCTCAATGAGTTTTCTTTTCCTGGTTAAATAAAGGTTAAATAAATAAAAAAAAAATCTAGCAAATACAGTACTGCTTAAAGTTTTTCAGCTGATAAATAAACATGTGTTATGCTAGTAATTCAGGCTTAACACCTGGTAGATTTTTCCTGTATTCTGCGTATGTATTATGTATTCATGTTTGACATTGACTTGCATGCTACAGTGAGTTATAATGAGGGGTGTGGATGTGCCCCCAGGCTGTTAGTTTCATATCTCTGAGTTTTTTGTAAAAAAAAATGTGCAACAGATCTCAAGCTGCATTTACACACTGGCCTTTTGGCCAACTTTTTCCAACATACTGGTGTATGTCGAGCTAAGTCAGGCTGCGGAGAATGAAGTTAACAGCAGTTGGGCAACACTGATGATCATGGGGTATGTCAGCAAATCTTACAGTCCGCTTACCTTCACTACCGTTCAATTACAGCTCTGTTGGCGAATGTTTGGGCATGCTGCACAAAGTTCATTGTACATTAGCTCTGTGGGGTCCAGCTACTTCCTCCTCAGGATTGGCTTGATGTGCCCTTCTTGGGATACTTTCATGCTTTAGGTAGAATATCAAATACTAAGACCAGCTGGACAGGCTGAAATGGCAAATGCGTGTTTGGTCGTTGACTGATGTCACAATAAAATCAGAGTTAAGCTACCTTAGAGTAATGGTCTCCTGAGATGAGTGCGTTACATGTACATTTAAAATTTGTCTACAATTAGTCGGGACGATGGGAGGCAATAAGAAACACTATGCTCCACCTGCTAAACACTTTTCTTCCCTTTAGATACCTTGACCTGCATTGAACAAAGCAATTTTGATCCCAGGAACATACTTTCCTGGGATGAGTACTTGACATTAGTGATTGTCAGCTATAATACATTGATGTGTGAATGCTTCTTAAAAAGTTTCTATATTTGGGCAACAAAAAAAGTATTTAGCAGAATATTTTTTCTTAATCAAAACAGAATGGAGGAGGGGAAATTAGAACCACTATGATTTACACTGTTTCAAAATAACGTTTCCAGCTTGAGCTGCATTTCTGGACTTTTTTTGGCACTTTAGATGTTACCTTAAAAACTTCCTGAAAGTCAAACGCATCGAAGCAGAGACTGAAGGTGCATCTCGCTAAAATAGTAACACAGCTCCTGTCTTAAGTGGTTGTTATCGACTGGCGCACAGCTGCTGCACACACAGCACGCTGAGGTAACCAGTCATGATGTGGAGGTGCGGTTCAGCATGTTGCAGAACTGATTCAGCAGGTTTCTGAGCATTTTCTAAGGAGTTAAAAAGGCTGGATTTGTGTGCCGCTGTCGGGGTTGAGACATGCATATAAAAGTGACATCCTCTGAAGGGGAGTGAAAGTGTATTTCTCTCCTCTGCTTTGCAGGAAAGTCGGGCAGTAATTCAATACTCCCAAGTCAGTGCTTTGCAAGGTTTCTACAGAGGACTGTTGTGTTTCACAGAATGTATTTCCAGCGTGGAACAGGTTGTTCATCACAAGGTCTGTTGATCTTAAACACACACACACACACACACCGAGCGGGGAACTTTGAAGTGTGAAAATAAACATTTTCACCTAACCACTAATCTTCTCCCTCTCTCCTCTGCCCTCTCTCTCTCTCCTTTTCTCCTCTCCCCGTCTGATCCGAGGCATTTTGACGTGAGCTTCATTTACAACTTTCATTCCAATTTGTCCCGTTAGTCCATATGTTATTGTAGCGGAACCTGCGCCTGGGCCTCTGGTTAGTGAAAATGTCAGATTCTTTGATTTGATTTTATAGGATCTCAGCAGGGACGGAGGGGCTGAATGGTTCTGGCCCTCTCTCCCCCGCCTGTGGACTGACTACTGTTTGCATTTAAACATCTATCTTAGCCAGATTCCCCTGAGGATTCATTTGTTTCACAGAGGGTCAATTACCTCTCACCACCTCGTCCCCTCCATGCAAGAAAAAAATCACCCTTTTTTTTCCAGCTGCAATTAAAGAGATTTTTCCTGTTTAGGTTAGGTGTAGGAAAGGGGTGCCTGTTAGAGGTCAGGGTTTTAATTAGGGACTATTTAAGACCAATAACGAACTGATTATTAGCCAAATGGCACTTGCAAACTGAGAGGCTTGATGTCTGGCATGTTGAGCGCTTTCACCTTCAAATGGTTTCTCAAAAGCACCAACAACGGGAACGTTAGGTCGCAAATCGGTTCTGATTGAGGTTTCTATGGATACAGATTTGTCCCTGCTGACTTTACTCTATCCTAACCTCTCTCCAATTCTCCCTCTCCCTACCCCCTGTGCAGTGTCATTGCCGAGCGCTAAGTAAATACGTGCTCTTTATGCTCCTCGTTGCCTTTCAATATTTGGCAGCGTGGCAGCGGGGGATCAAAATGTGTGTGTCTGCTAAATGTCAGCGGGTAAAAAGGGGTTGAGTTTAGAGCAGCGCACTCCATGAAGCACCTGCTGTAGAAGCGAGCAGCAGGGGGAAGATTCATCTCAGTTTGATCCGAAATGGAAAAGGCTATGAACACCAAACTAACCCTCCACGACCCTCCCTCAATTGAGCTTCTATCTAGCTCCACTCAACAGATGGCTGCAGAATACCTCACCTTGGCATTTTAATCAGACCAAAGCCCATTAAGAAATTATTATAAAGATTGTGAGCTCTAATTTAATGTTGTGATTGGTTATTAGTTTCCATAATATTCTTGTATTTCTTGACATTAAGGAGGGAATTTCAATTAAAGTAATGATTTACAATAGTTATAATGTCGAGTATGCCTTAATCTGGCTCTAATCAGATTAGATTTTATGGGTGAAACCTACTGAGACATCTGCATCCTCATAAAAAACTTATCTTTGGTTATTAATAATGCAGTAAATGATAAAATACAGATATTTAAGAAAATTGAGGGGGGATTAAACCCTGGAGTTTGGGCTGATGTGCACCTTTCCTAGAACTTAGAGAATGATTTTAGACCATCAAGGTATCAACATGGGCAGGACTAAGGGGCTTCTAGGGGCTGCCATCTTCAGCAGCAACAAAATAGACTCAATTTAAGGGACCAAAATCCCCCAGCCATTGATGGCTACCTGTCCAAGCATGTTTTAACATGTTACTATGCAAAGATATGGATCAAGATTGATGCCTGATCTATTAATGAACAGTTTCATTCCCTTTTTTGTTTGTTTTATCCTTTCTGCCAGGTGTTTCGTTGAAATATCAGAGTCTATAAGATCCTCTGTTACACAAGCTTCCTCTAGATGTCAGAGTCTTGATTACCAAATTGTTAGGCCTGAGATAAAAACAGTGTTGTACCTTGTATTAGAATAATTACTTGGCTGCATAATGAGCACAGCTGTATACATATATATTTTACCATGGGCATGACAAGGATATACCGGCTGCATGAGAGAGCTCAGGCTGTTTACAACTACCTGATGTGATGGATCATCAGTTTAATCAGGTCCAAATTAAAATAATAACGATTAACAATTGATGGTTTAATACCCTTCAGCAGCATGCAAGTCATTTTTCTGTTTCCCTTAGTGCTTGGAATCAGCATTCTGGTGTTATGAGAGACGGTCAGCTTGTGACTTTTTTCTGCCTATATTTAAATTATTTAAGATGTCAATGACTATGTTTACATGGACTCAAGTATCTAAGCAAAATGGTGGTTAATTATATTCAGGATGTGATATTTATATGCACAGATATTTGTCATTAGTTTCTCTGCATTTATGAAAGATACTGGTTTCTGATTACAGCATGATATGTTTGCACCTATAGAATGAATGTTTCACAATTGAACAAATTCAAAAAGCTACCAGAAGACATTTAAAAACGTGCTGTTTGTCTTTACGAATAAAACTTTAAGTGCTCTGAGAGCGCATATCACTGCCAAGACATTTCCAATATTTTCAGATGAGTTATTGTCAAAAATGGAAAACTGCCCTATCTTCCCATTTACAAATCCTCATGTCAGACCACATCCTCAGCACTGTCTGCACTGTCATTACTGCCTTGGTGTTACGGTTAAATGAGTGGCAGTGTTAACTGAAGACCTTCAGCCATCTGTGTGGATTTAGTTCAAGCACCAGGGAAACTGAGTGTTTTTAGTGTTCTTTTTTAAAGACAAAAAGGTACGGTTACCTTGGCATGTTTCGACGTTACTCTGCCGTCTACTTCACTTATGTTCTAAGAAGACAAGATAAACTTAATCAGTCACCAGGGAAACTGACTTTATATTAACACTGCAACTGACAAAGTCAACTGAAAGTCACCAGTTTACATGGTCACAGGCTGAAGACTGTTCATTAATTTGTTTCCATTTTTTCTTCTGTTACCTCCATAAAATAATGTGTTTTTAATCAGCCAGATTAATAGACAGGTTGTCCTCTGTACAGTGTTAATGACTTATTGTTTGATGTGATTGTTGACTTTATCAGTTTGTCTTATAAACTTTTTCTGGGGTGCTGGTTTGGTGGAGTGGTTAGCAACCAGGCACCCCATGTACTTGCTTCTGCCGGTCCAGGTTCGAATCCCGACTGTGACCAGTTTGCAGAGTGTCTTCCCCTACTCTCTCTCACCCTTTCACAGGCCTATCCACTGTTTCTGTCCTGTCAATGAAGGCACTAAATGCCCAAAAAATACATTTAAAAAAAAAAAAACCTTCTTCTAAAAGCAGCTTTTTCTGGTGCTGTGTTGACTGGCACCTAATCTGCCTCTACACTGATCCTACTTATCATGTAGGTCACTGTTTGCATCTGTATTGTGTTAATCCTGAAGAACAAGCCCTAACATTTCACATTTGCCTGTTGCATTTACTCTTTAAAAGTTGTGAAATAAATGCTCCACAAAGACATTCTATAAAACAAATGTATTAAACCATTCCTTTTTTTAACAACAGAACACATTTTTTGACCTTGCAGTGGAAATGGACCTGCCTGATTCTGTAACCATTCAGATCCATTTTGCAAATATACATGTAAAAACAACTGAGCTTGGTCTACAGACAAAAGTGCCCAATCAGAGTCCTTTAAAGCAGGATGAGGTGGGAGCTATGAGCATGATGACAGCAGGAAGTGATAGCTTTTAAAATAAACAACAAAATTGACAGCATTTAAAAATGGCAAAGATCTTTTTGTTCCACTTTCAACAGTTTGTTGTATGAAGTGACTAAGTGGCTAGTATATGTTGAACGGCTATCTGGTGTGTCAGTTATTTATTTTAGCAATAATCAAAAAATCTATGGAAGAACATATTGGGCAGGAGGAAAAATCCATGCACCATATTATATTGACATTTGATGTGGTGATATTGTATTTATTCATAGTCCTCGAAGCATGCATGTTTTTATGTATTAATTTCCAACATTTGATTAAAGTTTTGGTTCTATGGCATTAAAATCAATTATTTTTTTAGGTCAACATGATGGTGCTGTTGAGCCATATTGCAGGTAAATTTGGCAGAGAAAACACATTGTGTAGAGGAGAGTTAGTAAACAGACATGGAGGCACAGAAAAACTGTTGAGATATAAATGCAGCAAGACAAGTTTATAAATCACAATATATGACAATGTTAAGTATCAAATACTAAGCAAATGCAAAAACATTAAGATTTCAATAAAACCAAATTGGGACTGAGTATCGTGATGATACCATACACTGGGCCACTGGTGATTTCCAGCCCTGGGTAGAGCAATAAGATTTTTCTTAACCCTCCTATTATCCTCAAATATTACTAACACATTTTACCCTTGGGGTCAATCTGACCCCAGGGATATTTGCCTCCAGAAAATGATTTACAGAAAATTGTTGACCAAGTTTTTGTGTCAGGAACTTTGTTCATTTATTGAATACATAAATAACCCCTTGATAATGAAACCTTGACCTGTCCTCTAGCACCACCATCAGGCCAAACTTTTCAATCAGAAATAATTTATCTTGAAAAGTTTTCATCCAAATCTTCTCAAATTTACTGACAACATTAATGACCACAAGAGTATGAACCCTATTGGTTTTGGTGATGATATGACCTTTCCTGCATCGCCACCATCAGGTCAAACTTTCAGTTTTAGAGTTAGTGTATCTTTCAAATCTTTCTTCCAAATCTTTTCTAATTGGGGTGCACATTCATGACACTCACAGAATGAACCATATTGATTGATGTTGGTAACTCCTCTCATAAAAACATTTATTTACTTATTTTTATTTTTATCTACTTTTTTGTAACATATTTGTGGTCACTATAAAGTCTCACTCACCCCTCTTTTGTTATCCGGGCTGGGGACCGGCAGTGGCAGAGTTAAAGAATTTTTTGTTGTTTTTTTTAAAGATTTTTTTTATTTGTTTCATTTTTTTGTTTGGTGTTTTTATTATTATTATTATTTTGTTTCTTTTTTGAGTGTTTGAGGGGGTTTACATGTTTGAAAATTCACCCATTTGTGAAACAGAAAATCTTTATGACAACATCAGTCAGATAGTCAGAACATGGAGCAGTTCTTTAGTTCAGTTCTATTAGGCAGGTGTGAGTAGTAGGTTACACATACACACATAGACACACACACACACACACACACACACACACACACACACACACACATTCATTCCCCCCATGTCATGTATCAACTCAAAAGTATCAACTCTGCACCTGCAGGTGTGGGAATGTTAGGTCACACATAGGTCGCACACAGACAGACAAGTTTTACACAGCTAAAACAGCTTGGGGTCAAACTGACCCCAGAGGAACACCGATGCGTGCAATATGTGTGCAGCACAATGAAAAAATATCATCATAATAATTTTATGCTAAATCAATAGTACCCATCAAATTAGGAAAAGTCATGAAATATGAAGCCAAAAAAAAAAGTCAACTATTATTTTTTGATTGATAAACATTGAATGGGGTCAAAATGACCCCAAGGATAATAGGAGGGTTAATAGAGTCAGCGATGACAATTGACACAATCGTCCTGAATGACAAAATTATGTCTTCACAGCTTCTTTGTGTCAATAAAGAAATTATAAAACACTGTGATATGAGGTTATATAGTCTTTATATTTACAAATTTGGGGATAACCAAACAAATAGTCCACTTCCCACCAAACCATCACCCAGCTGCTAAATAAAAAAAACCTTGTCAGGGAGGGGGAAGTGTGTCGAGCTGCTTCGCGGCAACATATGACATCAAATAAGGTTTGGATTCTATGTGAAATGGTCTGGACGAGCGTGACCAGCCATGGGAAGTATCTTTGCCTCAAGGGACTTGAAAAAAGACAGGAAGCCCTAAAGAACCACTGCAGGCCATCATCTCCTCCTCTCCTCCTTCCACGCCACTTGGCCTTTGTCTTTCCTTGGCATGTCTGTGTGTGTGTGTGTGTGTGTGTGTGTGTGTAAGTGTGTCTATCTACATTGTGTATTTGCATCTGCATCCTGTCCTTGCTGCTTGTCCCTGGCTGCACCATTGGAGGCAGCTGATGCTATCTCATGGCTGTATTGTGGCGGCCCCTGCTGCGAGTAATCAAAGGCAGCTGTTTAGAAAATACCAGAGATGCTTAATAAGAAGCACTGACGGCCTGGATTCACTCTTTGCCCAGGAGCCCCTGACATCTAGAAGGCAATGCAACAGATTAATTACTATCATGGAGACTACTTGTATCCTTCTGTCTTTTATTGTTTTCATGCAATGTCCTTTTAGGTGTGGAAAAAATGCCAGAAAAAGGCAAAGTATGCCTTAATTTGGCCAGAAAAATAAATGATTCGTCCTCTAATTTTCTCTGTCTGAATTTATTTTTAGCAGGACTGTTGCTACTAATTCCTGCAGTATGAGCGACATCCCTGGTTTGTGAAAAGAGAGGAGGAAAAGACCCATTATTTCTATTATTTGGATTGCACACTGAGGCAGCTTTCAGGGTTTGATTGTGTTTTGTTTGAACAAGTCAGTTAATGAACACCAATCGCGGGATGCTGGTAGTTCTTGATGCATATCTGCTGATCTGGGGGTCCCAGCAGATCTTGACCAAACATCGAGTGAGGCAAAAACAAATCTGTCTGTCAGTATGGGGTTAGGAGTCCTAATTAGAGGTCCTGACTCTCCGTCCGCAGCTCCAAGTCAAGCGTCAGCTCTCCCTGATTGGTACAAATCTCGTTTTTATAAGCCTCAGAGGTTCAGAGTGAGGGTCAGCCACTCGCCAGGATGGTGATTTGCTTATTCCTTTAAAAGGCCATTGATTACGTAATTAGAAAGGGAAAATGTCTCAATGAAGGAGCAGAATGAGGGGTTAAGCAGTCATTATTTGTGTAAGTTGTGGGAACTTTGGTGCAGTGACTGTGGAGGCCTGATGGAAAGGGCAGTACACTTACAGAAGTCAGTCAGCACACAATAAAAAAGAGAACGGTACTTGGCTTGCTCTCTTTCAAGTGAGAATAGCAGATGAATAGACAAATTTAATGTCAGCAAAGTAGAAATTTAGTGATTTTTTCCAGTTTTAAAGTTAGACTACTGACAATTGTTCCTTTTTTCATGCTGTAAATTTGTACTGATTAACACCTGACATGTATAAAACTTATGTGTAATACAACAGAGGTCCCCAACCACCAAGCTACAGACCAACATCAGGCCATGGATCATTTAGTTCCACAAAGTAGAGAAGTAAAAATTTAATTATCCTTTTCTTAAAGTACAAAGACCAAAGGGGGGTTAATTTTGAAAGGATGACCTTAGATATGTAGCTTGACTGTGCCTTCCTCACATGCAGGCTCTCGCCCATTCACAAATGTGCTGCTAAGGCCTGAAATAATCTTGTGTTGCTGTTACACCTAACACTTTTGGTCTGGACCATACTAACTCAAGTTTGCTCTTTTGAAAGAAGCATTTGGGGATGTTTGAACACTCACGCAAACTTAGGTGTGAATCAAAGACCCAAGTTATGGTACGCCCAATTGCAGGTCTTGATTTGCAGTGAGTGTGAATGCAACTCAAACTAAACGGGACCAAATCTGGCAAGAGAACCAAAAAGGAGTAAATTAGGGCTTGGATTTGGAAGAGAATTTCAACACGAGTGTTCACAAACAATGTTAAGCAGAGTGCAGCTAAAACTAGCATTATCAACACCACAGCCTTTTGGTCCTTTTAACAAGTTATCAACACCATGTGGAATATGTTTACATATCACTCCAGTCAGCATACAAGTGCCATCAGACACCTAAGCCTAAGTACTGCTTAAAGGTGTAGTAAGCGATCTTCTAATCTTCTAATCTAATGCAATATTTGTCAAAATCACCGTATTTCTCCTCTCCATCCACAAGATGTCCCCACTGACAGCATGTTAAAAAAAAGTCCGGTTTCAATACACAGCCTTGGCTCTGAATTTCAGCAGATGAATACTGTGGCTCGGGCCGAGTCACCAAAACAGGGTACACCCCCTCACATTCAGGGGGCAATCATACTCATGCGCAGATCAGACAGAGGGGGGAGGGGGAGTCGTAGGTTGCGAAGCATGCGCAGTTAGCGTAAGAGAGAGATACAATATGTGCAGTAGCAATGGTTGGAAAACAGCCCAAACAAAAAGGTCAGAGGAGTTAAAAGTGAAAAAGAAGGACTATGACCATTAAAGAGCGAAGACCCGGGTCAACATTGGTGTTGCTTTCCGACGGTGGAGGGAACTTCACCAATTGAAAGACCTGAAAACGGACGCGGATGTTGCCGGCTTTCTGCTGGATAGGTAAGCAACATTAGCTTTGTGGTGCTTCACATAACAGTAACAGCTGTTGGGCATTCATCTTATAGTCTAATCGGAGTTACCTTAGCTACGATGGTCAGCTACACAGTTTCTACGGCCGTTTCCATGACGATGCACGTCAATAAGCTTTCAGGGGTGGAGCCAGAGATGAGGTATGAAGGGAGAGGCGGGTCTAAAATAGTTTATCAACAACCTCTCCTCTCGTTTTCTCCCACATCGCTGACTACACCTTTAATGTTCAAATTTTGGCTCAGAAGACCACTTCCAAACAGCTTAGAGCTAATAATGTTATTTCTTATAGGCAGTTGTGTATTTCCACGTCATAGTACAGCAGTGGGTCAGTTGGCAAGAACAAAGACAGAACCTACAGCCCAAACTAGTGGTGGGAGGCTTGATTACACAACATCTGACAGACTTGGGTCCGCCTGACTATGTACAGTGCATGGTGACCGACAGGGGCAAAGGATCTACATCAACACAACACAGTCAAAAAGAAATTATAAACATGGAAACGTGGTGCAAATGAAATGATACCCAGCAAGAATAAAAATTCAGTGATGGCAAATGCACTGCTAGTTAGAAGTTAAACAAAGCCAAAAACAATATACACCCAGTAATACCTGAACTAAGTCCATCAAACTTCAGAGGAGAAAGCAGACTTAATGTTAAACTTTGTACTTGTTCACTTTTCCACCTATGCCCTGAATGTAGCTGTTAATGCATCTGACACAGAAGTATTTTTGGAACAAAATTCTTCTGTTTCTCTACATGAAGTGCTGCTGGTAGGAGAATACGTTGGCTGTGCCGTGTACAGAAATTCCAAAACAAAGTTTTTTGATAGTGGAAAGAGATCTGTTTAAAGATGCTATGAGGAGTTTCTAAGTACTTACAAAAAAGTTTCATTTTTAGATATATATGCCTGATCGAAATACACACTTTAAGATGAGTATTATAGCATCAAAACCAGTTTGAGCTGTTGAGTCTTTATATTACGAGATCGGACCATAGGACCCTATCCTGGATACTCAACTTCAGGAACAAGACAATTAAAACTAGAGCAAATTTATATTATTGGGACACGTCTAAGAGCACCGGGCTGTAAGTAGCGATATATAGCCAGCTACAAAACTACGATACCAAGTTATCCAAAAATTGCTTGTTGTCACACATCAAAAACTACTGCTACGTAGCTAGAAAGAGATACATTACCTTGTCGCTTTACGTCCTGTAAGTTGCTGATAAAAGAAGTTGTAAAGCAATGCAGAATTTTGAGAAAGGTCCAAGCTGCATTCAGTAGCATCACAACAAACGCACGCTTTGGCTTGGGTCACGTCTTTACAGTTGCTGAGCGTTCTCATGGGTAGCAGAGTCTTTATGTCGCCGGAAATGGATTCTCCTCATAGCACCTTTAAATATTGTTCAGATTAATGCCATTTACCTTATGAAAGTACCCTGACCAGAGGCCAGACGGACAGTGCCATATATCTGCCACTGAAATATTTCACTAATTCATCCTGGAAAGAGCTGTTCAAAAATGTTTCCAGAGGGCAGAACCTTCAAATACAACTGCAGCTGGTCATTGGACGATCATTCTGCCAGTGACACTCATCCAAGACCAATCTATATCAAGCTACAGTATGACATAGCAGCTAGACCCTGTTGTTAGCTATTAATTTAAACTTCAGTTCAGTCCTTAGACTATTGTCTGACATGAAAGTATACAACAGAGATGTATCATCTACCACTTATGTTTGACATGAACCCTGTTCTCCCAGTAAACTACTAAGGAAAACATTTCGCCAGGTATCACTGAGTAGCCACGACTACCACAGGCTAACTGACATTTCCCACTCTCTCCTTGTTTCCCAGCAGTGATCCCCTGCCTCCTGTCTTCTCTGACACAACCAGAGGAGCCAGTTAGTAGATCAAACTCCTACCAAAACGGGTCAGGAGAAGAGCAAACATATCGTTTCCCGTAATAAAAGATTTAAGTGATGTTTTTTGCTCTTCTCTTAAAGAAGAAATTAGAAAAATAAAACTGCAGATACTGCTGCATCCACAGAGACTGCTTCAGAAGCTGCCATTGTTTTCAAACATGCAGTCACTTCCTGTTGTCATCACGTCTGCAGCCCCTGCCTCTTTCCCCTGACTGGGTCATCAAGCTGTTAGCCGAGTGAAGTCGTATGAGCTTAGAGGTTGGTTAAATTGACTTGCAGGATTTCAGACAATGAATCAGGCAAGTCCATTAACCTGAAAGATATTGTATAACCCCTTCAAAATTACCAAACTACCCCTTTAAGCGTGACACATCATGCAACATGTCAATGTCATTACATTTGTGTGTCCAAATAGCTCCCGATTCACTGGTATTCCTAATAACAATTCAAAAAGGGAACAAGTAATCGGAATATTTTAAGTGTCATATCTGGTTACATTTAATACAACATCAACATAGAACAAAAATAACAGATAGGAATTGAGTTTCACACAAGAAGGAACCTGCTTTACCTGGTTCTTCCCCTGTTCTGTCTGCCTGTGTCTGTTGGTTTGTCTGCCTCTCTGCAGGTTATGGATGGTCTGGTTCTTGAACACTCACTGAGAGCAGAGGCCACATGTACAAAAGCAAAATAAACTGCAGGGGAAGGAAGTGGTTAACATTAACAAGGATCCAATAAGAAGATTAAATGTAAAACGCTGGCCCTGGTAATTGATGTGTTCCTAACTGTGTGTGTACGTGTGTGTGTGTGTGTGGAAGTATGCTGGACTCTTGCATCCGAGCATATGTGCATGTATGTGTGTGCTTGTGCGGTTCATATGGGCGGTGTGTGTAAGGACATAATTGCTCCCAGATCTGCAGCATAACTCTATGGGTTGATTAGCAAATGTCTCTACTGTAAATAGTCGCCACTAATCATGCAGCACTACAACTATTAGCATAAACGGGGAGGGCAGACATGAATGATGAACAAAATGTGGCTTTTTGTTGGAGTTTTTGTGACTACACGCAGTGATGATGATGTAAGATGAATCAGAGTGTAAGATTTAGTCCTATACATTTAATCTGACCCGTGTACAGTAGGGCTATCAGGATGTGTCCTCCCCCTGTCAGACTCTTATTGTTATTTTAGACTGAAGAGGATGGAAGGAAAGATAAGAGAAGATCTTGATTGTTCATTTCCTATCCACCCATAGCTGCTGAGGACAAGCCCTTGTCTTCTGCTGCTCTTTAAAGGAACTTGGAGAGTGACAGCCTCAAGGGGAAGTTCAGAGGGCTGGGGTCGAGGTTGGATGAGGTACTTTGATGCTCAGCAGGTTCAGGATCAGAAATCTGTTGACCATTGAATATATATGAATAGATGATTTATTCCTTCTCATTAATCACAGTAGTAATGATGCATAATTATGGTAAAACAAGCTGAATCATCAATGCTGCCTTTAGTTTCATCACAGCCATTTGTCTGTTTTTCATGTGGAAAAAGAGAAAGCACAGAAAAATGATTTAGCAGCTCAAATAAAATTCATGTAAACATTTTTGTTTCTATTTTTTTCCCATATGAACCAATTCTTGTTTGTTGCCAAGCTGCAAATTGCTCCCCATAGTTTTGTTTTCCAAACGGCTAAGCTGGGAGTTTTTGAGTTTGAGGAAAGAACAGCCAAAGTGTCCAGGCAGAAGCTAATCTACACTCCTCAAAAACATTTGGAAACATTACTCAGTCACTTAGTTCCCCCCTTGAGTAATAACAATTGGTATCGTATTCTGTATCATTAGAAAGCCTGATTAGTCACCCTTGTAACAAAGAACACCTTGTAAGAATCGTGGATTTGTGGAATTAGAATTAAAAATCCCCTGCAACTGGGTGCTTGTGTTCCAGCCCGCACAGTCGCAGCGTTATTTGGTGTCAGCCCTGATACCATTTCCAAACTTTGGGCCAAGTTCCATGAGTCAGGTGAAGTCAAAGACAGACCATAAATTTGGCGTCCCACGAAGACAGCGCCAAAGAAGGCCAGTTCCTCATCCTTGATTCAGTAAGTGTAGGCTTTCTTCCAGAGGAAAGGGGGATTTTGACACATTCTGTGGGGGGGTGGCGGCCCCCATGTTTCACTGTTTTTATTCCATGAATTCACAATAATTACAACTTCTACCTCATTGTTAAGGTGACTCATCAGGCTTTGCAACAAAAAAAATACAATACCAATTGGTATTATTTAAGGGGAGAAATAGTTGACAGGAATAACTTTTTTTTGAGTAATAGAGATTTACATAACCTATGCTGGTACACCAGCAGAACCCTCTCTAAAGAGACAAAATTTTGCATTTTTGAGTTTTATATATCCTTTAGTGTTTATATGTCTCCTCCACATGATTAATCACTTCCATGAATGAGACAAAAAGCACACAGAACCAAGAACTCTACCTGTTCTCAGACCGAGCAGGAATCAGGGGCACTATCAGGAGTTCTCTATGAAGCAGAAACTTTTATTTTCATTATATCTACATTATTGATTGCGAACATTCTTTAGCAGTCATCAAAATTAAACCTTTTAGACTTGAGTTATTAGTATTCCATTTTGATGACTGCCAGAACATGTCCGCAATCAATAATATGTATTTAAAAATCCTCTAGTTTTACACAAGCACCCCTGATCCACCTGTATCCTCATTTGCCTCAGGCACTGTTTTGAACTCCTGCCACTTTAAGGCTCCTGTCCTCTCGCAAGTCCAGTCTGCTCTGGGTAGCTGACCCGTCCACTGTTATATTTGGTCAGTCCAGCGCTGCTCAGCAGCATGTCTTCATTATTTCTATGGTCATCAAAACCTTCTCTCCCAGAAGAAAAAGCTTGTACTGCAAGAACTGAACTGACTTTGTCCTCACCAAGTCTTTTCTGGATGCGGTCAGTGTTTCTTTTTTATTTATTTATTATTTGTCATGTGAACAACCGTTCACACTTATTTCCAGTGTGAAACTTTTGGATAAATATTTAGTTATATAATGCATTTTAAGTGGCATTTCCTTAAAAATATGTTATAAGTTGAAAAATCTATTACAACAAGGGGTGCTGGTTTGGCGGAGTGGATAGCAACTAGGCACCTAATGTATTTGCTTCTGTCGGTCCAGGTTCGAGTCCTGCCTGTGACCAGTTTGCAGAGTGTCTTCCCCTACTCTCTCACCCCCTTTCACAAGCCTATCCACTGTCTCTCTCCTATCATTAAAGGCAAAAAATGCCCAAAAAATACATTTAAAAAAAAAAAATCTATTACAACAGTATTCTAATTATGGACATCCTCCAAAGTTTTATTACATAAAATATAACTACGTGTTCAGATATTTAATATGTTAAATATGACAAGTAGTCTCATCATGAAAACAGAACTTTGCTGTCTAACCTTTACTAGATTACATATCCTTCATATTAATTGAAATTTATCAAAGTAGAGCTAAACAGGCATATGAGTGTAATTTGTTCATCCATATCTAAGACCAATGTCAAAACAAATTTTAATATTAAAAGCATGGAATGAAAAAGAGTAAGGTTACCATGAATGATTCATAAGTAATGTCTGTCTTTAAGTTTTGGGTGGTCATCTGTTCAATTACAAATTTTGTTGATATTATTCATTATGATTTATCATGATTATTATTTAGTCTCTGCTCTGAAAATGGACAGTAAGTAAGCATCTTGGAAAAAGCAACACAAATCGAGCCGGAAAACAACATTCAGGGTTGAAGGATTGTCTCTATAAACCTCTTTATTTTATACCTGTTCTAAACAGAACAGCATTAAACACACGGACAAAAAACTTAAACCCCAAAAAAGATGGTATCATAAAAAGATAAT
This sequence comes from Scarus forsteni, assembly GCA_036419115.1. NCBI lineage: Eukaryota > Metazoa > Chordata > Actinopteri > Labriformes > Labridae > Scarus > Scarus forsteni. The sequence goes on from JAZDUH010000049.1 coordinate 2,836,747, forward strand.
AACAAAAAAGACATTCATCTCTTCCATTATCAAGCAAAAAGTATCGCAATAAAGAGAGTGAACTAAAGTGGGAATCTGAGAAACACTTAAACTTTTCAAATATTTTCTTTACATTTTAGATTTACTTTAACATCTACTCATACCATGTGATCTCAGTTTCTGGCACAGATTGAACTCAAAAGTGTTCATGGAGAGTCACAAATGTCACTATCAAAATATTTCTATCCGGGTGATCTATTTTATGACCTCTTTTATACTTTTTTTAATGACCTGGGCAACATCATCAAAGCAAAAACACACTTTTATGCCGATGACACAGTCGTCAGTACAGGTTCCCTCTGCAATTAAAGCTTCACAAGTGCTCCAGGTGACTTTTCTCTACTAACAGTTTAAGCTCAAAGCGAATAACTGTCTTTTATTTTTCAAAATAAGTCCTGTTTTAGCTTTATTGACAGAGTAAAAAATCCTTTTAGCTACTTCGCTGTCTGTGATTAATTCTGGTGACTTATTCATGCATGCATCCTCATCAGTTTTACCAGCCCTTGATTCAGTGTTTCATGCATCCCTTCAATTCATTACTGATGCAAAATCCCTCATACATCACTGCTTACTTCGTGACCTGGTAGGCTAAACATCATTATTAGTTCACCAACAACAGCACAAAGTTTTGTTTTAATCCACAAAGCAATTCTAATGAAATGACCATCATACCTCTGCAACCTCCTTTATTTTCGGCTCGGGTACCTGCTGCGATCCTCTAATTTGTTGCTCTTTACGGTACGTCGAGCTCTTGCAGATCTGGGGAAGACTGCCTTCTCTCACAATGCACGCTGGGCATGGAACAACCTCCAGAGAGAGCTATGGTTGGAGTCACTTATGTCGGTAAGAAAATTTAAGAGAATGATAGAAGAAGGAGAAATGTAGCTGTGTTTCTTTAAAGATCACTGGAAATTTAAAAACCTGTTTTAAATTGTTGTTATGATTGTGCTGTTTAAAATCTTAATGAGTTTCGTCATTTCATATTGGCTACCTTAGCCAGGTCTGTCTTGTAAAATATAACTTTAATCTCAATCAAATTTCCTGGCGAAATAAAGGTAAAATACAAACCTGAAAAACTGACTGAAAAGAAAAAAATGTCAAACTCAAAGACAGTCAAAAAGGATGCATGTGTATTACTTTTATCAAACATTTTGGATATTCACTTATTATTTTGGATAATTATTATGATTATTATTATATTATTATTATTATTATTATTATTGTTGTTGTTGTTGTTGTTGTTAAAACCAGTTTGACATTTTTGAATCATTTTAGTGAAAGTCACACAGCATGAGCTTTCCATGTTTGACCTAAAATTAAAAGGTTATTACTTATAAATATGAAGTATTTACATGCAGCCATATGAGCTTTACAGTGTAAAAACTCACTTTTCCAGGTTTAACATCACCCATACATATATCAACTATATTTAAAAATTTAAAATTTGTCAGACATGACATTAGGCTCTCTGTATAGGCTCTAGGTCGCCCAGGTCATGGTTCGCCAACAAAGTGGCGACTAACCACTCCTTGAGCCACTTTCATTAGCCCAGGAAACAATACGATGCTATATAACACAATTGAATGAAAAATCTGATATGTATACAACACGTTTTCCTGTATGCACTGACGAAATAAATGGTGGCATTCCGATGAGGATTTTTTTTCTTTTCCGGATTACAACATTGTTTTTACAAGAAAACAGTTGACATAGAATTCTGCCTGTGTCCTTAAACTGATGACATTATCTAGGACTTGCAGAATATATTTTGTAAGAAGTGAACTGCTCTGTTTTCAAGAGTAATTCATCCCAACGTTCCAGCAGAGAAGCTCATGCAGGTTTTTTGAGGGAAGCCCATTGTTTGGTCTACTTCATTGTATTTGTTTGAGTCTGAAGCATTGGGAGTTGGGCTATTTGTGTCTTTATGTAACACAGTATTTATTTAATTTTGAAGAAGCTTCTTAAGTATTAACTGCTGTTCCATCCCAAAACTTGTTGCTGTTCCACCTGCAAACCATCATGTTTTATTTGAAAATAATGAAATCTTTGCACTCTTGAGAATTTAGTCAACTCAAACAGATCGAAAATAACTTTAAAATAAGGATTTCAGTTAATCAAACAGATCAGTTTATTCTTTTACGTTCAAGTTATACTTCTTTGTCAAAAAGTATTTTGTTTTGTGTCAATATATATATTCAAATATGATAGATATGGTATTTGTAACTTCAGCTGCAGCTTTTAAAGACGCTGATATGATTTAATTCAAAGACAGAACTGTACATCTCAAAGGCTTTACCAACCTTCTCATAAATTCATTTAGCCCACTTTTCGAAGGTTATAACGATAAAGAGAAATCATGTGTCCTGAATTCTAAATTAAAATTTAAGAGATGCTGAGGTTCAAAAATAGCATTTGTCCATTTCAACAAATATTATGTAAAATCACCCTTAATCATTGCCTTATTTATCCAATATGAGGTCTTTGTCACTTACTGTTACACCCACTGCTTTGATTCCACCATGTAGGATGTTTTAGAATCACATTTTTGTGATCCTGCTGTGTGTCTGTGTGAGTATTCATGCAGATAAAAGCGGATAGTGTAGGATAAGAGCTGTTCTTAGGTAAATTTAATGTGATTCCTCTCCACTGTATCCCTGGATGTACAGGAAATCCTCAACTGACCTGCATGCCTGCTGCAGCTTTCGTATTGTGTGATACCAGCTGCTTTTGTTCTTCTCCATCTCAGGAACATAATAACACCTTACATGTCCTGTCCTGTCATCTGGGCTTATTAGGTTTTATCAGTTTGTCTTGAAATCCACCTACATTCACAAGAAAGAAAGCTTTAATTCTACCATTGCTGCAAAATACAAATAAATTGTCTCTCCTCCAATGTAAACAAAATGCTTTTCAGCTTTCATAACCGAGCCAATAACGTGCAATTCTGCTGCTTTTTACATGCTGCCACTTTCAACACTGTGTTCTGGTGACAGAAGCCCAAGGCAAAGTTAGAAAGCACTAAATATATGCCATTATGGTTAATAGATTGAACGAAATCCAAGACATTCGGAGATTATCCATTGAGACGCTGTCAAACGGGGACAATGCATGCCATCGCTGTTCCCATACACTCTGCATTACAGTAAAGCCAAGCCATACACCTTGGTGTGGAGGAAAAAGAGACACATAGGGATTCAGGGAAAATGAGGATAAAAATAAATATAGGATAAAGATAACCTGAGGGCAAGGCGAGTGGATTTAAGCAGGCGTTTATTCCGCTCAGCATATGTTCTCTGTATACTGTGGATCCTAAATCCCATGTCCAAAGTGCTATAAAGACTCCGTGCGAGGGTATGGATAGTGTCGGAATGTTAATGGTTTTCCGATAATTACCGCTATCTGTGTTCTGTAATCCATCATTCGGAGCGACTATAAACAAAAAAACTGCATCTGTTTATTTTCCCGTTGACAGGCACAGCGAGCTCTGTGCAAAGGTTGTTACTGTAAAGTTTACCCGCTTCTTCTAAATAAAACCAAGGTAATCTCCGCTTTGAACCGTGACTGGCGTCGCACGATACTGCATCAGTGGGTGGAGCGTGGCGGCAGCATCAAGGCCAATTCATTAGGGGGAGATGGCAGAAAGAAAGGACGATAATCGGAAATAGTGAAATTGCGGAAGCATGTAGAAACGTGGCCACCGCCCATCTGACGATGGCTTTAATCCTCATTGGGGTGATGTTACAAAAGCTCTTCAAGCTGCTGTAAACATTTCGCGAAACATTCTTTAGCTGACATAACAATGACCAATTTTCTTTCATATGAACTGAAATTGTGGCATATCCACCACCCAATATGCATTATATAGACACATTTGCTTTAAACATAAACTGCTATGTAAATTTTGAAGAATAACCCTTACATGTGTATCAAACGTGGATTTTAATTGTATCACATCAAGAGGAAACACTTCAGGTATGTTTGCGCACTTGATTTTTTTGTGTTCAATCAATGTTGTTGCAAGAAATTAAAAACGCCTGGAACATACATCACTGCAACACTTAAGAGGTTCCCGACCAATTTCAGGAGAAAAGAAAGTTGTTTTATGTTCAGAGGAGGGATGGCTTTTACTTGAGTGGAAAGTGGTTCATGACCAGTTTCTTTGCAAATGTTTAGTTGATTGGAACTTAAATTGATTAGTGATGAAAGAGACTCTGAGCATACTTGCAACTTTGAATTACAAAGCATTTACAAATTTGAACAAACATTTGACAGAGTAGTGGTCATGACATTGTTTAATTTAAAATGTAGGAGCAGGATTTTACTTTGTACTCTTGCCAGTAAACAGAAAGAGGAAATCTAACAATAAGCAACATCCAGGTTTTCCATAACATTTTTTCTTTTGTTCATTAGAGGTCTGTACTCATTAGGTTGGCCAGTAGCGTTAGGTATTATGTCTAATTTCAAAAAATAAACAGATGTCATAAACAGACAACTAATTTTAAGGAGGAGTTAACTGAGATATTCATTTTTCAACTCGTAAGTGACAAATGACCTTAGTTCATTCTGTTTTGCTAAAAGACAACTCCAGACACTTGGAGATTCGTAGTCCTGTGGCTAGGTAGACTGTGCTTTTTTAAATGGTTTACAGCCATTAAGGCAGTTTAATCCTAAAAATAAGATATTTTAAAAACACCCATAAAAGGTGTTTTAGTAGGGCAGAACATTTAGAAAACATCTAGAAGGTGAAAGGAAAAGCCAATCAGGTTTTGTAGCGGGTGGGTGCTACTGCTGTGATGTAAAGTGTAAAATGTGAGTCATTGTGCACAGCAAACTGTCACAAAAACATGTCAGAATTAAAATTAAAATATAATTCTAACAGAGAAATGATTTCAATATCGTTATTTGGTTTTCATTTCACGAGAGACATGTTGGTGCTGAAGCTGTTAGCGTCTATGCTAATCTATGTATAAGCAGTCGCTTTCGCCCAGAGCTCCTTTGTTTTAAAGGACGCTGGTTGTTCATTGCTTGTGCACACTGAGCTCAGTTTGTTTGCTGTGGAGCATTGCAAGACGGATCCACCTGATTATAGACTTGAATCAGGCAGATGGTAATTTCTGATATATCATTTTCACTCTCTGTTGTTCAAGTTTAAGTAAATGTAGTAGCTTCACCAGTTTGATAACCCATGATAAAACCAGCATATGTCATTGACCTCATCTCGTTGATTTCAGCTCACACTTGTACCTAATGACAATATGGAGGCCCAATCAACCTAATGCGCATGTTTTTGGTTTATGGGAGGAAGCCAGAGTTCCTGGAAAGAACCCTCACGTGCACAGGAAGAATATGCAACCTACAGGCAGAAGAGGCCCTGACCAAATGCACATGTGCCTTGGTTAAACAAATTAGTGTTTTCAGTTAAAATAAATAAAGTACTGACATTATTTCAATCTGTTTGCATTTGTTTGCCCTTTCTTGTTTTCTATATTGCTATTTTTTATGCCTGTATTCTCCATGTGTTCTTTTCTCAATTTAGATTCAAGATTGCTTTTATGTTTTCATATTTGTAAAATGAAATATAAAAGAAGTTCTTAGAAATAATTGTGTTGCATCATAAGTGTGTGATTATTGCAATAAAGTTATCAAAAGACAAAAACAGTGATTCTCCTACTTCCATTTGCTTTTTTCCCTTTCATGCATTTCAACATAAACTTCGCCTCCAACTTTGAGCTTATATTTGTCTCTCACTAACGTCAGCAGTGTGGGATTATGAATGGTCATCCGCTGAAATGTTGAACATGACATATTCATTTGTAAACCTGTCCCAAACAATATCTTATCTGCCGCTAGTAGCCAAGCTTAACACATTTAACCTTTCATGCAGGATTGGCCATCTTTGCTCTAAACTCAGCGACACAATGTCAGCCCTGTAGTAATGAAGACAGGAAAATCAATCGATTGATGAATGAAAGATTAGTCTATAGACAGAAAGCTAATTAGAGCCGTTAGGGCAGATTGAAGAGCGAGCACAGATGGATGGATCCCAGCTCCATAATCAGGATATACTTCATCTGACACCCTGAGGAGCAAAATTGAAATAATGATTTTATTGATGTTTTGGATGTCAGTTTATTTGTAAGAGGAGTGGCTTTGTTGGTGCGTGTGGGGTACAGATGTGGGGTACAGATGGGTACACTGTGAAATCATACACCGGCCTTTCTCTTGTGCGATTCACTGGACTTCACAAAGTGTTGGATTTACTACACCACCACAACTGCCCCCCTTTGATGATCATGCCAACAACACATGTAAATTCAAAGCCTCTTATGCTAATGGGAACATTACAGCTCACAGTTGGATGCTGCGTACTGTAAACAGCATGTGTTAGGGAGGATGTTATAGAGCACATCCATTTGTCTTCATTTATTTTGTGATATCCAATGAGCACATTGTGTAATGTACATAATTCAATTACATGGACACATTCAACAATAAACAACCTGCATGTTCTGCAGAGCATACATCCAAGCAAGCATTGTACAGTGTGCACAACACCTCCAGTTGCAAGCCAACTGTAAACACTTACATTAGTGTTGATTTTCACACCCACACAAGCACTGACTGACTTCATGCATCCCATTGAAAGTGTATGATTAACTCTATTACGGCTGATCTGCAACACAGGCCTCCTTAGCATGAGTAATTGATTTGTGAAAATTATGGCTGTACACTGTCTTTTGCCTATTCATTAATCATACAGGCGTTGCTGGAGTAAAACAATGTAGTGAGTAATGATATTGATGATGTCTCGTCTGCACACAGTTGTCTGGGGAAATGGAAATATAAAGCTTAACGGAGCAGATGTCTCATAATACCGGAATTAAGTGATTAGAATAATCGCCTTTGTGCAAATAATCTCAAACAGCAACATCCGCTCTGCCACAGCTGATTGTGGGCTCTTATGATGCTGAGAAAAGACAGAAACGTGCCTGTTTTGTTGCTGCTACAGCTAATTTCCCATAATCCACTCTGATAAGGCCCCATGGTCCTCATCTACCTATGCTGCATGGCGATGTGATGCACATTAGTCAATTAATAGTGTGTTAAATGACAGTGGTTCCAGTCAATTGAGTTTCTCTCGGGAACAGGAGTGCCGTTGTCCTACAATTTAAAAAAAAAATAGAAAAGGCGAGAGATAAAGAAAAGAAAGGAATGCTGGGAGAAGCCTTGCTGAATTTGGATACCACTGCATAGTGATAATAGATGCTCTGCAAAATGAAAGGTGGCTTAATTATGAGACACCGTTTACACACGGGTGAGTGATGTGAGCTGACTTTTTTAAATCCAATCATTAAACATTAACATTTTCTTTAAAAGAGAAGTGTTTTTAAAAAATATAAAATATGTTGCTGCATGTTGAAACAGTTAAAAAAAAAGCTTCTCAACTTTTGTTTCCTCTCAAGATCAAACTTAAGATACCACTACATCTGTTTCATGCATTTAATCTTTCATAAGTTAATGGTTAAAAAAAGTGGATCATACTTATTCCAACTCCTGCACCCCATCCCCCAACCTCCCCCATTTCCACTGCTTCTCTCAAAGGGTTGTGGCCCACATATCAAATGGAGATCTTTAGAGCTGAGCATTCCCGCTGGAGAAAAAAAAAAGAGGAAAATGGCCCCCTATTATGCGATCCACAGTTGAGGCCTTACCTCATGACAAGGGTATTAAAATGAAATAAATCAGCCATTAAGAAGCGGGCGCTGGCAATTGAAACCCTATTAATGCAGCAGGCAGGGAGAGGTAGCCCCAGTGTGATGTGACAATGGAGCACAATAGTGGCCCTTTAATTGCATTTTGGCCAGGTTTTTGTCCCTGAGCTTGGGTTTGCATGGCAGGTGTATGTAAGATGTGAGCACAAGGTAAAGCAGTGCGCTTTTGAAGGAACAATACGGAGAAATTTTCCCCTGAAAGGAAAAGCCAATAGAAAAAGGATTGAACATTTGGCACATGGATTTTAAGGCCCTGTTTACACAACAGATTGTCACCAGAAATGGAAAGTTTTTCTTTGCATTTTTAAAAGCGCTTCACCTTCCCAAAGAGACTGTGTGATAAAGATGCACATTCACATGGCCCCACGAAAACAACTAAAAACATGGTAGCGTACATGCCAGGCCATTGTTGCCGATGTAAGTTTGTGGTGTCCTTGGTGCGTATAACAAATGTGTCTCCTGTGGTCAGAGTACTGACCAAGCAAATCCATAGCTGTTCCTCATGTTCCTGGGTGCAGGTGAAACATTTATCTGAGAGTGCAGCATATGCCCTGTACTGTGGGTCAGCCTTTTCCCCGACAACAGCGATCCCTGTTTACACAGAGATGAAAATAGAAACATTTTCAATGCTTTTCACTCTGGAGCCGGTTTCCGACAGTTTGTGGATTATGGGCACCATTCTTCTGTAAATGGAAGGCACAAAGGCATTGACCGCCAACCATTTTTCGGCGATTTCGCTGTTGTGTAAACAGGCCCTAAGTTCAGCTACAAAGATTACCTCAGATATCCAAGCCTTGGTTTTTATTGTTTTGATGGTCAGAGGAGCTGACTTTTCACAACATTTTATGGTTACATTGCATACATGTATATCAAAGACTGCTAATAAGGAAGTGTGTCTCATTCCAGAGGCCTATATCACGAAGCAGGATTAATGTCTTAGCGAGATAACTTCAGGGTTAACTCTTGATTATCGATAGCACGAAGCCGGTTCATTTCTTATCGGAGTAGATAACCATGGTGACTTATTCTGAACGGCTATCCTGCTCCAGAGCAGGATAAGTTGGAGGTTGAATCTGATCCCGCGAGATGACCCTTGCACTAGCTTCTCCAAATCAATGGCCTGCCCTCTTCTCCTAAAACGCATTTTCACTGTCCACCACGCACTTTGTCTATGATTGACAGCTGCTACGGTGTTTCCTTTCTCCATTTTACAGGCTTTTTCATCCTAACATTAACATTATCAGACGCTGCTCTTCACATGTGAAATATAAAGCTCTGATAGTGCACGCCCGGCGCTTCTCAGCATGTTCTCCACTCATGATCACGATTGGTCTGCTGCCTCTGAGCCCTCCCCTTATACGTGCGTGTTCACGGCTCTTGATGAGACAATCCTGGATTGAGTTACCGTGTTGATAACTTGCGTCGTGCTATCGATTATCCTGATTGCCATTGTTGCGGTTATTCAATCCTGGATAGATGTGAGTTACCGGGGATAAGTTGACCGCGCTTCGTGATATAGGCCTCTGGTTCCATTCTGTTTTTATATCTTGTTTGTTTTGTGCAACAGTGAGTTACTTTTGGCAACAGTTTTCTCTGCAAGCTCTGTTCTGTCACCCAAGCCCCTCCTGAAAGCCAAACGTCCATCTTCCATCCCCAGAACCCATAATAAAAAGGCCCAATTGGACATTTTCAAGTTGCTAACGTCCTTGCATGGCATGACACATAACCTGTAGCATGAGTAGCATGTTTCTCTAGCTGGAATCTTGTTTTCTCACATGAACTAATATAACCCAACCTAAAACATGTCCAAAATATCCCCTGTTGAAACAAATCAATATAAGCAAAAATTTTGGTTTACTTTTGGACAAGAACACCTCATATAGAGCAATTTTGTCTAAAAAAGAACTCCACCAAAACAAGAAAGCAGCAGAAGTGAACAGAGCTGACATATCATTTTTCTCATTGTTTTCAAAATTTAATTGTATGCAATTAAATGTTAATGCTAAGAACAACATTTCAACAGAATTTGTGTTTGTTTATTAAATGTCATAATGGTAAACAGCCATTAACAGTGATGGTCACTCCTGTAGTCAGCCATCAATACCACTGTCCATAGGTTTTCAGTATCCAGGCTCCATCAATGTTGCATAGGTTCCTTTCTCATTACCTCTGCTGTTAGACGAGACACTGGGTGATGGATCATGGCCTCGACTGGACCTCATTTGGTTGATGTATCACTGGTGTTCCCATGTGAAGTGTGTAGGTGATTATACACGCTCACAAACACAAACACTCACACAGAGCCAAACAGGACAAATTGTTCTCAGGAAAAATCAAGTTCCCACTTATAGTTTCCTAGATATGAGCAAATGCTGGAGTAGACATTGTCCAGAGACAATTTTCTGGTTTCATGACAGACTATTTTACTCTGAAGCATTGAAAAGAGTTATGAGTTTATGTGCATGTAGGTGGAGGACATCTAACCTTTACCAGGCAGGATGAAATATGTATTTAAATGTGCAGTCTAACTTTCCAAAATAAAACTCTTCATCACTGAAAACACTAAAAGGAAAAAAAACACTTTTTTATTAATTGAGTAATTTTATGTTACGACTTGGCAAAAAGTGATAGCAAAATAAATGAAGGCATCCATGAGAGGTGTAGGAGCTTATTTGAAATCTGGTCAGGAGCACTCCTTCACCTGTCACTGGTTATTGATATATTCATTAAAGAGCCCTATTCTCTTTCTCTGGTATCAGTTTCTCTTGACACTTGCACTGTTGACAACATCAGTCAATGAATCACTTTACAATTATGATTGTTGATGGCCCATGACACAAACTTGGAGGGGATGTCATTATATGAACATTAAAGTGATACACAGGGATGCCGGGATGGAGGACCAGGGTGCTGCCACCCCTCCCCCACTCCCATCATGCCTTCATTTAAAGCAAGAACCTGTCTTGTATGGCTTTATCCCTTTGGATAATTCATTTGTATTTTTCCATGAAAGCAATTGTAGCATTTTATCAGGTATTGGATGATTCAGAGCAATTAATGACCCTAATGTGACTTGATGGAGAATGTGAGAATTAAGCAGTGTTTGAAACCACATACTATACTAGCAACTCGCAGTGCATACTGAGTATCTGTAACATGCAAACATATGTGACACCAGAAGTATGCCAAAAATACTCAGGAATAATTAGCTCCAAGCATCAGACCATTATATCTTCCCACAATGCAAAGCAAATAGGCCAGGGCTAAAATTGCAGACAGTGACAATGTGTATCCATGTGAACAGCCTTAGTATTTATAGTATCTACATTAGTTATGTTATATTTGTGATACTGTAAAGCAAATCAAATCTCTACAATTGTGTATTCTAGTTGTTGTAACATTCAGCTGTGAAAACATGAAAATCTAAATTAATCACTTGCAAGAGTTTTTGTTTTTTCCAGTACATAAATAGATGCTAAAATAGCACTAGCTCTTTGCTGAGCTACCATAAGCTGAGCTACATTCAACTAACCTACCATTTACTTTTGTTTCCAAGATCGGAAGCATGAACATGGTAAATAATTGAATTAAGTAGAGAGCACACAGCCTTGTTCACATTTTAAAAAGAAACTGATTTATTAGTGTGTTTCACATAGATAGTAAAAAACGTAGTTCTGGTCCAACCTTTAGCACAGTAGATGGCAGTATTGCACCTTGTGCAACAGTAGCCAACCACCAGAAAACAAACAAAAGAAGAAAAAGCTTGGTAAGGTCTATTGTCCTGCAAACTAATAGCTATAATACCACATATCACTGCCAAATCAATACAGGCTACTGCAGTGGTTCCCAACCTGTTTTGTCTTGTGTACCACCTGAGTCTTTTTGCTATACTATGAGTACCCCCTGACCCTTATGTGTTGATGATTGTTCAAAAGTAAAACGTGATCAATCTGGTTTGTATGGATTTCACTGTGTTTCACACAGTGCTTCTTTTGTGGTGAAGTCCTTGGTAAATAATTCGAAACCAGCTCGAAGACTCGAAATGAAACCGGCCCACTTACAGCCCCATCAGAGAGCCAAACACTTGGGAAGTGTCAATAGCCTGTGCCAAAGGTTATTGTTTCCCCAGGGAAACAAGTAGCAGTGCACACTTATCATTATATTGACAGGCTTATCTCAGTACTGCCAAGTTGGAAATAAAATTATTTGGGGGTGACAAATTATCGCATTAATTACAGATAATTAATTACAGTCACATCAGTACATTATGTTTTTTAATCCTGTTAATCTCATTTTTAATGTGATGACACTGTTTCGGTATTTTCTGAGGGCAAAACTTTAAAACCGCTCATCACAATCTTTACAGACCAATCCATTGCAAGCCACGGTATGATGTCGCGGCAAGACCAAGTTGCTAGCCATTAGCTTACACTACGAGTACTTCAGTCCTGAGACTGTCAAGATGTATCATTTGCCAGTTATATGTGACATGCCTCTCATTAAAGACAATACCCACCAAGTTCTCCAGGTAAATTTGTAAGGAGAGCATACATCGTAGGGTAACCATGACTCTGGTCCAGCATCATTGGCGCAGCATTTTCGAATCTTTCTCAGTTTCCCAGTGGTTTAAATGAAGTACATTCAAACATGCAAATGTGCTGTATACAAATTTTGTATTTAACCAAACAATAGTTACTAGCTCTCAATAAGAACAACATCTTGAATAAATATTTGCCCTTGAAAAACTTTGGTACTTAATGGCCCTACCACCACTGTTAGTGAAAAACACCTTGGCTTGACCTCTTCTCAGAGTTGGGATCTCCTATGCACTTGGGACATTATGAACTTTAAAATAAGCAGTCTTTGGGATGGAGTAAAGCCACTAACTTCTTAAAGAGAGTAAGGAATAAAAGAGATGATGGTGGCACATTCCCTTTAAATGCAAAAGGTTTTAAAAACAGTTACCCACAAACCAACAGCTGTTATTTACAGTCTGTGATACAGCCCTCACTGTAACTCTCTCCGTGATGTTTATTGGAGTAATTTTTGTGGCTAAACTTTATCCTGTCTAATCAGCATTTGTAGCGGTTGATGAATTCCATCTATTCACCTAATTAATAAAACATACCTACTCTCATCCTAGTCAGGACGTGCATGTGTTAAGCACGACAGAGGAGAGAAGTTTTTCCTCTTGAGCTGTGCCTCTCATTCTGAATGCAGTCTGGCTTGTTGCTGCAGTTTATTCTGGTCTATGTTAAAGCTTCTATCACTGAGGAAATTGGTGTCTCCTCCTTGTCTGTGATCTCCACAACCACAAAATGCTGAGTGACTCCAGAAAAGAAGCTCTTTGATTCTGAGGGACAAACATTTGGCTGAGCATCACCACCACTGGTTTGTGGTTATAGTTTCCCATAAAAAGGGCATGAGCTAACCTGGGTTACTGACCAAGTGTGATGACCTAAAACCAGGATGAAAACACTTTTTCAGAGAGAAAATTTCCATGTCTGTAAACATAATCAGAGCTGTTGAAATATTCACAGGATGAAATGTTGAGTCTCAAGGTCCCTATTTGATCTCTCTATGGGGTCAGTTTATTTTTCTGCTTGTAAATGTGTTTCTCTTTGAGATATTCACTCACATCTCCGTTTGCTCTCTTTCTTCAAGTGCACACACAAGCACATAAACACACACACTCAGAAAACACACATGGCGGCCCTTGTTGCCATAGCAGGCTAACGGGTTGTGGTAGCTGTAGATTTGATTGCCTGCCTGGCGCTGAAGTGAAGAAGAGGAGACAGGACTAAATGAAACTCCATCCATCTTAATGAAACACAATTATTTTCCACTTATTAATCATTGAAAAATCAATATGTCTCTTCTCGGCCGAGTGTCGGCTGGATTTGTCATTCCAGGTTGAGCTGTTATGTATCATCCTCTGACGCCAGGACAGTCATGGGTTCAGTCACCTGTGTCCTTTAGGAGGGAATGGAGAGAGCAGGAAGGGGAGAGAGAGAGGAATTAAGGATAGACAAAGTGGACAAGCACTAAGGTTGGTGGTGGGTAAGATGTGAAAATGATGGCAAAAGGAGAGAGGGAGCACAAGAGGATGAAAAAGGAGAAAAAAGTGAATAAACAAATGGAACAGAGCGAAAAGAGAAGGATGAAGGCCTGCTCACTCCATCTTCTCCTGCTCTCTGAGACAAATGGGAACTCATTAGTGGCTGTTGGTGATTGTGTGTTTCTTCACAGATCAATTTACTAAACACATTGTTTAATGGCTCATTATTAAAGTCTAAGGCCTTGTATTGACTGGAAGAAAGAATGCAAGAGAATGAAAAATTGTAGTTTCCTGATTAAATATGATATTTCTTATTAAAAGGCAATTGATTAAACTGGAAATGAGTTTGTGTTCATTTGCAGCCTGTTGTTAAGATGTGTTTTCTTTTACTGTATGAGTGTTAAAATATAATCAGCTGCAATGTTAAACTTAAAATGATGTAAGTACTTATGCCATATGCTTCAAGCTGTGGATTTTTTACAGTAGTCTTTACTTTAAAGAGGGCTATCTTTGAATATGCTCAGAAAACATTTTTTAATGTGGCAAGAGTCACAAGGTTCATTAGCATGTCCACTGTGATTTAAATGAGTGTTGGGTCGTTGCTAAAGGTTGAACTGAGAGTTTTCAGTGTAAACTTTGACAATCAATCCATCAATATAGCAATTAAGCTATATTTTTACAGCACTAGTTCATAACCAATGCTATCTCAACATGCTTCATAAAAGAGGTCATTTATGTATGTAAGCTTATATATATATATACATATATATATATATATATATATATATATATATATATGTGTTGTGTGTGTGTTTATGTATCCTCTCTTTCAATTGCATTAGTATTTCAGATTAATTATTTAAAATATTTATTATTTTATTAATTCAGACCTTACATGTATCCACCATGAGCAGGGCCCCCCTCAGAAGTAGCTGAAAGACCTCATCTGGCTTCAATCAGGTGTGGTGATATGAGGAAAATAAAGTAGTAAAAAAGTAAGGAATATAATGCTTATGCTAATGATAATGCTATCCCTAAGGCTTATAATAATACATTTTATTTAAAAGTGCCTTTCTTAGCACCCAAGGACACTTTACAAATACATAATAAAAACACAGTGCATTAAAATCACAATTAAAATAAATAAAAACAACATACAAGAGTGGCACAGTTAAATGAGGGTGGAAAATTAAAGGGAATAAGCAGTTTAGAACAGATGGGTTTGGAGTTTTGATTTGAAGTGGGGAAGGGAGTCAATATTTCTGAGGTCCGGGGGAAGAGAGTTCCAGAGTTTGGGAGCAGAGGGACTGAAAGCTCTCCTACCCATGGTGCTGAGCTGGGCGGAGGGCACAGAGAGATGGAGGGAGGAGGACGACCTGAGGGAGCAAGAGGGGGTGGCGATGTGGAGGAGATCAGACAGTCCACCAACAGTGTCAAAGTTCTCATATTTTGCCCCTTTTCTGCAGTTTAACATGGATCCTTGATGTCTTCATGAACCCTTAGCAACATGCTGTGGTACAAAAAGCCTATGAATAAAGAAGAGCAGCATTCTTTCCACACTCTCATAACCACTCTCTTCAGCTGGTTTTGGGCGGTCACCTTCATAGGCTAATGAGCTAGAGCAGCATACATGCAGCAATTCACAATAGAGCAGTGCAACCTGAGCAAAGCAGAACACTCCGGTGCTCCAACCATACGCCACTCACAGTCCTTAACACATGCAAACCCTGAATTCATGCTAGTGTAACACGGATACAACAGCGAAGCTCTTTTCACCAAGACATTTCAGGCTCACAAACAACATGCTAACTTAAACTTAGCCTACCTTCCTGGCTAACGTTAGCACAAATGAAGAGACCTGGGATGGGTAAAGGACTGATTATATTCTGCCAACTGTTAAAATTCAGATAACAGTGATCCGGTTATCCCCAAACAAGACAGGCTAACGTAAGATATGCTCACCTCTGCCTAGTCACTGCAGTGGGACTGATTATATTCAGCCGACTGCTAAACTTCTCTTGACTAATGTAGGAATGCTCATACACTGAAATTTATCCTTCAGACTTTCAACAAGTAGCGTAAACACTGACGAACATCTTGTTCAGTTACGTCTTGTTCACTTCACCCTACTGTTAGCATTAACTTGTAGAAATGAGCAGAAACTGTTCCTCATAGCATTAAAATACCCACATGTCCATCATCAGGTTTGGTGATGGATTGTTGGTACTGAGCCCGGTTTTAGGAAAAGTCCAGTTCCCAGTCTTGTGTTGAACTAAGCAAAGTTGAAGAAGCTGTTGAGGTGAATTGGCTGGCACACACATGCAGGTTTAAGCTGACTGTAGCTTCTCATTCCCTTCTAAAAGTTAGGTAGGCAATAAAAATATATACTATTACACTGTTACATGTTAAAAACCTCAAAAAGCTTTGCCTCCATAAAATGTCCCCTTTAATATATACAAAATTTCTAAGAGGTAACCTTCATTATTAAACATACAGCAATCCAAAGAATACATGTACTGGTTTCAACAATTTATGGTGGGTATATGCAAAAAATTTTTAGGTCACCTACCATTGTCACACTCTCAGAACAGTTTTGGTGGATGCATGTTCACCAGGGTCTTCCCAAGGTTTCCTGCCTGCTTGAATTCAAGTTCTTTTCCTTGTCACAGTAACTGTCGCCAAATGTGTCAAAATGGTGTAGTCATGGTCATGGGGAAAGATTTCTTGACCCTCGAGTCTTGGAGGGGTAAGAAAAAAATGGCATGGTCAATCTCCAATTTAAGACATTTTTCATCCGTCTGATGTTTTTTTAATACATTATTTTTTCAAATTATAAAATAATTACAATGTAAGATTTCTAGTCTTAAGGTACTTTGTGAAAGATTTATCAGGCCTAAGAGTAAGATTTAGACCCAGACACCTGCAATCAATGGATGTATGCAGATGAATGAATGCAAACATTTTATCTGTATGGTTGATACTTCAAACACAATTTTGGACTAGTCTGGGGTAAGCATCTTAAGAGTATCTACAGCTTAAAATAAAGCAATGACAGCTCCAGTATGGAAATGTGCATTGAGGCATCTTCATCTGTCATAAGTTACTTTCACAAACTCTTGAAACATAAAATATCTTATGTGCATCCCTCTTGTTTTTCTCTTCAACAGAAGAATGAAATCCATCAGTCTGCCATTCATCAATTTTATCGCCCGCGCTCTCCTCCTTGGCCAACCCAAACCCCAAAAGGAAAGCTTTTGGTGCTGCTTTGAAAAATTGTCCCAAGAAAAAAATGATTCCAACCGGCTCAACCCTTTGTTTTCCCTCTCAATAAAGCAAGCGACAAGGCCGGCACTTGATGTACGAGCGTTGTGGGCGCCCGGGTGTGCAGCAGAGCGCATAAGCAAAGCCATGTTTCACGGCAAACAGAGTGTTCTTTACAGTCACCACGCCACCCAGATGAGAATATAATGTTCTACAGCACATAACTGCTTCAGGTCAATACTTGATTTTCTCCAGCATGTTGTCGAGCCTCTGCTCTGGCAGGGGTCTGGGGATGCATTAGGGGCCCCAGAAACAGGACACAGAGGTGGTGGGTAGTGGAGGTGTTGAGGAGGGGTGTGGGGGGGACTGCATCTCAGTGTCAGAATCACTTCATTCCCCTGAGTCTTTGAAACCATTTTCAGGTATGGGGGTCTACATCAGTGTGTGTGAGAAAGATTGAGATGTACAGCTGCTGAGATCCAAACACACGGGCTACATATGGGGACATCATTTCAAACTTATGATGAGTAGTTGAAGAAAAATGGAAAAAAGTCCCTCTGTGGACATCCACAATCAGAAAAAAATCTGGTCATCATATAAGAGGAAAATCAAGTTAGGGTGTAGTCATCATGACACTCAGTCAGTAGCCTCATGCAAATGATTACCAAACTATTTATTTTCATTTACACATCCCCAGAAGTGCAAAAATGTACCACACAAGACATCAGCATGGTTGGGTGGCATACTTTCTAAAGCAGCTTGTAGAGTTCTGAGGTTGCTGCCATTAAAGTGCACTAGTCATGTTTACTGTGTTGCATTGACAAAAAAAGGAACCGTTCTTTCCACGTCACTTATCAGTGCCATGTAACAGATTGTGTGTTTGTCATCGTAAATGTCAACTCTACTGTCGCACATAAAGCCTCAGTCACACATTCCTGTTTCTCATGGTGATTGCGCACGATTGTCATAATCCTGATAAAACATGCTTTGGTTGTGCTACATGTGCTACTTGGTCTGGATCAGCCTTGTATAGTTGTGGATGAACGGCGGGGAACGTGGAAGGGTACCAACAGTTTTGAACTGTTCAAAACTGTCGTGGAGAATCACCGCTCTCAGTATAGCGGGATAGAAGCCTAATGCGAACGGTATTAGCGTGGCATGTACAGAGCTCAGTCGAGCTGATCATGGCTCAATCCTGAAAGCTTTATGAGGATGACTGACAAGGATGTATCTGTTTGTGCCCCGACTGTGTCCCGTTCAAGACGGTGCAAGTGATGGGGCTCAGTCGGGGCTTACCTGACGCGAACTGAGCTCGAGCGGTGCTGACTTCGTGTCAGCAGGATGGAAATTCATGGAATCCTCGTCATATCGCTGCATTAACCTAACTGGAGCGGGACAAACGCCCCCGAAGCACTGTAGAAGCGCTACTGACGGTGTATTTACTGGGTGTGTCCAGGGGTGAGACAGTCATTTCATCCCGTATAATAGCGATCACACCAGCCTCGTCAATCGTGTACAGTCGTGCACAATCCCCATGAGTAACGGGAACTGTGACTTTGTGCGACGTAACCTACATCATACTCATACAAGAAAAGCACTCCGAGAGCGCAGCAAAAGTCCTCTGCTGGCATTGCAGGGGAAGTTGGGAAATGTAGTGACATAGGCTTCAAAAGCATTGTCATCGGTTTGCAAATAAACTACAATTCTGATATAACGTAATTGAATGGGATTTGCTATCATAAACTCCAGTGTTTTTTTGTGAAGCCAGTCTGGATTGGATCAGCACCAGAATGTGCTGGCTTCTTACTTGAACCAAACCACATCTCTGGTAAAATTTGCATGTAAATCCATCCAGTAGTTTTTGCGTAATCTTGCTAACAGACAAACAGACGGACCCTGGTGAAAACATAAACTCCTTGGCTGATGTAGAAATGCATACAGTAACACTGTATCCTAACAATAGATGTGATGCCCAGCAACACTGATTTTCATTGAGCATGCAAACAAATTGAACATTTTCAATGGTTGATCCAACATGCTTTTAAGTTTACCTCTGCATCCCTTGGCTACCATCAGTTACAGCTGCATACATAACAAATGTTGGGGCTTTCCCGCTCATGGTTTCACGTGCATCAGCGGACCTCAGAGTAGTAGTGACCCATTAACAGCTAGATCGTAGTTCTAGTGCAGTTAACTCATCTGGTGAAATGCTTGGTGACATTTGACATCCTAAAGCATTGTTACTGAGGTAAACTTGAATCAACTTTACAAGCATGATGTAGATCAACTTTGCACGATCATTGGTCTTTCACTGGCTATAGTGAACACCACCAGCCATTTTTAAACATAGACCTGGGAGAAGAACAAGTCTGAGCAAGAGTACAAGCTGGAAGTATTGTGACATGCAGATTTAGTTGCAGATTGTTTAAATTCTATCTATAACTAGAAAGCACTCGGAGAGCGCAGACCTCCGCCAGCACCACAGTCATCTCCCATATTGTAATTTTTACCATAAATATTAGTCCTACCTTTATTTCATGTAAATATTTAAATTCCTTGACCATGAAAACATACCATTAGCAATTGGTTTCATAATGATATCTATTTTAGCTTCGTAGTTATTCACAAAAATCACATTTTTCGTCATGGACGGTGATCCGGATTAACACCAAAATTGAATCACTTCTTCCTTTTCCCACAATGAACATTTCCTGAAAATTTCATCAAAATCCATCCATTACTTTTTGAGTTATTTTGTTCACAGACAGACAAACTCTCCCGAAAACACAACCTCCTTGGCGGAGGTAATAAGTAAGTGAGCCTTTGGAAAACATCATAGTCGACTAACTTCACATTTCTCTCTGCTCAAGCTACATGACCTGTGTTGAAAATAGCAAAATTGAACGCAGGAACATACTTTCACTGAGATTTTGAAGTTTAAATCTGTATTAACCAACACCTGCAATGTTTTGGAAGATGTGCAAAGCATTCATGGGTCCATATGGAGTGTTCTTCAGAATGGACTTATCGCTGACTTGCAAGTAGATTTACAGGAGACTTTCAGGTCCAGCATTTTGTCGCATGTTGTGTCATTCGCAAGCCCTGTTTTTATTTTAGTGACATAAAGTGAAAGTGAAATACATTAGTTTAATAAAAAGGTCTTATGAGAGAACTGCCATGTAAATTCTCAGAGTAAAAGACTGTGCATCACCTTAATTTTGTGCTACTGTTTGGTTTATATTCTATTGACCATCACTGCAAATGTGATGTAATAATCTACCAACCAGCCACACTGTCATCACAAATGATAATGTATTTTATTCAGCCATTAAAAAAGTCATATGCTCATGGATATGTCTACAGTGTGTTTCATCTTATTGAAGGGGCAAGTGATTTTCTTTCACCGCTGTGTCAGGGTTGAGATGGACTGCAGTTCAACAGCATTAATATTTAAGGAACCTCTGCAACTGGTCTTGCCCTCATCCATTATTTGGGTGCTCTCTGACACTCACAGATTGTTGTCTCTGGGTGACACGCAGGCAGCATCCAAAATCTGGAACCACCAAAATGCTAACGTCTTTTGAAGGAAACACTAAGGAAGGATTCTAATCTGGATTTCATTATTTTTGATCCCAAGGGTTGGGGGCAACACGTCACAAAGTAATCCATTACAATACTCAGATTATTTTTGTTGTAATGAGTAATGTTCTGTGTCAGCTCTGTGATTAATTCCCAATGTTATTTCTGCATGCACAGCCCTTTTCTATTTACATGTTGTCACTAAAAATTAAATAAAATAAACTGAAGAAAATCCTGAAATCATCTGTCTCTGTTTCTTTCCAGCTTCTTTGCATGCACGTACATACCGTTGAAGGCAAAAACAGCTGTGTCAGTGAACATGTTTGGCTAGGTAAATTAATGTGGATGACCAAAAAATGACTCAAAAGACAAAAAAAGTAATTTGGAAAAAATGACCCTCATTTTAAAATTTGAATGAAAGCTACAAAGACAAGATTATAAGAAGAGTAAAGTAGTCTAAGAGCCCATGGCACATCAAACTCTATGAAGATTAAGTGAGTGTGGTAGTACAAAAAAACTGCAGTTCCTTATGTGTCAGCTTGACGCTGGCTCCAGAAGTACTGGATATTACTAGGTGCCCTTACTCTAAATGCCAGTTTTTTCTACAGAAATAAATGTGTTTACAGCCTCATTTAAAAGAAAATTTTCATGGGAATAGTTGTCCCCATGCATTCTGTGGGTATTGTCTGTGCTGATTAAGCTAGGGTAAGAGTTTAGCGTAACCAGGGAACCTGAACCTGCATGGCTTTGCTGTATAATGCAGGATGCTAGATCCTGCCTCATCTGGGACTCCTTGTTTGTAATTAGGTTGATCTGAAGTTATGTTGTGACAGGATCTTCAACATGGTGGACACAGCATATTGGACTCAAAAGCAGCATTATGGAGGGGCCTTAAGACTGGAATATAGTAGCTTTTCTTTGGTCAAACCTTGGTCTCCCACTTATCTTTACATGACAATATTTTACTGGTAATATTTTAACCTCTATCACTCTTAATTTAAAATGTATGACACTAACTATTAAATTATCACATCAGATGATTGGCTTGTGATTTAAAATTATATCTGATGTTGTGCAGCATAAAAAATAATCATATTAAATGATTTTGCTGAACTGAAACACTGACTTTCATTCTAAATTGCCACAAAAGCGCTTGTATGTATTTTGTGTCTCTCTGTTTTTCCGACTAAGTTGTAGTTGGAGTACTGTGGGTGCTGGCTAGAGTTGGACTAAGGAGGGAGGGACGGTGCTCAAACATGGCACAGCTACTTGTTCTAGTTTGAGTGAACCCTTAATATTTGATGGAGGGTGGGGGGGTCTTCACTTTTCATCTGCCAAAACTACTGCAATACAAAAGCAGTGCTTTTTAAACAGTATGTGAATTAATGAATTAATTTCTCCTAATTTGCATATTGTTCCATGTGAAAAGCGCCACAATTCTCACCGAACAATCCAAGAAAGAACATGAAATAGTAATAACAATAACATGGTGTCTAATAGTTCCTCTCATTTAAAGCTAAATTAATGAGCCTTCTCTGGAACACGTTCGCCTTCTGGGGGAAACTATTAATTTGTGGTGTTGGCCTGTAAACCTTTCTTTTCCTTTGGATTTTTTTTTAACAGTGCTAGTGACAGTGTCAGGCTTATAGCTTGCTAAACCGAGTGCGGGAGCCTGTTTTTATCGTGGCGCTAATCCAGAGCCCCTGGGTCCCCTTGCCACATTGACCAGATGAAAGGCCTTGCTCAGATGTTTACAGCCTGTGAAAGTGGCGGGGAGCTGGTGTCGGATGCTGGCACAGTGCGCCGACAGACAGAAAACAAGGCTGTAAAGCCCCACGCTGTTTATGTAGAGTTTAGAAAACAGAGGAAAAGAGAGCGTGTCGAGGGGATATGATGGAGTCGTAAGATTTTAGGAGCATGCAGGTATGTGTGTCCTGTGTAGGTGCACGCAGAGAGGTGCAGTTTAATTTGTTGCAGATACATTGTAATCAAATATTCCACACTGCTGGGCTGATTATAACACAACAGCAAGCAGTGACACAAGCAGTATGTTTAACAAGATAACCTAGGAAAATACTGTAATAAAACCAATCCACACAGCATGAAACAGTCAGCGGATGGGCTGAGCTGGGTGAGGCCACAGCTACTAGGTGTCACCTTGACCCCACTTTGCCAGATGGCACACTCAGTGGTAGTGCCATTCTTAGTACACTTACCTGTTTGACAATAGAGACTGTGTGTTTGCATGTGCACATACATACATGTATGAGTGTGTGTATATGGGAGCATGTCTGTATGAAAGGGACACTGAAAATGATTGTCTGTACTTACATTAGTGTGTCTAAAGCCAGGCCATCTGGCTAGTGTTTTATTCTGAAGAGCCCGTATTTTGCCTTTATTCAGGTTCATATTCATCCAATTCTGAAGACTGCTTGTGCTTCTTTATAATTACTTATATTTAGTTATTATTTTTTTATTTCTTTTGAACAGGGATACATATCTAATGAAAAAAATGTATGAATATAGGCTGATGCACCTTTTAGTCCTCTGAAGCTGAAGTGCAAAATTATGGTCTTGAAGACATTATATTGCCCTCCTGTTGACAGTGGAGGGCGTTTTCAGAGCAAGACACCAACAATCTAAAGCAATATAAGTCACACAATAGTTTAGCCATTAGCTATATTGATACTTAGTGATATGTAAATCAATTTCATTGGTTTTTAAGGAATAATGGGTTAAAAGTGATGTCCAGGGAATTCTGAGTAACTTGCTCAACACTGGCCATCAATCTGTCAAACACTGTTCTGCAATCCAGTCAGTGAGTAATCTATCCATTAATTCTGCAAGTCAAGAAATCTCATTAGTTACTGTTTGTTTTGATTAAAGTAATAAGCAAATAGAAAAAAATGGTCTTCCCTTTTGTTGCTGTGGAACAAAGCACTGCTGTGTCCGTTTCTCTCCTACCTGATGTTCTTTAAGCACAGACTTGCAAATTGGCACAGATAAACAAAGCACCATGAGAGTATGTGCAAAGTAAGCAGATTCAGCCAATGAAATGACAAAGAGAAATGCAAAGCAACAGAAAGGAAATGGAAGTTCAAATCCCTGCTGTATAGTCATACTGAAATGACTGTGTAGCTCTTGCATGCCATGTTTGGCAGAAGTAGTTTGGATCTTTAGGACATTTTATGACTTTTAAGTATTTGAACAAAGAAACAGCCGATGCAGGCATCTCAAAAATATCTTTGCATGTAGACCAGCAGCATATCTGCAACTTGTACAAGAAGCTTTTACACAAAAAAGATTGATGCCTTTTTAACATAGATCCTTGGAGTTGATGTTATAAAGAAAATGTCTAAGCAATAAACGATAAATCACAAATAAACTGCAAATAAAGTTTAGAAAAAATATTACTATGGTTGTGCTTAAAATATTATTCTTTTACTTTATATCAGTACATACAAAAACAGAAAAAAAATGCAACAAACTTTGATTGCAGTCAAGCCAAAACCTCCTCACATGCAGATGAAGGGTTTATTAGACTTTAATGCTCTGCACAAATTCACAGCTTATATTAAGCTTTGTTAACCTCAGAGCTATTGACCTGATCTTGTGTTTGAATGTTTGTGCAAAGTTTGGCCCAGGGGCCCTTGAGTTAACTGTGGAATTATGTAGATGCAGCCTCATTATTGCAATAAGGTCTTGTGTATACGAGGATTCTAATAAACAAATGAGTAAATTGTCTTAGGGAGGCTTTGTCCGACTCAAAATGAAGCATCATTCACACCTCTCTCCTCTCTTCCACCAGCTCCAATTAGAAAGCCTCACTAAATGAATGTGCTGTGTGTTGCAGGAGCCCGGCCATCTCGTGACTTAATCTGGATTGAGCAGGGCACCATTTTATTAGATTATGCGCGGCCGCAATGTGTCTTGTCACTTTGCAGGGACGGTGGCCGATAAAATCCGTTGAATGGAATTAGATTGTCATTGATGTGTCAGTGGGATTGTGGGAACAACAGATCGATGACTGAATCAACGCAAGATATGTGATGATGTAGGAGATGGATAAATGAACAAAAGGAATCCAACAGTAAAAGTTTGAGGAGCCGCGCACGGCCTTTGCTCGTCTGCATCTTTGTCTTATACACTCATACAACACACAGAGCCGTGCACACACACACTCACTCACAGGTCTTGCCTCACACTTTAGCTTGGAGCGATCCTACGGCGCTGAACAACAGAGTCAGTGAGAAAGAGAGGAAAAAAAGGAGCCAAACCAATTCCAATACAGCACTAATGGGCCACATCATGCCAATACAATAAATAATGGCCCTTTCAGCTCAGTCAATAGTGAGTAAATGAAAATTTAACCTTTCATTAAATGTGGTCGTATTATTTCCCCCACTTGCTTCCCAGCTCTATTTTCCTCTGACACCTTTTTTTTTTCTATTGTGTACAAGAACCATATGCAGATGTTCTGATTTAAGGCTGTGCCTGGTGTTAAGTGGTACACAGTGATTTAAAAGGCTACTGCAGCCATGTTACAGTTCATATAGTAGGTTTAAAGAGGGTTGTTGTCATCATGCTCTTAATTTTTTAAGAGTTTAACTGCAATGGCATTGATGACATACTTTACAAGCAGTCAGTCAGAGCAAGCTCACAGGAGATTAAAGCAAAAGTTTTAGAGCAACACTTAATCCCTCTCATGTCACGTTTTTCATATGTAGCATACCTGTTTCTAACTCTCCGCAGACTTCTATGGACTGTGCAGTGGCGTTATTGGGAGAGGAGGCGATAAGTCTCTTGGCGTCCTGTCTGCTGGTAGATGAAAAAGCTCAGGGCCCACTCTCCACTGTGGCCAACCTGCCCTCTTAATTAATTAGCGCTAGCAGGAATCACCAGCCCATAGGGGGGAGGAGGTCCCTCTAGAGGACTGGACAAGGTGATAATGTCCTAAAGGGGGGGGACCAGGTCCTCTGTTCTCCATAGCCAACTTTTTCTTGGGTAGCTAACTGATGCTTTTGAGTAAAAGTAGGAATCATGGCTGGTGCTTGTCTCAGTGCATCATGCAGTTATGGGTTAGGCCTCGACTGATCTGGAAACTATATTGTTCAGATGTTTTTTAAATTGTTAAAATTACAAGCAAAAAGTGCAGTTTCTTTGAAGTAACCAGCTCCAACAGGGATTTCATTTTTTTACTTTCTATTAAAATGTTCACCACAGATCAGAGTTAAACACAACACCACAGTGCATACAGTCTGCCTCAGGGTACAGGGATCAGAAGTGAGACTCATTTATGTATGAATATGGTTTGATTTAACAAATGTTTGTTTCACTGGAAAGGTTCGTCCCAACCCTATCATTGTATTCGTTATTTGCTCATTGAATGTGTGTTTTTTTTTTTTTTTTACTTTGCACCACCCAAAATAAAAGTGCTATGGGCAGGACCCCCTCTGTCTTTGAATTTAGTCAAACAGCCCATGTTATGCCTTTACACATGTTCAGTTATTAAATTCCAGTAACTTTTAGGTATGTTTTTATTTGTTATTATAAATAAAACCTTTTTTTTTTTCAAACACAGTACCCCTTGCCCAGTCTGCACTGATTGGTTGACCCCTGTTTCCATAGCCTAAAACCAGGACAGGACCCCTTATAACCCTGTCCTACTTTTTGGGACCCTTCTGTTGGGATACCAAGCATACTGATCCGACCCCAGAAGGTGGAGCTAGAAACACTGCAGTCCGTTGATTGGTCGAAGTAGATGTCACTTCCCATGCGACAGCGGAACAACACATGACCCCGCCATGTTTAAATCTCTGCTTGTCTTGTCGTGAAGATAACTCTCGCAGCACACAGCATTCTCTGAAACAAAGCTTGGTTGCACTTCATAACAAAAAGCCAAACGCTGATCACAAAAAAGAAGAACTGCTGGATGTCTTCCATCGTTGCTCTTTGTTTACTGTGTCGCGTTTTCTTCATTGTATTTTATAGCTGGGTACACGGTGTTGCGCTGCTATGATGTAATGCTTTCGGCATCCAGCTGAAACACTGCCTACCAAGTCGGGTTTGGTTGGCTGTGGAAACACAAACAGGATCAGGCTTTACTGATCCGGCCTGAGCCAAACCGTGTCGATCCATACCAGACCACTTGGTGGGCTTAAGTAGGGTTGGGTTTAACACTTAGCACTGGTGGGTCTGTTAGGTGGAGGCCTGGAGAATGAGCCATTTTTAGGTTACTAAAGTGACAAAGAGAGGTCTTAAAGATACTTTTAGTCTAGAGGTACTCTATCACAAGGAAAACACGTGTAAAGCACAGTTTAGAATTGTTAAAAACAATAAACAAAAAAATATTGACTATCTTAAAAATTCAGTGTTGCTCACTGGCATGTTCAGGGCCTTTCTAACACTGGCTTATGAAGCCAATATAACCTGTGCCCCAAGGCTATTTTGGACATTTTTTAAAATTAACCATAAATCTAACAGAATGGCTTTGGTTTTAGTTTGAATCAAACCTTATTAATGTAAAGTCTGCTCATTTCACAATGATAAGAAAAACTAGAAAAGCACTCGGAGAGCACTGACCTCTACCACGGTCCTCAACCATATTGTGATTTTCAGCATAAATGTTAGTCCAACCTTTATTTAATCTGAATATTTAGATTCCTTGACCATGAAAACACACCATCAGCAAGTGGATTCATAATTATATCTATTTATTTCAGTAGTTATTCATGAAAATCGCATTTTTCGTCATGGCGGATCCAGATGGTGATCTGGATCACTCCCAAAATCGAATCATTTGTTCTTTATCCCAATTTGGACGTTTCCTGAAAATTTCATCAAAATCTGTCCATAACTTTTGGAGTTATGTTGCTAACAGAGAAACAAACAAACAAAAAAACAAACGCCAGCAATAACATAACCTCCTTGAAGGAGGTAAATATAAGTAAATGCAATTTTTAATTGCATGACTGGCACATTAATGCAATAAAAAAGCTTTTTGTTTATTTTTTAACTTTTTTTGGAAGGAATAAGACCGAAGTCACATGCACTGCAACACTGAACTGCTTATCCTTACAGCGGCCAATAACATGTTTACACCCTGGTTTAACATACAAATTTGGTGCAGACACTACCAATCTTTACTGACACACTCTGTAGAGGGTGAATATTTCAGATATCATCTGTTTTGATGATGCTAAAGTAAATATTTATTCATTACAAACAGTGTCACTGGCCTGGCTGGCATGCAGGTACATTGTAGCTGTTAATAAGCAGGCTTAAGGTCCACCTTAGCTCCAGTAAGGCAGTTTGCCATTAGTCAGAAGGTTGGGGTACAGAACTCTGCAACTTTTCAGCCCTTCATTTGTGTGTGAATTATCTTTAATGTCAGCATATCCAGGGAGCTCTACCAGAATTTCCATAATAATAACTACAATATGATGCATGAAAAACACAATTCCTTTGTAACAATTGAGGCAGAGCAAAAAAAGAATCTAAGTCTGATGCTGTAACACAATATGCTTAGAAAACTGCAGTTTAGAGCTGTCTGTAAAAGGCTTTTGACATATTGACGAATTGGATGTGGTATTATGCACTATGAAAATGTTAATTGGTGCTGCAGAACAGCATCTAAAGTTTTGACTCCGGCAGAAAAACAGATGAACTACACTTCAAATGTGTTTTTTGGTGATCTGCATGAAATAAAGTCAAACATTTGAACGATTCGCATTACTATAGTACAACTCCATCCACAGAAGCTCGTGACCCTTGTACTTTTTGCATACATGTTGTGATTCATCCTCATTTTGTGTGTGTGTCTATTTGCGTGCATGCTCCCGTGCGTGTGTGCAAACTTCACTCTCTTTCTCTCTGTGTCTCCAATAATGAGCATGTGCACCTTTTCTGCCTGGGGCCTTCATACACAATTTAGCCAGAAAGCCATAGCTGATCATGATTTAGCTTTTGACACGGCTTGCCCTGAGGCAGGGGGGGACTAATACAGATATCTGACTCCCAGACTGCGATGGAGGGAAGGAGAGAGAGAAAGTGAGGGGCCTTTTATTGACTAAATGATAAAGAGGTTGGTAATGATAAATAACAGTCATTTTATTGTGGAATTCCCAGAAAAGACACATTCTACACAATATATAAAAAGAGAAATAATAGACGAGGAAGTTACTCGCTGGGGTCTCGACGTGCCCGCTCCCTACAGAGCGGCCCATTGTTAAACTCCAATATTCTTCTGCTGGGGTGGAGGTCACAAATTGTGTTAGAAGGACCTGCTGCTATGAATACTACATAAGGCTGATGCAGAGTGGCAGCGTCCTCCCTGTCTCTGGCACTAGAAGGAGGGCCCGAGCAAGACAGCGCCAGTCTCGCCCATGGGCATCTTTCTCTCCCACTATCTTTATTCTCTCTCTCTCTCTTCCATAGTCTTCTGTGTCTCTCTCTTTCTTCTTCTTTTCCTCATCCGCTCCCTTTCTGTCTCTCAGCATGCTCCTCGCACTGTTTTCCCAGCACATCAGGGTGGCAGGGGAGCCTGTCTCTGCTTCTTTTGCTCTCTGCTGCCTCCAAGTCTCCAGGCCTCAGCTATCAGACAAGATGGCTGACCCTCTAAGGACAGATAAAGTCCTCTGCGGTGAAGCAAGAATTACATTATGCCAGAGTACAAGCTCAATTGGTTAGAGGAGCAATGAAAGGAGATGGTCTTGCCTGTGTTAATTCAATTTATGAAGAGTAATCCATTTTCTTTAGTGTAAAATAAAGAAAAATACAACAAATTATCTTCACATTACCGTTACCCTACAATGAATACTTTACACTGACTAAAGACTAGAAATTAAGCTCCAAGCTGGGTCTGGAAGATATTTTTATTGTAATTTTACCTGGGGTATAAATGTATTTTTGATTATTAAAGAAGCAGTATGTTTTTGTCATTGGCTTTCCTCTGTCAGTCTTGTTATTTGAGCTGTCTAGACTTTCTCCTGGCTCTGTATTCAACCCTCAGAAAGTTAAGCAAGGGACCCAGATTTTTCTGGCCAGTGAGAACTCAGTTTAGAAAGGGAACCACCAATGGCTGCATTACTAAGGTACAATATATTGGGTTTTCGTCCAACCAGGAAGCATGATCATATTGGCTGCACGACTGAAGGGTATGGCAAGCACTTACATTTGCTGAAGATGTAAACAATGGTGGTGGTGCCAGCAGGCACAAGTATCTGTAGGCAACAACTACCCACTAAACAACCAAGAAAAGGGACATAATGGCAACTAAAAACAGTCGACTGCCAGAGAAATAAGAAAAGGGTAAATATCAGTAAGGCATCTGATAGGTGGAGACAAAAGCTGGATGGTGTCAGTCCAGAGCTGGACCAAGAGATAGCAGAACTCTTCATGAACAGATAGGCTTATATTTTTTTCATCTGATATCTAAATGTGCTTTGATTGCAATAATGAACAGCAGTTTTGAGTTTCATGGCTCTTTTGAGGCTGCAAATGCATAAGCTTAATATTAACAGCAATTCAGCCATTTCAACAAATATTGCTGACACATTTCCCTAAGAGAAATGTCTTCTTGTCTTTCAGCAACACATACAACATGTGAGGGTGTGTGAATATCTTTTTACATTTTTAATGTCAGCCAAGGTGCTCAGTGTTAGCTAGAACAGAGTCCACAGCTTTACATTTTAAAGAGACGTGACTTTATAAATAAGAGAACTATAAATGCTGAACAAGTGGAAGGATCAAATTATTCATTCTTTCTTCTACTCCTTTTCAAATGTTAACACTGATTTGTATGAGTCTTTTTTGGCATTTTCTATCCTTTACTGAACAGTGTGCAGAAAGACAGAAGAAAGGCTTGTGAAAGAGGGTGCGTCCCAGGCACGTGCCATACAGCATGTACGGTATGGGATGTGCCTGGTTGCTTACCACTCCACCAAACCAGCAACCACTATTGTTTTATGAAGAGTGACTGTGTATAGGTTGCATGCATTTGTGTTTAAAGTATGGGTATGTATATCTTTATATGAGTATATGTATTTAAATATAAATGGAAATATGTACTTCAAGGTGTTATGCTTAACTGTGTAATCGTATTATTACTGTTTTTTTGTATCATTATCTTTCAGTGAGAGCACACAGATGTAGAAGTTATTAAGACTGAAGCTGTTTTATTCATTCATTTTTCAAACCAGGCTGTAAAGATGTTGATTCAGGCTGTAAAAAACATCTTTCCCAAACGTTCATTTGGGAGTTAGATTTCTGCAGCCAGCCTCAAGTGGACACTCGGGGTACTACAGGTTTTGGTGCTTCCACATAGGCCTCCATTTTCAGCCCCAACAGTTGCCCCCTGGTTGTCTTTTTTATATATGGTGAATTGAGACATTTAAATGTGTATTTGTGTCCTCACAGTGGTGAGGAAATCAAGCTGCTTCCCTGCTACAGTGATTGAATGACACTGACACACCTAAAACTCAAATACCACAACATTAATGAAACTTTACAATGTCTAACATTGGGTTGATGTGTTTAAATTGATAGCTATCATCTTAAGCTTATATTAATCTGTATTTCTTGTAAAACCCCTACACATCTTGTTTCTTATCTCAGCTATCAAGGTATCCGGTGCCACATCCAGCTGTGCGATCTAGTTGGAAGTCCCCTGCTCGGCTGGTGTGAGAGACTGGAAGCAGCCAGCGTGTGTATTTGCCTCAGGATACCTCCGCAGCTCTGCAGTTCTTGAATACTGAGTGGAGAGTGGCCCAGAAATGAGCAGTCAAATCCAATTAAATTACTCAAATTAAATTGTACAATGGTTATGGAATACCTGATCGAATTACTCACATTCAGGGGATTTCGACAGCAACCAATTAGTTCAAAGTATAAAGTTCACACGCTCAAATTAACACCAAGAGAGGACAGGGCCTTTATTTGAGGGAAATGATACATCATAATTACATCACGTTTGAAAAAATCACAAATTATACAGCATGCATTTAATAAGAAAATGGAAATGGTTAATAGGTCTTGATAAGACAAATCTAACCCTGTCAACGGTGCAGCATGGCTAGGTTGGATAAATTAAAGAGGAGAAGTTATTATTGTTTCAATGGAGCTTAAGGGCCTATTGTTGCTCACTCGAACACAGGCGCTCAGAAAATGGTCCGCTGCTGTCAGAACAACATTGAACACCAACATGAAAGAAAAAGGGACAGAAAAAACTGTACAGACTGTAGTTAACTCTCCTCCTCTGGTAATTGAGATATGTTGAAGAGGCTGCTCCGACAGTTGACAAGATTTAATTTTGAAGCAGTTTTTTCTCATCAGACCAGTTAAAATAGACTGCCTTTCATTTGCTCAATAATGATGGAGTTCTTTAGAAAGTCCTGGCTTAATTGTACGAGGGACTTCCTGACCTTTTTTACATTTTAAATTTAGCTCCTCAAGGTGCCTTTCCAAGGTGAAACACGTGAGTAATGAGATACAAAATCAGCCTGTTAATTGACTTTCAGCAAATTTAGATCTGCAAGACCAACGTATGCATTTCCCCTCTTTTAAAAGTGAACCATTTTAGCTAATAAAGTTATTAATCTTGCCCATACAGTAATTATCTCTGTAATTATGCTGTAATTGCACATACATCAAGGCCACCTCATATAGCGGGAAGGCATGAGCGTAGTCGTTTTGATTTTCTTCAAATCATGTGAAGGAATAACTCAGAAGCTGAGGGACATCACTGACTTACCTCTGAAATGATATTCGTAGTTTTGTGTCGCGTCGACACATATTCCTTAATATGGAGGTAAAATATTGAAAGATAACCCGTCAATGCTTACGGAGCAGTGTAATATTACAAAATAGTTATTAGGGGCACCCCAATTAGAGTTTTCTTGCCCAGAACTGATCAATTGATTGTGAGATCGATCGATACCAATCCCAATACTGATCAAGTTTTGTGGTTTATTTTTTTTATTGAACAACTTGTCGAGTGTTTGTTCAACAAAGCAGTACAAAAAGATTTAAGGTATATGCAATAGGTTATCTGAAATTATGCTTTTATGACTTGTTTTTAGATAAACAAAATAATCAGACTGTCGCAAACTGTTAATTCAATCCTAGAGGCAAAACAGCTTTCAATTTTGCCAAAAAATAACCCCACCCTCCCCACACACACCCCGTCATTCCACTCAACATTATTTATTCAAGGTTCAGCCAAAATCTAAATCTCTAACTCTGTAAATTACATTAAAACACAGCACATTCTTAACTTTGTTAAAAATACTCATTTGACTGAGCCAGCCTGAATGCAACACAATGTTTCCAACTGGACCTCAAACACATCACTTAACACCAGGTGCATATGCTGTGCTTCAGCTTGTAGCTTGTTTAGCTTAGCAGAAAGCTGCTGGTAATGCTGGATTCATATTTTTGACTCAAAGGACAGAAAACAAAGGTTGGGGGATTCAATTAAAGTGTATTTAAGAGGATGACAGAGCAACAGACAGGTGACATCTACAGGTAAGCATGGGGCTAATCCACAGCTGACAACAGGCATTGATTTCAGTTGACTGATTTCTTTTTCTCCTTTTTTGTAAAAAATTATCATCCAATGCTGATTGGTGGCTGACCAATCAAGGCACCTTTGATCAATCCTGTCTATACTACATATGTAGCTCTGAATCATATGATATGGAATACTTTAAGTTGTTTGAAAGGAGTGTGGTAAGAGTTAAGGTCCTCCACCTATTTAGGATTAAAAATCTAATGAAAATCTTTAAGGCATACAGTGAGTGTGATGCCTTAACTTTTTAACATTATTGAGAAAACTTGCTCAACAAGACAAAACATTGCAGGGTCTTTGCATGTGGTCTGTGTGGAAAATGTCTGTCAACTTCTTTCTAGCTTTAAGTGGTAATGAGCAAAAGTGTATCCCTTCTCAAATCTGTGGTTGAAATCTACAGAATGTGCAAATCACAGTGTTTAAGTGAAATATGAATACAAGGAAAAGAGGAAAAGAAATCTGCAGCAATGCTTCACATGAACAGCCGCTCTAAATAGTAAAAATAGAACTCGCGTGACTTGGAAGGATGAGAAAATAAGAAAAAATAATCGAAGTTTGCTAATATTACGCCAGAAGAAAATTCTGAGTATCTTTGCAAATATAACTGACATAACCTGGGGACATTTTTGGGTTGTTTAAGCTTCAATACAAATTAAATAAGCTCAGCATGGGATGGTCTTTAATGTGTAGTATACTGTAAAGCACTACATCACAATATATAATACAAAATGCATCTTGATAGGCAGTGAATAGAGTGGGAAACTTGGAGAGAAAAGTGTGAAAAGACCTGAGGAAAAGGTTGATTCAGGACAGCCAGCCTCAAGAAAAAGTGTCAGTGTATACAGTGAACATGGATGTTACCATCAGGCTACCAGCACCTCTGTCCTCATGTATTTCACCCCCAGATGTATTACTCCATGTTTAATTAATCTAATCACCGACCAGGTAAAACATTTTGGCCACTGATGGGGATGTGAATGACATTTATGAGCTCTTCGCCATGACACTTGTTTGTGAATGGGACATAGTCAACAGCAGGTGAATATTTAGTCCTCAAAGTTGATGTGTTGGAAGCAGGAAAAATGAGAAAATGTAAGGATTTGAGTGAGTTTGACAAGAGCTAAATAGTGAGGGTGAGATTACTGGGTTGCAGCATCTCTTAAACTGCTGCTCTTATTGGTTGTTCCTAGTTGGCAGTGGTCTGTCCTTATCCAAAATGGTCCGAGAAAGGAACAGTGGGGAACCAGCGGCGGGGTCATGGGCAGTCAAGACTCATAGATGTAAGTGGGGAGTGAAAACTCACCCATGTGGTCCAAAACCAACAGACGAATTACTGTTGCTCAATTGGCTTAAGAAGTTAATGCTGTTTCTGCTAGAAATGTGTCAGAACACACAGTGCAGCACATTTTGTTGTGTTTGGGGCTGCACAGGCCAGTCAGGGTAGCAGGTGGCCATAATGTTATCTGTGATCTGTTTATGTCAATATTTGCATTTCCACACTGTAATACCACATTTTATTTAAATTATACCACACTGGCTTTTCTTTCTACATCCAACTTCCACTTATTTGCAGATATGTTGAGGTATGGAGTGTATCTATTCATTATACTCCATACGTTGTTTAGATATAGATACATATATAGCTATGTATTACTCCTTCCAAGGATTGTCAGAATATTAGATTTTCAGTTGAACGGTAATTGTTGGAAGGAAAATATAACCAGAATTTTATCATGGCATTTCAGGAGAACTTTAAAAAATAGATTATCCAAGTTAAAAAATCTTTCAGTATGAACAGAGACTTTGTGGTGTCTGAGCTAAGACAAGGTCACAAGTTTCTCCTTCAAATCAACGCCCCCGCTGGCTTGGCACTTTTGACCCCTTGTGCTCATCTCTGTGTTTGTTGTAATATGTTGCTCATGTGCTGAGGTGTTTTTTTTTTCCAATCCCACACTGTGCTCCCCTGACAGATGTCTAGTTTGGAAGTGTTTTTCCCCGTCTCTTTTCCTCTTGTCTTCTTTTCTGCAAGCACTTTGAGCTACATGTGTTGTAGGAAAAGTGCTATATAAATAAGTTTGAGGGATTGATTGATATCTGCATCTTCTCTCTCTTGTGGAGAAGGGTAAAGACAGTATATAACCATAACTATGCAAAAATATACAAGAAGAAAGTACACTACTAATTAACAACGAAAAATGCAACTAATTTTTAACATGTGGCATCAATGTGCTGAACTGACAAAAACATACTAACTGGGCAGGCAGTTGGGGTTGGATGAGATAAAAAATAAAAACAGATTCAAGAAAAGTATCTTTTTGCACATGTTCGAGGAAGAATTTGTAAGAGAGCTGAATAAAAAACACTCTCTTATTCCAGTCTTACTGTCCATTAATCATGCCTTTAGCTTTCCCCTGCACATTGTCAGAGTTTGTAAGACATCAAGCTGGGGTGAGACTGTTTGAGTGTTACCTGAAAACCTGAGAATTCACTCTGATGCCACCATTTGTATGTGCTCTGTGATTTCATCTGCAGCATGATGAGGGTGTGTGAACAGACTGGGCGCGTAACCTCCAACTGTCATCACAGTTACTTTGTGTATCCTGCACACTGGAGAGACCACAAGCAGTTTATACATCCAAACTGGTGAGACCACTTTTTTGGTAGATAGTATAATATATGTCTTTCATCACTCATCTTCTTGGACATGATTTGCATGGCAGAGTGGCAGTACACTACAGTACATACAAACAAATTGGCGAGCCTTGACTCTCCAAAGAATGGAAGGCCAAGGAAAAGGGGTTAACGAAAGGGTGGGGCTAAGGGATACAATTGGGATTGATCCTTAGTATTGCCTTCTTTTCTAAAGAGTGTCATCCAAAAGCAGATACACTGTGACAGCATATAATCATTTTTTTTTTTAAAGTTATTGCAATAACCTGCTGCTTAAATTCATCTTTTCATGTCATTTCATATCACTACTGTCGTCATTATTCAATATTTCTTGATCAGGAAATCCGAAGATAATAAGTTAATGGCTTATTAGTTGTGAATTATAAGCTAATCACTTGGGAAACACTGTCTATGTAGCCCTTCTTTAAAACGCACAACATAAACACAACTGTGTTTGTAAGATACTATAATATTCTGATAATCATGCTTTTTATTATTATAAAAAATGTTTATAATAGTTCATAACAATCATTTGACACACTGTAAAGCATCCCATAAAGATTAATGAGTTTTGGTGTTATTACATCAAATATGCATGTAATGGACTGTTTTAATAGAAAGTTTAAAGAGTATTGAAACTTTCATTATTTAAAAACATCATAATCAATTCATGACATTATATAAAAACTATTATTATACATCATAATTTTATTTTAAGTCACTTTATGGGGTCGTGAGTTGATCCAAGTACAGCAATAAGATTCACAGTTCACAAGAAAAGCAAATAAATTGCGGCGAGTTCAAATTTGACAATTGTCGACAATTTATGTTAACATTAAATACTTTATGGGATCTCCATAGAAAAACGTCAACCATAATCTTTAGACATTTTAAAAATAAAAATGAAAGTGTTAAAAATAAAAGTTTGATAAAGCTGTGTATAAAAAGTGGAATACTGAAATAAATATTGCTGTAACAAGAATACAGTATAAATCAGTTACTGAACATAATCTGTGTTTATCTGAACCAACAGTAAGCAATTCAAATGCAAAATACTGTATTATTCTTTACTGTGTGTTAGACTTATCATAAAAAAATATGGATGTTTTAATCAATTCATCAATATTCACTTTATATTTCAGTATTTGTATATTTATGCCACATTATATACAATAGCATTATCATGAGATGTGGAGACTGTTATAAAGCATTACAAATTATCATGTGTGGTTATAACCTTAATCCTGAAATGCATTAAAATACTTGGCGCAAGAGTGTTTCGGTTATTCTGGTGAGACCTTCAGCAGATTTTCGTGTCCTTTTTGTCATAACTGAGGTATCACTAAAGCAGTTGTGCTTTACGGTGGTTGGGACCCATTACCTTTTCCACACTGCCTTACAGCGCCCCTGTGCCTTCTCTTTGTGCTGTTGGTCACTTGAATTACCTTTCTGAGGTCCAGTAAAGGCCCATGTTAATCTATGACAGATCTGATTTACTTGATCACAGGAATAAGTAAAAAATTAACTTTCACTCGTATCCCTGCCTTGGAGGACAGCAGAGCCACAGAAGCACCATAAACGGCATAACATGATAATGCTGCTTTAATTACCCCTTGGTCAGCCCACTTACAAACCTATTGCCGCAGCAGTCAATATCCCCAAAGATCCATTCATGCCTCGGCTGATGGTTAACTTGGGAGCCTTTGCTGAGTGCTTTAGCCTAATTGATATCCTTATTTAGCAATGAGCCAGTGGGAGTCGGAGGGGAGTTAAATGGAGCAGTTTACCAGGCAGAAAGCACGCTAAACCAGATCCCCGACACCACCACCACCACCACCACAGCTCACTGCAGCCCTGGCGTTGATTTATGCCAGCTAATTTACTGTTTCAAATTGATTAACACCACTTTTGTTTTGTTTTCACTAATGATTTCTTCCACCATTTATTCCTTTCTATCCCTCTTCAATAATACACAACCCAGAGCGAGTTTAGCCACGGATATTGTTTTACAGCAAATTACACCTATTTATGACAGGTGACTGCTCCCAGGCTGCTAACTAACACCAGGGCCAGGTCACAAGAGAGACGGAGACTTTAGCAGCTTCCTGAGGGCATACAGACCTACCTGCTGCAAACACAAGCACATTTACTATTGCAACACAAACTCTCCATACATATTTCCAAACTCATTTATTTACGCATGATGCAATATTTGACACATGTTTGAAAGCAGCTTATAGAGCAGCCAGAGTTCACTTTCTGCCACCCAGAGCAGAGGGAAACAAAAGGTAAAACCCAACCTAGAATCAATCATTCGAGAACAATGCAAAAATCCAACAGGTCAAACAAAGCCACCGGGAGCAATGGGAGAAATCAGATTCTTCTTTTAAACTGGGTTTGTAGGTCTCTCCCTCCTGCCTGTCTCCCCAGATATGTCTCCCTTAACAGCTCAAAGTAATTAGCAACGACCACATGCCAAAGGTAGGGTAGCTAGCGTACACAGAGTAGGCAGACCTTATCTTTAATTTGAGATGGTGAGAAGCTCTGTGGGGGCTTGTGAAGGGCTGGGAGCTATAAGGTAGGCTTGCAGGATCCCCCCATTCCCAAGGTCGCTTCAGTGAGACGAGCGAGTCTGGGGACAAAGGATACCCGCTGTGTGTTATGACAGTTTAATTAGCAAATTTTAAGAGCAGACAAAACCAAAAGTTCAATCCTTAAAGACACAGTGTGTCAATTCTACCACTAGGGGGTTTTCGATCAAAACAATACAAAAGATGAAGCTGAGAGATCCACTTTTGTTTCGAATGGAGGACTATGTTCAATAAAAATGCACTCCCATGGTGTATTAAAAATATAGTAAAACACTGCACTAGTAATTCCACAAAGCACTGAATGGTGGGCAAGAAGTGTCACACAAATACATTTACAGAACAGTCAGCAGTGTCAACAGTTGTGAGTTTGCTAGGCGCAATGTTTCCATTTGGAGTTGTCTCTGTTGGACTTCTGTTGCATCAGATTTCTGTTGTCCGTCGGCATTTTATGCATTAAGGTATTGTGTCTTCTGACTTGCATTTATGTGTCTACTTCTTGTATTTGTGTTGCTGCTTTTGTCGTCGTCTTTTCTGCAAACCGTTCTTAATGTGTATTTGTGTGATACATCTCAACCTCCGTAGTATTAGGCTTACAGAAATGTAAAAGATGCTGGAGATGAAGAGAGACTGAAAAATGATAAGTTTTCTGATGCATCCCTACATCTCTGATTTATGATGCTAATTCTAGGCCTGAACAACCAACAACCCATCAAGAGCTGCAAGTCCAAGGGAGGGTAAATGGATGCTGGCATATGAGGCTGTGGTCAACATTAACCCCCCATTGACGGGATAGCTTCACATTCTTGCAGGCATGCTAAGGTATGTTACAACAAGGGCTCACACTCACCCAAGTTTGGCTCCACCTCCAGCAAGAAGTTTGTGTTCATGCTTTTGTTCACTAATTTTTTGTTTGTTTTTGAACAGAATAACTAAAAAACTGCCAAACAGATTTGCTTGAGAAACAGGTAATGTTATCTGGCCCCAAAAAGAAGTGATTTAATTTTGGCGGGGATCTGAATCCAGATACAGACCCGGGAATTTCTTTAAAGGTTTTTTAGCACTTTAAGATCGGCCAATTTTCAAATTTTCATCAAAAACGAAACAACTTCTGAACAGGTTTTGATGAAATGTTTAACTAGATTTTGGTGGTGATCCAAATCTGGATGTGGATCCAGGATATTTTTTCTAGGCTTTGTTAATGGTGCAGTTTTCCACATTATTGACAAATCGACCATGTTGAATATTTTCTTGACATAGGTTCATGCTCTTGGAGCACTTACAATTAGCTTACTCTTATTATTATTTAATTATTCTAATTTTTAAAAATTGTTTTCAGAGGCTACCCAATACTAAGACACATAAAATACTGTATATGGTTCCTTTTATGGCTGATATACAGAGATGCCGACCAGCAGCTTCTGGCTGTAGATCCAGCTTTCCTCATTGACACATCTGGTAATGTTCCAGTGATAAAATATAACATTTCTTATCATACTGGCTCTGACACAAGACAGACTCCTACAATTATGGAAGTACAGGATGTTACTGACTTTTAAAAAATGTAGGCAATAATTGATAGCAAATAAGTACTCCACTGAAATGTACGTATATATCTGGCTTTTAGACATTTCAGTGTAAAAATTCTACTCATTGTACCTTTAAATCTGAAGATATTTGTTGCCACAGTGCATCTGTAAACACGACTTTGCTGCTTTTTCCCACTTCTTCAAACTTTAGTTTTGAGTGATACCTCCTAAAGTCCTGCAGGGCTTCCCATTAGTCACAATGTTGAGCACAGAGCTCAGCAACAAAATGGCCTCCAATCTTGGACGAGCACTGCCAGCCCATTCTTTATACTGTCAGGATGAAGAAGAGCATAAAAACTCTGAGTCAATAAAGTCATATGGAATGGTTGATACCACAGCACAGCGCAGGGCGGTGACTGATTAAGCGTCCTGGTCCAGTTGCGACGGTCTTACATCTCACTTGCTGACAACATAAGAAAAAAGAAGCCGTCTTCTCCTTTGGTAGCATGAATTTTTGAGACTTAATGACTGTTATTGTGCGTCACGTTTCCTTTCTCTTTAAAAATTGCACAGTGTTGGTCCAAATACGATCTCAAGGCCTTACATTTCAGACTTGAATGATGCATTTCTTTTGAACATTATTATTATTTTGTCTATTTCTTGATTACAGTAATAATTGTGGTCAATTATCTCTATAATAACATCCAGTGAAAAGGATGACATAAAACATGTGCCAGATTAAGACATACTAATTACTTAACTTTCTATCTTTTGTGTAAAAAGTGTGTGGCATTGAGGGTTTTCCTGCAGCTGTAGAGTCAATACAGACTCAGAAAAAGATGACTTTAAGGGAATGACAGAGATTGAAAATGAAAGAGAGTGTCATTTTCCGTCCAGATAGTGAGTTTTAGCCTCCGGCACCGAACAGATCTTTCTTTAAAACTCAATACTCTTGATCAAACTGAGACTTAAACATTCTTTATTCCTCAGACAGATCCCTATAGGTCCAAATGTCTCAAAAATGAATGTCTAAACTTGGGTAAAAGTTGGAGATGGCACTTTCAATTTGCCTGAGAAAATATTGGCGGCATATGCAGAGAATTACATTACCACTATAAAAACCAACATCTCTGCTGGGCCCAAACATGACAAGAATTTGACTGTTTTAATGAGTCTGAGTCATATTCAATTTCCACCTAGGAAAGTTTAAAACCACAGCTATGATGTATTTCGACATGATGATCAGATAACTGAGAGTTTTGTATCTCCTTCGCTTTTCCCCGCACACAGCATTTGGCAATTTACTTCTCAGAGTATCAAATACAAACACTTTCTGTCAGGATGCAGCTCCAATTTGACATTACCACAGAAACATTCCACCAACTTGACATAAATGTTTTTGCACATGCAGGAAGGGAGAGGGAGAGGGAGAGGGGGAGAGCGGTGCGGTTTTGGACAGACCGTGTTAAGATCAGTGCTCGGGGCTAGGCAGGTTGCTATGCGCTGAAATGCTAATAAGCTTCCTGGCTCTCGGT
Organism: Scarus forsteni; assembly: GCA_036419115.1. Taxonomy (NCBI): domain Eukaryota; kingdom Metazoa; phylum Chordata; class Actinopteri; order Labriformes; family Labridae; genus Scarus; species Scarus forsteni. The sequence continues at coordinate 2,878,343 of JAZDUH010000049.1, forward strand.
GCAGGTCGGCTAGCCTGTGTCGACTTGTCTTGACACTTCACACACACGCTGTCTTCCACCCTTTTTAATCATTTTTGATAGGCCTCCCTGGGATGCCTTCCATTTAATTTGAAAGGGTTGAGCCACCCAAACATTTGCACCATCTTTAAATAGAGGTCTGCCTCGACATGCCCGCTGCATTGTGACCCAACAAGGTGAGGAGTAAGCCACTGTTTGGGTTCAGGAGGATGATACAAGGCTAGATAGTTCAGGGATGAAGAGTACAAAATTGACTCATTCTCCATTAAGCAATACTTATCAGTGACTTGTCATTAATAGAGACAGCTACAAATTCTTTAATGATACGTTAGTAAAGACTCATCTCATCATATGTGGACGATGATCAATCACGTAAAAATGTATTTTTTCACATAGTTAATTGATGGCAAATACTCAAATCACCATTGATAAAGCATCATAGGTTATTCATATTGCATTTTTAAATAAGCTGTACATAATTTTAGATGCTACATCAGCAAATGCTTAACTCATCACCTCCTCTATAAAGAAACACTGTATTAATCAAACATTCTTATTTTTTTCATTGCAGGTGGAAATTTTTTGTTGATGCATGAATAAAGCATCATTACATATTTTACTTCAATTAACCGTTTAGCATCCAGATAATGTGCATGTCATTTAGAAACAAATGCTTCATTGATGTATTAAGGTAATGAATTATTGTGAATCAGTTATGTAAGCGATGCAAAAAAGAGCATCCATATGATCAAATAAACAGCACTTTTGTCATTATTCAAATGGACGGTTAAACATATGATTCTGTTTTTGGAAAGTCAGAAAAAAAGAATGGTTGAATGCAACAGAGTGGAGTTTTGATAGCATTTATCATTTTCTGGTTTCCAAGACTGAAAATATATGGTATTTTTAGAATATTGCAATAGATAAATGCCTAAAAGATGAGACTTTTTTATCTTAAATGATAAAATGCATCAAAAATTGGCCACTTTTGAATATTTAAGTGTTGTTTGTTCAAAAAGATTGTTGTCAACAAACTGCTAGTTAGAACTACAAAACTGGCCAGTGGCCCTGATTCAAGCATTTCCATTTTTTTTTTAAATAATAGATAGATAGACTTTTATTTCAGACTCAGATAGGTCCATAAAAAAGACATACAACAAAAAGACATGCCCACAAACAACAATACAGGTATAGCCTGGGTATCCAAACTAGGCATATCACAAGGTAAAAACAATTAAAAAACATATAGTCATTTTCTCCAGTGTGTCCAAAAGCACACATATTAATTCTCACACTTTTATTGCAACCATGAAGACCAATTTGACCAGATCACTGAGGAAGTTCTGAAACAAGAATTGTCACGTATGTTAGAAATATCTGCTTGTAAGTTGAACTGCCATGTTTCAGTTCCATGGTGCTGTAGCTTTAAAAAACAGATTATCATATAGAAATAAACACAAAAGCCTCATATTTTTGTACGTTTATTATCAGCAATGATCGTAGACCACTGTAAAAATCCCAAGGGCTTTGAGTTGAGCTGCTAACTTCCTGGTTGGCTTAAAAGAATTGGTCAGCCATGCACCACTAGGTGAGTTTAAATGTCAACAAAGAATCTTTATGTGCAATATTTTGTCATTTTTTATGGACTAAAAAATCTTATTAATTACAGGCCTTAAGATGAATTAATTACATTTCCTTTTATTTCAGTTCAGTTCATTCAACCCTATCCCACTTGTCCCTGAAGCCTATTCGACGTTAGCAAAGAGGCGGGGTACATCCTATACCGCTCACCAGCCACTAACAGGGCTAGCATGAAGAGACAGTCAGGGATGTTTAGACTCAACAACTCTGCTAACAATGCTTTTGATCTGTAGGAGTCGTACCAGAAGAAAGCTGCTCCACTGTGCAGCCCCAGTTTAATTCAATTCAGTACAATTCAATTAATTTTGATTCAATACATAAAATTATATTTCTCTCCAAGGGGCAAGTAGAATACACTTACAGAAGCATGACTAAAACAACACCAGAAAAGGCAGTGCTAAGTAGACTAATGTGTAAAAATACAAACAATAGAATTAAGACGTGTAATATGTACACAGTATACTGTCAATAAACATCAGGAAAGAGCTGTGTGTAAGTGGACTTTACGCTGCACAACTTTGTGATCATTGTGCAAGGAAGCAAAAAGTACAAAGAAAAGAAGTGTGTAAATAGAGCTGCACAAACCTAACCAAGCAGCAAGCTGTGGAAAGGTGATCACAGTGCAACAGACAGAATAAAACAGAAGCTCTCAGTTTAAACAAAGCTACGTAAAATGATATTATACAGAGGTAGAAAAGGAACAATGGTGCATGAAGCAATAAAGATAACCTCAAGAAATTAATGATATGTATGTTGACAGGAAAAGAATACATAAGCCGAAACAATCTATCAGGTATGTCAGTAATGATCAAGTCTTGCATTACAGGTGGCTCTATGCTTTACCTTTATGTTTGGATGGTCATTTTCAGCTTTTACTCTGTAATTCAGCTGATTAAAGTTTAGTTTATGTATGTTCTAATCTGATCAAGTTGCCTCCCTTCAGTCCCTCCAGCACAGAGGAGGGAGCCCCCAGCTTCACTGGGTCAAGACATGTTAAGATTATGTAAATATCAGGGACTTGTCAAGGATAAAAGATGTAGGTTACCATCCCGTTTTTACTCAGACTGCTGAATTAATAAGCAGAAAAAGTTCTTTTACCTTTCTGAAATGTGTCTGAATAACATTAACCTCCACAGCTTCTAAATTAATGGAGAAGCAGAGAAAAGAGACTGAGTGCTGATCACCCTCTAAATAAAATATTCCAGACTGTTTTTTCGTCCTGGCTTGATAAGATAATATTTATTTATGCTTACCAATAGTCAATTACTTAATAATGTTACATAAGACAGGAAGTGGATTTGAAAAAAACAACTTGTATATTTTATATTGTATATTTTGTATATTTTTTGGAAAACCATTTAGAGGCATCATGTTGGATGAAAAAAAAAAGTGAGTCCACCTCCCAAAAAATCCAGGAGAAATCCAAAATCAAATTAAAATTGAATTAAATGTGAAGAAAATGCTTCCGAAGGCGCAACAAAAACACAAGTCTGCCTTAAACTGCAGCTACCCAAAGGGGAATAAAAACAATATGGGTCAAATATAATAACAGCAGCATAATGCACCAGCTAAGCTTCCAAATCAATTTGCAAAATCATTTTTGCTGTTGAGAAAGTGTGGGAATGTGCACCCCCTGACAGAGTTTAACAACCACTGTCTTCCTCTATATATCTTACAATTCTCTGTGAAAGATCTCAGAGCCTGCAGCCAACACAGTATGGTCCGAGACGGAGGCCGACCACGTTGTATGATTCATAGTGAAGAAATAACATATTTTATTGGAGTCTGAGAGATTTATTTGTCCGCTGTGCTCTGGATATGTAAGGGACATGATCACCAGGGATTCTACCATCCAATTTGCCCGTGCACTCTTCTCTAAACATCAGTCAGAAGAGATGGGACAAAATTCTACAGAAAATAATCATAAACAAACCATTACATTGCATTTTGGGAATTGTCAGGAGACGCTGCTGACGATGGCTATCCGCTCAGACTCAGAAGCAGAAAAGCCCAAAAGGCAAGTGGGGATGTCTGTGTGCTATATGATATTACCGTGACTCCAAAGATAAAGATATCATACATTATTGGTTTAGACTGGCAATGAAAGACAGAGAGGGGGAGACTAGCACAAACAGATAGTGGGGGCGAGAGACACACACACACATATAGACAGAAGAGAGGGAGAATGTTCAAATATACAGCCTCTTAGCTTTCAGCTCTCTATGCCAAACAGCTGGAGCTCTGCATGAAAACCACACTCAACTCCACAACAAGCCTGCTTGTTAGTCTCTAACAGCGACTGATCCACTTTTATACCCTCTCTGCTCTACTTACACCCTGTGTGACATGTACAGTAAACCATCATTTACCCAAGTCCAATTTATTTCTGTGTATTTTCATGCAGAGAAGCACATTTTATAAGAAGCAGTAAACAGAATTGTCGTGCATGCTTTTGGTAAAGACAAAAAAACTGCATGTTTGCTATGGCCACAGACCAGCATGTTACCATAAGCTGGAAAGGACCTGACATAATTATTAATTAGTCAATATTACTGAATGGAAAAAGTCTGTCTTTGGTTTCCTCCTCCCAGCTTTATCGAATGCAGCCAACATGAAGCTAAGCTAAACAACACCAGGCACTTAATCTCCTCCACTGTACAGTTCAGATGCTGATAATGTCCACGGGTCTTATGTGAGCGAGCGGGGCCCAGCTTTTTTAGATTTACTTGTTTGCTGTTGTTTGCTGTCTTTAAGTGGTCTTTTATTAAAGCCAGCCATCTTCCACCGAGCACAAATGCTTTTCACTATTCCTGATGCTAATGATGACCTGAGAACACATTATTCAGCATTAGTTTTATTTCCCTTTGAGCCTTAAAATGGCGACAAACTGTCTTGAAACCATTAGAGTTGTAACTTGCACAAGGCAACCTTTGATAATACGGTGCAATTCATGGAGGACACATATTTATACTTCACTCATAAAGAAGCAGCTAATAAAAGAGCAAAAACTGAAGACAACAAATATTCATTTTATTTGTTGAGAAAATTAAGAGTCATCTTATTTCAGATAAACATTTCCAAGCTGTTAAGCTTTTGATGAAAAAATAAACTTGTAAAATCAAATGGTTGAATATGAAGTCTGAGTGATTCATTTTAATGTGTTGCTGTGGTGTGTTTTTTAGTACTGTAACTACTCCTAATAAGAAGAACTAGTGTTCTTGTACCAGTCTCTTTTTTTTTTCTTGAAAGCTGCTTGGGATTGTTCGTCTGGACACGCTGCTGCTGCGGACCTACATAGCTTTCACCACTACAACGGTAAAAATGTGTCTTTTTCTTTTCCCAGATCCACTGTCATTACAGTTCTTATATGAACCTCAGAATGATTTGTTGATTAAAATGCACAGTACTTCCTGCAGATATCACACATATGTTACTGTCATCGAGTCTGCCTACATCTGCTCTCTTAGCTTTTTTATCCATGGTTGTTATTCCACCATAATCACTACCATTACAAACGAAGATAGAAGGGGATCATCTCAAGGGGCTAACTTTGGATATATCTAGCAATATATCAAGAAAAATATATGGTCGGGGCATCCACAAATGAATCATTATCACCTTTTTACATCTCTCTAAGAAAATAATTTATCCAAAAAAATGAATTAATTACTTTTTAATTTAAAAAATGTAAGAATATTCAATATTCACTTACTGTTTTGTAGAACATCTTGAGAGATATCATTTGCTAGGCTTTGGCGCTAAACAAAGAAAGCTTGATAACCATGCATTTTTAAATACAGATAACACACACACTCATTTATGTGTGTACATATATACATATATATGGATAGAGAGAGAGATATCTATTGATAGATATATATATATATATATATATATATATATATATATATATATATATATATATATGGAGAGAGAGAGAGATATCTATTGATAGATAGATGGATAAAGACATGTTACAGGCACTGCCTAACACAGACAGTGCCTGTAAACTGACTGTAGATTAAATTATTGCAGGCTCACCTAGCTGTGTCCTTTTCACTCACTTTATCAGACACAAAACTCTGCAGCTGATGATGCAGCAGCATCATCTGTGAGTTTACCTGCTTTTTGATCCATCTGCAAATGTCCTCACTGAGATTAGTTCCGCCTATGCGGAAGTCTTCCGCTCTGTAGTCCGGATGAATAACAGCACCGTCCACACACACACCGCTGATTGGCTGATGCTGCATAGCCACGCATCGACATCGCCTGAATAGATCAACTTTCTTTAACTCTGACATCGCGCGACGAGTGAAGTGGTCGTCTTGTCGCCAGCTGTCGCATCGCGGGAGGGTTAGCCCCGCCCCATCGCGGCTGTACATTGACTTTGCATGGAGAGTGATCGCCGAGGTAGTCCAGGTAGCGTCCGGTGTGAACGCACCTTTACACAGACAGTGCCTGTAAACTGGCTGTAGATTAAATTATTGCAGGATCACCTGCTGCACTTGTGTTGTCCTTTTCCCATCCATCGTTGTTTTTAGTATTTGTATTTTTTACTAAGGTTTTCATCTATTACTTTTTTAATGTTGGCAATATCAATGTTAATATCTTTTATATGCCGTGATATCATGTGGTGTTTTATTTTCCTGCCACTTTTTGGACACTACTGAGCTCTGCTCTTTGTTAATGTAAGAGCTGCAATGCAGTTTGAGCCAATGTAGTATAACCAGTGTGGTTTTGTTTCATTGTTTAAAATTCTGCTCTTTTACATCAGGGATACTCTTGCTTTTACAGAAAATTATTTCACGAATTAATATGAATATGTTTAATTCTTAGTTTCAGTCAGTTTGAAAGGATGTGGTTTTGACATTGAATAAAACGATTGATGTTTTGAGTAAACACAGTTTTCAGATTAGCAAACTATAATCACATAAGCATCAAGGAAAAATGTAAAGTGAGTATTTTTGTATTCTTATTGTAAGATAATGGAAATACTTGTTAAAGAATGTTACTCATTCAGTGATTAGCTTTGGTCTCATGACTTCATAAAATCTAAGAAACATATGAAATGTTAGTTCAAACTGTGACTTGAATACATTTTGTTCTGTTGATTGATAATAATGTAACATCAATGATGTGAAAGGAAATGTAATCAATTCATTGTGCTAAAGACAAAAGTTCTTCCAGAGATGTGATTGCATGTTCATGTGTCAGTGTGTATTTTTCTGTCTATGTGCATGCATTAAATGTGTGCAGTGTGTGTTTGTGTGTATGTGTTTTGATGAATGCGTGTGTGTTAACTGCCTCTGATCTGTGTGTTTGTGTGTGTGTGTAGACTGAAGACTCCCCGCTGACCTGCTGTTTGGCTACAGACAGCCAGAGTGGAACTGGTCATATTACTGTTCTTGCCCTGCCATCTGCTGGCTCACATTATTCCAGGCCCTGCATCCATCCCACATCACAACTGTTCTCCTTTCTCTCACTCTCTCCTGTAATTGTATATCCGTCTTTTACTGATTCTCTGTGGCTGCTTTCGGTTTGTCTTTTTCCCTTTTGTTCCTCCCTTATTTCATCTCTCTGTTTACAAAAGAGGGGAAGAGAGGGAGAGAGTAGAAACTATCACAGAGCATTGCACAATTGTATTCGGAAAATAAGCATGGGGTTTGAAAAGGATTTTAATTGAGGCATTTGTTATATTTGAAAAGGTGAATTCCTGGGGGGATGTGAAGAGAAGAGTAGCCAGCCTATTAATTTTCTCAGACATTCATGAAGAATGGCATCTTTCAACTTTCCCTTTTAAAACCATGCAACCTTAAATGGCCTAAATATAGCGAGGGGATGCAGACTTGGTAATTCCCTGCACCTTGGGGACTGGGGTACAGGACAGTGGGATACAGCTGAGGTGTCCAATTAACAATTAGGGAGGGTCCAGCCGCTAAAAATAAAGTGACATGTCCTTTCCATAATGACCCATAGGAAATGTCAGTCCATCTTTGTATCATTAAACCTCTCTTTTTAAATGATTTACACCTTTGTCATAAGTTTGTCAAGTACAGTCAAGCTTTATTTGAGTATAACTTTTGAAGTGTAAAGCAACAAAGTTTGTTACCTGTGTGTCAACTGAATAATCAATTCTGTTAGTGTAGCACCATTATAACTATTTTTACCAAGTGCAAAAGTAGGTCAAATCCATGCATGTTTTTTTTTTTTTAAGTCCTTTAAAAAATGAGATAGGGATGTTCAAAATTGGTGACATACTAGCCATTGCACTGACAAAAAGACCCTTAAATTTGGGTAATCCGTGTATCCCACTGCAATCCTGAATAATGTTGCAATAGGAAATATGTTGAATTACGTTTTTTTCAGTTAGTAGAGGGGTTTAAAAATGTCTTTTGCCTTTCATAGAGTGGGTGCTGAGTCATTTTCACTAGGAATTGAACGGGACTGAACTCACATGTACCAGTGAAGACCAGTCAACCAATCAGGCAGACTGGATCTTAAAGGGACAGGGTCTCAAACAGAGAGGCTAAGACTGAGAAAACAGGTGAATCATGGGCACTACATATGAAGAAAAGAGCTTCATTATGAATGTGAAAATCATTTAAATATTTTTTGTCAAACAAATTTACCCAAGTTAGAGTAAAATATAAGCTATCAAAGCTACAGTGAACATGAGCTTATTTATAGCATTAGGTTGTGTTAAATACATGATGGAAGTAGCTACAGTCACGACACTGCATACACTGACATTTTTTACTGTGACATTGGTTACAATTGTAGCTGCAACTAGAGCTTATAATTAAAAAAAATAATGGATGGCCAAGTATTTCTGACGTTGAGTTATATAACATCCATTTAAATAGCAAAAACATTAGCCACAGTGTTTTTGATCAGATCTGCCCCTGTAAGGACATAACTGGCACAAAAGTTAGGCCATAAATTGCCCTAAACATGTCAAGTATTCTGTGTTGATGAAATTTAACGTGAAAAAAAGCATCCAGCCCATGTGTCCTTCAGCCTGGAATAAAGTGGATCCAAAATGAACAGGCTTGCTAGCATAAAAGTAAAGTTTAAATGTGTTTGTAAAGTGAGAACCATCATACTGTTGTGTTTTTAGTTTGCTCCAACTCAATTCACTATCTCTAGAAGAGCCCTTGTCCACAGATGCAACACCGTGTAGCCTCATTTCTGTGCTGGCTCTCTCCTTACAGTGGCAGAGATGACAAAAATCACTGTTGCTATATCACAAGATTTTAATCTTGTAAAATCCTGTAGGATCTAAGTTTTCCACATGCACATTGACCTGATGGTCAGCCAACATGTAGACAATAACTGCTGTTCTTAGAGGACTCATTCTGGATCACAGCCAAGTGATGCTAGCACGTGTTTGACATCTCTTCTGGAAACCACCTTGGAAGTAAGTAAACAAAACAAAGCCTTTGTTTAGCAGTATAAGAAGATATTATGTAGATATTATGAAAATAGCATAACATAAAGAAGTCATAGCAAGCACACAGGGCTGTTTAGAGTTTAGAGTTTATCTGATGACTGCAGACAGAGACAGGCTAGCAAAGCTGGTTGACTCCCAGTGTTTGAGCTAAGCTAACTGTAGTCTTTTTCCTTCTCTTTCTTGTTACGGATGCACAGTCAGAATAATGCTGTCTTCCTGCTTGTCATGGATTTCTGAGTGAGGTAAGACACGAAAACATAGAAAATGCTGGAGTGCTCCTTTAAGTGAATACTTTACATAGCAAGAACCTGCATCTGTACATTTTCATAGGTGAAGCCCTCAAACAGAACCTGATGCATGCTGAACATCCATCTGCTTCGACTGATAGAGTTGTAAGAGAAAGAGGGACATTTAGGAAAATAAGCGTAGATAAATACAATAAATAGAGCAGGAAAAATGGCAAAAGTAAATGCCTGGATGCCTTGTTTATAATTTTTTTCTTAACTTCCTATTATTATTAGTCAATAGATATTTCTTTCTGTCCTATACGGCTGCAATGCCAGCAATGATATTAAAGTATGTGTTAAAGTATGCATGGTGATAGACTGATTATTCTAATTTCCTTTAACATTATAAGTACATGATTAGTTTATATTTTATGGCGGAGCATTTATTGCAGTTGATGTTTAATTTCTCATTGATATATAATGAAGACAAAAGGTCAATCTTGTTTTCCTTTGTGTTTTTTTTTATATACATATCTGGGGCTGCTGTTTTGTTTCTTTCCTCCTCGTTCTTTTTCTCTGTCCCCGTGCAGTGATTATGTCGTTAATAATGTGAGAGCCCAATGATTGTCCCACTAATACCGGTTGTCCGGTCTGTATTTCTCCAGCCTAACTTTGGAGGAAGTCGACGGGGAGATCATTTGTTTTTGTTTGCCGAGGTCGGCTCTTTATGAGCCCTTCTTCCAGAGAAGCAGACGACCCCCTCATGTTTTCTTTTACTCTGTTTTGACCGTCTGACCACCGAGTTAAACTTAGATTGTTAGTTTATTATAAAGTTGTTGTACACGGACAACAGCTCCAGGCTACATGCAGTAGGTGTGTTAGTTTTTGTCTTTGTGCTGTCTCTCCAATTCCATCCTGTCTGCACATCAGTCCACAGTTCTGTATTGACAGTGGTGAGCATCAAACTTCCTCCCCCTGTCATTTGTTGTCTGATGCAGTCTTGCTGTGACTATGAGATGAAGTTTTCCTGTATTATTAGTGAAAAGTTTTTTATCCTCATGCTTAGGGAAATACCCCCAGGCACCGCTCCGTGTAAGCAGCCTCGATGATTTATGCAACATTACTGTAACCAAAGCGGCATCCTTGATGATGAAGTTATAAAAGTTTGTTGGGAAAACTGAAACCCACAGAACATATTTGTCATCAGGCTTCATTTTTCATTGTCAGGATATCCATAGTATTATAGAACATCTTTGAAAACTCATTAACTAAGAGATAGGGAGGCTGTAAAAGCTATCAGAGTCACTTGTTGATAAAATAAGCATCTTTGTTCTTTTGCTCTTTCTTGATAAATATTACAGTCAAGCAGGGCAAAGGAGTGACTCCAGCTCATAAGACTTATGCCTCTCAGCAATCAATGGTGGATAGTTCTGAATAAAACTTTATTATATTTAAGTCCTTTTTCAGAAATTAGAAATCACAAGTTTTTTTTTTTAATGAAATTGAGTTTGCTGAATAGAAAGCAATGGCATGTACTCCTGTAAAAGACACAAGACTTTAGTCAGCCTTCTTGTATTTTAACATTATCAACTTACGATCTCTGTAAATAACTACATTACCCACAATCCTAGAGTAATAGCATTGTGTGAAAAATGCAGCCAACTGCTACCATTAAAAAACAAGAAATTGGCCAACTGGAAAGCTCCTGTCAGATTTTTTTTTCAAAGATAGGGGCATTACAAGCCCAACTACTCCTCTTCAGACTTGCAAGTCTGCTTTCTAGGTTGAGCAAGTAGTCCAGGATTTGAATGTATTTCATTATTTACAGTAACCCTTGAGTGCCGGTGACTTTTTAACTAAAATATGAAGATGAGGTCCATGTATGAAGAAGTATGTAAAGCTGTTGTTTGCTTGCTCTTGGTAAACACATCATAATTTTCAATTTGATGAACAAAGGTTACCCTGCAAAGCAAGTTCCATCTTGCCAAGCTCCAATCTATAACAACTGTGAGTGCTCAATAAGCAGAACAGCCCAGTCTAAGTCCCTTAGAGAGGATGAGATGCTAGCTACAAGTAAGATAACAGCAGAAAATGACTGCTTGTACAGAGTTTAGCATTGATGCTAATAGCTTCAGGAACAGTCTCACCAGATCTTGACTGTATTTTAATTAAATAATCAACAACACTGAAAGCTCTACCTAATCAAAATTATATTTAGCTCCAATTCTAACATGTTTTGAAAAGAGTTTGTTCATAAAAGCTTATGTTTTGTGTTTTACACTGTGACAGTACCACCCACCCACTACATGATTTGATTGGCCTGTAATGAATACAGTTGACAGAACAATCATCCAATCACCTGCCTGATATGCTTTTGAAAGGTTCTCTCCATTCTCAAACACTTTTCTTTGGCCTGTTGCCCAAATTAACTAGTAAAATATACTGAACAGTCCACCTGGTGTAAAAGTTAGAATAATGGTGCATTCCATTTTTTTTTCCAAGTTGGACTGTTCAAGGTTTAAGACTTGATATATGACTGAAGTCATCCCCTTTGGTCAGGATTTTCAACTGTGAAGTTGGACAATCATCAGGTACCCTGATTTTACCAGCTGGTAACTGAAGCTTATTTAACTCAGTTTTAAGGTAAATGGAATGTGCCATGAGATAGCAGTAATGGATTTTAGGATGTTGTTTTTCTCCTAAAGCAATTCAAATTTGAAGTATGGCATTTGCCTTTCACTGTTTTCTCTTTGCAATGATATTAAAATGCTTTGAAGTTATGGTTACTAAGGTATTTGGCTTTGTCTTAAGATGCAAGGAAACCTTAACCAGATGGACAGTTCCAGATAAACCTCATGGAAATATTTCAGTAGTCCATCTGGGAAAGAGCCATTCAAAAAAATTTTTAGGGGCAGAACCTTCAAAAACAACAGCAGCTGGTGATTGGATGCTTGTTCTGCGCTTCACACTTTTCATAAACCAATCCACACCAAGCCATAGTAGGACGTAGCACTCAATCCTGTTGTTAGCCGTTAGCTCAAACTACATTTCAGTCCTTCGACTATCGTCTCACATTAAATTAAATCTGTATTACCATACAGATGTGTAATTTACTTTTTATATGTGACATGAACCTTGTCAAAGACAATGCCCACCAAGTTCTCCCATTAAAGTTCTGAAGAGAGCGTATTTCACCAGGTATCACTGACTAACCATGACTTCAGGCTACCATACTTTCAGCTTAATTCACACAGCATGTCTCACAGTTTCCGAGCAGTAATCCTTGGTCGGGAGAAGAACAAAATCTTGATTTCCCAAAAGAGAGGTTAAGTAAGGTCCTTTGTTCCCCTTTTAAAGAACAAATAGAGTCCATAACTGATAAAACTGCAGATATTGCAGAATCCATGGACACTGCTTCAGGAGTCAACATTGTTTTCAAGCATGCAGTTACTTCCTGCTGTCATCGCGTCTTCAGTTTCCGCCTTTCTTCCCTGATTGGCCCATTAAGCATTCAGCCATGAAATCGTTGGCAAATGGAATTTGGCAAGTTGGACATGCAGAGTTTCAGACAATGAATCAGGCAGGTCTGTCTGCTCTGCAAGGCTCAGGAATCCTGACACACCAGAAGACCTGTGCAAGATTTTTCTTTGGGAAATAGTCCTCATTCATAAGAAAGGTAGTGTTTGAGAATGGCAGTGGCTCTCAAAAATATCGAGGGTGGTTGTTACATTCACTATTGGCCAGTAAGAGGCTTCCAGATACTCTTCACTGTCAGCACAACTAAACTACAATCTGAGTAACTCCTTTCCCCTCAAGGGACACTTACTGCTTTTGTCATGATCTGACCAAGAACAAATGCATCAGTATGGAGGAATGCAAGACAGTTCTGCCTGATAACAGACATGGGATATGGCATGCTTAGATCAAAAGTAGAAGTTTCTAAGGCGTCTGCTCACCAGCTCCTTCTTGGGTCAAGACACTTGTGTAATTAATAACTGTGTGCTGCTTTCAGGCTTTAAACTTCTAAAAATCTCCCTGACATCCCATGTTGGATGGGATAAGGAATGTTGAGCTTTATTACTGGATAAGTGAATGCTGTGCCAAACAGAGGCTGAATGAAGTAATGACAGAGAGATATGAAGAGCTGAAGAAAACAAGTTTAAAAGAGCATGTGCATATATGTATAAGCAAAACAGACACATGTGCACTAATGCACGTATCCACATATATTTAATGCATGCTTGCAAGCACATACTTTCAGACAATGTAGACACACACACCTTATTCAACAACCACACGCAAATACTTGTTCAGATCTTTCAAAATCCTCCAACAATGCAGATAATAATCACAGCTTAGTCATAATCACTCATAAAGAGCGGCCACAGTTATTCACTGAGTTCCATGCCAAACCAAATCAACTCTTTGTTGCATTTAATTTTGAATTTTAAGAGCTAGTAATAAAAATCTTCTGTCATAGGCACGCGGGCCTAATCTAACATCCACTGGTAATGACCATGGTGTTTGTATAGAGCCTGGTGGGATTTTTTTAACTACTTGTCTAAATAAGGCACTGATTATTGGTAAAGATTTCAGTTTACAAGATTAAAGTTCAAAATGACTGCTATGGAGGTATGTGTTGTGTGGTCATCTGGATAAAAAAAAAAACATTCTGTTCAGTCCTGACCAACAGCCAAAGAATTACAAAAAAACACACTATGTTGCAAATGCCCTGTTCACATAAACTTCATACATAGCTAACTTCAATGGTGCATGTGCATGCTCCAGGAAGACAGCAATATAAGGCTATGGTCCATTTAGCCACAAATATCTAGACCAGTTTTTCAGGGGCTTTAGTGTATAAAAAGCCAATAATCCTCAGTTATATTTCAGGCAAATTCATATGAGGATTAAACCGTAGAAAACACTGTACCATCTGTGAAGCGTCATAAATAATCTTGAGGGTTTGGGTTATGTGTTATGGTGTTATTTCTGTGAATTAAAAATCACAAATGCTTCATATATGATGATTACATTTGCTTTAATTCTATGTTACAAATGTCACAAGGATGTTTTTTACAACTGGTATTTCAGTTAAACAATGCAGTAAAGATTATTTCAGTTGCATTCCTACATGAACCCAAGGAGCAATACACTCAGACTTAAGCCTTTACCTATGTTTAGCTATTGCTGATATAGCCATATGTGACTTTACAGGGCCAATTTTCTTGTGCTCCCCCCTAATATTAAAAAAGCGTAAAGTCAGAGTTAGCTGATGTCTGAATGCTGCAGTGAATTGCCATGTAACTCGCTGCCAGCAGCTGGGGAGGACTGATGACATCATCCTATGTGACCTGCACACAACCAGAAAAGGGATACTAAACAGGACAGAGTAAAAACAACTGCTGCTGCGAGAGCAGTTAATCTGATTGTAAGGAGGGTAGCAAAAACATCATCAGACCTGATGGTGATCATTTTAAGAAAAAAATTATCAGCACCGGTTGATACGTAAGGATAGCTCTGCTCTGCCCTGGTGATGTATTATAAACACTGACCTCTGCTATGTTTGACATCGTGTATGACCCCACCACCCCTCTCCACCACATCTCCCTCGTCCATCTGGGACTATTCCCTTCTGAGAGGAGCAAGTGTGGACGACAATGTCGGTGAATTACCCAGGAAACTACCCAGACATTATCCTGATCATATCAGGGTTGCATGTGGTGTTGCTTCGATATGAAGTGTCATCAGTGATTATCAAGACAATTCCCATTTCATTAAAGGGACTGTGAGGAGAATCTATTACCGGCAACATTAAGACTCTGTTACCCATGAGCACGCGCGGTGACTGTCATAATGCTGCGTTCCAGTAACCTCGGAACTGGGAGTGACATCATCTCCAACCTTTCTGCGTTCCAGTTGAAGTCGGAAAAGAACATGCCGATCTACCAGGCTACTGTTAGCTGTTGTTAGCACGCCCTGCGTTGTTGTTCACAAATATCACATGAAGAATGTGATTATCACTAAGGCACCATTTTTGTAAATATTAGTCTAACAATACTATGTATACAGCTGATCTAGAGTGACACACCCCAGTCAGAAGTGCTAATAAATTGATTATTACAGGAGCTAAATAACTGTTCACACTGGGGGCATCCATCTTCGATTGTCAACTCGGGGGTGGCGAGGTTTCACCGAGTTCCCAGTAGGAAATTCCGACTTTGGGGGACGATCCAGTTGCAGTTTCCTACTCGGAACTCAAAATTCCTACTTCTGACAACAACTGGAACGCACCACAAGCCAAAGCGTGTGTTTGTTGTGATGCAGACCGGACCTTCCTCAGAACTCTGCATTGATTTACAGCTTCTTTTTTCAACAACTTACAGGATGCAAAGCGACGAGGTAATGTATCTCTTTCTAGTTACGTAGCGGTAGTTTTTGATGTGTGACAACAAGCAATTTCTGGAAAACTTAGAATCGTAGCTTTGTAGCCAGCTATATATCGTTACTTACATTCCGGTGCTCTAAGACGTGTCCGAATAACATAAATTTGCACTAGTTTTAATTGTCTTGTTCCCGAAGTTGAGTATCCAGGCCAGTCCAGCCCTGTCCGACCCAACCGGTAGGCTAAGAAATCGCATTTATAGATAACCTATTTTGATGCTATAAAACTCATCTTAAAGTGTGTATTTTGATCAGGCATATATCTAAAAGAGATACTTTTTTGTAATTACTTAGAAACTCCTCATAGTCCTTTTTAATTAAATGAACAGAAACAGCAAAAATCTTTGCACATCAACTACTCCGGCAGGTGTGTTGGACAAAGACAATAAAGTTCAAATCTGAAGAAAAAATCCTGCACACTGGCCAACTTCCAAAATAGAAAATTTATTGCAGCGTTTCGGTCAAAGAACTTTTTCAAGCAAATGTTTGTGACACAAAAAAGGCCACCCTTAAATAGGAGTGTCTGTGTGACTCCAACCAATTGCCTTTTCTCACATGCAATAAAAAAATGGGGTCACATAGATACAACACATAAAGTATAATATATTTATATTAATTAATTCCATAGGCTATCGTGACTGAATACATTAGGTCCTAAAAAGGTAATGGCCAATGATTACAGTTAAAAAGAAAATGTATGTATATGACAGATTCAGTCTGTAGCCTCATCTAAAAGGGTCAACAAAGAGGAAAATCATACCTGCAACAATCTAAAGAAAAAGAAATAACAAGCAGATTCTTTGTTTGAAAAAGGTCTTTCGACCTAAATGTTGCAATAAATTTTCTATTCTGGAAGTTGGCCAGTGAGCGTTGTTTTTTTCTTTTTTTTCAGATAAATTAAGTGGAAAAAATTGCTAGTATTCCTCCTGACACAGTCTAAAATGCACAAAGAAGTTTGCGATGTTCAAACAAGTGTGTAAAAATAACAAGGAGGGAACTGCTTAACCTCCTCTCCAAATATTCATCTATCTGTGCAGATTGGATTATGTGGAAAGAAAATATTGGTTAAATTAGTTTTAATTTCAATTCAATTAACCTTTACAAAACCAGGAATCTTCTCGTTGACAAATGGTTCAACTGTCAATGTTTGTTTCATAAATTTGAAACAATAAGGACAAGAGGTGGACTAAAACTTGAATAAAAACATTGGATATATATGATTTGTCATGTGTCAAATCTTTAATAGGATTTTATTTTAGTGCCAAAATACAAGCCTCTACACTACATTGCACACCAACACTCATTTGCAATAAAGGCACATTTCTAATATCAGAGAGCATGTTCTGAGCAAGTGACCAAGTTGAGGTGTGATCTGTTATTTAGACAGGTTGGATGCACTTCCCCACAGCCTGAAATTTTGCCCGAGGCTCTCTTCCATTTCTCACTGTCATGGATTTGAATCTTTTTACCACTAAGCTCTTACAATTACTGAACATTCATCACCTGCCTACCTTCTTAGCTACCTAGATACTGTGTGGAGACCAGAGATATGGGACAGACTGGTGCAGCCGGGAATACCAAGTAACACTGCTGCTAACACTGTAATGACTCCATATATGCTGGGATGGCAGGAATTTCATTCATTGTGTGTTTTGGTATCTGTGGGAGCATATTTTTTCTAGATATGGAAGATTTGACAAGGTCTGATCTTATACTCATCAATAAATGTAATTTCCTGATTGAACATTTCAAATATGTTCTGAAAATGTAATATTATATGTTGATATAGTGGGTCATAAGTTGACCCAGTTTGGGTCCCAGTTTATTCTAAATACAGAGTTAACTTTTGAAGTATCAAAATGTCTGTTCTGGTCACACCACACAGTTGTATGATATATACCACTTTTTGTTGATATATATTTTTAAGTGTAGTTTTATTTTATCGTGAGCAGGTTATTGACAACTTTACAGTATTTTAATTTGGGCTATTTTATTCCTTCCAGCCTCTCAGCTCTCAGGGATTATCCATAATTAGCACATTACAAAAAATCCTTGGCCTTGAGTATAATCTTTTAATATGTATCATTATTTTTAAATCAGAATTAATCTATTGTCTCAACATTTAAAAGTTTGCCACTTACAGTATCAATCCATCCATGAGCAAACCTTGCAATAGTGGCAAAAGAAGAATATTTGTTTATGGACAGAAACTTCCAGCAGCAGAAAACAGTGCATAAGTAGACTAGTTATCTGATCCCATCTGCTGAAAAGAGACAGAAGAGGTGGAAACTTAAATGTTCAGTAACTAAATCTTATGCTTAACTCCTTGTGCATTGATCACCATCTGGTGGCCCACAGCTTAGGAAAGACCTCATGTGCAAAAAGCTACTGTAAGCCAACATCTAAGCAGAGGGAAAAGCAAACTGTGATTCAAAACCGGTGATAGGACACATTACAGCCCCAAAAATGCAAAAAAAAAAAAAATGGCTAAAAGTGGAATTCTGAAATGGCCAATAGAAAAATGAAATATAGAGAAACATAGTTACCTTCATCCAGCTGATATTTATGTTCATGATGGTATAATATGTCGAAGAAAAGATAGAAACCATTCAATAACTCAAAGTTGCTGAAAAGCTTAAGGATCAACATCACTTCATCCTGCAGGTTTCCCAGGTCAGTGATTCAATTAATCAACACATTTGTGGGGAGCCTTATTGAGACTCTTTCTAAACTTTCAATAGAAGCTTATTATTGGAGTGATTGTCAGAAATAGCGCTGTGGTGCTGGTTTGGCGAAGCGGTTAGCAACCAGGCACATCCCATGTACATACGTACCTTTGCTGGCCCGGGTTCGAATCCAGCCTGTGGCCAGTTTGCAGAGTGTCTTCCCCTACTCTCTCGCCTCCTTTCACAAACATATCCACTGTCTCTCTTCTATCAGTAAAGGCACAAAATGCCCAAAAAAATACTTTTAAAAACAAATAGTCCCTGATGACAAAACAATGGCAGAATGTCACACTAGTAGGTCTACGCTGGGGGCCAAGGGGAACAAGACATTTAGGCAGATGCCCATATTATAAAGATGGGGAGAGGGAGAGGTCTTATTGCCACAGACATTTTGTCTTGTTTAACACACCTACTGAGAACATAAATCTCAAAAAGTGTAATATAAGTAAAGGTAAGTGTAATGTACTAATCATGAACAGATGGGGGAAGCATCAGTATTTAATACTTTAAAGCCTGTAAACACAAATTATATATCAATTTTTGAGGCAAAATGTTTATTCCACTTTCTACTGTAATCCTAAAAATTAAATTAAATTAAACATGCTTTGTGTATCTCATTTGATACATTAGGTGTTTTTGGCAACTTGCAGACATTTTTATCATGTACCTTATCGTATTCAGATGTTTTTTTTGTTATTTGTTGATCATGTTGATTAGATAGAGGTATCATAAAAGTATATGAAATATGTTACAACAGGCTTTAAGGGGTTAATGCATCTCTCTGTAAATGTTAACTGTCAGAGCTACTACATAACAGTGCATGTATCATGAGACTGCACTGAGTTATAGTCAAGCCCTGTAGTGCATCTCTGCAGCTTTTCCCTCATGAATAAAAGACCTTCTCTGTGAGGTGACAGGATTTGCCCCCATGGCACTCCAAGTCTTGCCCTCCAGTCCCCTTTGCAACTGATGCTCACTTGTAGAAGTCCCTTAACACTAACCCAGAAAGCATAAATATATGATAATCTCATCACCTGTCCATTTATACAGGTGTCACCCTGCCTCACAACTTGATTTCCAGGAGGGCAGCAGTTTTTCCTGTGGCAGCGGCTGAAGTCGCAGCATTATTATCAGGCAAAATGTATTCATGATAGCAGAGGTCCGAGTGCCCTGTGGGCCCGGTAATATAATACCAGACCTCTTTATCAAATTTAACAGTTTATTGGAAACAGCTTGTACACATGATTTAGGCACAGGACAGCACGGTGGGGCTCCGGGTGCCCTTCTAACACGCGTCCCTCAAACACAGACACACACAAATACACACTCGACACCACACAAAACACGTCCAGTACACAGCTCTCTAATATACACACATTTAATCACACATCTCCCTCCTCCTCTTCTGCCTCTCAGTTCAGCACATCATATCTAATGTAGCACTCATAGGATGAGGCAGCGCTTTCTCTGCTGCACTCTTTTGTGCGCTTCGTTGTTTGTTTTCTCTAAAGAGCAGTGCGATAACAAAAGCGTGACGTGACAAATGGACTTTGTGCCCTGCAGCAAGATTTAAGTGATAGGTTACTGAAAGGGAGCTGCCCTCCTATCTCATTTATAAATATACATATACAAATGGGTGCACATACGCATGAAGACACAGAACACACTTGTTTGCAAGCAGGCCTGTGTACATATTTTCAAATTGTACTAATTTCTTGCCTTTCTTAATTTAATTTTAAACTCAGATCTTCAGCTGTAAACCTTGTTTTGTAATCACCAGATAAAAAACTGAAGATTAAACATTTTATTATATTACGTGCAGTCCCTGCGATCTATCTATCTATATACATATAAATATATATACATATTTATATATATATATATATATATATATATATATATATATATATATATATACATATATATATATGTACTAGGGGTGTAAAGAATTTTTGTGCTAAAAAATGACAAAATAAAATTCAAAGACGCACGAAATAAAAAACCTGAAGGGGTGCCGTGCACCACGTCTCAAATCTGAGACTGGTGATTTTTTACCCTCCTCGCCTACCGCAGCAAAACACTCGCTTCAGAATGGAGGAAGACGAGGTAGAGGAATTAGTTGACGCTCCTTTGTCAAATAAATTGGTTGTGTGGACCTATTTTGGCTTCCCATGTAAAAGACAAGAGAACAGCGAGAAGATTGCAGAAAAAACAACCGTGTGCAAAATATGCCGCTACAGTTTGCTGTATACTGCGGCAAGTACAACTACCAACTACTTTGAACTGGAGACAGGCAGCAACTGTATGTTTGTGTAAGTTTGCATAAAAAACAATATTTGATTTTTGCATTTACTGTTGAGTTGACAGAATTTGATCATACTTGAAGATCAGAAGTATCTGCACTGTTATAGGCTAAATATTATAGTTAACAGTTCAGTTATAGGTCTAAACTGCAGCTCTGAGGACTGCTATTTGTTTTCCTTTTCATTCAAGAATGTACTTATCCTGATTGTTACAACAACAAAGCACTTTTTATTGAGATTTTATGTTTGTATTTGCACTGTAGTCTAAATAAGGGGAAAAAAACACTTTTTTTTTGCAAAGATCATTTATTTTGTACTGATGCAGCAATATTTTTTGTACTATATGTCTGCATTTGGAAGAAAAAGAAAATGAGATTTTGTCACAACTTCCTACTGTTGGGGATTTTCTATAGTCTTTATTTTGTATCGTGAGTATATTGTATCGTGAGCCGTTTTGTATTTCGTATCGTTTCGTGAGTTGACCATTTTGTTACACTCCTAATGTATACATATTTTTATTTTGACAAAGCAGTCATTTCCTCATATAAAGTTTATCATCCTGCAGTTTTCCCCCAGTCCATTTTTTATATTTGACTCTCAAACCACTACGACTACAACACAACAACTCCAGTGTCACAACATCCTTTTAATAACAAGTCTTCCTCTCTTTGGTGAGCTCTCCTGTCGGGATGCTAAATAGAAACCATCAGTTGGCAGACTAATGATTTAAAGGGATGGTCAGAGGTCGAATGCCAGCTATTAATGATCCCTTTTAAGAAAAAGCACGCACAGGATCTGTCCAATCAGAAGAGTCTGAGGAGACACCCGGGGCCTGGAGAAGAAGATCTGTCTGGTTAAGGTTAGTCTGAGGAAGAGCAGAGGCTGCTCTGATGTCTGTTGTTGCATACATGTGTGTGTATGAGTGTATGTGTGTGTATGCACATGTGTGCAGCTACAAAACATTCAGACCAAGTGTCTACTAAGTGTTAGAATACATCAAAAATAGTTACGTTTATATCTTTTATAGTAGTAAGCCTGTATTTGTGGGTTATGCTTTTCATTGTAGTTGAGTGTAATATCTGTTTACTCCATCTGCAAACTGAAAGGCAACAAATATTTGAAAAAGTAGAGTCTAGATTCACCAAACACCATTGCCTCTGGATACACAGTTCACATTCAGCCCTATAATATTTTTTGGCTGATCAGGACACGCATCCAAACTTTTGGGCATGCGGTGACTCTGAGGTTTCCTGTTTTTTTAGTAAATGCAGAGCTGTAAGATCGAGGGCATCTGTAAGACAAGAAATAAGTTTTAAGCATAACTGACCTAAAACCTCTGTCCAACAAAACTGTTTGTTTAAATCCTGCTGTGTCCATGTTCCTTTGGTGATAAACATGTCTGCTTTGATCATTTTTCTACTTATTCTCGTCTAATCTGTTGTATTCTATTCCTGTTTCCTCTGACTATGGCTCCCATCAGTCCTGTGGAAGTTAATTATGGGAGCCAAGCTGTTGAGGGGTTGAGGAGAAGCTTTTTCGCCTAAATACTGGATATACACCAAGTCTGGCAACGCCAGCGAGCATTGTCTGCAGTGATAAAATATGGACGGAAGTGCTGCTAGGCAAATCGTTTATCAGCCAGGTTTAGCATGCACATGTGAAAATGAAAGAGTGTGTTATCTGCATAGGTTGTGTGAGCTTAGTTTAGTGTAGCCAACACCGTTTGTTGTGTATAAATGGCGTGCTGGCTGTCGCCCCTGTGGGACGTGATCAATCACACATTGGTGGCTTTGCTCTCTAACAGCTGTGGGCAAATCTATTCTAAATATTCAAACCAACATTTCAGTCCCACCTTAAATGAATGCTTTGTTGCCTTGTGCTCTCTCGGCTACTGTGGCGCCTCTATAAGACTTAAAAACATGATTTCCTTTTGTTACAAACTCCAAATATTAAAAATCATCAACTTATTATCTCTAATCTCTTCTGACACACTCTGCAAGGCTTCACCCATTCAGCAGCACAGCACTAATGCTCTGTTATGATAATTAAATCTAACATATTTCTTCAACCCCGGACAAGCCATTATCGTGAGCATGAGCTGGCATGTTTGCTCAGTCACAAAGCGGCCTCTAAAATAACTCTGCATGCTCAGTTTAGTCTCCTATTCCCAATTTGCCTTAATGAGCCGGTTCAAGCTGTCAGACACGCAGAGAAAGGAGCTCTGATGACTGTCAATCTGCGCTGAGTGGAGGGGAAGATGGGAGGAATGGATGGATGGATGGATGAAGGAAGGAAGGGAGGGGAGAACAGAGAGAGGTTTAAGGAGGTGGAGAAAGGTCAGGAACAGATTACACTGGCTGTCGACAGAGCTTCAGGCAGAAATGGAAAAAAGGATGAGAAAGAGACAAAGAAATTCTGCTGTCGACAGCTTGTGTTCACAGGAAATCTACCTAAAAATTGTTGTTTTTTTTTGCTTTTAAACATAAAAAGCCTCCATTTTTACAGATTTAAGTCACTTGAGCATAGATATTTAAAAAAAAAAAAAAATACAGCACGTCTGAAAAGTGAAATAAGCAAGCTGCAATAAATCAGCAGTTCACTTCAAATTTACCTTACATACCTTAATGACTTACTCACTGACCGAAACAATGTCATTCTCATAAAAGCTGAATTCCCAGTGTTTTTGTCAATTTAGAAGGGGAACCTTTAGTACATGGCTATTAACAAGTAATCACAAGAGGTGCAATAATGAAGAATGCCCTTCATTTTTGCAGAGGGCAAGGTAGACACCGGTGTCCAGCCCTCATCTTCACAGGGAAATATGGAGGGAACTTAGGTGTTTGATGATGCGTTTAATTCACACAGGAATACATTAATATGATAGTCAGCGGAGCGTCAAAGCCCTCAAGTAAGTTTCTCTCATTAGTATGTTTCTCTATTTCTTTTTTTAATTATTCACCCAAAAAAAAAGAGCGAGGAGCAGCATGACAGATGTATTGGCTGTGTCAAGAAGGGATGATTTGAATTTGAATTGTGCATAAAATCGTGTGATTATGAGGCCTCATTGGCGTGTGGGAACAAACTATTTGTGTCTAATGAGTGTTGACTAAAGCAGTGGGATGACGTCTATTTTTATGCCGTGATTGCTTTTCTGGTTTTTGGCATTTTCTGTGGTGTGTGGGGACAAAAGTAAGCCCAAACAAAACAGAAATTATAGTATTCTGATCACAAACAGCACCCACAAATGCATTCCTAATAAGGTGGACCAGTCAGAGTTAACCACACCCTCTGGTCTGTGTTACTTCAAAAGCATACCATTCAGAGTGTGCAATGCTCCAGACAAGTGTGATGCTCTTACAAGTCATTTTCAGAACCTCTCAGGGGGCTTTTATCTCACTTTGCTATTGTCACAACTGGTTGGAGCGTCTTTCATCCTGTGCATAGGATGAGCACCTGATTAGCAAACACTGGGCTATTGTCTTCTGAACTCAGTTTAGACACAACAGAGATGTAGAATTCATAGAGATGGGAAAAAAGTTAAGATGTGTGAATGCCTGAAGTAGCCTTTCTTATGAAACTACATTTCTACTCATTTGCAGCTGGTTGAATAAAACAGCTAAACAGAAGATGGAGAGCTTATATCCCTAAAACTTGTGAGTTCAATTTCTATTACAGATTTTGTTGGAACTTGAAAAAGTGATTTATTAAGCGCTTTGGCGTACGCATGATATTGATGAACCTATTTGCTCAGACCTTGTTTGTTAGGAAAACATCATGGTGTAGAGCAGGGTCTGCTACATTTCAACAGAGAGCATTTTTTCCTTGACAGACTTGAGAGGAACAATGAAAACAAATTAAATATGTAAACACTTTGGTTGAATGGCATTCATTATGTCTTGGGTCATTCTACAGAAACGTGGATTTTTGGGATGGATTATTATTTCTGAAAACTGAAAAAGGACTATGTTCATACCAGGGTCCCTCTTCATAGATCTTCAAGAAAGAGGTCAAAGGAAGTCAAGTGATGTCATCAGAGTGATTTTTTTTCCCCAAAATAAAAGACTTTTGTCACATGGTAACACCAGTGACATGACTGCAGGGGACAAGTACTTTTAAATATATTTTATAACACTTATTTGGTATTTTGTTTTAAAATGTAATTTATATCATATATTTGATAGTTATTTAAACATTTTTGGACTTTTTTTTTTGGAAAAACATATTTTTAAACCCAAAACACAGCACTTTCTCTCCATCAATGACTGTGGGGACGAGCACTTTTGTTGTGGTTGGGGTTCTAAATAATTGATTAAAAAGCAAATATTACCAAGCTGATGGCTCCAAATAGTGTGATAGCTGAAATAATGTGTTTTTTAAATAAAATACTTTTAAAAAAATCTAACACAAACTGTTTTCTTCAGGACTAATATATCTCTTAAGGCTAGGGACAGAAAAATGCATGTTTCTGTAGAATGAGCCTCTTCAGTTTCTTAGAAATAAATATTTTTTCTTTTATCTCATGTATTCTTTTCACGTACCTTGACATGTTTTGGCAGAAACTCTTGCAATATAAACACGTTGGTGTGACAATATGTTATCAGTTCAATATTTGTATTTCTCTAAGTGTTATGTGTTTCTTAGTGTTTGAGTGAGATCAGTCTCTATCACCCATACTAATACCAGCTACACAGGGCATTGATGTATTCTGGCTATTTCTTCCTGGGGCTGTCATGTTTTGCATCACTGACTCAACTATTCTGTTTTTCTGGTTAAATTTAAATTTTGTCAATGATGTGTGACAGGTGGATTATAGTAAAACAGATCAAAGTTATTTCTGATAACATTGTTTCAAACTAAATTGTTTTTAGGGATAGTATTTTTTTTTTTATCTCTGGGGACTTAATGGCTAAAAGATGAACTTGAAACCACAACATTTTCTCCTACATCCCATTTTCTGAATTTGATCATGTTCTGAGGACAGATAGGGAGCTTCTGGGGGCCTGATGTGGGTCCTGGCCCACCGAGTGATGATCACTGATATAGAGGATATGAGATGGCAGCAGTGATAGCAACCTCTTGTAGTTCCCCTGGTTATATAAACTTATTTTGTCTTTTTTGTTGCACTTCCAACTAATATCTCTCAAGATTATAATCTTATACACAGTTAAGTCATCTCTGTATCCATTTATCGAATGTCAAAGATTATTTAAAAACACATCTATGAAAGCTGGATATTGACAATTACTAACTTTTGTGGCATAGCGTAGACCACTGATGTGAGCATCTTTTTCTTTTGACATTATTTTCCAACATATAAAACTGAAGGAGATTTTAACTGCCATAGTATATTTGACAATATTTAACATCAAAAATAAGATGCTTAAGTGCTCAATAAACAAGCCCTTACTTTGTAAGGAGTTCCCTTGTATGAGAGCTGAAACTTTACACAAACATGTTTTTTTTTCCAAGATCATGAACATTAAGATTTGGCCTCTTTGAATGAGCATGCCCTTTATAGGTAATCTCCAGGCAACTTCTTAAAAAGACAGACATGAATACAGATAGATAGATGTTGTACACTACGAAGAGCAGGATGTTTACTGTCAAAGATAAAACCAAAGTTAAGATTAAAGTAAAAAATATTGATCTAACTGTACAAGCTGCTGTCACAATCAGCAAGCAACACAGCAGTTTCACATTAGACTAATTTTGGAGGCTAATTTGGAGTTTGACCAAGGGTGATGCAAATAAATCACACAAATACAACATGTAGAAAGAAATAGTTGTCATTAATTATTTTAGGCTAATTTTGACTTCATGTACACTGGCAAAGTGCATATTAACATGAAAAATTAAAAATGCTTATATATTAGCTTTAAATGACTGGTTTTACATTATTTCGTACAAGAAATTATTATACATTTCTGAAGATGTGGGTATTTAAAATTTTATCAAGCATATGTTCTTTTGGGAAAAAAAGGTCAAATGAGTTTCAGTTTTTACCCATAGTGACAAATTGCTGGCATGACCAGATTACTTTTGTGAGAAAATGTTTTGTTCTCAACAGGTAAGCTAAGGGTAAAATCAATCAATTAATAGACAACATTTATAAAATAAGATTATTGCACTGAAAAAGTCCCTTTAATTAGGTTGAGATTTTTGTTTACCTTATGACATTGAGCTTAACTGTTTGGTCTTGAGTTTGAAAAAGTCAATTTAAGTCCTGATGAATGGTATTTTTTTTTCCAATTACAAATTATTTTGACAGTTTTTTTTTTAATAGTATTGATCAATTAGAAATACTTTGGCCCTCTTAAACTTTGAATAGCATAGTAGTTTCCTATACTTGGGCTGCAGGCTTGAAAAAGACAATTTCACTATTATTCATGCAGACATTTGTGACTAGTGTGCAAAGGCCTCAAGTCTTGAAACTTAAAATGCACTGTCGCTGTTGTTGTCATTCGCCAATGTTTGACCTAAAAAGTCTAAACCTAGCTTAAGTTAGAAGATCATGCAGATATTCTTCTCCTGTTTTGGCTGTAAAGCAACTAAATATTAGTCCTTATTTGTCAGAAAATTTTCTAACTCTTCACCAACTCAATCAGCCAAATAGTAAAATTGATATAACTTTAAAGAGCTGTGCAGAGAGTCCTGCCAACAAACCATCAATAATTTAAACAATTTACAGGAAATTAATGCAACAACTGATTGATCCAGAGTGGAAAAACTTCTTGGTGGGCCAGTTTAAATTTAGACCAGTAGTGTTAATTGTTCTTTCCTAACTATTCTTCATGGATAGCATAATCAATTCTAACAGATCTTGTGTTCATGCTTATTTTGGCTGAAAAAACATATTCAGTCCTGAAACATCTAAGATATCATAGATTTATACTGCATGGCACCCACCTCTTTTCCTGCTTAGTGACATCAATATTATGTTAATGTAGATAAAAAATTGTCAACATTATTTTCCATCCATTTTTCTCTTCAAAGAAATTGAAACAGTTTCGAGGGTCCTTGAGTTTTAAATGATCCAGGTCCCTTCTACCAGAAGAAACATCTCTTAAACTCTTGCTGCCTCTCTTAGTTCTCCCTGACACAGCTAACCACATGGGATCCAGCCTTTTGATTTGAGGTTGAGCGCCTGAAAAGGTTATGCAGGTAATTCATTGCTTGATTAGACTCACTCTGAAATCAATCACTCTTAAGTGCAAACCCTCACAGTGTGATCATTAGCAATGATGATTAATGGAACTTCAAATATGCCTCACAATTTACTTGCCTTAATGTGGGATACAGCTGTCATGAAGCGTAGCACTGCAGTAATGTAGTTAAGGAAGTTCTGAGGAGTACATGCCGTCTCTTTTGTTGATCTTGTGTCTTCTTCCTTCTTTGAAAAGGCAGCTGCAGAGTCGATGAAGTGCTTTTTTTGGGAACGTGAAAATACAGGTGCAAGGTCGAGAGGACGAGCGACGCACCTTGTGGGCATGCAGAGGAGGCGTAAGACAGTTGTGTGTCAGTGATTGTTGAGTCAATTAATTATTGAACTTGGCATGGGATCAATCGTTCCAGTAAGGTGATCCCATTTCCTACTGACAGCATACTGAGATGGTAACCTATGACAATATTAATCACTAACACAACAGCAGGCTAATTCCCACATGTAATTAGTCTACATTTTAATTCATTGAAAACTAGCACTTCTCTAAACTTGCTTAATTATGTGCTTACATTTAATTATACCCCTCCCTGGTTTGTTTTCAGTGCCACAGATGGAAAAAAAAAACATATTTATTTTTGGAAAAGAAAAGATAAAATGAAAAAAAACTCCACCTGGGAAAGGAGCGGCAGGTCTCTGCTGAGTTGTGCTGCGTCTGGTAGGAATTTACTGGATTAGCTCAGTCACAAAATGTGAGATGAACCACATTGTCAATCACCCTCGGGGCAGAGCGAGAGAGGAAGAGCTGTCAATCAAAGCGGGTCTTCAATCGTCCCATTCACATCGCCTCCTGGAATCAGTCTCTCCCGCTGACTGCTCTTTGACATTTCACGCACTGGGGCCACGAGGATGGAGAGGAAAAAACATCCTTCAGATCCTCCCTTTTCTCTCTCTCTGTCTTTCTTTCATTCTTTTTCTGTCTGTCTGTCCTCAATCTTTGCGCTTCAGAAGGGCGGATCTGTGTGTTTAAAGTAATGACGCTGTTCCTTTACCTTGAGACGATGCAATAGCTGTGAGAAATAACTGAAACACTGACGAAAAGTTGCAGTAGCTGGGAAAACGCAGTGACAACTTTGGGCAATAAAAACAGAATGGATTGGAGTTTCCTGAGTTTTGCATTGTTCCTATTCTGATAAATCTGTTCTAATATTCTTTTGAGTGGCTGAAAACACACGACTTCCCTGCACTGCCTCTTGTAGGATTCTGCTTTTGTTGAGATGCATTATGAAATTCACACAATAAAACACAATGAATCTGCAGCTGGAGCAATGAATGCACCCACTTTACCAGAAGTGTCCATAAAAACAAAGAGAAAAAAAAAGAGATCTGAAAAACTGCTAATCTTGTGAACAGATTATTCCGTCGTTCTCTGGAAGATAGTGTCGGATGAAAAATCCGACTGCAGTTTGTTGTCATTTTTATGTGTTTTCCTCGCTCTTGTTTGTATTCCAGGGCGGGCGCCTGGCTCCGAGTGAGGCGTACAGAGTCATTGCTCTTTTGGCTCCCGCCCTGACACCTTGTGCCCTCCAGTGTGGACTCCTTAGCTGCGATCTGATCAGCATCTTTATAGTTTATCAGCCTTGGGGTTCAATTTTGGCTTGGATGCTTTTACAAATGAACGCAATCACTGGTGAGCCTTCGCATCCTGATTGCATTGAGAGGAGCGGGTGGAGGAAAGTTTAGTGGATTACCGTGCCACTTGAGGATGGAGCACAAACACACAGAGGCAGCCGCAGAGGGGGCCGCCCGAGCCTCCACTCCCACCTCCTCCTGCTTCGGCTATTGGCACTCGCTGCTTGTACTCTGTCTTATTTGACTAAAATAATATAATTGTCTCCCATCTTATTGCTTGTAAAGCCATCTTGTGTCTGCAGGCGATGTGCGTGATCAATGCACTATCTAACAGAATCAATTCTTCCAGGAATACCTTGTGTTTGTGAGCTGATTCCAGGCGGCAGCAGCGCAAGACGATCCGGTGGTACCAGGATTAGTTTAGCGACTTGGACCCTCCAGTTCACACTGAATAGTGTGGCTCTGTGCCCATTTCTCATGTTCTGTGTGTACATGTGTGCAAAACAGGCTTCCAAGGGAATTCACATTCATATTGTGGGTTGTGTGCATCATCCCTGGAACATCTTCTAAGCAGTTTATTCTACTTGTAAGTGCTAAAGTGTTGCTCCCCCTGAGATGTTTTGCATTGTGCTGGAAAATGGAAATAAATGTCATGTCATTTGTTTGGTAATATAGAACAGTACTACAGTTACAAACATACTGGAGGAAACAGACTTTATTTCTTATAAGTAAAAGAGTTTATTTCATCAAATCAACAGGATTATAATAAATATACAGTATGTCCTCTGTAGAGAACATACGGAAGAGTATTAGGGCCACCCATGAGAAAAAAAAATGAGAGGGGGTAGAATTTTTTTTTTCACCATGCACTTTGAGAAAAAAGTCAATGTCGAGAAAAAAGTCGAAATGTAATGTTGAGAATGAAGTTGAAATAGGATGTCGAGAATAAAGTCGAAATGTCGACAATAAAGTCGGAATATAATGGCGAGAATAAAGTTGAAATATGTCGAGAATAAAGTCGACCTTTTGAGACAAACAACCAGCGCACTGCTTCTACAAAATACTGTCCAGTCAGTTAGTTGAATCAGTGAAATTATACTTCGGATTTGGCTTTAATAACAAAGAAATACTTTCTCTTTTAGCCCATTACGGAGCCCCGGAGGTGACATAGTGACAAAGAATTGAGCAAATTTAAGTTTGAGAGTCCCTGCATTGTATTTTATTTTGAAACGTCCGGATGCTCAACACTTTGACTTCCTGTTTGATGCTTTCTTAACGACAGTGAATTTACGATTTATGAGTAAACAGTTACATCTCTAGGTGAGGCAACTTAATTCCTCAGCAGGCCAGATTTATATGATCTGCTAACCTTGCTGTGCAGATGGATCAGTTTGATTCTGTCTATTATCAGGCAGCTTTGTAAGCTCCAATCTAAAAAGCAGGACAGCCCTAACAGAGTTCTTTAGCAGGAAGAGATGGGAGTTATGAGTCAGATGACAGCAGAAAATGACTTTATAAAGAGATTAGATGCTAACTGCCTCAGTAGCAGAAGGAGACATTTATAATCCACTTCTGAAATGTTTTGTTGAGAGTTTAATTTACAAAGTTGCTCATGTTCTGTCCTTTACGCCACAGCAATAGCACCCACCCACTACATTATCTGATTGGCCTGATCGTCTAATCGCCTGCGGAATATGCTTTTAAAAAAGTCTGCCCATTCCCAAACACTTCTTATGAGCTCTTACCTAGATGGTCCAGTGAAATATACTGAATGCTCCATAGATTGTTTAAGGTTAATGATCTGCTGCATGAGAAACAAATTTATACAGTCCTGGGTACTTTGTATGTACCCATGGACAAGTGTAAAAATGGACAAGTACTTGCTTAGCTGCAAGATTTGACATATTATTCCTCTATGACTTACTTTATTCTCTTATAAGTAGAAACTCTATTAAATGAGCTGAACTGAAAATAGTTTGAGATATAGATGCCAATCTAAGATACTTTTAAAGCATCTTAGATGCTTTTAGTTCTTTCCATTTATTGATGTATATTTTACTTTAATTTATTACCTTAGATTTTTTATGGTTGGTGCTCAATATTAATGTGTCGCTTAATATCATTAGCATAGTGGCTGCTGGTTTAATATATTACAGAGCATTTTATAAAAACTTTATATTCACTTTCTAAAGCTTTTAATGCATTTAATAAGAGGTTTCCCTCAATTCCACCCCAATAGCTGCTTACTAACTGTGAGTCATGGACTTCTTTCCACTGATTATGGTTTTAACTAGCTCTGACATGTAAAGACCATTAGGAGTCTCATCTGTGTAACATACCATTTGTCTTTTAATTAATTTATTTCTTTTTAAATTAAGTCTATTCTGAACATATTGCTTTTAATGTTTTTTTTTTCATTTGGTTAATCAGTTTTAAATATCATAGTTGGATTATTGTCAATCTCTTTTGTATTAGAGTGCAAGTCAGTTCTTCCTGAACAAACTCAATGTAAAAGGCATTGTGGTGGTAGAGTTTGAATCCTCCATGGCAGATTTTGTCTTTATTTCGGTTTCAGTTTTCTTTTGAAGCTGATGCTCAGACCACAGTATAAGAGCAGGTGGGTCACATGCAGGGGCCCCAGAAAGATGTCACACTGGACCCATGATGAACCAGCACGGCACAGTTTCTGACACCAAGAATCTTTCAGCAAAGACATAAATATGATTAAAAAAGAATAACAATTAGAATTGTGACAGCAAAGTTTGCTTGAAGACATTAATAAACTTTGGACAGGAGAAAGCATTTACACTTCAGATGAAAATTAGCATTTGGACCATTTCAAGAATCAGCATGTTTTTTTGTTTGTTTGTTTTAATCACTGTCTTCACATCTTTAAACCCTTTTACTGATTAAAATCATTTTTGTTACTCCACACCACAACCTGTTTTTCTTTAAATACTGACATATCCTAACACGCCACTCAGGCATTCAAACTTAAAACAAAACACAAAACCACAACTAAATGTACTCTTTTTTTTTGCATGATGTTATTTTGTTGGTGTTGAGCACTGCAAAATGTGCCTGTTACATTTTCACTACGAAAAACGCACAAAAAAAAACAAAGAAAGATATCTTTAATACCTGTTACAAAATGTTGCCCCCTGGTAGCATGTGAAGACAATTAATCACCGCTCATCTGTCTGGTAGGAGAAAAGTTTACTGTATTAAAACCCTTTGATTTAGCATCTTCAGCCTCTCTTGATCCAAACTGTTGCATTTAGAGGTGATGATCGAATCACATTCAAACTCTAAATCTGCCTGTTCTCAGGGTGCACCCCTCCTCTAATTCTACAGCTAAACAATGATATCAAAAGTGAATTATGGGAGACCTCTGGGGTGAACTGAGGAAAGTAATATGCCAAAAATTTATTAGCGAAGGAAACGAGGGGAATAGACCCCTCTGGAGGAGCAAGAAAAGAGTGAGAGGAGAGAGAATTGGGGAGTGGGATTAAGCCAAAGGGAACCGTTTTGGCAGGTCAGGCTGTAATTGGTTGGGATAGCACATCTGTGGCGTTTGTCTTACCATAAGTTGTGTATTTTTGTATCATAAGATGAGATGATTTGAGCATATTTGCTGCTAACTACAGGTTTGAGGAGCCCTTAACAAATGCAATATCTTTCTTTACAGGCATGGAGAATTTCCCAGGAAGTACCACACCATATTGAGTTACTTCTACTCACTGAAAAAAAGAAACACTATGCAAATTCAGGCTCTCCGTAGCATTTGTCATTCTGTTGTTTGGTCCGGTGCTTTAATTTGATTTGGAGAAATACAGTGATGCCAAATTGTGTCGTTTGATAACATCGCAGCGATGATTGAGTTACGTGCCGTTGCATTTGTGTCTCCAGTTTGGCCTGTTGCTCTGCAGTTTGAGGCTTTACCTGAGAGGAGCTCAACTAGAGAGAAGTCAGGTCCAAAATCCTTTCATTTCCTCCGTAAACCACATGTCATGTTCTATATTAGCTGGATAAAGGACGTATGTGCCTTCATGTCTGTGCACCTTAGATCTGGCCGGAGATTTCACCCTCCCTTCGTCTGTTTTTTTCGTCTCCCTTTCCTCCGCTTTGTTTACTTTCCTGCAGCCTCATCTTCACGTGTCTCGCTGCGTCTGTCTCCCTCCGTCCCTTCTCCCTCTCTCCTCCGTCTCGCTCCGTCCTGCCAGAGATCTGCTGCGCGCCGGCCCCGGCCCATTCTCCGGGTAGCACAGGAAGTGAAACTGTAACACAGAGTTCACTGGTAATTGGCCACGGTCACGCTAACCAAACAGGAAGGAATCTGCAACTGATTAGAATTCTTCCTCCTGCAATAATAGCCCCCCCCTCCCCGTCCCACCCCCCTCTTTACCCCCCGCCCCCACAAAATTAATTACATTCGGGGTCTATTCCCACTATTGGTTTTCCTGTTTTGAAGCTGCTTTATAGAGAGAAAAATCCCAAGACAACACAGTCTAGCTAGTTTTTCAATTATGGTGAGACGGGTTAAGTCGTAGAGGGCTAAGGAAGCGCAGACAGGCATCCGTCTGTCTGTCTGTCTGTTTCTTCATTGGGACGGGCCGGTCAGAGTGGTCAGTGAGTCACAGACTGCTGAATAATCTCAGTCAGGCTGCACACACAAACATAAGAGAAGACACTACATATGTCAACAATTCTATTTCCTTGGGGACGCTTTTCAAAAACAAAAAATGCAGTTTGATTCTTTATATTAGTGAAAACATTCTTCAGATAATATTTCAAACAACAGGTTATTTGACAGTTTGCACTTGGAAAAAAGTTAGGACAAATGTAGGAATGCACGACTCAAAGGGACCATAAAATTTTATAATGATCTCGATATTTTACTAAACTAAAATATTAATGTATTTCTAAAAGGGAATGCTGTAAGAATATATTTTTCTTTCTTTTTACAGTAACAAATCCGTAAAAATTCAGGTTTATTGCCACATGCCTACAATGTTAGAAGCTTACAACTCCCCCAAGGCAAATCAGAAGCTCACATTACACTGTTTTGTTTATTCTTTAGTATGATTTTTACTTTGTGAATCATAAAAGTCACTGTAATATGTTTTTTCATGCTAAGAGTAAAAGTTAATTGAACCTCTTGAGAGAAGTTCAGCTGATCATACAGCTCTTTCATCATAAAATTACAGTTTTATAAGCTTTTGATGTTATTGTAATTATTATATTCATTGTAAATATCTGATTTTATGGTTGTAGACTTGGCTGAAGCAACTACAGGGTTGCTGTGGACAGTGGTGGTGATCATGAGGCTCACGAGTTCTGGTGGTAGTTTGTGTAGCAATCTGAAAAATGTATCCAGTGTTGTTCTGTTCTTAATGCTACACTTTTATTAATTATGTATGCATTTGTTTGAAGTGAATTTCTAGTCATTGGTGGTTGGAAAGTCGTGTTTTTTTTTTTGTTTTTTTTTTTTCAAATCATTTGGGTGGTATCGTCAGTGGACCAAGAGCTTTATGTTACTATCTTGTGTTCTAGTTGTTCAGTTATACTGGATAACATCATCCATCCAAGATGGCCGACAGTGATAGCCAAATAATAAATACCTCAAAATATTCCATTTAATATGATAATCATGTTTTTGTTTTTTAAACCACAAACTAGAGAAAAGCATAGTGGAAATTATGCAACATTTAAGTTATTGTTTTTAGTACGATTTGTGTATATTTTTGAAGTTGAACTCAATTTTCTTAAGCTATATTTCAAGGATAAATGTGGCCAGTATTTCCCAAAATCAATATATTGTTAATGTAAAGAAAACCTGACAGAATCCACAAAATAGTGATTCTGCCAGAGATATTAATACAACGCCATGCACAAACCAGGATATGCAGAAGTATTTCCACAAAAGCTGGATTGTTAGTAATTTCGTTGCTATTTACAAGTGATTAAATAACTAACTTTGTTATTAACTTTTCCCTGAAGCATTAGAATGTAATATCAAAAATGGTTCGTCTTCAATTTAGAAAATGGAATAGATAAAATAGTGGTATTTTTAAATAAAGTAAAGACCCATTTTTTGTCACATTTTAAAAGAAGCTTGAATTTACTATATCAAGCTCTTTTTATTTTGCATTAATATTTGCATTTAAGTTTAAACACATGAGTGTTTGTATAATAATTTTAATGACATCTCTATATTTGCTATTTTTGTTTATTTATGGATAAATATAGTTCTCAACACGTTTGTTCAACAATTTGTCACAATGTTACCCTCAGGCAGGGAAAAAAGTTTTACGTGGCCCTCTTAATTTCTGTGATTCCTACCACACCCCAATTTCCCTTCCAGAACTAATAAAAAAAATATCAAATAAGCAGTTATGGTAGTAAAACTTTCTTGTGTGCCTGCACTTCCTGAGTAGTTATTGTGTATATATCAGTATTTTGTATTTACTTGGGCAAATACACTGTGCACATATATAAATTTGACTCACTTAGAGTACAAAATATATGGATAAAATAATGATGGACTGACTCATCACACTATTATTTGATGTTGAATGTTCAATTGACTCTGAATAGTTATTATTTTAAGTATATTTAAATTAGGCATTTTATGGAGTATTTCTTGTTTACTTCTATTAAGTGCAGTTGTTAACCTGTACTTCAGAAAAAATAGTACTTTTACTTTACTTAAATATTTGTCCTCACTCCACCTCTAGTCCAAAGTAAGTTTGCTCTGTGTTCTGATGGCTTGAGTTCTTACACACATGATCTTTGCACTAGAAGAAACCATTTAAAACTAACTAGTCAATCTCAATATGTTGATTTTTTAAAACTGAAATGATTAAGCAGGGAGAGACTGAGCTGAAAAAAGAAGAGCTGATACATTTTCAATAGTTAGTTTATTAGTTCAGCTTTATTTCACACATTTTCACATCTCAGAAAACAAACTTAAAGAGGCAAAAGTGAATGTTTACACAGTTTTTAGACATGTTACAAAGTGAAATATTTCTTTGTTTTTGTTCCCAAAAGTGTGTTTTTTTTTACTTTTTTGAAAATTAGTTGTATACAAAGCATAACCTAAAATAAATTATGTCCCCTTAATTAGTTACTTACTGCATGTTTTAACTTCCACCTCCTTAGGTGCAAACCATGTAAATGGATTTCAGTCAGAGCATTGTTTTGGGGAATGTGAGAAAGAGTAAAGATCAAATGTTCAATAAAAATATGTCTAAATCTCCCGTATTCAGTCCTGTTGCTCCCAGGCATTTGAATCAGCTGATAATTATTTAAACAATATCCAGAAATTCCTCTCAATAAAAAATAACTGATGAACTTTAAAGAGATTTCAAATGAAATATAAAACTCTAACATGCACTCACTCTTGAAAAATGTTCTTTTCTTCTGTTTGCTGAGTCAAAATTCTTCATTAACTTTTTCATATTGTGTTTTTACATGTTGCATCATATACCTAAACAATTTAAACTTAAAATATAGTTTATATCCATGCATTATGACTGTAATGTGCTCCCATATCTGTGCTCTGCCAGCTGGCATCAGTCTGACAGGATCCGCGAGTCCGACATGTTTCCGTCTGTTTGTGCAGCCTGTGTGCACACTGCCCACCTCAGTTGTTTTGATGTCACATTTTGAACAAGTGTGTTTCTTGATGTGACACATTCCATTTTCACAAACGAGGTTAAGCACATAAGAACAGCGGGACGTTACGGCGCACATGAAATGCTGAAATACTGCCGTGTTCAGCACCTTTCACATGAAAATGAAAGTCAAATTGAAGAGATGCATTTTCATCTCATCTTCACAGAGAGACACAGAAAGCCAGGGCTGCAGCAAAAATAAATGAATGCCTAACAATGTTTTTGATGTCCTATATTTAAATTTGTACGCTTACTTACATTACTCCTACTTCCCTGGTCTTGGAACTAATCCGATTGATATGGAAATGGGGTGCTCTGTTTCATGATAGAGTTGGGGAGCGAGAAAGAGAGAGAGAGAGAGAGTTCCCAGGTCCGCTCCTACTCAAATGTGCTTACAACAGATTCTCGGAATCCTTTGCCTTTATGGCATGTGCTATAGAGGATTACACAAACTACTTAAAGCTCCACAATGAGCCGCTCTCTTCAAACAACAAAACAGTCCTTCATGGTGGACACTTTCTCCTCTGTGGAAAGGTTAATCAGGAGCAGGTTTGGTAAACACAGTCATTGTGTGAGGAAAATCACAAAAAGGACCTGCAAAAGAGGAATTTTAGGATAAAACAGGGGTTAAGATTATTTTAAGGAGAGAATAAGTAAAAGTAAGAATTTTCGGCACAACTATTGATCAAGTTAAGGACTATAATGAAAGAGCTGCAGAGCTGAAAATCTTTGACAGTAAAAGTAAAAAATACACTTCTATTTTAGCAATGTTTTGCTCTTTGTGATGTGTGAACAGTTAATAAATTACAATTGTTATTTAAACTAGAAACAAGAAGGTCTTCCTGGTTTAAATGGGGCAGTTAGAGGAGGTTACTTTATCTAAAATAGTTTCCCTACATTCTTGAATCTGATCACAATAAAGCTTATTTATTAGGAACAGAAATCTCAGACGTAGAACGGCTAAATATTTTTTTCAGGGGCCTATAAATTCATCTGGGGACACTATTATATCAAGTGTTGTTAATAAAATACTTTTTAATATCTTAATATCTCACTTCTACATTTACTTGCATGTAACATTATATTGTATATAAATAGTGCAATTGGTCACCACCAATGTAGGTGTGATTTTTTTTTTAACTGGTAAGCCAATCAAATTACTGTAAACATTGTGTTATAAGGGCAATATAATATTCTTTGTTCAGTAATAGAGTTTTTTAATTTCCTGAAAAGTAGATTTTTTGGAGATAGGAAGTTGAGCGATGACACAATGGTAACAATCAGACTTACTGCTTATGTCTGCACTGTATTTAAATTTAAAAAACATATTTGTCAGAATAAAAAAAACAGCTTTAGAGTATGAGAAAGAATGTAGCAAGTGTAAGAACTTACATTTTTGTTATACCTGCTTTGAAATAAATACAAACATGAACTTTTTCCACACTAATGTGGCAAGCAAAATTCTGTTGTGACTCCACTCTCACAGAAAGAAGCAGTTTGAGATTTCAGTAAGAAGTAATCTACAGCAGTGTTTCCTGAAGCTCACTGACATAAATCACATTAGTGGAATGCCGCTCCTGCGTCGGCACATTCACTCAGCAGCTCAGCTTCCTCCTCACCACCCGGGCAAACTCTTATCTGCTGTAAACTCCTCTTTTTATCTTAAACAGCATTTAAAATCATCACTTACCAACTCCCTGCTTTAGACGAACAGCCATTGAAGCATGTGTTGTCTGTCATTGGGGTTGAAAATTGGGGAATGGGCTGGAAATTGGAACCACTGAGGATGCCGTCCTGGAAAAAGAGGAAATCAAAGTTAAATGAGATCATGCATGCCAAGAGAATGTTTAACCAAAGGGCAAAAAGGAAGCTGGAGATAACAGAGAAGAGAAAACCGCTTAATGTTGTGTTGCTGCAGCCTGTTTGGAGGCTTGCATGCTTGTGTGTGTGTTTGTGTGTGTGTGTATTTGGAGGGCAGAAGGGGTGTAGCTTGTCAATGCACATTAAACTGTCATTTTACACATCTTTATTTATATATATATATATTTCTGCATCTGCAAATGTTTGCTTAAAATGAATGCATAACAGTTTTTGTACTTTCAGATTAAAAGAATGGTTGTGTGTTTTTACAGCCACGCAGGAATCCGCCATCATTACTTAGCGTGTGTGTGGGTGCAGGTGTGTGTGTGCATAGGTGACGAAAGGCCTTGCAAAGGTTCATCCTATAATGCGTTGTCTAAAAGACGTTTGAAGTGGTGCACCACAAACAATTAATCTTGAGCCCGTGATTGAAGTGAGCCTCGGTGATGCAGATTTCCCGTGACAGGTTCACTTCAAAAGACTGGAATCTACCCCACCCAGAGCGCTTATGGTTACATGATTGACAGGCAGGCGCTTTGTTTTAACATGAGAGGACATCGCGTTGCAGGGAGCATGAATAGGGATGGGGAGGTTACTTTTTAAATTTTGTTTTTATGCAATTTTTTGATATTTGCAAAACGCTTCTGGAAGTTGTCAGGCTGCTGGAATAAAAAAAGGCACGCACAGCTAAAAGTCAGGGGGTGTGGTTTCTGTTTAAGGCTGTTACTACATGTGGGTTTTACATTTCGCAATATGAGCGAACAGGAGAAATGACACACTTGTGTGATTGTATTTATTTGTCTTACAGTCTTACAGCTTTTTACACCAGGGATGGACAATGTTGGTTAACAAGAGATCTATGGTGATTTGTCTCTCTGAGGATTTTTTTGGAATTTGCAGAATACTAACAACTAGATTATAATTTCTATTTTATAAAATGAAGAAATAGAAATCCTGTAATCAAAATGTAAAATAGTTATTTCAGCATGTTGCAGTGGGTTTTCATTTGAATACCACAAAGGAACAATCACAGGAAACTTTTTTTTTTTTTTTTTTTAAAGAACAGAAGAGCTCTTTTCTCTTTTTTTCAGCATTGTGTTTTACGAGTCTTACTTGCAATGAGATACTTCTGTTTGTAATGACAACAGGAAAAGTATAAAGAGGCAAATTAAGTAATACAGCCAGCAAGAAAGAGTGAGGAGGAGTGGGAAGAAGGGAGGAGGGTAATGGCAGAGATGAGGAGCACTAGATTGTTCAAATTAAATTTGTTTGCATAAAAGTCTAGGAAGGGACACCAAATTCTTTCAGATCTTTCAGTAACAGAATGCATTATGAAAAGATTTATACATGTAAAGCTTTATTAAATTGGCTGCATACAAGAAATGTCAATGGAAACAACTTATTTAGTTTAATGAACACAGTTCGTACTCATGACTAAAATAAATGTCAAGCAATTGTTTTTAAAAGCATCAAGCAACGCTTAATAAGAGGTTGACAGAAACAATAACATCAGGCAGTATTAGACCTCATTTATCTTTAGGATATTTTCTTTATTTAGTGTTGCAATGTTTTGTTTTCAACATGGTGCTACACCTTCAACTCAGGGTGAAATCTTTTCAGATTTTTAAACTGGTTTAACATTGATTGAGGGCTAAAGTAGATTCATGGGTCATATTAAGTAAGATAAGAAGCCTCATGGGTATAGATTTGCCAACTTTTTCAATGTCATATAAGGCAAAAAATATTTAGTTTGGAGCTAAAGCCACATCAACGTGGTTCTGATGTTGACTGCAGTCTCCAGGCAAGGAGATAGCATTTAACAATTTCAGAAAAACTGAAGCCTATGTTCATTTAACTCATATAAAATAAACCTTTTTGTCCCCAAGAATTGCCCAACAGACCGCCAAAGATCTCTACTTGAAAATAATTTTTGATAGTTTTATTAAAAAGATGAACAGAGTCATGACCTGTGATGTTCTGGCATTGTATTACTTATTGATACAACTAAATTAGAGGGA
Organism: Scarus forsteni; assembly: GCA_036419115.1. Taxonomy (NCBI): domain Eukaryota; kingdom Metazoa; phylum Chordata; class Actinopteri; order Labriformes; family Labridae; genus Scarus; species Scarus forsteni. Next base: position 2,919,497 of record JAZDUH010000049.1, read on the forward strand.
AATAAGTTAGTCCTTTTATAATCTCCTTTCCCTCAAAGTTCTGTGACAGGCCCTGGACTCCAAGATACTCTCTAATAAACTTTTAAATGAATTCCAAAATAAATGTGTTTGGTGTGTAAAGATGGAAAAACTAAATATAAACATCCAGAAATATTTAAAATGCAAAGATCCATTATAATTACAGACACAATTGGCAAACCTACATGTGCCCTTGGGCAGCAAGTTGCCAACCTCTGCTTTATGCAGAAGAAAATGAAACATGATTTCACCATATTCAGTAAGTGGCAAATTTCCATCTGTAGTTCCACACACAAGAGACATACAATAAAACATGGCAACACAAAGTTCATAAACTACATAAAACACCATAAAAGGATAGATCGATTCAACTCAAAAGGGAAGACGAAATAAAATATATGACTTTAAATTAATTTATATCATTTGTGGAGGCCCTGTAAAATTATTCAGATCAACAAATAAATATCAGATCAACAAATAAATATCAGAGTACTGGCATTATGAAACATACAGCAGCTGTACTATGATGCCAACAAGATGCTTAAGCTTCATTACAGAGGGACCAAGAAAATAATAGCTATATTTTAAAAGGAATTCAGACACAATGGCTTTAGTATTAAAACAAGTACACAGTTAAATGAACACTTTGAAGGACACAGTAACTTCACTCTGAGCAGGTGTTGTACATTATAATAGCATCGCCACTGTAAAGGTAGACGGTGCATGTTATACTGCTATCTGAAATCAAAAGATAAAAAGGAAGCAATGAAGCTGGTTCAATAAGATCACAGATTATCTGATGCTTGATTAAAATGCACCACTGCACTGAATAATCCTTTATCTAACACGACCTTTCAGCACACATCTAATCTTTGCATTTGTTCGTGCGCCTCCCTCGCTGATGGGATCAGGGATCCCTGTGTAAGTTCTCCCTGACAGACAGGCTGGAATGGAGCATGTCTGGATTATGTTTATTCAATTTAACCGAGCATTTATCCTCCCAGGTATTGCTGCTCCGTGTGTGTAAGCTGAGGAAGTGAAGTGATCATGAGAAAGGGGAGAGCGAGTGGGAGGGAGATGCAGAGGGGTGACAGGAGTAAAGTTTCCAGTTCATGAGCTGAGGTGAGGGTGCACAGAGGGGGAAACATGCAGCCAGTCGGCACATGTCAAGGTCAGAAGACACATTCTTCTGAGTAATAAAGGGAAAGGTTGAGACTGATAGAGATCTTCTTCTCATTATGTTGATGTGGTTCTGAAGCGATTTAAAACACAAGATATATGTATATAAAAAAATTCCGTCATTAAAGGTCATGATTTTGATTACGATTTTAATATTGACCTCTATGTGATATATGACAGTACCCGCACATGAGACTTCTTTCATATTAGCAAATGTACAGTTTATTTTATAATTAAAAAAACTGTGAGTTTTGAATCAATGAGAAGGTGAAACAAATGTAAAGAGTACACAACAATAAAAAAAAGAAAGATTTGACTAGCAGAGTTGGAGGGGTGGGCAGAAAGAGGGATGAAGCCTCTGGGTTTATCAATTGGTTTTCAGCTATCAACTAGGACTAAGAAATGAACTGAAGTTTCCACAGCACTTTCATTCACATTGTACACTTTGTAGAGCTAAATATCCATAAATTAGCTTAAATATGGCTTAACAAAAGGGTTGATCATTGGCCAGTTCACTCTTTTTTTTTTTTTCCCTTGTCTGCATTATCTTTACAGCTGAGCACTGTCTGGTGACAGCGTTGGAAAGACCAATGCATTTTTTTTTCTAGCAGTGAGAGATATGTGAATATGATTCACTGCTATAGTGACCATCACCAGCCCTCCCTGTAGGCTACTTCATCAAATCAAACTTTATTTAACCCCTGATGAGAGCTGAAGGGGAGGGCCGTGCCACACCACAATGTGAAAGAAGGGGAAACAGTGACAGACAGGACAAGACAAGACAACTGGGAGAAGGACAAACAGGTATTGTAGTTAGTTTAAGATAGTGGTCCAAGTACTGTGCTGATCTAAGTCCATACAGGAAGTTAAGGCTGCAAGAAACCAGTGACACCAGAGATGTGGGGTCTTGATAAAAGGGAGTGGATCCATAGGGGTGAGATAAGGAGGAGCATGCGTCACGGGACGTGAGAAGAAGCCAGTTTACTCTTTTAACAGGAAGTCTGGGGAGGCTGATCTCCAGCCCTAGTTCAATGATGCTTTAAAAAAACATATTCATTCACTTTAAAATGGCACACACAAACTCACTGCTGTTTATCACGACTGTTGAGATCAGGCTCATTGATTTAAGTTTTCTTAGTTTATATTTCAATTTGAGACTTATTTCTAATCAAATTCTGTTTGTTTTGTTTTGTTTTGTTTTGTTTTTTTGGGGGGGGGGGGAGGGGTTCTTGTTGAATTAAACAACTGCCACAATCCAACACAAGCGGCCATTGGTCAGCAGACAACACGGTCACTTTAGTAACAGTAACAACCAGTCCCATCCAAAACAATCGCAGTACCTTCAGTATGCTTCTAACATTCCATTAACACGACAACGTTGTTACCAGAAACTGAAAGGTTTTTCCTTTTCGTTTTCAAAAGCATTCCAAGTTCACACAGCTCCATGAGAATGACTGAATCGCTGTATAGAGTTCATGCAGACCAGTAGTTGCGATGTACATTTGTAGTGAAACTGCAAAATCCATTGTTAAAACATGTGTCTATGCACTAACACTCTCCAGTAAGACAAACCGTTCGCAAACAACAATGGCAAGTGGACACTCAAAGACGCAGGAGTTTCTTGTCTGGACAGCAAATCTGTCTGGATAACAAACTGAGGAGCACACATGTTGCTCAGTAGATGGCCAAGGCTGTCATTGTTGATCCTTGGATGCACATGCTGCCTTGATGTGAAAGAGTACTGCGCATGTGGTGACGTCAGTGTTTTAGGGTGAAACACAGAATCTCGCCTACATGATTACAGATACTTAAATGTTTTCAAACTTTCCACTCTGGACCCTGGTTACAAAAGTTTGCACATTCAGGCAGCACTGTTCTCGTGTAAACGGGACCTAAAGCAGTATCATGGTGAAGGAGTGACAGAAATTGTGTTTTTGCATGTCCAGTCAACAACACTTAAAGCAACAACAGTTATGCAACACATTAACAACAGTGATAATGCTGCACAGTGCGACTTCACCCTGAGGAAAGGTCTGTGAAAAGTGTGACATATTTTCAAAACACTGTTCTTCCAGCCCACACAGGGATCCCAGAATCAAGTTTTAGATTATCATGTTTTCAAAATATGCATTTTCAGTGACTCAAATGTTGTTTTCTTGTGGACAGAGGGCAGAGACAACCATGAAAAAACGCTTTTAAAAATATGAGCCTACATGTTGACTTGGCCTTGCTGTCAATGTGAATGAAAGTAAAAAGCTAATGCTGATGGTAACCAAGCTGCCCCATCAGTGTGTGAATGTTGCTGACTGGATGTAAATGAGTTGTTAAACCTCTGCTGTAAATGTGAAGTCATATTACAAGACAAGTGCTGTTAAATCTTAAATCAATAAACCATGAAAATATTTTTGGGAATTTATCTCCTGTATGCATACATGTACACTGATTATCCACATAGATATTCAGGACTACAAACTTTGTAGAAGTTCATGTTTGTATGTACCAAATCTTTTCTATACCACCCACAGAAACTGAAGATACTCATTTACATGTACGGTTGTATGCACAATACACATGTATATATGTTAATCAGTAAAATAAATTAGCTATACTCTGTAAATGGTAAATAATTTGTTGTTTGTTTATTGTTTATTAGGATCTCTATTCAACTTAGAACTTAGGGTATCGGTGGCACAGTTGGATAGTGCGCTTGGTCAGTGATCGGGAGGTTGCAGGTTCAAGCCCAGCTCCAGGTGACACATGGCGATGTGTCCTTGGGCAAGACACTTAACCCCAAGTTGCTCCCACTGCTGCGTCAGTGGTGTGGAAATGGGCATGAAAGGGCGTGAATGTGTTCGAGCTACTGATGGAAAACCTAACATAGAAACTCTGAACCATCTGTGAGTGCGAATGGGTTTGAATGGGTAGGTGTGACCTGCAGTGTAAAGCAGCTTTGAGTAGTCAAAGACTAGAAGAGCGCTATATAAGCTCAAGTCCATTTACATAATTAAACAGCTTAAGAGAAAATATTTCAAGGTTCAAAATTGATCTGCAATCAATTTATTGATACACTCCTGATCAAAATCTTAAGACCAGTTGAAAAAATTGCAACAATTCGCATTTTTAATGTAAGACTTCTTTCGTAGATGCTGTGTGATGGTTTTGGGCCACTTGACTTACAGCCAACTGGATTCCTCAGCTCAGCACCTGTGACATTTTTTTACTGGGCCCAGCACTTGACTTTTTAATCTCCAGGGTTTTTTTAAGAAATTCAAAATGTAGCTTAATATTGTATCCAACCTCCGCAGTGATAGTGCATCGCTCAACAATCCCACCATGTTAGAAGACAGAAAACTTTTAAATTTGCCATCAGGACGTCCTGACAGTGTGAATACCTGACAGAAAATTATATGAAATCCACATTTTGAACAAATTGTGTTTTTTTAAGACTGTGGTCTTAACCTTTTATCAGCTGATATAAGCATGTTTGAGTTTATAACCTTTTTTTAAGAAATTGCTCTCAAAATGTCTTTTCTCTCATTCCCATGTATTCTTTTTGTGTTTTGAAACTCTACTTAGAACCTTTCAAAGATCCAACAGTGCAAATGTAAAATATTGCAAGTTTTCAACTGGTCTTAAGGTTTTGATGGAGACTGTAAACTCATAATGCATTATCTAATGTTAAATGAGTTAATGAAGTTTGAGGCTCAGTAGTCATGTAAGTTATAATTTAAAAGCGGTTCATGCACTTCTCTTCTCACACACATCTTCCATTATTCCCTGTTTTCTGTTACCCTCTCAATATGTTTTCCTTTTTTATTATTTCCTTTATAATATCTAAGGGCTAAGTTTATTCCAGCTTTCGAGCTTTTTCCTATTTGTGCTCTGGCACATGCCTATTTTTGTGATTTCAAGTCTTCTGAATAAGTCACGTTCCTAACCTTAATGTAATATGTCTTTCTATCAGTATTCTCAAATAAAAAGTCGTTTGTGCTCTCAATTTATTAAAAAAAGTTTGAGAACATGAAGTTGTCAATTTAACACAGAGTGATGTCATGTGAACAGAATACCTGTGGGTGTGTGCCATCTTTTCACTGAATCATTTGGCACTGCACTTTACTTCTTAATTCTCATTGCCATGAAACACTTCAGAAAGAATATCAACCCAGGAGCAATATTTTTTTTCTACAAGCAAAAACTAGTTCAAAGACATTTTTCCCCACTCTCCCCCCCTCAATCCTCAACTTACTGTCCTGGCATCTCGTCAATTTCCAATTTGCGATGACTTTTACAAGATTTCTTTACTGATTCTGCTGCTACACTGAAGCCCCCCTCCCTGCCCCCCCTCCCTCAGGCCAGTGGGTCATATAATTATAATGTGCAGGAAGTGATAAGCGTGTTTTAAAAGTAAAAATTAGGCTTAATTGTGGAGTACGGTTGCAATGTGAGCATGAAATCACAAGTCAATCATGGGACATACTTACTTTTACATTATTTCAACTATTTGCTCTGATATGTTTATATTTAATACTTTTTTTAAACTTCAGTTCTGCAGGATACTTTAGGTTTTATTAAATACGTTAAGAAGGACACTCAGCCTGCACAGAGCACTTTACAGTCATTCAAGTCATCTTTGTGTTTATCTAAATAGTCTGGTGCCATATCAAAATACAGCTTTGATACCTTTGTTAAAATATTTTTGTTCCATACTATGACATTTACTATATTGTATGTATGTTGTATTAAACAGGGTTAAGAGATTTAAATTTGCAACATAGTTTCCTTGAATGGCCCATCATGTCAGTACATCACATCTGTTTTCATGGTATAAGCCAATATGCAAGACATATCTCTGTCGTTTTGTTTTTTTTTTCTCTTTTGGGATTAAGAAGTTTTTTGCTTATTTTGATGCGCCATTTTTTAAATCTCATTTTAAAGACGTGACTGATTTGATGTTACTCGCTTTAATAAACAGCTAAGGTACCGCTCTTTTGAAATGATTATTTAATGTGTTTTGGTTATAATTACCTTTAAATCTCATTTTAGAACCAGACATGTAACTAGAAGTAACATTATAATGTTGGTCTGTTGGAAAACAATGCAGTGACTCACAGATTAAAAAAAACAGCACAGTAAGAATAAATGACAATGGCAGTGATCTGTAGCATACAAATGCCTTGTCACTAGGGCTGAACGATTTGAGAAAATAATCTAATTGCGATATTTTTCCCCAATATTGCAATTGCCATTTACTCTGCGATTGTTTTAATGTTCCTCATGTCATGTATTCTTAAACAAACATAAGTAGTAGATCATTTTATAGTTTAACCAATACGACATTAAATCAATCTAAGGATAAAAGATTGAGAAAAAGTGGAGAAGTGAAGAACAGAAGAAAAATAGGTATGAAATTGTAAAAACTGGTAAAAAAAAAAAAACAAAACAAAAAAAAAAGAATGGTACGAAAGCAGAAGAAAAGTTAATAGGTGCAAAATAGGTATGAAATTGCAAAAGAAATTGCAATAAAATTCAAAAGTAATTAAGGAAAATTGATTATAGCAGCAAAATCGGGAATAATTTTCAAAAACCATGTAAAAATTCCAAACATGGGGGCAGACATTAGCTCAGTTGGTAGAGCGTCCGCCCATGTACTGGGACTTCCAAACCCCAACAGCAGCAGTAGGTTCGAATCCCGGCCACAGCCCTTTACTGCATGTCTTCCCCCCTCTCTTCACCCGCTTTCCTGTCATTCTCCAGCTGTCCTATCAATAAAAGGCCATAAAAAGCCCCAAAAAATAACTTAAAAAAAAAAAAAAAAAATTCCAAACATGGTCTGACAGTGGCCAAAAAAAAAAAAAAAAGATGAATGTGAGCTAGATAGGCATAAAGTTGTAAAAACTGGGTTTAAAAATAGGCATGAAATTGCAAGAAACTACATCACAATGTCAAAATGTTCAAGACATTTTGGGTTAAAAATATTGCACTGTCTGCAATTTGAAAATTGCAACAAGCCATATTGCGATTTAATCTAATTTGCAATTAATTGTTCAGCCCTACTTGTCACTGTGCCAAATTTATTTTTAAAGATGCTATGAGGAGTTTCTAAGTAATTACAAAAAAGTCTCACTTTTAGATATATGCCTGATCAGAATACACACTTTAAGATGAGTTTTATAGCATCAAAATAGGTTATCTATAAATGCTATTCCTTAGCCGTCCGGTCGGGTCGGACAGAGCTGGACTGGCCTGGATACTCAACAAGACAATTAAAACTAGAGCAAATTTATATTATTTGGACACATCTTAGAGCACCGGGCTGTAAGTAGTGATATATAGCCGGCAACAAAACTACGATAACAAGTTTTCCAAAAATTGCTTGTTGTCACACATCAAGAACTACCGCTACGTCACTAGAAAGAGATACATTACCTCGTCGCTTTGCATCCTGAAAGTTGTTGAAAAAAGAAGTTGTGAAGCAATGCAGAGTTCTGAGGAAGGTCCGAGCTGCATTCATTAGCATCACACGCTTTGGCTTGGGTCACGTCTTTACGACAGTCGCTGCACGTGCTCATGGGTAGCAGAGTCTTTATGTCGCTGGAAATAGATTCTCCTCATAGCACCTTTAACGAGTGGTTCATTAAAAAGTTTGAATTTGCTGATCAGATGTGCGTTAAATGAAAAACTGTTAAAAGACCTGATAACTTTTTCTTTTTTTTTTTGGATAACAGCTTAACATTTTTCTGTTGCCATTATTCATGTCTGATATATCGGCTAAAGAAATGTTCATATGTACAGATGAATAATTTAATCACAAGACTTTCTGCTGTTAGTAATGTTCAAGTTCTGCTGCTGTCAGTGATAGCCAGATGAGAGCCATTTGAAGCAGGATTTTGGAGCAATTACATAATATAATGTGACCTTGCACAGCAGCTGGATCATTAAGTAAGGTAACTTTGATTACTAATCAGGCCAAATGTAGATAAACTGCTTACCTTGCAGAGCAGATGGATCCACCTGATTCAGTGCTGTAATCAGAAAGCTCAAATACACAATGACTGTGATAGGCCCAGCTCAGGATGGGCCAACCAGCGTCCTTTGGAGCAGGAAGAGGTGGAAGCCTCGGGTGAGACGACAGCAGGAAGTGATTGCTCATACAGAGATTAGCATAGATGCTAACAGCTTCAGGAATAGCTTTATCAGATAGATCACATTGCTTTATTAAATGAAATCAAACAACAACAAAACCAAAAGCATTCCTCTATAGAAAAGCAATTTCACTCCACCTCCAACATGTTTTGGTTTGTTTTATGAAGCAGCATATGTTTTGTTCTTTACATCTCAGCAGAAATGCCTGCATACTACACTGATTGGCTTGAGCATAGTTTGTTGGACAAAACAATCATCCAACTGCCTGCCAGATATGCTTTTCCAATGAGAAAATGAGAAACTATGAGTGCATTCTTCAATAATGACAAAACAGTTTTATGCAGATGTGCAGCAGGCCTTTTATGATCTTTCTGATGATGTGGAAATTCTTTAGTGGATCACAAATTTGATATGAGCATTGATATATTTTATACAGTTTGTGTTTTGTGTGTCAAGTGAAATAATAAAAGAAGGGAGAAATGGTCTGACACAGAATGAATCAAACACCAGAATCTACTTTTTAAATGTTGTTGGTTGGTTGGCAAATTCTTATGGAATTTTCTTTGTGTGCTATGCCTGGCTTTGCACTGGCGGCACTACGCATCATTACGAACTGTAAATATAGACGCTCCAAACCGCTGTGCACTACATGCCTTTTTAAGGTGCAGTTCATGCATCCTCAGTTAAAAGTCACCAAAAAGCGTAGTCGCATTTTAACATAGAACACGGGGGTTTATTCACTTGGGTGTAGGATGTCCTGCTTTATTTTAAATCTACAAGGTGCAAAAATCAAAAATGGAATAAGTTGATGACTTCACTTCACACTTTCTATAAGATGTGATAAAAGGACTTAAGCTCATATCACGCTTCTCCAGACATCCGATGCTCAAGGTGCCCTTTTCACCACAGGTTACACTTTAACATTTGTACAATATTTACAAGCTGATGATTGAAGTTGCAAGATGTTGTAAGATGTCCATTGGTATTAGCTGATCAAAGTCACAGACTTTTATTCAACAATCAAGCTAGCCTTTGAGCTTATGGTTTCACCTAACAACCTTCAGCTCCAGATTTGTGTAACATTTCCAAAAAAAGAAAACCAGACAGGGACAGGAAATTGAACAGTGCTCTGTTCTAAGAAGAAACCAAAACAACTGCGAGTCTAGTTTCCTCCTTTGCCACTTTTTTTTGGCTTTGCAGTTAAAAGCTAAGTAACAAACGTGTTGTCAGCTGGACTAGAGTACTGTCAGTTCTTTTGCTGGTGCATAAAGCTGACATCCAGTTTCCTGAGTGAAGTCATTTCCTCTGTAGACGTTTTGCACAAACACGAGGCTAATATCTGAGGGGGGGACGAGCAAGGGAAAGGGGGGATTGGGGGGTACTTCTCCTGATGCCAAACATTCACCCTCAAATTGAATTTCACCCTGACATTGTCGAGCACTGATAAGAGATTCAGTAGCCACGCTTAACAGAGAAAATATTATGATAAATGGACTTTTATTAGTACTTCTCCCCATTACTCATGACAATAACAACACAGTGTTCTCTGCTGGTAATAGTGCATGTGTGTGGATGCATCAACTAGAAAAGGCAGGGGCACTTATTATGGAAACAGTGCATGATGAATGTGATAGAGCAACTCAAACTTAATCTAAACTGCATTACATGTTGTTTTGAATATACCACACTGATATGCCTTTCTTTAATGTACTATCAAGTGCAGGCGGCAGAATTGCTTTAGTCTCCAAATTCAGAGCAGCGGCAAGAGGGAGTGAGGCTTTAAAATACTGTCTGTGAGAAATGCAAAATTTATGAATACCCCCCTCACATCTCAGCGTGATTTATGTGAAATAATAATACACTATTTAATGCTTAAACATAGCTAGGAGCGATCCCCGGCTATCAAGATGTACAATGGAGTAATGGGGCTGGAAGACAAATCACCTTGTGGACTTGTGATGCTTATTTAAAGGTGCTCAGGCAGATATATTAAACTATATGTAATTGTACACTAACTCTGTGCTGTAGGCAGAGGCGACAAACACAGGAGGAGGCCGGTCGTGATGCAGATGGAGTGGTGTAATCAATTTGACTCGAGCATCAGCATCCACGGCAGAGAGGAGGCAGCGCAGGGGAGGAGACGAGGGAAGACTTTTTGATCTGCCGTGCTGTCGTCTTATTTAGAGTTCAGCCTCCATTTATGTTTCTATCTTTGTATTTGAAGAGCCAAAAACTTAGCAAATTAAGTTTATTTAAAAAAACAAAACAATTATAGATTTCTTTTTTAGAAAGTGCTATAACTGCATTTACACAGGACTCCTGTCTAAGGATGCTTCACATATAATCTCTTTCAAAATGATTGTTGCAACAAATAACTATTATTACTTCTGTTATTATTATTATTATTACCTCCGCCAGAAGGTTATGCTTTCGTGAGAGTTTGTCTGTCTGTCTGTGAACGAAATAACTCAAAAAGTTATGGATGGACTTTGATGAAGTTTTCAGGAAATATTCAGCATGAGAAAAGGAAGAAGTGATTCAATTTTGGTGTTGATCCGGATCACCATCTGGATCTGCCATGACGAAAAATGTGATTTTCGTGAATAACTACTGAACTAAAATAGATATCATTATGAAACCAATTGCTAATGGTATGTTTTCATGGTCAAGGAATCTAAATATTTACATGAAATAAAGGTAGGACTAATATTTATGGTAAAAATTACAATATGGGAGAGGACTGTGGTGCTGGCGGAGGTCTGTGCTCTCCGAGTGCTTTTCTAGTTATTACTGTTTTTGTTATTATGTGACATGACCCTGAGATTGTCAGAAGGCACGCTCCAAAATGAGAGTTACAGTAAATCTTCCAGATTGTATTGCTAAACATGGCGTCTCTCCCATAACAAACTATTAATTAAGCCATTTTTTCATAAAAAAAAATTTAAAATTACATTTTCTGACACAACATTTGAGTTCTTAAAGGATAAATAAGGCCATTAATATTGAGAAAAGGCATTTTAAATAATCATTTTATAATATGTTCAAGTCTCGGATGGTGACTCAAAGGCTAGCTAGCTAGACTAGCTGGAATTTATTTCCACTACTAAAGGGCTAACATTTGCCTACAGATCTCAACTATGAAGCAGGATTACTAATGAGTCTGGTGTCTGTTTAAGATAAAACTGTTGCAGACTTCAGATGGCATGTCAGGATATTTAGGGGTTGACTCATTTTGTCAGGCAGTTTTTGTTACTACCATTCCAGGGGGTGAGAGAACACTCACAAATAAAGTGTAGGGTAAAAATTAGAAATGGGACTGAGCCATAATAAAATAGAAGGATCTGCCTATTTTAATGAGCACTGACTTCATTTTAACTATGTTTTTTTTGCATATAAACAATCTGATTTAAGATGTAAATGACTTCTAAAAACCAGAGAACCAAGCTAAAATGTTGGGTGTGGGTTGCTGGAAAATCTAAATTTATGATATTTCTCCACTGGGTTTCAAATTTGCCAGTAAAAACAAGCAGGGGTGGACAAAAAGCTATTGTCTGCTGTGAGTGACTATCTTTGGGTTGAAGAAAACTGTCAACTTCTGCTACTTCTGTGAGAAGTGCACAGATGTTGAATGCTAGCTGAGCTGCTGCAGGATGCTCCTCATCCAATCAAGCAGCTGTGGTATGTGGACGCTTCTCTGAAGTTGTAACACTTACAATGGCACCCTGAGTTTAAATCAGGTGAGGATATAATATTACGTGTACAAAACGATGTAATGAAGTCTATTTATGATGTGTGCAGGGTCGGCTTTTAATGCAATGACTAAGGTGAACTGTGATGTGTTTAAATATCACATGAGAAAGGAAATTTTGGTTTGTTAAAAAAAAAGTGAATAAAACATTGCTGTTTTGAGGAGTTAATATGTTTATCATGATCTGTCTGTGTGGAGTTTGCATGGTCTCCTTGTGGCTGCGCGGGTTCTCTTCAAACACTCTGGTTTCCTCCCACATAGCAAAAACATGCTTGTTAGGATAGTTGGTGAATTTAAAACGCCCATGTGTGGGTGAGTGTGCAAATGGTTGTCTGTCTCTCTATGTGGCCCTGTGCTCGGTTGTCGATGAGTTCAGGGTGTACCCACTTCTCATCCAATGTCAACTGAGATAGGCTACAGTCCCTGTAACCCAGAATTGGATACTCAGGCTACGTTTATATGGACACTCTCTGACTTAAAAACGCAAAGATTTTTCCGTTGCGTATTCAAGTCGATCCGCGTTCAGATTGAGATGCTGGAGATGAATGAAACTGCTGTAGCATGCATGCCAGCTCAGTAGATGGCAGTGTAGGCTTGCAGAGAGGCAGGGCCGCTACAATACACGTACGAAGAAGAAAAACTTTTCACAAACAACAATAGCGAATGGACGCACAAAGACGCAGGAGTTTATTTTCTGAACAACAAATCAGTTCGGACAACAAATCTGTCTGGATAACAAACCGGGCACAGTAACTGGCACACACACTACTCGGTAGACGGCCGAAGCTGTTGTTGTTCCTTGTCTACAGGCGCAGCCTTCATGTGAAAGAGTACTGCGCCTGCGGTGACGTCAGCGTTTCACCCTGAAACGTTCTGATATGGGTTTACACGTAGCTGCATGGAGGAGCGTTTTGAAAACTCTCCACTCTGGAGCCTGTTTTCAAAAGAACCGTTTTTGGGCAACCTGCAAAGAGTTTCAATGTAAACACAAGGCCAAAATGCAATGAACACTTATCGGATCTGACCCTATTTGGCCCCGTGTAAGCGGCCTTTCAGTATGGATGATGGTGATGGATGTTTTAAGGTGAAACTTTGATTGTTGTTGTTGTTCAGGTTGTTTTTTTCTTCACATAATGAAAAGTTAAATCTTTTAAAGTTGTAAAATGATCTCTTTTGATGGTGTTATCAATAAAGATATCTGTTTATTTGTTTATATTTGATATTTGTTTGTCCTGAAGATAAACTAAACTCAATAGAACTCGGTACTGCAAGTTACACATACCCTTACTGCATCATTCTCCCCTTGGAGTGGGTGTTTGTGGCCTCTGGCATTGTGGACAAAATTACTTTAGCCACTTAGACAAAGTTTCCCATTCCTGACGAAGTGAAAACTTTGATTTAAGGACTTTTTACTTAAACTGAACTAAAATGTTTTTTAGTTTCCATTAATTAGTTCATTAAAAAAAGAGAGAAATGACTGAAATGTGACAGGAACTAACTCAATGTGGTTCGAACGAAAAGGTTGAATCTGAAATTGCAGTTGAAATCAGATAGAACTGAAAGATAATGGGAAAAAACATGCATCTAATTCATGGTTGAAACTTAGTTATGGTTGGTTGGTTTATCTTTAATATAAAACTTAACATTCGGTTTCAGGTTTATCAAAGAGGACCAGGTTCAAACAAAGCCAGTGGTCACACAGTCTTGATTTATGGTTCTCTGATTGCCTCATTTAATTAAAGTAAATGACAAAGCCAAAGCAAGGCCAAATTGTCCTAATCTGATGAATTTGCCACTGTTTTACCACCAAAAGCAGGCAGGGTAAATAAACAGGGTAATTACAATGGTAAATGAAGCCTCTGTGAGCGCACCCTGCGGGCTGCGGCCGGCTCACCCAGGATGTACTGAAAAAGTGAACGACAGGCGTTCCCGTAACTTTCTTTTATCATCTTCCCTCTATATCTGAACGCCTGCCATGCCAAGAAAAACACACTCCCATACACACACACACACCTAGAAGCACACACTCTCACTGACACATTCAGTGACACACAAACCACAAAGTCTCCTCCCACCTCCATCCCGGTGTGTTCATGTACAATTATAGCTACGGTGATCCACAGGTGTTGAATTCTTCTGGCAAGCCATAAAACATGATATGCATGATTTGTGCAGTCAGCCAGGTCTGTAATTTCATTCTCCTTTTCTTTCATTTTCCCTTCCTGGGCCACACGATCCATTTTCCTGCTTTATGAGAGTGCAGACACCCAAAGAGACTTTCAGGATGATTACATGCCCCGTGCCATGGGGGGTCTGAGGAACCAACACACCAGCCTAAGAGCCATGTCAGACCTGCGTGAAAACAGCTATTTGAATAAGGTTTCGAATATTTGGTGTGCTTCATTTATCCTCCTAGGCATTTGCCAATCCTCATGTGAAACTATCTCCTCCCAGACAAGCTAGCATCAGGACTTTCTGATGCATGTTTTGTCTTCCAGTTGATATTTAGAACATATATCATGTGTCCTGCCAGCTGTAGCAGAAACAGCTCTGATTTAAGCTGCAGATACACGTCCTTGTGATCCTGTGAGGGTCTGGCAAAATAAATCAAGTGCACCTCACATGGATCATGTATTTAAGAAGACATTCATATCCACACGGGCGGGCCTGATGTCACAGCACGTGGGTTAGTCTGCTGGCAGAGAACTGCAGTGTCCTCCAGGGAAAACCAAACTAACTCATTCTGCCACTTTCAGCGTGTTGCCTAAATGTGATCAGGGTGAGAGGTAGATCTTCGACTGTGCAGCAAACACAAACACACTCTGTTCCTGGGTTGCATTTTTACACACCTACAGTATTAACGCCAAGGGAGGAAGCCATAAAATTGAGTTTGTACATATTAAAAATGAGTCATTATTATAATTTGATCAAAGATTCAGAAGGGCGCATTTCTAATATTGCTCTGAGATTTACTGTGGCTTGCCATAAACATAAATTTAATGCTAATATCTATGTAAATAACTGCCTCTAATGGATTTAATATGAGGCTGTGTTAAATATAAAAATGGGTGTGTAAGGATAAATGAATGTTAAAAGCTAAATAGGGCACAGAGATGATTTTTGCATATTGCACATTTTTGTGTTTTGCAGCCTATCAGCAGAAAAGTCCTCCAGCTTCACTCCATAGAGGTAAATAATTTTTCAGACGTAAACCTAAGCATTAATCCTGGCGTGATTGACATTTCATATCTGTGACAATACTCCAAATAATTAAAAACAGAAATCTTGAAAGGTAATAGCTTCTCAAATCCATTAAGTAGTTAAAGGTTATGAAAAAACAGGATTATCGCTCACAGCAAAACTCCTAATTAAATGACACCACGTAATTTGTTTCTCAATCCCTTTTTCTTTTTATGCACGGCGCAGGTTAAATGAATGGGCAATGAAACGTGTGCGTCATTTACCATCACTCTGAGGAGACAAACATTTTTTGTTCACATTTTCTGTCTATATGTATTAGAGGAAAGGGGGGTATAGAAGATTGGATAAGCAGACACACAATCCCTGGTAAATTGTTTGTTTAATTACTTTTTCTTCCCCTTTCTTGGGAGCACACTTAGAAAGAGGGATGCTTCCCCCTCCTGGCTGCTTGTAAGAAAACTGAAGACTCTCCTGTCTCTGAGTGCTACCTCCTCTTACATGTTGCCCTCGAAAATAGGTGTGCAAAATAGCTCAATTAAGGATGTTTGAGTGTGTGGAAGAAAACCCTTACAACAGTTACAAAGGTGTCTGGAACATCTAAATATATGTTGTTGTTTTTTCAATGTAAACTTTGCACTTTAAATGGCGTGTGTGGATTACTTCTTTAACTTCTGTACAAACTAATGGGGTGATCTTGATAAGGCTTTTCCTGACACCTCCTTAACACGTTGTTTATGTGGACATTTTTATGGATGAATTAAAAAAGGGCAAAAGCTTGGCTTAGATTTAACGAGAAATATTTATATCACTAATCAGCTTCTGACTGTGGAATTTTAATACATAACCTCCTGGTTTATGGCATTACTATTATAGAATCTGAAGACAGAATGGACACAATAAATAGATTTGTTCATAAAAAGGCAAAAATAAGAAACTGAAGCCCCACTTTGTAAGTCATTATAAACATATAAGTATGCTTATAATTCATTATATGTTATCATGGGCTTGAAATGCTGTATAATCATAGTAATTAGTACATATGATAATGTATAATATTAATATTTGCAATCATAAGTGACAATGAAAGTGTTGACAATTACTTATAAACATGCTTATGGTGTGTTGTATTGTGCATATAGCTAAATGAGAAATTACGAAAACTTCTATTATTATTCATGACAGCAGTGTTCGTAATGTGTTTTATTTGATAATAATCTATTTTATGAATAGAAATCTCAACAAAAGTTGATCTTTATGGAAAATTGATCAGTGATCCATCAATATATTGTGTTCTCAAATACTCCATCAGTCATGATAAAATGATTCACAATATGACAATTTCTTTTTATGGCATAAAGAATTATATTTGTGGACTTATATGCACAGTTTTACACACTATAACACTGGAATTAAAAATAGATACAGTTAGTTATTACTCAATATTATTTAAGACATTATGAATTATCACTAGTGCTTATTACTATGATTATGTCACAGATTATTATAATAAATTATACATATAATACATTATTAAGAGGTGCTCATAGACAGTTTTTGTCTTAATTTAACAATATTAATACTTTTATATTTATTATTACCTTGTTTATTATTAGTAGTATTGTTGCTATTGTTGTTGTTATTAACATTTTACCATATTTTTTATACTTTTTTTAAATGATAGCTTCTTTGCAACGTGAATCCCCAAAAGGGTTTTGTTATAAATGTTATAGGTGTAAATAAATAAAGGAAGACTGGGTTAAGTCTAAAACAACAGAAAAACACATTTAGCAGTTACAGTGCAGTTTAGGTGATTTTTTTTTTTGTATCAGGGCAAACTGTAAAACTGTATTCATACAGTGTGTTTGTCATTCAGTGCCTATTTGGACAAAGTCAGGGTGCTTAACAAAAAAAAACTAAATTAAGCTAAACAAAACTAAAAGAACAGTGACTCAGGTGGGAAAAATCATTTTCAAAAATATCTTTAATATCTGATGTCATTAACATTTTACTGCAATTTGCATATTTGTGTTGTATTATATAATATTTGGGTCAAACAGTAACAAAACCTACACTAAAATAAACTATAAAATAGTCACTGGTTGACTCACACATTCCAGCTGTTCATTTTGCCACTAATTGTACTCAAAATACTTACTAAATTGAGTACATTTGAGATGAATATCTTGCAGTTTTACTGGAGCAGATTTAAAGTGTGGATTTTTATACTTTTACCTGAGTAAAATTCATCAAGGTAAATGGACTTTTACTAAAGTGCAACGTTTGTCTATTTTTCCAACCGGATGTCTAACCATGTGTATATCTGTAGCTTTTCATATTTGTATGATCAAATACAGTGTGTTTATGTAAAATGGAAACACAGAGTGCTGAGTCTGCATTTTCACGAAAATCTTTTATATCTAATTCAAGGGCAGACTGTCAATATAGGTTATAAAATATGATTTTAGTCCGATTTCATTCTACAATTGCTGTTATAACTGATCATATAAATTGTCTGCCTTGCTGTCAAGCTGCTCTGTTGAATAACAGAGCAAAATGGCATGTCATAATGTTAAACATTTTTATTCCTGATATTATTCAAAATTTTCAATTTATTTCGGACAATGCTGGCCAAACCCAACACTCAAATTGTTCAAGCTTTTTAAGATGATGAGGCAAAAAATGACTTTTCTCAATTCGCCTGTCTCCTAATTAGACCAATGGCATGTCTGGATTTCATCAGGGATGGATAACTCTAGCTATCAAGAGGGCCACATTAATCCATATGCCACATTCATATCCAACATTCATATGTTTTAACTCTAAAGCTATTAAAAATGCATTATTTAATGAAGATAAAACAGCATTACCGTCATTTACAGTTGTTTTAATGCATTGAAATGGTGAGTTTTACCAATTATAAACATCTGACTGACATCTCTCTCCAAGTGTGGTTACTAATGCTTTGTGGAAGAGTTTAGGGGGAGCAATCACAGCAATTTTGAAGTCAGAAAATATCCATTTTTATTGTAAGAATAGTTAAAAATTTTCCGTTTCACATCCTCATATGTGGTGGCATTGTGTCGGCATATCAGGCGGAATTATTTGACAGATTCTGGTATGTTTTTTCTAATTTATAAAAATCTTTCAAAAATTAAATATTCACAGGCGGGCCGCATTAGGAGAGGGCAGGGCGACATGTGGCCTCTGGGCTGACAGTTGCCCATCCCTTACTTAAATGTTTCCAGAAACAGGGTGAATACAAGAGACAGTAGGAGCAAAATAAAAACAAGCAGCAAACACCTGACCTAATCAAAGAGGATTGATCTATATACAAATGGTTTTCCAGTGGGTGACAAGTTATAAGAGTCATTTATAAGTGGCAGGTTATTATCAAAATATTAAAATATTTAGCTTAAAAACTGCTCTTTATTAAGTTTCAGATTTGAACGGCTTGTTCACTGAATGTGAGCTGACCTCAGCCCTGATATGAGCCCTTCTTTTGAAGCCCCCTCTAATGCTGAAGCATATTAAATGGAGAATCTAAAAGGTCCAACCCACCATGCACCCCGTGCCCTCTGATGACAGAGAACAGATGAGCTGAATTCAAACGTCCACAGCCACCATGAGCCGGTCTGGCCAACGCTCTCTGCTCTCTGGTCACTGACAGAGAGGATAGTGGATGGAGAGTGGAAGACAGAGGGGGGGCGTTGGAGTGGGAGAGGAGGGGGGATGGAGGGCGTGAGACGAGGGGGGAAAGAAAAATGTAAGAGCAGCGAGCCTAGCAGATCAAAGAAAATAACATGGGAGAGGATATGAGTGCTTTGAGAAGTAATATAGCCGAGATAGCATCTGTTTTCCGTAGCATGCAGGAGGCTTGAGACAAGCCCAGGAAAAAGACAACGGAGAGCGGGTGCACTTTAGCCCAGGATAGTCCAAACACAAATGGCTTATTAAGAAGCCCTCAATGTAATATCTGGCTGACATTAAAGTGTCTCCTTTTAAAATGATCCTCTGCTGGGGATAGAAGGCTTATTATGGTTTTAATGTTAAATAAATATTATAAAGGATCACTATGAGGGAGTGGCTGTTTACATGGTCGGGTCTGTGTCTTTTAGGAAAACAGCTAAAGAAGAAAAACAGCAATCATTACTGACCCTCTGGAAAGTTCAGTGAGCCCCAGAAGAGTGGGTCTTTAAAGCTCCTGAGTGTTTTTGTTTGGTGATCAAACAGACTGCAAGTAAGGACCTAGACAAGCAAATGAAAATAACAAATCAGATGATGGATAGAAACTAATTGTGTGTTTTTTAAAGTCTCTTACTTCTGCTAAGGGTTAGGTGTCAAGGGGAATGATCAATCGTAGACTGAGGACAGCATCGTACGCATGTACATTTACTGCAGCAATAAAACAAAACTGATAGTTAAAAACACATCTAAGCTTTGAAATGAAGCAGGAAAAGATTTTAAGGATAATTTCGTCTATGATAGGGATGCCAAAATACCACAAACCAAACATTTTCTTGTGGGAACTTAACCAAAACCCACAAACATTAACACTTTTGATATGTGTAAATGATAACTGTTGAAGTAATAGAACAAAATTTGTATCTGTGTATGAAACAATGAACTAAAACTAACCATGCTCGTAAGTGTTTTTTGGTCAATGAACAGCATCCACATTCATGTAGAAATGTCACCTTTTTGAGGCATCTCCAAGATGTGCTAAAAAAATACAGTAAGCCTTGCTTGCTGCATTTTTCATGCTTTGTTGCTTGCCCCCAAAGCCTAACACATCGAGTTATCTGATTAAGAGTGAATAAAGGATAAGTAACTTGTTGGCAACATGCTTTTCTTGCCTGTTTTGCATTTGCTTAAAGTGCCAAGCTTCTTTTTAAAGTTTAAAGCACAAACTTGTCTGTTGATATTGCAATAAGCCAACTCTTGGCCACTTCATTAATCTTGTGCACGACATTTTACTAGAATTTGGAAGTTACACTAGCCTTGCTGTTCAGATGGATCTGCCCAGTTTAATGCCTGTAATCAAACAGAACCATCTTACCAAGCTCCAGTCTACAATGACTGTGAGCAGCCCAAAGCTGGATGTCCCAACTTGAGTCCTTTTGGTGCGTTCCAGTTCCAGAATTTCCGAGTTCCAAGTAGGAAACTGCAACTGGAACGGCCCCCAAGGGTCAGAATTTCCTACTGGGAACTTGGGGAACCTCGCCAACCCCGAGTTAACAATCGAAAATGGCTGCCCCCAGTGTGAACAGTTATGTAGCTCCTGCAATAATCAATTCATTTGCACTTCTGACTGGGGTGTGTCGCTCCAAATCAGCTGTATACATAGTATTGTTAGACTTACATTTACAGAAATGCTGCCATAGTGATAATCACATTCTTCATGTGATATTTGTGAACAACAACACAGGGTGTGCTAACAACGGCTAACAATAGCCTGGTAGATTGGCATGGCTTTTTCTGTCTTCAACTGCAATGCCGATACGTCGGAGATGATGTCACTCCCATTTCCCGGTTCCCAGTTCCGAGGTTAATGGAACCCTCTATTAAGACAGGAAGAGGTGGGAGTAATGAGCAAGAAGAGGAGCAGGAAACGACTTCTCATACAGAGATTAGCATAAATGCTAACAACTTCAGTGGCAGTTTTCTTAGATCTTGACCTCATGCCTTTGTTAAATAAATAACAAGTAACAGCACTACAAACTTCTATAGAAGGATACTTCCACTATAGTCCTGACATATTTGGTGAGTTTGTTTTACGACGTGGCTCATGTTCTGTCTTTTACACCGTGGCAGTAGCGCCTGCCGACACATTATTTGATTGATAGAACAACCATCCAGTGAACTGCGAGATATACACTTGTAGGGTTCTGCCCATTCTGTAACACACTGTAGCAGCTCTTTCTCTGATAGGCCAGGAAAATAAATTGGACAGACCATCTGATGTGTCAGGTGAAACTTCCTAAAAAATCAGAAAGAGTTACATTTTGCTTATTGATCTCCACAATAACTTTGATCAGTGTTCTCTTCAAGTCTTTAAGATAGCTGATTTATTTTAAAGGTATATTTTACTTTGTACTCTTAAAAAAAATCTTAAGCAGGTTCAATGTTCTTTACATCTACTTCGTAAACACATGTTAATACGTCAAATTGTTGCAGGTCCAGCTCACTGTATTTCCTCCCATCTCATGTGTTGTGTCGAATTTTTGGCTCATTGCAGCTCATTGCTCATTGCAAACACTTTTTCATGACAGCAGTCTGACCCCGACAAAAAAGCTCCTTGATAGACTTAGCTTACTTATGTATTACTTTTGTTAGTTATTTACTGTTTTTTCTTAATCTGACTATTCATTTATCAGTTATTTGTTATTTTTAATCCCAGCTACTTTTTCTTCCTTTACCAGTTTAAATAACTTCCTGTTATCATGTTTTAACCCACTCTGATTTTAATCTGTCCCTTTGATTGTCCATCTTCCTGGTGTGATGTCTTCATCAGTGCATCTAAATATTCATTGTCTATGTATCATATATTTGTCCAATTGTGTTCTTGTGTATACAAAACCTTCTAGGTCAATAATACTCTTATAAACCTGTAATAATATAGCATATTTACATAGTGCTTAAAGTGTTTACAGTCTTTTGTTCTTCTATTTTCATGGCCTGAGTTTACACCTTTCCTGCCCTCTTGTTTGGAAAAGTATTTGTTTGACCTGATTGTTGATGTTTATTTATTGTTCCATGAGTTCTGCCTTTGTTTTGTTCTGTTAAAGCAGTTCATAAACATGTTTTAAAAGTACTATATGTCTTAAAATCAAAGATTGTTTTTATTACTGACTGTAATACTATTGCTATTTTAGACAGTGTAAATGCTTACATTATTAGTTACTGACAACATTACTGTGAGTTACAAGTAACTAGTAACTTACCAATATGTGTTCTCTGTTAATAAAGACTGGATACCATCCAATTTTCATTTAAATTCAAACTTTTTATCTGTTGCATCGTGGGATCAAGAATAGTCTTTCACTTTTATGGGTTTCTTGCTTTAGCCAACAATTCAGAGTAAGATATTCTCAATCCCTATCGAGGAGAAAACCCCAAAATGCATATTGGTCATTATATTGGTCATTAATTGCAATTCAAGGTCTAATTTTGGCTCAGAAAATGTTCAAATTGGTTACAAAACTCTGTGCAAGAGACTCATCCAGCTGTCTATTCTAATTTCTACAGTCCATATAGTATATCAAAACCATTCATAGGTCACGCTCCCATATGAGCCTCCTGAAGATTGAATAATGTCCTTCCTGATCCGCTCTGCAAGAGGCCATATTGGATCCAGATTTCACTGGTTCAAAAGTCATTTCATTCCCCTTCATTTCTCCCCCTCCTCCCTCTCTGCCTTATTCTTCTGTGTCACTCTCAAACCTTCCCTCCGCCTGCTTTATTTATTGCAGGTCCAGTGGTGTGGTACAAAGCCATTACCCGCGCATATGTACCTTTTTGAATAATCAATAAATAATTATTTTATTATTTAATAGGATCGTATGGGGAAGGGAAATGGGTTTTATTACATAAATCCATCACTGGTGATGAATGGCTACACTTGTAAAGTTGGACAGGGGAGTGGGGAGTGTGCTCGGACAAGCCTCCACTCACACTGCTGTGCATTGCTGAGCACTTTCTCCATGCCAGGTTGTAAATATGACATTTTTGTCTCTTTGGGACTGTCGATTGGAGTGTGATGGGAATGGGGGAAAGGGATTGTAAATTCAGGGAGATTAATTAACCTTTTACATTTGCAATTCAGCCCTGCATCTTTTTCTGTGTATTGTGACCCCTATGAACAGAGGGGTGAGGGACCTGGCCGCAGACGTCTCATTCCAAATGAGTTATTAACAGAATTTTTTGAATAGATGGAAAAATTGTAGCCTGGCCATTTAGTGTCATAAAGGCCGGGTTGGCGAGGCGGCAGGGGCCTCCCAGGGACAGGAGGCAATACCATTACAATCAAATCTGAGATGGAAGAGGGATTGAGCTGTCCATTCTGAATTTTTATATTGTCAGAGGGCCGGGGAGGAAATAATGCCATCCTGGAGTGTATTAACCTCTGGCTGGAGAAAGAGGACAGGGAGAGGGAAAGAGAGGGAGGGAGAGAGAAGAAAGGCGGGCGGCAGGAGGGATTTGAGATTGGACAGCTGAGGAAAGGAGTAGAGTTGGAGAGGGAGGAGAGGAATGAAGGGGCAAAAGAGAGTTTCATGCCTTTTACCATGGAGAGCCAAACAGGGAGAGACAGGGATATGAGATGGCCAAGAAACAGAGCCAGAACAGAAGAGGGGAGAGCTGGGAATAATGCAATAAGGATTCAGAGAGAAGAGCTGAGGCGAAAGTGGAAGAGAGGGGGGCAGATATGGACATGACAACTGGGGGAAGAGGTCCAGGAGGAGTAGATGGGAAAGACAGTCAAGGGAGTTAGAAAGATATGTGGGGATAACATGAGTGGATGAAGAAGGCAAGTTCGATTATGAAGGATACTTCATGTGAAAACAACAGCTATGAGAATATTAAACAACATCATAAAAGGGAAATTCACCTCACTTTAAAATTAACAGACAATTGCCCAAGTCCCTCTGATCCGAGTCCAAAGCAAGTCTCGAGTCATTTGATCCAAGTCCCAAGCAAGTCTTGAGTTTTTTCTGTTGTGGGCTAGTCGAGTCGAGTCATAGTTTTGCAAAGTCAAGTCGAGTCGAGTCACAAGATATGACGGGTCGAGTTCCCCAGTCCACCCAAAAAACACTCAGATTTTTATCTTGAAGAGATAAACCTTATCTCTCCACACATACAACACATGTTCACCCTCTTTACTAATGTTAGCTTTGCTAGCTACATATCGACCACAGGTCGGGCTAACATTCCTGCCATATTGACCTATGGCAGGAACGTTAGCTACCTGGCTAACGTTTGCAGGTTTCACTTACTTGGCTCCATGTGTCCTCAGGTGGCGGATAAAGTTTGATCTGTGCCCTCTTTTATGCAAATTGAAGCGTTGCAGGTCGTGCACTTGGCGTGTTTTCGTTTTCCATCTGATTGAAATTCTTTATATGCAAAGAAAATAACTTTGGGCACAGAAGACATAGCAGTTGAAACCTGCGTCCCACGCCACCTGCCCACTGATCATCACTGTAGGGGAAGCGGGTGTGTGGTAGGAACGTATGTGTGTAGTACTGTGTTGTGTGCAGGACAATAATAGGTCACGGACAAGTGTACTGTGAATAGAGCATCAAGAGCGGCGTATATCTCTTGTCTGCCTCTTCATATAAAGCCTGAGTGCATGCAATTTTCCAAATCATGTTGTCTCAAGTCAGGTCAAGTCTGGAGACATTTCCTCCCGAGTCCGAGTCGAGTTCTGAGTTTTTACCTCCCGTGTACGAGTCCAGTTGCAAGTCATCTCATTAGCGGCTAAAGTCGACTCGAGTCCGAGTCCCTATGACTCGAGTCCAATTGTCTGAATTGTCTCTAATTAGTCAGTGTTAATGATGATTGTTCTAAGCCTATGCAAAAAATCTGAAGTTCAAGTTGTCCTGTTTTAGTTTCATATCTGTAGTTTTCTTCAGTACAAACTTTTTTCATCCTAAAACTTTTAGAGTATTTTTAAATAAAATGGCCACAGGACTAATAAATGAAGCCAGCACAGAAGTGCAGTGCACTGCAGAAGCTGGCTGCTGAAAAGACAAAATTTGAACAATTCTAACTTTTGGTTTTGACCACTTTTACAGCATAAATAAGCATCTACAGCCTAATTTAACAAAGACTTTTGGTCAGAATGATTTATAGGCTATTTTGAATGCATCTCTCTTTTTTCATTTTTCTGTCTTTCTTTTCTTTTTATCTTAATTTTTGAATTTGGATTGATTGACTTCTACAAGCTCACATAGAGTGGCTATTGATTAGATGGCGTAGATTCCCGCCCCATCTTGACCTATCCATGCATCAGAAGATTAATCTAAAGTTCGGATGAGAGGGCATTTCTAGCGTGGCTTTATCCACGGATCAGCTATGGAGTAGTGAGAGTGCCACATTACAAAAATAAGTCTATAAAAGAATAAATAAATAAATAAATTATATAAGAATCCATAATAGAAAAGGCTGATAAAAGTAGAAATATAAAGACAAATAAAAAAGTAGAAAAGTGCTTAATAATGAATAAATAAATAAATACATCAATAAATAAATAAATACATCAATAAATAAATAAATACATAAATAGGGTAGCTATATAAAGTGATATTAATCAAAAAATAAACCCTTAAAAGAAAAGGCTAATAAAAGTATAAATATAAAGACAAATAAATAAAAGTATTTAAATCACATTATAATGTCACTTTAAAAGCGAAGGAAATATGCGCAGAAAAATATGTGCAGTAGGAATGTGGTTGCGTCACAAGCACAGGAGGAATCCCAATCGAGAAGAAACATGGCGGCGGAAAACTTGACAGAAGAACTCGTCGAAGTTAGAGAACAACATAATTATGACAGAATATATGTTTTGGGGACAGTAGAGGACGTAATGGAAAGTGCTGGTACTATGTGTACTTTGACCCACACAGACATCGATGAGCTCGTGTGGCGAAATCTTGAGAATGTAAACAAAGCATAACCCGACATTTGTCCTTCTTCCTTGATTGGGTTCCTTCTGCGCCTGCCCACGACGACATTCCTACAAACTCGCCGATGTCTGTGTTGGTCAGCGCAAACATAATACCAACACTCTCTATTACGTCCTCTACCGTTCCCAAGACATATTCTCTGTCATAATGGTTGTGTTCTGGAATTTCAGCCAGCCTTAAAAGTTCTGCTGTCAAGTTTTTAGCTGCCATCCTTCTTCCTCGGTAGGTTTCCTTCTGCGCCTGCGTACAACGACATTCTGAGCATATTTTTCTGCGCATATTTTTTGAAGGAAACCTATCGAGGAAGAAGGACAAATATGTCGGGTTATGCTTTGTCTACATTCTCAAGATTTCGCCACTCGAGCTCATCGAAGTCTGTGTGGGTCAAAGCACACATAGTACCAGCACTTTCCACTACGTCCTCTACTGTCCCCAAAACATATTCTCCGTCATAATGATGTTGTTCTCTAACTTAGACGACTTCTTCTGTCAAGTTTTCCGCCGCCATGTTTCTTCTCGATTGGGATTCCTCCTGTGCTTGTGACGCAACCACATTCCCACTGCACATATTTTTCTGCGCATATTTCCTTCGCTTTTAAAGTGACATTATAATGTGATTTAAATACTTTTCTTTGTTTGTCTTTATATTTATACTTTTATTAGCCTTTTCTTTTAAGGGTTTTTAGTAATATCACTTTATATAGCTACTTTATTTATTTATGTATTTATTTATGTATTTATTTATTTATTCATTTAATTGTTTATTTATTTATTTATTATTAAGCACTTTTCTACTTTTTTATTTGTCTTTATATTTCTACTTTTGTTGGCCTTTTCTTTTATGGATTCTTATATAATTTATTCATTTATTTATTTATTCTTTTATAGATTTATTTTTGTAATTTGGCACTCTCACTACTCCATAATCAGCGTTTTAGACTTGAATTACGAAAACATACTGTAAAGCAGAGGTGTCCAAACTTTTTTAACTGTGGGCCACATACAATAACTATAATTGTCCATTTTGATACACCTACCTTTAGCGTACACTAAACGCCAGTCCAAATTTGGGTTTACATATTTAGTTTTTGAATATGCTTAAAGTAAATCAGCCTTTATCACAGCTTTTGATTTGTGCCTCAATAAGACAAACACTGTGAAGGAGTCTGGGGTCGTCAATCAGCTTTCAGTGGGGACTGGTTAGCTCCTGGTCAGAATTACAACAACAGGTCTGCAGCAAAGAACAGAGACACTGCCCCTCTCCATATTCAGACAAAAAACAAGAGCAAACGGCAATAAACTGCAACACTGCTTAGAACAGATGGGGCTTAATCTTCCTCTTGTGTCAGCTTTCTGTTACTATCTCTTATGTTTAAGAGTCAGTTTTGACCCGTGTCTTGAATCAGCCATAAAATAACCTAAAAAAATCATTTATGATCTAATTTGTTTCTCATCTCATTTTTAAAAAATGTTAAAATGATTCTCAAGAAAATCAAATAAATAAATTAAATGTTAAGTTACCTGAGAACATGTATCCTAAGTACATACATACAACGTGGCGCAGCAGGAAGTACATGTGCCTCACAGCAAGAAGGTCCCCAGTTTGGGGAGGGCTATGCTGTGTGAAGTCATCCTCCCACAAACCAAATACATTCTCATTGGGTTGACTGGTGACTCTAAATTGCCCTTATATGACTGTGAGTGTGAGTGTTTGTTCGTCTCTATATGGCCCTGTGATTGACTGCAGACCGGTTCAGGGTGTGCCCCGTCTCTCACTCAGTAGCTGGGTTTCCATTACAGTTTTTCGCAAAATAAAAGCGATATTCCTAAAATTTTGACATAGTATATTTGCGCTTTGAACGTGTTTCCATTGAAGGTTGTTCTCGGCAGTAGCGTCGGAACTCTTGTCAAATATCATCCCACGAGATTTCACTGCAGGAAGATGGATGTGAACTTTCTCCTTTATTTCCATTTCTATCTCCTTAAAACACTCTGCGTTCCTCTGTTGTTTGCTGATTATTATGGCATGTGTGTTTTTCTCGAGAATAATGGCGAGAAAAGTCTCAGTCTCCCCCTCTGTCCAAACTTCCCACGCCATGTTTACTCCGAGCGAAGTGATCATGTGACCAGGTACGTCACATCCTGTGACGTATAATTGCGGAAAAAGTGTTTCCATGGCGCTTTTGTGATATATTTGAATGTCGAAACGTCTGAAAAACCTCCTCTTGAGAGCGTAAAAACCTTTTTGCGATATTTGAGGGTTTTTTTCGAAATGTAGGTGTTTCCATTACCAGTTTTTTGTTGCAATATTCAGGTTTTGTGCAATTCGAGGGGTAATGGAAACAAGCTTAGTGTGACAGCTGGGATAGGGTTCCAACCCCCAGCATGAGACTCTGAAAGGGACAAGCGGTATAGAACATAAATATAGGCTATGTATATATTAAATTGTTAAATAAAAATACAAAATAAAAGGCGGAACAACTAACTTGAAAGCACTCAGAGAGTGATATTATAATGCCAACTTTCTCATGGAACAATTGGTTATAGATGTAAAAGCAGCTACATTGGCAGAGGTTTACCCTCTTCAAGTGCTTTCTAGTTTTTAATGTAATAAGGCTGATGAAGCGTCTCCTGCCAACATTGTTGGAGATCTTGGTCGGAAAAGAACTGACCACTGATAGAGGCCTAATTTTCCTTAATCTACAAAAATGAACTACAAATTTGTATTAAAGTGGGCCAATTTAAATTAACAAAATAAAAAATGACATGTAGGTTTTTACTGACTTCATTATAGACTACTGCATTAATGAATAATTTTGTTTACAGTCCAATTTATTTGCAACTGTACGGCATGGTCCTGCATTTATTTTCTAAGGAGTCCAATCACATGTTGCACTGTAACTTTTAGGCATAGGTGCTTTCCAAAGTCCGTTACCCGTGAATTACTGGCTAAAAGTGGGAGGTGCTACTGTCAAACCTGTGAATACCTGTGAACTACTGTGCTAAACCATAGTGTTCAGTTCCTCGTCAGGCGTCACACGGCATAACACAGGCCGCGGCTCCGGTAAGAAATATTCTATTAGGTTTTTTTTCTCCGTTGTGTTATGTTAAGTGTATGTCATGACCCCTTTAGGCTACATCAGCCGTATATTGCAACGGCTAAACAGGTATGAAATGGTGACTTATCCCGGCTGGAACGCAACCTCAGCCGCCGACATTGACACACCAGCCGAGCTTCATTCTCCAGTCCATACAGCAGAGAGTGGAGCCGACGGGGAAGCAGAGAGTGGAGCCGACGGGGAAGCACACTCATCTGTCAGCATGGAGCTTTCAAATGTAAGGACGGAGCTTCTGCTTCTTCACTGTAGCTCATTTTCTTGCACACACTTTTTATGTCTCAGTTAAAATGATTTCTGTTGGCGGCGTACGACGACCTGACCTGCTCATTAGTAACGGAACTTCCAGCACATTACAAACGAGTATTCACCTGCTACAGCGCGTGGCTATGTCGACCAATGGGATCGCAGTTCAGAGGTCGGAGTGGACCGGAAGTTGTTGGCTGCTGCTCCACTGCAGCTCCTGCAAGCACAGGCTGCGCTCCCATAACAACAGGTTTTTTAACGGTAGTTTCGCCTTTCGTCGTGGAAATGGAGACCGTGAAAATGTTTTTAACGTGCGGAAAAGGAAGCCAAAACGTCCAGGAAGATGGTTGTCAACGGCATCGCCTCTGAATAAGAGGAGAAGCTAACGCAAAGAAACCCGGAAGTGTCGGTGAAGGTAACAAGCTTGCCTCTGTAGTTTGATTGTTTGGTGAAGAAATCAGAGTCAGAGATCAGTCAGTCCTCTAAAGAAGAGCCTGTGTGATAGGACTCAGACTACTGTTTATAAAGAACATCGTTAGGTGAATTATCTGTGCCAATTCGTGGCGGTTTCTTAAGCTAGTTACTCGTTAGCAGCCGGCTACATCAGTCTCAGCTGCTATGCTACTGAGCACATTTCCCCAAACACATGCTGTCTGCATGTATCACAGACACACACATGTATGGGTTTAATCTGTTAGATGTGACGTCAGATGTGCTGTGGAAGGGTTGTGATCGTATAGTTGACACATTGAGATGCAACCCTCTTGTTAACGTGTCTTTCAGAGAGCTGGCACTGGGAACAGAGCTCTCCAAAACAAACAAAGGCTCCAGAGAGGAACAGGCTGTGAACATTAACTGGAAAAACATAAAGATTCACAGACTGTAATAATAAGCAGGATCAAAGCCACTGATGTAATCAATCTGTTATCACTTTTTTTTTTTTTTTTTTTTACAGTTATACAGTTCTTATCAATCAATCAAACTTTATTTGTATAGCACTTTTCATACAAAATTTTGTAGCACAAAGTGCTTCACACTGAAATGAAGAAAATAAAATTAAAAGTAATTAAAGGTAAAAAAAAAAAAAATACAATGGAAAATACAACCCACCCACCCTCCCATCCCTCACCCCCACCCTTGCAATCTACATACAGCATACACACTAGGGCTGGGCGATATTACCTAATCTCAAGATCACAATTAATGGAGGGTCTTAACTCGATTACGATTAATGAACGATTATTTTATGGTGTGCTGGAACAAATTAGTGGTGACACCAATGGTCGTCAACACGGTCTTCCTGCAGTCTTTACACTTAACTTCTTTCTGCTAAATTTCCTCTGCACAGAATCCAAAATGTGCCCAAACAATGGAGACGGTATTTTTCTTGGCTACTTGTTCCTCTGATAGATTGGCGCTTGTCTCCTCGATGTTGGTGGCACGTCCCTTCGCTCTTGGTTAAAGTGAACATAGACTATATGGAGGGGGCGTGGTCACGTGGCTTACACAGGGAAAATAATCAAAATAATTGACATGAGTAAAATTACTTTGATTATAGGGTCTAAATGTCGATTTCGATTATTTTTCGATTGATTGCCCAGCCCTAATACACACTCACTTAAACACATATACAAAGACATGAAGAAGAGATTCTAACAGAAAATAGAGTAGGAGGACTGAGGAAACGCCATCTTTCGTTAAAAAATGAGGCAACACTGGAAGTAAGACTAAAATAATAATTAAAAACAAAAACTATAAATGAATAAATAAAATGAAATAAAATCTTGATAAAGAATAAGATTAAGATCAATAAATATAAAAAATAAGTAAATAAAATGCATTTTAAATAGTATTATAGTAAAATGAGATAAATGCACTGAAGTGGAAAGAAAAGAAATAAACAGATAATAAAATTCCAAACAATAATTCTTAGCTAAATTGAAGAATAAAATATATTAAGGGGTTAAAATAAGTACATAAATAAGATTAAGTAATAATAACAATGATAATGATGATAATAACAATAATAATAATAGTAAATATAATCAGCTAAAAGCTAGACTAAAAAGGTAGGTCTTGAGTTTGCTTTTAAAAATATGAACAGTAGGTGCTGCTGTCAGGTCTTCAGGTAGACTATTCCACAGACGAGGGCCGTAGTATTGAAATGAAGCTTCACCATATGTTTTAGTTCTAACTTTGGGTACAGAAGGCCACTACCTGAAGACCTGAGGGTTCTACTAGGTTCATAGGGTAAAAGCAGATTGGGTAAATAAAAAGGAGCAAGACCTTTCAAGGATTTAAAAACTAGTAAAAGAACCTTAAAATCTATTCTAAAAGATACAGGCAGCCAATGCAGAGAATTTAAAATCGGTGTAATGTGGGCTCTCTTTCTGGGCTTCGTCAGCATACGAGCAGCTGAGTTTTGAAGGAGTTGAAGCTGTGAGATGTTCTTTTTAGGAAGACCAGAAAGAAGAGCATTACAATAATCAATCCTACAAGTGATAAAAGCATGGATAAGAGTCTCTGCATTGGCTTGAGAGAGAAACTGGCGTACTCTGGAAATGTTCTTTAGATGATAAAATGACTTTTTTGTAATATCTATGATGTGCAGTTCAAAACTAAGGTCTGCTTCAAATAAAACACCAAGATTTTTGGCCTGCTGACAGGGATTAAAAGACAGTTATGATAATTGTAATGTGGATAAGAGGTGTTTTAATCCTCAGGTCCTCCTTTAAAAATCCCTCTTTACCTCTAAAATACCTTTCAGGATATTGTATATATTTGGAAAATATTAAATAATGATCTTTAACTTTAGTTGTTATCATGTAAAAAAAAAAGTGAGTGAATTTTCATTATTTTAATCCTTTAAATCCCAGTTTTTTTACATAATGAAACCAAAAAGCAAATCATTTTCTATTTGATGAAAGAAAAATACAGTGCTGAGATTATCAGTCTGATGTCATTTGAATAACTTAAAATAGTTGGTTCTTCTGGCTTACAGTCATAGTTAGTTTCTGTTGATTCAGTCAAGGTAGTCATTTCCTACAATGCCTCTAAGCAAACATGAAAAAATGGTGTAGTCCAGCAGCTATTATTTGTGTGTGTGTGCAGTTTTATGCTGCTGAGAGACAGGGCTACAGGTGAATTGACAGTATTCCACGTGGCAGGAGAATGAAAAAATACTTGTGTAATGATAGTCTATAGGGCCAAAACGGGCTCAAGGATAAAGACTGTCAGTTTTTTTGTCGACACAGAGGAAAAATTAATTTAATACAGCGTGGAAGCTGTGAATCCAAAATTCATAGACAGATAAACCTCTTTGTCTGACATCCTCATCTCAGAATAGAAACAGCCAAAATAAGAGTGGGAAATACAAATGAAAAGTCCTAAAAGGGTCATAAGGTGGACTGGGGTTAAAGCTCACCATATGCTCCTCCAAAGTTAAGCCTCTGAGAATATGACATGATTTTTAAGAATTTTGTTATAAAATGAAAGTTGAGTGTGTTACTGAGTATCCTCAGAAATGTGATAGGGAGAGAGTCTCTTTAGTATCATTTTGTTATAAACAGTTTATTTCACATTTAAGAGTAGTAAAGTAGTTGTGTTGCCTTTGACCTGGCTGGATTCCCTCTTTACTTTTTGTCGTGGTAGATTTATTCATTATAGAATTAATGAAAGTCCAAAGCTCACTTACTTTACATCCAATGAAAGTCAGTGGGCCATGTTTGAGTTGAAACACTGTGAATTATCTTCAAATAGTCATGTCTTATGTGGATTTTATACAAGGGTAGATTTTTTTTTAGACTTTAGATTAATTGCTGCACTTGTAAATGTGTTGCTCCTGTGGACAGCCCCGACTGCATGTCGTTGTAGATTTTGATGTACACTTGGTGGGGAAAAATGTATTCTTTGATTGTTAACTACGTCCCTTTTTCCTCAGCTGCAAGCAGATCCAGACACAATGAGTGCCAAATATGGCGTGGTGGGCTACAACAGTTCCCGGAAGCACATCTCAATTTCCATCCCGTCGTCCACGGAGGTGATGTCACCCCACATCAAGTCTGTGGAGGAGCTTAGGGTTCTGGGAATCAACCTGAGCAACTTCAGTCCCCCCATGCAGTTCTTCATCTGTGTGGCTGGAGTCTTCCTCTTTTACCTCATATATGGATACCTGCAGGTGACACAGAGACTCAAGTTGTTACATAAATACATCAAATCATTTTGAAGAATTGGGTTGAAGCTTGTCACAGTGAAATTACGCTCTGGGTACCAGTCAAACCAGTAGATCAGTCAGGACAAAAATTGGAAATACCATTGGCTAAAAAACTGTGCCCCACAGTGCCTGTTTGATAGCACATATGACAGTCTATTGAAAGGACTCTCAGAAGGCTGTCACTTTCTTCTGTATGATTCTTTACTTGTCCTTTTGATCAGGAGTTGATCTTTTCGGTGGAAGGCTTCAAGCCTTTTGGTTGGTACCTCACTCTGGTCCAGTTTGGCTTCTACTCCACATTTGGACTTGTGGAACTTCAGCTCACACAAGACAAACGCAGAAGGTAAACACTTCCTGCACACAGAACCGTGTGTAATTTTCCATTATTTATTCAGCCTTATTATGTTTGCAGCTGTCAATCTCTTTAAAGAGTATCTGTTGAGATCTTTTGCACTCAAGCAGGTTCATGTGTACATTTGTCTCCAAGCTTCTTTCTGTTTTCTTCATGTATTCTAGGATACCAGGGAAGACCTATATGATCATAGCATTTTTAACAGTGGGCACCATGGGCCTGTCCAATACCTCACTTGGCTACTTGAACTACCCAACACAGATCATCTTCAAGTGCTGTAAGCTCATCCCAGTCATGATTGGAGGAGTGTTTATTCAAGGTGAGTTTATGTCACCACAGACCTCAAAGATGGAAGTTTTTATTAACTTGAAGAGGGCACTTTGGCTTTTCCCTTTACGAGTTTGTCCCTCTGATTGGGTTATTGATGTGCATCGTATCTGTGCATGATTCATTCTTTTATTATTCCATTTCAGAAGAAAAGTAGAAAACAGATTAAAATGTTTAAATGGTGTTAAAAAAGTGTCATGAGTACCACAAGCTCCGTGCAACTTGATAAACTTCATCGTAATATACAGCACTGTAGTGAGTGTTGTTCGTGGAGGTAGACAGTACGCATGATTGTTTTTTTTTAACACAGCGCTGACACAGGGTTAACCTTGCAGTTCAGCTGGATCTGCCTGATTCAGTGTATGTAATCAGGCTGATCCATCTTGTAAAACCTCAAGCTCAGTCCTAGGTTATCTATAAATGTTATTCCTTAGCTTCGCGGTCGGGTCGGACAGGGCTGGACTTCCCTGGACACTCAAC
This sequence comes from Scarus forsteni, assembly GCA_036419115.1. Taxonomy (NCBI): domain Eukaryota; kingdom Metazoa; phylum Chordata; class Actinopteri; order Labriformes; family Labridae; genus Scarus; species Scarus forsteni. Next base: position 2,954,199 of record JAZDUH010000049.1, read on the forward strand.
TTCGGGAACAAGACAATTAAAACTGGAGCAAATTTATATTTTTCAGACACATCTTAGAGCACCGGGCTGTAAGTAGCGATATATTGCCGGCAACAAAACTACGATACTAAAAATTGCTTGTTGTCACACATCAAAAACTACTGCTACGTAACTAGAAAGAGATACATTACCTCGTCGCTTTGCATCCTGTAAGTTGTTGAAAAAAGAAGCTGTGAAGCCATGTAGAGTTCTGAGGAAGGTCCGAGCTGCATTCATTTGCATTACAAAGCATCACGCTTTGGCTTGGGTCACATCTTTACGACAGTCGCTGCGCATGCTCATGGGTAGCAGAGTCTTTATGTCACCGAAAATAGATTTTCCTCATTTCACCTTTAAAGGTTCTGCCTTGCCAAAACACTTTCTGACGACTGTTGCCTAGATAAACTGAAATATACTCTGTATAGAAGATGTTTCATAGAGAATTGAATCATCTCAGAGCTGCGATTCTTCCTCTCTAACATTTATAATCAATTTCGAATAATAAAAGAAAAAAAACCCTCTCTCTTTCCATATATATATATATATATATATATATATATATATATATATGTACACACACACACACATATATATATATGTATATATATATATATACGTGTGTGTGTGTATATATATATATATATATAAGTGTATATATATATAAAAGTGTATATATATATATATGCATATATATATGTGTGTGTGTGTGTATGTATGTATGTATATGTATATGTGTGTATATATATATATTTTTTTAATTGGCCCAAACTGTTCCATTTCAAGAAGTCAAAAATGCACAGCTTGTATGCCCTCATATGCGCCGACTCCTGCAGAACAAAGTACGAGCAAGGTGCATCCTGGTACAACCAGTTAAACTGGCCTGTTAGGAGCATCACAGAGTGTGTGGGTGCATTTCAGAATCTACAATGTGTGGATAAGATGGAGCTTTGCATTATTTATTCAGTATGCAAACTATGCAGGATGAAATTTTAGTACTCATCTTACAGACAATCAGCAGGCTTTGGAATAAGTGTAACAGTAGCCAGTAACGATACAGACTGCCAACCATCACACCACAGTTTTGTAGAAACTTGCACCCCTACAGCATTGTAGAAAACAAGAGGTGTCGATTCATAGATCAACTTTTAAACCCATTTTTAGATATAAATGTTCAATTGTACACAGCTTACTTATTTGTTTATTTTACCCTTTTGATGTCTTAAAGCAGTTTTTCTGAACTGTCAGTTGAAATCAAATGCACATCTGGTTGTGATGTATTTTGATATAAACACCTTTTATAAAAGAAAAGCTTTGTTTAAGAATTTTGAATCAATCTGAATAAAAAATCATTGGATTGAATCATCAACTTCACAATCAATATAGGGACAAATGGTGAGGTAGCGATAGTTTCACATCTGTATTGTATCATTAAGTGCGTTTCCATTACCCTTGGCTATGCGAAAAATGTAAATAGCGCAATAAAAAACTGGCAATGGAAACACCTGAATTTCGAAAAAACACTAAAATATCGCTAAAAAGTTTTTATGCTTTCATGAGGTGGTTTTTCCAGACGTTTCGATATTCAAATATATCGCAAAAGCGCAATGGAAACACTTTCCGCAATTATACGTCACAGGACGTGACGTACCTGGTCACATGATCACTTAGTTTGGAGTATCTCGGAGTAAACATGGCGCAGTACGTTTGGACAGAGGAGGAGACGGAAACTTTTCCTGCCATTATTCTTGTGAAAAACACAACTGCCATACTCGACAGCAAACAACAGAAGAATGCAGAGTGTTGTAAGGCGATAGAAACGGAATGAGGGAGCTACACGCAACAGGTTTTGGGCGTCTGTCTTCTTGCAGTGAAATCTCACGGGATGATATTTCACGCGAGTTATGACGCTCCTGCCTAGAACAGCCTTCAATGGAAATACGTTCAAAGCGCAAAAATACTTTGTTGAAATTTTGGGAATATCGCGATATCGCATTATTTTGCGAAAAACTGTAATGGAAACCCAGCTAATGTAACAGAAACCGTCTTATCTGGTGTATCAGGCTAAGGTCATGCAAAGCTATCGACAAAATACAGAAATCAAATCACATTGTGTCTTTTTTTCTTATTTTCTGTTTTATTTTTAAAACTAATAAACAGAAAAACAGCTTTGTTTTATGGTTTGTCTGTTTTATGAAATCCTAAAACAAGTCACACACACATTGCGCTCCCCTGTTGTTAGTTACACAAGTTGTGTTCATTTTTTTCATGCAGAAACAAAGTTTTTCTCACAAGCTTGCCAGTGGGAAAAATAGCCAGCTTTGGTGTTTGATATGGTTTCCAAAAGAAAGCAGCATTGATAAGAGAGACTGAAAGCAGATTTCAATCTGAGCATGAACACACACTCACTCGCTCAGACTCATCTACAGGAACTAGTCAAACCAATATTTGTTTTGTACTGCTCGTATGTTTGTTTTATTTCCAAGTGAGAGCCAGTTTTCTAATATAAGTAAATAGTTAATCAGTAGTATTTTTGGACATTGAAAATATTTCAAAGCATGCAGTACCCCTTTTATAGCAACATATTTCTTCTCATTCCTGTGATAATATTTTGCTTCTAGTAAGTTTAACCTCAAACACCCAGAACAGAGTTTTTGTAATTGCAGAGTAAACTGTTCACTGAGTAGTCAGTGGATAGTCTGTCAGTTATTCCTTGGTTGTTTGCTTCTTGTAAGTAATGTTTAGTTTAGTTTCATAATCATTCCCCATGTTTACATGTGCAGCTCTTCTTGGATCTTTTTCTGTTTTATTACTTTGAGTTAACTGTTTCCATGGACACGATCGCTTCATGGAGGCTGTGGACATGTATCAGTAATTTCATTATTAAAGAGGCACTCTTAAGGCATTTCTCCTCTGATTATTTCATCTGTCTACCTAGTATAAAAACACCTTTAAGCATGTGCAGAGATGTGGCCATCAGAAAAAGCTGTTTCTTTCTATCAGTCTTTGAATGAATCATGTACTTTATCTTGTCAAAATAAATGTTGGATCTTTATTAAGTAATTGAGAGCGTGGACGGTTGGCCTGTGCTCAAAATATCGATACGGCAAAGTATTGTCACACACTCCTTCGGGATACATGTATCAATGCAGATTCTACAGAATGGATACTGCCTAAATATTTTGACAGTTGTTGTCAATACACTTTGGCTGATGTTAACAACGGCACAATTCAAAGTAGAAGATGAGCTACACAATGAAGCACATGATCAAAATTTGAACTCCATCTTTGAGGATCTGAATTTATGTCTCTTAAGTTGTAGAACCATTTAAAACTCATCCTTGTTCTTTTTCTTTTTATGAGGAAAACAAAACTTGTCAAAAAATTTTTTCAAATCGTAGTCAATGTTAACAATTTACATGTATCAGGATACATATCGTATCGTGAGGTTGCTGAAAATGCTTAGCCCTAGTGGACGGTGGCAGAGGCCTTTGATATGGCATGCTGTGTCGTGTTAGTTTTTCTGTTGATGGACATGCCTCATGTTGTTCTCTCTTATGTAAGATTGTGAGGTCCTGTTGAATCAGGGCTGATGTTAGGGTTAGAGTTTTTAGTCCTCCATTTTTATTTTCAATAGAGCTTCAGTCACTGACAGGGCTGAATCATGAAATTTGGCAATCGTGATCACCAGTGCTGCAGTTTTTTGCAGCATTCCTGACTGGCCCAGGATCTGTTGTGTCAGCTGTTTCACTCATACTGTTTTACATAGATGCAGGCAGTCTGCATTTATGAAAGTGCCGGTAAGCAGGTCAACCATGCAAAGCCTCTGTTAATGAGTGGACATTGGTGTATCTTTAAATAATGAAAACTGATTATCTTCAATATTAGATGATGAATAATATGTTATGTGCCTTTGGTCATTGATTTCTTACTATTGTCTATATTGCAAATATCGTGAATTTTGCAGCTTGATTTGAAGAAAATTCTGAATCGAATATAAATGGCAATATCTGCCAGAATGATCACAATGAGACCTTTTCCTGAAATCTTTCAGCCCTAGTCAATCAATCAGTCAATCTTTATTTGTATAGCGCCACTTTACAATAGAGCAAAAACTCTTCATTTTGTGGATACACATAGACACTGACTCCTCTTTGGATAAATATACACAACAGACTGACACTCCTGCTGAGTGAGAGGTTTGTTCCTCCGCCTTCCGTGTATGTGGCTGTCAGTGATGTGGATGGTGTTGGCGACAGCCTGAACAGAAGGCATATGTTTCTAGGTTTTCTCTCCATAAGCTAAAATGTATGTCAGCACAGGTCAAACCTTGTAAACACAATAACTAATTTATGGCCCTTTTCCACTAGCACGCCTTGGCCCTACTCGATTTGCAGCGTGTGTCCACTGGCCTGGTACCTCCTAAAACAAGTTAGATTTGTTTTGCTTCAAAAACACCTCAACACATGAGACAACAAACAGAGACGAGCACATGGGTTAATGAAATTTCATAAGCTGGACATGTGCACATTTCATAACTCAACTTAATTTGATGTAAATCAGTGGTTTTATTTTGATTTTGTTCCTTTTTGTTGATTTTATTTTTAAACCAAACACTATCTCTGCTGCAACATTATAAAATGTTGATCTTATATTTGTGGCCAAAATTGTCAGTATTTATGATTCTGTTTTTCCTCTGGAGGTCTGCTCCCATTGTTTTTTGTCTGTGGCTGAAAATGATGATATTGATTTGTTGACGACTTCTGTAAAGTTGTCAATTTTGTACAGGAATTAATTGATTGACCAAATAAGCGACTGCACTTTGGAGCAAATAACACAACGCTAGCTCCCAATATCTGCAACCATTTTCAAATTGTAGTGACAAACTTCACCAAAAGACGCCCAAAGTTGCTTATAAAAAGCAGATTCAGGGTTAAGATTTGAGCAGTTTGAAGTTAGATTTGTTTTGCTTCAAAATTTGATTTTTTTGCTCATCTAAAATGAAGGGATCCGTAAAGTTTGCATTATTAATTACAAAACAATAGTGGTTTCATTTTATTCCTCATTTCTGTGCACTTCAAATCTCTTTTTTAACTGTTTCTGTTATTTTCAGCTGTCAGAAGCGCAGCTTTCTGTGTTCCTCTTTGCTCTCTGTCCTTTCATCCTCGCACCCGCCTCTTTAAAGGCTCTGTGTCCTCAGCAGCAGACAGGTTTTCAGCATTTGGCCTTTCTACTTCTCCCTCTGTCTCCGTCTCTGGAAAGGTAGATGTGAGGACCACGGTGTCCCTGAAGGGGTCGTGTGGAAAATAGAGTTTCTTCACTTAGAATGCAAAGAGGAAAGAGAGTAAGAGAGAAGGATGGACAGATAAAGGGAGGGGTGTGGGGTTGCATCTGATTTGAGGGCCTTCAAAGAGGATCAGGGTATCAAAGCCGACCACGGCCAACCTGATGCTCCGTCCCCTTGTCATCCTTTAGGCATCAATCCGTCAGCCTGTTTTTGGAAGACTCCTTCATCCTGTTGTTTTCACTCCAACTTTTGTTTTCTTACAAAGCTTCTCAGCTCCTGCTTTTGTGCCCAGCCTCAGAAAACTTCTCACTGTTAAGAGGAAGACATTTGAAAACTTAGTGATTTTTAAGCTGAGTTTAATCTTATATTTAATAGGGCTGGGACAATACGCTTTTCTCCAGATTTGATTTTTTTTTTACGATTTTTTAGGTGCCGATTCGATTTAAATTGCAATTCTACGATATTGCCAATTTTTGCAATCTTTAGCTAGCTTTTTTTTTTATCACCAGCGAAAAAGATGAACAATGGTGATGCCTACAGGCTATATCAGGAAAAATACACTCCACATGTGAGTCTGTTTTTAGGATTTATTCAGCAATGTATTTTAACCAGCTGTTAATACTCTCTCTTCAAAAGCCTGAATTGCATTTTAAAATGGATTATTAACACAGACTAAAATGAAGCATTTAAATTTGGAAAAAAAAATTTTGAGCAAATAAAATTATTTAAAAATCATCAAACAAAAAAATCCTGTCATTTATGTGAATTGATTTTTTTCCCACTTCTAATATTTAAGGAGAGATTTCTAATCTTTTGAATTTTCTTTTTGGAAGATGTGCTTGAGGGGCAATACTTTACATTTGCATATTGTTGTTTCTTTGTGTTTGCTGTGTTTCAGAGATTTTATTCAGGTTCAACCTTTTAATCATTAATAGTTTGCTCATGTAAACTTTGTTGAAATCAGATTCCAAGTGTCCAAAGGTGTCCATTTTTTAATATTTCATAATCAAAGAAGGATGTTCTCAAAGATGGAGTGCTCTGTTTGTTTCCAGGTAAACGTTATAATCTGGCTGATGTGTCCGCCGCTGTCTGCATGAGCCTGGGACTCATCTGGTTTACTCTCGCCGACAGCAAAGTAGTACCGAACTTCAATGTCACAGGTAATTTTTAACACTTAACTCCCAGTGTGAAAAGTCTTTTGTGAGATATCAAGACGTCCATGTCATACATTTTTCATCTTCATGTTTTCAGGTGTTCTCCTCATCTCCCTGGCGCTGTGTGCAGATGCCGCTATTGGAAACGTGCAGGAAAAAGCCATGAAACTCCATAACGGCACCAACTCTGAAATGGTGTGATAGTCTATGTATGCATGTCATGATAAAGTATGTTTTGAATGAAAGATTTATTCTTGGGCTCTTAAGCCTTCACTTGAAAACAGTGCAAAGACAAGAGAGTAAGCTGAAATGGAGGACTGTACTATGTTTGCACCCTCATCACTTAGTGGTTAAATACAACAGGGGTTATGGTTTTACTAGGGCTGGGCGATATGGCCTAGAAATAAAATTCCCCGTTTTTTTTCCACAACACTCGATTTTCGATTTTGATCAATTTTTCCCTCCCTAAAAAAAACAAAACTCCCAGTGACATAAAAATGAAACAAATCAAGTTTTGCCTTTATGTTGTCTAAATGTTTCCCTCTTAAAGTCAAAGTCTGGGTCATAAAATTTGATTATGTAGTACAAATGTAGGAAGGTTTGTCTACATAAACACTAAAAGGCTGAGATATTTTTACAGTATTAGCATGAAACTCTGATCAATATTTAATCTACTTAAATAACAAATACAAGCCTATAAAAGTGCTTGTGCAAACCCTACAAGGCCGACCATCATGAAAATTGTAATTTTTTTTTCAAAAATTGCAACTACTTGCAATTGGACTAAGGCAAGAAAAAAAATCTCGATTTTTTTTTTAATTTTTAAAATCTTCTGCAGAAAATAATTCAAATTAACCGATTTTTTGCCCAGCCCTAGGTTTTACCATGGCCAGTGAATTAAAGAAGCAGAGTGTACATAATTTTATATCTGTATATTTATGTAATGCCATAGAGAGATAAGATGGAACAGAAAATATTTTAACATTTTGAGTTTGGTGTCTGTACCCAAAAACGTAATGGGTTTAAATAAATACATTTAGATCAAAATTTTACTGCAATTGTGAACTTAAACTGACAATACCTTAAGATTACAGTTTCATGAACTAAAATGAAATTTAAATAGGTTGTTCATTAAGAAAGAGATTAAAACTGTATATTTTTTTAAATAAGTTAAAATAAAACAATAGATGTGTTCTTAATTTTAGTTGGTTTCAAATTAGATGAGTCTGTTAAATGCAGATATTACTCCTGATTTCCCTTTCTTGGCATCACAACGCAATTTTTTAGAGTTTTATGTCTGGACTGCTACCTGACTAAAGAAAACAGAGAGATAGGTGCTGTAGACAAGCAGAAACCCATTTTTCTGGACAGGGATTTATCTGCTTTTTTATGAAAGAGTGATTGCTAATGGGACTCTGACTTGTGAACATTAAGTTTGTGTGCACTAATATGAATGAAAAGCATGTCTTTACTATATCTTCAACATAACTCCGATGACTCTTATAACCTCTGGCATGAAAACAAAAGAAGTTTGAACTGCTAATACAAAAAAAGAAAAGGCAAATTAAAATCATCTTTAAATGTCTTACATTCATTCAATGACATATTAATCTTTTGTGGCCATTTTGGGTTTGGAGTATTTTTTTTAAATAATGATTTTAAGTAATCATGTGTGAGTGATGTCGCTGACTGGTCACATGCTTCACGTTGATAGGTGCTGTACTCGTACTCCATTGGTTTTGTCTACATCCTGACAGGCCTGCTCTGCGTTGGGGGGCTTGGTCCTGCTGTGGCCTTCTGCTCAGAGGTAAGTGTAACTCCAGACAGTGTGATACGATGCCTCTGGAACTCTGTTGTTATCCTACAGCACAGAGCAGTATGACTGAGGCTACATAGAAACAAATATGTGTATAATATAACTGCAATAAATTTAGTACTGGTCCTCATTTGAAGCAACTTATCTCGTCTAACAAACAGCTTGTAAACCAAGTTCGGTTCAATTCAGCTTATCCTCCCCATCTTCTCAAATCTGTCATGAAAAGTGCTGCTTAATAACACATGAAAAACTTAAATATATGTTTGGTGAGTTGAAAAAAATCTGAATCACAATAAAAAATCAGCAGGATTTTAGCCTGTTATTAAAAAGACTTGGCAGACATGTTGTATTTTGGACTGCTCAAGTATGGCTCAGACAAGGGTTATCAGATACTGTTCGAGATGTCATAATGGGGTGCTGGTTTGGCGGAGTGGTTAGCAACCAGGCACGCCAAGCCTGTGGCCAGTTTGCTGAGTGTCTTCCCCTACTCTCCCACCCCTTTCACAAGCTTATTCACTGTCAATCCCTCCTATCAATAAAGGCACAAAATGCCCAAAAATACATTTAAAAAAATGTCATAATGATGTATTCAATTGTGAGATCAAAAATAAATGAAAATGTAGTTTCTGACACAAAACAAATGATGTTTGGAGCTGAAGATTGTTCGTCTCTTCCTGTAAATGTTAGAGATCAATGTCACCAGAGAAAAAAAAACGTTGGCACTGTTTTGAACATGCAAGTCCCTCGTGTACACCATCTAAATTACTATGATTGTGTGTGTCCACCAGATAAAATTAAATTATTTATCGTGGTATTGATAAAGTTATGAATAAAAAAGGAATGAAAGTATCCAATTGATGCACAGTTGGATTTTGCTGATGTCTAATATGCAGATATTTCCACTCGCTGATGTTGATACTGATATTTCTTGTCATTTCTTGATGTCTGACTATTAATGTTATAATCAGATGTGATGCATAAAGGCATCAGATTAAGCCTGTCATGATAATCAATAAATCAATTAACTGAGCGATAAATAAAAACGTCCTCGGTAAGTTTCCCGGCCTCGATAAACTAACACGTGCATGCGTGTTTGTTTTCCTCCTCTCTTTCTACCAAAGAGGCTGAATGAGAAGATGGCTCACTCTGTTCATCTTTCTTTACACCGGGGTGCATTGGTTCTATAGTGGATTTATACCGGAGTAAGCATCTGTCAGACATGCAATCTTTGGGGGGGAGGCCCGTCCTGAGGAGTGACGAGGAAACAAACGCTAATATGAATGATGGCACAAAAATACGGTTCTTAAGCAGGCTGCCAGCCCCAGTGTAAGAATGTGGTTTTTAACAGAATGAACTAGGTGTGAGCTCATGAACACCAACGAGCTGATATGTTGCATTTGTTTGAAAGTAGTGGCAACGAAGAAGAAGGGGAGCTACAGTCAGCGCCTGACAGTCAGCGCTGAGGCATTTGGTCGGCAAAGAAAATATAAATAAAAGCGCAAAATGGTGCGTGCTCACAGACAGTGTCGTTACATTGCCCTTCAGTACAGTTTAAAAGCCAGCAATGTTACAAACGTTTGACGGACAGTATGGATTGAATGGGAGAAAGCACATGTCATAAACAATTCCGGAACTGTATAAACTCCATTTTATTTCTTGTTTTTATTGGAGCTTCGTTTTTTCTTGTCAGAGACAGGGCCTATTTTTTTATTGTTTTTGATTAGTATAATTATTTTTATTTCCATGCAACTTTTCCTAAAAGAGAGTCCATTTCATTTTCAATGTTTTTTTTTTTATCTGTTTTGTTTGTTAAATTTATTGTTTGTTTAATTTAACTTAAAAGATCTTGACCTTCCAATTACAGTTTAATACTCTTAAGTAATTAAAGTTCATTGCTTTTGATATGGCGTATTCACTTTATTATGACATACCGTATATTATAATTACATTAATGAACAAATGAACAAAATAATATTGACAATAATGTCGTTTATCGGAAATAATTTTTTTGACAATGATCGTCCAGCAAAATTTGTTATCGTGACAGGCCTACATCAGATTGTTCTTTAAAAACGATACCTCTCATCTATGAAAGTGGACATTCTGTGATGAAAAGGAAAAAACTATGGTACATTTGACATTCAGCTAATATGTACGCCAATTTTTATTATTTTATTATGGCGGGATTATTGTCTATAAATATTGGTAAAAACGTTCTCATACAGTCCATCAACTTTGTAGGCAGTTGTCTTTAGATTCCAACATGGCCTCAGTAATATTGTGCATCCTAACTATTCCCATAGCTGCTCATTTTCTTGTTCAATGGCTGTGTTGTGCTCTTCCTTGTTTTCTTTGACTTTGGTGCTACATCCTGAGGACACAGTTTACACCTAACTCCTCATTTTCTTCTCCCAGCATCCTGTGAAGACATACGGTTATGCATTCTTCTTCTCTTTGACGGGTTATTTCGGCATCTCCTTTGTGCTGGCCTTGATTAAGCTGTTTGGTGCCCTGGTTGCAGTAACAGGTCAGAGTCCTAGCTTTTGGAAACAACTGAAATAATGGGGAATTAAAAAATATATCAGCTGACTGTTACAGCATTTATTTGCTCTGTGTGATTTAATGAAACTTATAGGCACGTTCTTCTTCTTTGCAGTGACCACTGGGAGAAAGGCCATGACCATTGTACTGTCCTTCATGTTCTTCGCTAAACCTTTCACTTTTCAGTAAGTGCCGCCACCTTTTGACTTTGATCACCTTACTTGGTTTAAAATAGGGTGGCCTTTTGTTTTAACAAGGAAACTTTGTTTTGCCCTGGTTTCATGTCTTTACTCCATTTCTAGACTTTGACTTCTCTGCTCTCCTCTCCCTCACTCTCCAATGACTTAGTGTATTTTCAGAAAGGTCTTATTTCTCCTGTTCATCTTAGCCAACATTATTCTCCCTCTAGCTGGACTCACAGTAACTTTCCTGGCTCCACTGTTTACTCCAAACGATAGGATAACTTTATCAGGATATGCAAAGTATTCATTTTCAGAGTTTTACCACATAAAATATCTTTCTTTTTTCAGTTAAATGTCCAAGGTTAAAATATAAAACTGAGAGATTAAAAGGAATCCAACCTAAGCACAAAATATCTTGTAATTTTGTGTCCCCACAAGAGGATTATATCAACATGAATATCTGTGGAGGCTCGTTTAATTTTGTTTGTGTGAGGCACATGTACTCAAAGTCAGTGATTATTCAGGATCAGAGTGTGTGACCGATGTCATTTTCTAATTCCTCAAACATTTCAGTGTATTTTTTAAATTTAGTTTTTTATTGTCAAGTCATGCAGTCCTTACATTTACAGGTAAGAAAATGAAATGGTACATTTTCACAACATTGTGTTTAATCAAGCATTCCAACATTTCTTCATGTACCTTAAAACAAGTTTTAGGTCCTTGCTGAGATGCATCCATTTGGACTTCTTTTTTGCTCATAAGAGTTGGGAAAAGAAAACTATGTACATCCAGAGAGATGGTGATACAAAGAAAAAGAAAGTACTAATAATAGTAAAAATAGGAACAAACAATGATATAAACCATCAAAACAAAAATGGCAGACTTCATCTAATAATTTTCAAAACACAATAATCATGTTTTAAAAAGAAGAGGAGAGAAGGAATATAGTCATGGATGGATTCTAGTGGCAAAATGTGAAGCTCTACCCAAGAGGGTTATGGCAGTAATGAAAATAATGCTGCCCATGCAAAATACCGAATCTTTGGGCCCAATTTGGACTCTTTCACTTAGAAGTGTACTCTCTTTTGTTGCCAGCAGTTTAGACATTAATGGCTGTATGTTGAGTTATTTTGAGGGAACGGTAAATTTACACTGTTAAACAAGCTTGACACTCAGTACTGTACATTGTATCAAAGCGTCATTTCCTCACTGCTGTTCCATAAAAAGATAGAATAAAATATCTGCAGCAATGTGAGGGGTGTACTCACATCTGTGAGATGCTGTATCTGTTCACACAACCTTTTCTTCTCCCAATCAGTAAAAGTTTTTTAACTTTTCATCTCTCTCTTTCTCCCTAGGTATGTCTGGGGCGGCCTTCTGGTGCTCTTTGGCATCTTCTTGAGTGTTTACAGTAAGAACAGAGATAAAATGAAGATTCCCTCCATCAAGGGCCTCAAGAGTCTGCTGCTGATGGGAAAGAAAGTCAGATTTCACTCACAAGACGTCTAGAAGGCACCTATGGGCGTAGCTGAAGACCTGAGCTGGCAGAGTTTACATCTGTTCAGATGTAGAGTTGGCTCGGCTGACCTGGGGGATATGCTGAGGCATATGCCCGCGCTACAAGCCTCATCAACACCAACACCATTTGAGGGATGGCTGAATGGGGTTGAAAAATCCGTCAGCCTCAAAAACAGAACAGGTAACAATGGTGATGGAGTTCTTTCGTCTGGTTTCCAGTACACAACTGATGTACGCCTGAAAGTTTTCAAACTGTCTTCTCCAAACTGAAGGAACTACGTTTTACAACCGCATTAAGACCAGTTGGCTCTTTTTAAAGCAACGCCACAGAGCCCTGAGAAACATTCCTAACATTGACGATGACACTGAGGACCTTTAAGACTCTCTAAAGGGAAGCCAGCGCCTTAGCTAACCAAATCGCGCAGTTTTGCACTGGAAATGACACTTAAGCCCTTAAGTGGTTGGAAAGAAAACTGAAATGATGAAAAAAAGAGCACAGAGGGACTTGTTAACTATCATTTCTTTAATGAATGTTGGTCACATACCCTTAGAGAAAGAAGGTCTAAGAGGCATTTCTGCCCCCGCATGTGCCAGTAAGACAGAGCAGAACCTTGTTTCACATAATCATTGTCCTTCTAGAAGTTTCATAGTTTATTGATAATTTATATATGGCTGTGCCCTATTCTATTGAAATGTGGGATCTGTATGACTGTTTGGTGACATTGGGACAGCACACTGTACATTGATCCATAAAAAGGTCAACTGCCATAATTTGCTAACAGTGTGTTTGGGTGGAAGGTACCACTCTTTTTACATTAAATCAAACTGAGACAATTCTCCTAAAGTCCAGTGTTTTTATGTTTGTGTGTATGTGTGTGTGTGTGTTCTCAGTGAAACCCTTATTCTCCCCTTGCACCACAGAGAGAGGAGTTGAAATTTTGCCAAACTGTGTGTGTGTGTGTTTATCCATCCGGTGGCCTTAGGCATGTTTGATTAGGAGTCCTGAAAAAAAGGCAGCACTACTAGACAAAAATAAACAGCACTTTATTGTACCCATGCTGTCTGATTCATTTACATCCCAGGGACAAAAAGTCACTGATTTCATTTACTCTTGTTACTGCACTTGAGTAGCGTTTGTGTGTGCGTTTAATTATTGCTAGTGCTTTAGTCTTTTTGATTAGACTACATTCGTCACTTCATCTGAGTAGCCTGTAAAAAAGTAACAAAAAGTCTTAACCAGCAGAACCTTTTGTGGAATGTTTATTTTCACAGATCTAAGATTAATTAATTTTTTGATACCAAGTCTAGGGTTATGTTGCTTGATACCGAAACAGTTCTTGAGACTGATCAGGAGCTGTATGTCCTCGAGGGTCAGTTGTATTCAAGAAATGAGCATTTGTTTTATTTTTGTTATCAGCCAATTACACCTCAATAACTCAAGATAAGCCACGTGGACATGGTAAATAGTTCAGACCAAGCGTTACAAGAAGAAAGTATTTCAGAAACTGTCGATCTACTGGGATTTTCAGATTTTGACATCAAACACACGAACGAACCATCACTAGTATTATGGATCTTTATAAAGAAGGAAGCTTTATGTCCTTTGCACAACTATCCACAAAATTTAATCTACCGAATTCTCATCTTTTCCGTTTTTTTCAAGCAAGGGATTTTGTTAAAAAATTATTCCCACATTTTCCAAATCGGCCCCCTGAAACCTTACTAGACAACCTACTGACTTTAGATCCTCTACAAAAGAAATGCATTTCTATATTATACAACTTGCTTAACTCTCCATCCTCAGACATGCTGGCCACACTAAAAACTTCTTGGGAGAATGAACTAAATTTTGTATTGACTGACTCACAGTGGGTCTCTGCTCTGAGATTAGTTCATCTCTCTTCCATATGTGCCCGTCATAACCTAATTCAATGCAAGATTGTCCATAGAATTCACTACACAAATGCAAAGCTTGCTCGGATATTTCAGAATGTTAATAATACTTGAAACAAATGCAACCTTGCGCCGGCAAATCATGTTCATATGTTTTGGTCTTGCCCCAAATTGAAAATATTCTGGGACAATATTTTTGATACAATAAATAAAGCCTATGCCTTGACTATCCCTGCAAACCCCTTGTCAGCTATTTTCAGCATCCACCCGGATGATGATTCCCCTACTCCGATTAAACGTGTACTTAGCTTCATGACCCTGCTGGGCCGACGTCTTATCTTGTTTAATTGGAAGACTACCCGAGCCCCGTCACATATCCAATGGATCAGAGAAGTCTTACTTAATCTGAAACTTGAAAAGCTCAGATTCTCCTTAGCCGGCTCTCTTAAAAGATTTACAAGTGTGTGGAACCCTCTTCTAACTTTTGTGAGCACTTTGAACCTTTCTCCAGACTCTGAAGAAGAATGATTTAGTGCTAGGAAAATAGCTGTCTCAGGTACAGTTTTTTTTTTTTTTTAATTATTATTTTTATTATTATTATTATTATTATTGGTTTGTTTTGTCTCACTTTATGTATTTATTGTATGTTGGTTTTATTACATTTATACTATTTACATTTTACCTACTATCATTTATGGTTAAATTCTTTTGTGTTTTAATATCTTTGTATCAATGGACTTGTACGAACTATATGCACCCCCAACTCGGACCTGGGTGAGTTCTTGTGGGAGGGTGGGGTTAATGTACAAACCCTAATTTTCTCTAGCTTTATATCCTTTTGTGATATATACAATGTGAACTATACATGATTTGTACATGAAAAGTTCAATAAAAAAAGAGTTGGAGTAAACACACGAACGAACACACGAACGTGAATTCCTCCTGCCTCATTTCAGTGGTTCGGGCTGGAGGTGGAAAAGTGTTGGGGATATTTTCCTGGCACACTTTGGGCCCCGTTGCACCAAGTGAGTACTGCTTAAACTCTGTAGTCTTCCTTATATCTATGGCAAGCAATGTTGCTGACAGTGTCCATTCCTTAAAGGAGACATATCATGCTGATGCATGATTTAATACTTACATATAATATAATAAATTTGAAAACAACACCTCACACCCCCTTAATTTTCAAAAAATTAGATATTGTATTTTTTCTGATATCCTAGAACGAGATTTGATGCCTCTGAAAATAGGTCATTGCGAGATGTCCGCGAGATTTAAATCGTCGTGACAACACGAGGTACCTTTCTTTTTATTGGAGTAATCTGATAAAACACTTCCTCCTCTGTGATGTCCGTCAGCCCCAAACCCTCACCAAGAAACACATTCAGCAGCAGGGGTATAAAGCTCCCTCGCTCACACCTCCTCAGTACCAGCTCTGGCCTGTAGGGGGACTCAATACGCGGTCGCTGCTTTGAGCCTGCTGGAAAATACAGTAGAAGAAGAAGGACAGGCTGGCTCTACCCCCGATAGAACTGACCAATCAGAGCACAAAGGGCTGTGACATTGCGAGGTAACTTTAGGTCATCCTTGAGACCTAGCGTTTCAACAAGCGCTTGATAATGGCCTAAAATGAAGATTTTGAGAACACTATTGTGGGGCAATGAAGGAACTAAATGACTTGTACTGAGGGCAGAAATGCTTTACAGGCATCCTAGTCTGGCATAGTGAAAAGGAGAAACAAGCATGATATGTCCTCTTTAATGACCACAGTGTGCCTATCTTGTGATGAGCACTTTCAGGATAATGGGCCATATTATGAAGTTCAGATCATCTCAAAATGGACTCTTGAATATTACAATGAGTTTGCTGTACTCCAATGACCCACAGACATCAATTAGAGCACCTTTTGGATGAAATGTAAAGGGTGATATACATCATGTATGTGCAGTAGACAAATCTGCAGCAACCATGAGAGGCGCCATTTTGAATCTATGCTATGAAAAATAGGGCATTTCTGATCAATAAAATGACAAGGATTTATAATTTTGAACAGATAGTAAAGACGAACTTGAAAATTGAGGTATTTGTAGTAGTGGCAGCAGTTGCAGTGTTTTTAAAGGGATGTTTTTAAAGTGGAGTTGCTTGAGGCATATGGCACTGGTAATAAATATGATTACCACCAAAGTAACTTGCGAGTTTGTCTTTGAGAGGGGATAGCCAGGTGTTGACACCACGCAAAAGAAATCTTTACATAGTACCACTAAAAGCCTTGTTATTGGCCCATTTTTGGGTTCAATCTACACCAAATCAACATACGGTCTGCTGGAAGCTACAGTCAGATTCTTTACAGTGTTTCACTTCTTTATAAAGCATTGTGTTGCAACATCAGGGATATGTATCGCTCCACCTTCACTGCAGCGCTATCCTCACATTAGCTGGTGAGGTCACCAGAAGAAATAACAAAGACTAAATTCACAAAAACTAATCTAAAATGAGAGATTGTGACTTGAATGTCAACATGTCATTAGTCTTGGATGTCTCTATAAAAAATCTTTTGTAGATGGAGTCACAAGTTGCAAGAGGGATGGAAAACTGTTGTGAAAACTGAGGAGCAGAACAGATTATAAGTTATCTGGTGGTGCAGCTGCATGACCTGGAACTCATGCCCGTTTGCAACACACAACAGCAACAGGTTGCTTATTGCTGTCGTGTATTGCAGTCTTGAACACTGTAAAATGAGAACAGCTAACACGGCCCTCTGTTGTTGCAGTGGGGTGAGTCCTGATTTCCAGATTTGAAACAAGCCATGTCAAACAGAAATCAGAATTGCCTGTTTTTTTTTACATCCAGAATAGACTCAGGAGTAACCCATCTCTGTAATATCCAGGGAGTTAGACTCATGTCAGTTTGTGCTCCAGTTACTGCTACATGACCCAACTGCTACACTCTGACCTGAAAAGCTGTCAAGAGGAGGGCAGCGATTTGCTGGTGGAAGCATACATCGCCCATACATTGCATCACAGAATAGTCACAGAGGTTTTGTTGAGTGAAAGTTAAAAAAAAAAAGTTAAAAATTGTTGAGCCGAACCAGTGTTGAGTTGGATATAGTTTTCAGCCAAACATGGATTAATCACAAGGCTTTTGATGGTACCATTAACTGATATGTATCTCCATGCTATTTCCCCTCTCAGCTTTAGTATCAGTCATACCGTATTTAATAGTGCCATAGGCCTTGAACCACTTCAACTCGAAAACCTAAACCATCCCTTTTGAAGGAGAATAAATTTGACACCCTAAATATATGGAACTGTACCCAGAGTTGTACTTTACATTATCAGGGGTTTGTCTGCTTTTCTGGATTCGAAAATGGAAAAATTGTCCATGTGTTGCTGAGATATCAAACTGGTATCGGTCTATTTGATTTTAAATCAAGACATATAATAATAATTCTTATATACAGAGTTTTTTTTGTTTTTTGCAGAACAAAAAAACTGCACTATTTGTGGCATTTAACAGGAAAGTACTGAGGTATAATGTTTTTGGTCCTCTTAGTCCAGCTCTAGCATCTTTGTCATTGGGGAATATATAATCCATTTCATAGAAACTCTTGCGCAAGTTTGACAGCAGATGCAGATGCAAATTAGCTTTAAGTTAACTCTGGTACAATGGTACCTGCATACTCTGTGCAGGTATAAAACATTAAAAAGCCTATAGCCTTCTAAAGCCTACATTATAAAGCCTTTATAAAACATTGTAAAGGCTTGATATAATACATTACGTCCACACTTGTAATACTTTATAAACCTTGGTACAAGTTCTTATACATGGTTATACACCATTATAAAGACACTTATGAAGCATTATACATGCATTATAACGTCTTATGCATGTGCTCCTAATGCATTATAAACTAGACCTTTAAGTAAAGTGTTACCTATTTTTTTCTACACAGTTCACTGCAGCGTGTTATAACATTCATTTACATGTCCAGTTTTCAAGGTATCATCTTTTTTCTTTTACTTTAACTTAAACTAGTCAAGGAAATATGTAGGTAGGCTTATGAACTGTAAATGTTTGCTTAGTCTTTTGTCCTTGATGGTCGCATCGTGTGTGTTCTCTGGGTGTGTGAGCATGTCTGTCATAGCATGGTGTGAAATGACAGTGACTTGCCAGCTCAGCAGGAGGGAGCTGAGTGTAGCTCTCTCTGTGATCCTAATAGAGGCCCAGATATTACAGTCTCACTTCCAGGCGGGAAACCTAACGCTGGGCCAATTAGTAATTTGGTATTTCATAAAATTTGGCAGCTTGTGTCTGATGACAAACTGACAGAGATCCTCTCTCCTCCAGGGAACCTTTGGCACTACAACAGAACACACACACACACTGAAAGCTGCTAAGGTTTTCTTCCAGAGCAAAGTGGTGCGTGTTGAACATATTGGTGGAACATAACAGATTTCAAAATAGAAAACAAGTTTGGATGCATGCAAGTTTGGCAGGAGTCACATTTCACACAGGCTTAACTGATTTTCTGCAGAAGACATACAGCACCGTGCTGAAGTGTTTTATTTTATATGATTGATGAACAATTAAACCATCCATCTGAGGTGAGGAGGTCATGTTGCAGCACTACGACATTAGTTGGCCATTATATACACCTTTGATGTGCAGAGTACAGTACTGTTTCATCGCTGTGGGAATGGCTGTTCTCTTCCAGCTCCCTGAAAGGTCATTACGGGATGGGAAAGCCCAGTTGACCCAAGGCAAAGTACATCATTTGTCTTTTAGCACCAGGAGAACACACCTAACAAAGCGGGCTGACCCCTGTTAGAACACTGAGGATTTAGACCATTTTTCAAAGCCACACAGGAATATACCATCCACTGGAGTCAGCTTTTTTTTATGTTTAAGACAAACATTTTTCTTTTGTATCTTATTAAAAGTGACTCTAGGTGCAGTGTCCTTGATATACTATTTTCTTCATGCTCCCCCCTTTTGTTTTTCACTTACCTTCTTCCTTCTTCTCCTCATCCAACCTTGGATTCCTTATTTCACACACTCAGCACACACACCTTGTAACCTAGGCCATCCAACCTCTGCTCTCACTTGGCTGCAGCCCTTCCTAATAAATAATGGGAGGTGTCCAGAGCTCATCATCCCAGCAAATAGGCTGCTATATAATATGCGGTCCACTTCAGATAGGTTGCTATATAATATGTGGTCTGACCTCGGATGGCCACAGCGGGGAGGGCTGGCAGACCATTCATTATGGGTGCAATCAGTTCATTGGGGCAGCAAGGTGGGGAGGTGAGCCATACACAGCCACTCTGACATAGACATGTACACAACCTGCTCTCTTATACACACACTGCTTGTCGTCCTTGGCTAACAGGAGAAACCGAAATAAAGTAGGTAGGTAGGATTTTATTCAGTCATACATTGTACAATATTTGTCACAAGATAGACATTTTAAACAAACCAGAATTCCTATATTAAGTAGAGACTGAAAAGGCATGGGCAAAATGCTTATCTGTGCCTAGTTAAAAATCAAAGAAATATATATATATATATATATATATATATATATATATATATATATATATATATATATATATATATATATAAAGTGGGGATGTAACAAAATTTCGTGTAATAAAAAATGACGAACTAAAATTCAAAGACGCACGAAATGAACGCAAAGTGGTGCTGGTGATTTTTTTACCCTCCTCGCCTACCGTAGCAAAACACTCACTTCAGAATGGGAGGAGATGAGGTTGAGGAGTTAGCTGACGCTCCGTCAAATAAATTGGTTGTGTGGACCTATTTTGGCCTCCCATGTAAAAGACGAGAGAACGGTGATAAGATCACGGACAAAACAACAACCTTGTGCAAAAAATGCCGCTACAGTTCGCCGTATACTGCGGCGAGTACAACTACCAACTACTTTGAACTGGAGACAGGCAGCAACTATATGTTTGTGTAAGTCTACATAAAATACAATATTTGATTTTTGCATCTTCTGTTGAGTTAACAGAATGTGATCATACTTATATCATCATCAACTTGTTGTTTTCCTAACTGAACTGCAACATTCTGGATAATTTATTTAAAAAACTGAAAACCATTCAGGTAAACCCATCTGTTCCTTCTGGGGTGACATTAGTAGATACTACTCTGACATATAAACAATAGGCTAGCCTATTTCAGAAGTTACAGCTAGCAACCAAGTATCCTGCATAGACTCTAAAAACAACTGGACAAAGCCATGTGCCATCTTCCGCTTGATAACAAGAGGAGCCTTTGGAACATTGTTGATGCTGCTGCCATATTGTGCGTGCCATCTCAATCTAACACACACTCCAACAGGAAGAGGTTGTATTAAGTCAGGATTTTTTGGCTCTCTTGTCTTAAATATTTTGAAGATATTTGACAATATCTCAACAATTTTACCTGTATCACCTAAGATCACACAAGCAAACTAAAAGGAAAAAACAACTTTAAGAATTGGGATGTTAAATCGAGCATTAATTGCTTTATTTATGTTATAAAAGTCCAATACTTATAAATATAACGAAAAACAAATGCCCAAGTAAATATCTATATAGCAGTTTCTGTTTGATGACTTATTTTTTTTACTAATTTTTTAAATACATTTGGGGGGCAGTATGTTTAATATTTATTCAATTTAAAGCAGAATTTGGCTGAGCAGAACATTTTTTTCTGGCTTACTTTTTCATTCCGTGCTTCTTTGCCACTTTGAAAACCGCAACAGTGAAGGCATGGACATGATTACCATGTCATTTCATGCTCTTTTGTCAATAAGGTCAACTTTCCCCAAAATGACTTCATTACTTCTGCCAAGGAGGTTATGTTTTCGGGAGACTGTGTTTGTCTGTCTGTCCGTCCGTCCGTCCGTCTGCCTGTCCGTCTGTGAACAAAATAACTCAAGTTATGGATGGATTTGGATGAAATTTTCAGGAAATGTTCAGCATGGGAAAAGGAAGAACCGATTTGATTTTGGTGTTGATCCGGATCAGCGTCTGGCCGCCATGGCGAAAAATGTGATTTCTGTGAATAACTACTGAACTAAAATAGATATCATGATGAATCTAGTTGCTAATGGTATGTTTTCATGGTCTAGGAATCTAAATATTTCAATGAAATAAAGGTAGGACTAATATTTATGGTTAAAATCACAATATGGCTAAGGACTGTGGCGCTGGCAGAGGTTTGCGCTCTCCGAGTGCTTTTCTAGTTCAAGCTGTGGTCATCAGCACTACTCTTTGTCTTTTCAACATAATCCCAATTTCCCATCCCTCTTGTTTTCATCTTCTCTCTGTTCAAACACATTGATGCATATTTTCTATTCCCTTATCTGTTTCCTCACTCTCTTCCTCCCCTCTTTTATCCTTGCCAACCATCCTTTCCTCTCCCTATACATGCCGTTCTCCTCCTCTTACCTCAGACTCATTATACCCCACCCACCCGAACACCAGCCCCAGCTAGAAGCCCCCCTCGTATAATATGATGGCCATCTGCTAGGCTGAGCCACGCTTTCCAAAAGCCCCCGAGGCGAGATGTTTATCTGTCATCCCCCTCTCAAACTCTTTTAAGAATGCAAAACATATCAGCGATCATCGCCACTACAATTAGCACAGGTGCTGCTAAGCTGTAAAGTGATCGGGAGAAATGGGAGGAAACATAATTGAAGTGGATTAGAGCAGAGAGGTGGGAGGGAAAAAATGAAATAAAAATTCTGGAGGCTTGGACAGCGGCCCTTGTCTTCACTGCTGTTTAAAATTCACTGGGCTGTGATTAAAACTGGTGCAGAGCCGTGGTGGAAGTCCTGGCAAGGAGTTTTGGTTTTTAACAGCTGTCGAGTGTTTTTCTACCCGCACTGTTTCTGTGAACGTGGTCCTGTCAGGAAGAAATACGAAGGTGCAGGGTGCTAATATGCATTGTATAACCACGCTCCTGGATTTTTTTATGTGCACCACATGCATTTTTCAGCTTCACCTGAGGAGTTTTATAGCAGTGTCTATGTGTGTGCGCTGTCATATATTAATCGAAGAATCCAGCACAAGAAAAATCAAGTGTGATTGTCGTTTGCTTGTCAGCACCACAGACATCAGCCCGGCAAACATTTGTGCACATGCAAGCAAACGCAGTCACACACATGCTCTAACACCATTTTGGGAGCTCAAGCAGGGCCAAAATATTCTGTAGCAGTCACTCATGAAGAGAAATTCTTAATAATAAATATCCAGCCAATAATGAATGTGCTGCTGGCTGCAGTTGTCTTGAGGGCATAATATCTAATTTCCTCCCAATGTTTCATATCCCTACTCCTGCATGTCGACACAGTCCATCATTACACCCCAATGCAGGTTCCTATCACTTTTATTTATTTTTCAAATCAATATATAAATCAAAGCCCGGACAGATGAGATCCAATAAATTACAGAGTGCCGGACAAAAGCAGAATGTTAACTGTGCACCAGGAGAGAAGATTCCCATGGGTGCTGCCTGGCTCATGCTATGTGCTGGAGGAAAATCTAAATGTCATATTAAATCACAGCTAACTTGAATATTACTCAGCGCTGTTTCAATAAAAGTGGAAAAACTCATGCAAGGTCTAATGTGAATAAGTTTTGAAGGAATCATTTGTCTTCCTGTGGCTCTGTGTGTCTTAGCCTGTGTCTTCTTTCTTTTAATAGATACCAAAATAAAAGAAGCTTGGTGACATACCAAGTTTTCTTACTCAAACGATTTGATCAAATGGACTTACTGAACAACAACTTTTGAGATTGAGTGAAACCGTTTCTGCACAACTTCATACATAATATTTTTTGGAAATGCACTTGGGATGTGAAATAGTACCGTTAGTTCCATATACTGATCTGGAGCGATTTGAGGTTTTGACTCTTAGAGGGGGGCAGTTTTTACAGAAATTATATTATATATATAATGCAAAACATAAATGCAAACTTCTGTGTAGGTGAATACAGTCATTTCATAAATGAGAAATATTTCCCCAAAAGGCAGACTTTAATTCATAAAATTAATACTAATGTGAAATAAAATTAAATATATATTCAAATAGAATTTGCTTAATTTTTTAACCTTGCAGGGCAGATGGATCAGGTTGATTTAATGACTTTGATCAGACAGGTCCATCTTGCGAAGCTCCAGTCTACAATGACTGTGAGCACCCCAAAGCAAGACAGTCCTATTAGAAAGCCCTTTAACCCTTTAACTACCAGCTCAACTGTTCTGCAGAGGCAATCATTACATTTAGGGATGTTAAATGTTTTAAAAAACAGAACAAATCAAATCATTGTTTGGTTCCAATAACATTTCAGGCACAGAGAAAACTACAAACAGACCAAAAAACAGATATTTTCTTGGTGTGTGATTAAAAGGTTTTAAAGCTGACAGCTGACTGGGTGATGACACAAAATTAAAAATATTTGGGACATAATCAAGTAGAAAAGGCAGAAATGTTTGTAAAAACTTAAAAAATAACTAAAACTAGAAAAGCACTCGGAGAGCACAAACCTCCGCCACCGCCACAGTCCTCACCCATATTGTGAATTTCCCCATAAGTATTAGTCCTATATCAAAATATTTAGATTCCTTGACCATGAAAAAATACCATTAGCAATTGGATTCAAAATGATTTCTATTTTAGTTCAGTAGTTATTCACAAAAATCACATTTTTCGTAATGGTGGCCAGACGCTGATCTGGATCAACACCAAAATCGAATCAGTTCTCCCTTTTCCCATGCTGAACATTTCCTGAAAATTTCATCCAAATCCATCCATTACTTGAGTTATTTTGTTCACAGACGAATGGACGGACGGACAAACAAACTCTCCCGAAAACATAACCTTCTTGGTGGAGGTAATTAGACAATAATGACTTTAACAAACACAAAAATTGTTTTGATGTATAACAGACTCTATCTGTGTTTATATCATCAGATCAGTAAATGGTTACATATTTAAAACTATTATGATGGTAATTATCATGGCAGCGTTTAGCTTTTAAAACCTTTAAATCCCACAAACAAAATATAAGTTCTTTTGGTGTGTTTGCAGATTTTCCGTATCGTAACATTGACAGAAAAAAACAATGATGTGCTATGTTTATTTAACCAATTAAATATTCCTGAATTTAATGACCTCTGCTAAAAAGTTGAGCTGGGAGTTCAAGGGTTAAATCAGAAATTGACCGCTTGTATTGAGATTAGCAAAGATGCTAACAGCTACAGCTAAGATCTATGCTGCATTTCTTTTTAAATGAAAAAAAACAAAACAAAAAAACAACACATCATTCTTCATAGAAAGAATGTTTTGGCTCCACTTCCAACTTGGCTTCCATTCCGTCTTTTACATTGTGGCAGTAGTACCCACTCACTACAATATCTGATGAATATTATGCAGTGAATGTGATTTTCAGCGTTATAATCCAATCAAGTGCCGGATATGCAATTAAAAGGTTCCCAAACATTTTCTGTGGGTGGTTATCCTAATGGACAAGGGAAATATACTGTATTGAGCAAGCTATATGGAGTGTCAGATAACCTTTTTTTAAACCAACAAATAGATGCGAGAGTTTTTATAATTAAATTATTTTCTGTAGTCTTCAACATTTTGTAGCTAAAGCTGAGGACAACCCACAACTTTTAAAGTCTAAAAAGACGAGGAGTGCACACTTGCAGACTGGCTTCAGGACAGTTTTAAATAATCATATAAAATTAATACTACTGTGAAATAAAATTGAAAACCAACTACAGCCAACAGAACATATCAAACTCGCGTGTGCACCCTCATAAGCCATCCTCTCTCTTTCATTGGCTGTTCGCAACATGTGTTTGCAGTTAGGTTGATAATGTGGCTAGCAGCTGAGGACTAGTCATGGAAGCTCCAATCTACAATGACTGTAGACCAGTGCAGAATTTGCCAACTGGGGAATATGGGTAAAATCTGGCACAAAATATTTTGTATGTCCTCAGCTTTGATCAGCATAAAAGGTAATTTGGTTAATTATAGAGACATATTTAAATTACAACAATTTTTTGTGTTATATCCTATTACCTCACCAAAAATAACCAACCTTTTGCTTTCCAACTGCTGCAATTTTTTTGCCTATTTACTTGGAAACAAACTAGAAAAACAGATAGTGCAGACCTCCGCCAAGCAGCTCAATTCCAGCAATGTTTTTTCCATAACCCCTGTAAAAGATACAACTCTGGATCACCAGATCCAGAATAGTGCCAGAATCCAGACCAAACTGAGCATGAACGCAACAAGTTTTGGGAACATCACTTAACATTTTGATTTTTAATGAATTATTGAATGTCTTCAGTGGGATTTCCAATGACCAAGTTCAATGTCTTTTTGTGACAAGATGAAATTTACCTTGATGATTGAGGCATGGATGCCACATTATCCTGTGAAAGTGACAGAGAAACCATTATAAAATGGCAGAGACAAGATTTTTTTTTTTATTTTCCACCCAATTTTAACTTATGGGATTTTAAAATTTGGGGATTTCTTTGATCCAGAAAAATATACATATCACAACCAAAATGCAACCATTTCTAATTGAGGCCATTAACAACATCTCCTGAAAATTTCAGCAAAAATCTGTCCAGTAGTTTTAGCATAATCTTGCTAACGAACAAACAAACATACTCTGGCAAAAACAGAACCTCCTTTGCAGAGGTAATATATTTCCCTGACAGTTATCAGTTAGAATGTAGTGGTTTGCTCACAAAAATATTAAACTAAGAACTTTACAACGTGTTTGTGGTATCAAAAAATTCTAGTGGGGCACTTGCCACATGTAATTAGTATTTAAGATGATTTTTAGAGGTGCTTCAGCCCCTTGAAAGTCATGAATTGCCTGTGTGCCTGCCATTGTGAGTCACCCCTGGTCTATTTCAGGCTCAGCCACATGGAAAAAAAGGGGGGTTTACTAAAGAAGGGAGACAAACAGGGTCAAGAGTGCAGAGAACCAGGTGAAACAGAGCATAGAGAACAGGAGAGTAGAGGGTCTACAGCTTTGTTAACCTGCAGCTGCCATGTTGAATTCTCGCTGTGGATTCACGCAGGTGAAGGGGGGGCTAACCAGTCCACTCAGGCACTGACCATGGAGGTGAAGGGCGGACTCAGAGGCTATCCACACACACCAGTACCTGAGTGTGGGAATCATCCCTATCAGCAGGGAATATGCTACCATCAGGCCCCATAACATCAGAGGACACCTTGGTGCTCACACCACATGACATGCATATGTGCAGAGGCTGCGTGAGGCGATGCCGGGCCAGGCGGCAGCAGGGGTTTGAAGGAGATTCCCAGTGACAGTGGTCCAGTGGGGGGGAGAAGAGACCTCCTTGGCAAAGTGAAACAGCAAGCCATCCTTGGAGCATGACAGGAACGCAATGACAGAGGCCAAGGGTACAACATAAGAGGAAAGTGTATTGAACTTATGAGACATAAGAGTATTATTTAATGGCATTAAAAGGCTTGATAATTCAAACATGCTGGATGAGCGTTGGCTGCATGTTGGCTGTGGGGTTTGTACGTTGTGGCTAGAAAGATCACAGTCGTCAGGTGCATGTGTGCTGCATATTTGCTGTTTCTTTCTGATCTAAAGCCCTGTCTCTTTTCATCAGTTTTTCCTAAATAAAGGCACTTATTTTCTTTGCTCCAAAATATCAACGGTTACATACCTTACAAGAAGGAATACTGCAATACTGTCCAAGGAGAAAAAAATATGCATTTATTTCTCCCTGGACTTTGTTTCATTCACTAAACATTTTATAGGTTGTTTTCAAGCATAATTTAGAGCTGTGGGCTCATTTTAAACCATGTTATTCACATTTAGGGTTGTGCATAAATGTACTAACCTTGCAGAGCAGATGGACCTGCCTGATTCAGTTTATTTACGTGGCGGATATATGAAACTGTCCTTCTGGCGTGTCAGGTTATAAATGTACACGCGAGTACCCAAAACAGCTTCATGAGGGTCACCATGTAGGTAAGATTCTTTGCATAAGTGCTCTGTATTTGTCTCCATTACATTGTGCTAAAAGTTTGACTTTTTGGATTTAACCCTTGTAGCTAAAAGCCAGTCTCTGCCAGTGTCTGCCTGGATTTATTTTGTAAAAGTACAGCCATTTTTTGTACAAAATAACATAAAATTCAGTGTGTATGCTGCACTATAATAGTAATTTGTATCTCAAAAGCTGTAGCAGCATTTGCAACAGACATGAACATGCTCCTAGCACACCAGAATAAACAGTTGAAGCATTAGGGTGACCATTTCCATAACACCAAAAAGGAGGACACTATGTGGCATATCAATAAATTACTACTGTGTACATAGGACTCTGGTATACTCTCATTTACAGTACAATTTTGAGTGGTTTAAAGATGATGTTTGTGTAGCTGAATAGGAAAAAATATTAATGAAAAGTCAAAAAATGTTTGTTCACATTTGTATTTATTCAATACATTGTGGTGTTCAAAAAGTGACCACTGAGATGAATCTTTTAAAGTGCAGAGTGCCACAAAGCATAACATGTGTGGACTTGAATGTAAAAAAAAAAAACAATTGACAGGTAACATATATAACATAATTTAAAAAAGAAAAAGAGCTTTTAAAAAAGCCTAAATAACCTTTTATGTAAACAAAAAAAAACATTCAACTGCTCAAAAAGTACAGCATTTCTAAAGTGCTTCAGTCTTTTGGGGACTTGTCTTCAGTGTCTGTGTGTGCAGCAGACCTGTCTTTAAGCAAACTCCACATTGACCCTCTGTCGCAGAACTGGTGATGCTTTACAGCATGGTACACCTTGCACAGCTCTGCAGCGGTTATTTTGTCATCCAGGGGCGACGAAACTTCACGAAAAAATGTCCTCATTGAAGAGGTACCTGCCGCACGTTTATTACTTTTATGTTTATCCGTACCCGCATGCCGTTCAATTGCAGCTTTCCCCTTACCGCTCACGTCGACATCACACCGACAAAGTGTGCAGAAGCCATGGAATGAGTCTCGACTACTTTTCGTTATAAATTCATGCTCTTTTGTCCATTCTGAATTAAACGAGGTCTTGCGTTTTGGCATGATGCTAACTTTCTGTCAATTCCATCATATAGCAGCACATTGACCCTTGTTTACTTTTTTAACCAATGACAAGCAGATCCTTATCTGACTGTGACACCGCTCTTAGCCAATCATTTGATATGTTACTGCGTTGGATGCATTTTTTACAGTCTATGATTGGCTATTGTGCTGCAGCCCAGAAAAGATTAAAAAACTCCGCTCTTCAAGCCTAGTGTATAGAGTATCTTTGCCTAGTGCCTCAAAAAGGAGGACAAATGCGCGTCCGGCTAGATGCTGCGCCGGACGCCGGACAGGGCATTGAAAATCCGGACTGTCTGGCCTAAAGCCGGACGACTGGTCACCCTATGAAGCATGCACTGTTTTGACCACAAGTGCAGCTGTCACAATCACACATTGCAACACCACCAGGGGTTTTGAAAGTTTGTAGCTTATTGCAAGCAATTTATTCCAGACAGATATGGGGAAGACTGATGCCAGATTTTCACCAAATTTTCTGAAGTTGATGGACTGTGTGCAATTTCTTTTTGTGCAGAAGACTCATTGAGTAAAGACAACACACCAAGGTGGGAGACAGAAGTCAGGCTTTGGTCTGCAGTGAAACACAAACCCTACAGATTGAATGTTGCTTGCAGAAGGTCAAACTCTACCCTGAAAATAACAAGCAGCTCACAGAGTAGTGCAGGAAAGAGTCTAAAAACAGATGTCAGTTAGCATATAAGCACTTACTGTTCCCATGACCTGGGGTTTAGAATAGCTCTTCAGATAAATGCCTTAAATAAGGTCTGTGGTGAACTTGTGCATACAAGATTTGGATATTTCATTTTGCAACCGACAGTGCATCTGATGTTGCCCTGCTTTTTAATTTTACAACTAAAGGGTGTTTCCAAAGGGGTGTTTTTTATTTTTTTTTTGTATTGTAACCTTAATTAAAAAGATAAAAACCCAATTGAGACCAAGATGTCTAAATCAGGTCATCTCAGTGTGACCTGTTGGTCAGCAGCACACGTCACTTAGAAAATGTTGAAAGGTGACAATATACAGTAAATCTGAATATACATTTTGTCTGTGAGTGCAAGGTGTCTTACAATAAAGTGCAGAGGCTTTAGCGAAACTAACAATTCCGAAACCTAGGCATTGTTCAGTGGTTGCTAACAAGCTTCTAACAAAGGTTTAACGCAGACATTTCTGACTTTTCAATAAACCATATCACAAACACCATTGTCACAGCCATGACGAACAACATGATCTGGCCTTCTGGGTCAGAGGAAACTGTCAAACAAGACACACAACAAACAAGAGGTTACGATCCAGCATCATACATTGGGAGTGTGGTATCTGCTTCTAAGTTGAACTGCCATGTTGGAATTCCTTAACAGCTTCCATAATGGGGGCTTTTTACTATCCGCAATTACATATAAACTTTAAAAAAATATGAAAGTTATTGTTTGTTGAGATCACAAAACATGTAAATTTCATAGTTTAATGTTTGCCACTGACCATATTATCAAAAATGATTCAAGAACACAGTAAAAAGTCCCATTGACTTCTAGTCAAGGGAACAATGCAAACCTCTACTGATTGGTCTTGCATGAAGACACTTGAAACCCTCATTCACTCCAGTGGAATTCTAAACAGGTTGTATCTCATATTGTTCAATATTTAATCATTGTAGACTTGATGTGATCAAATGTAATCCATCCTCAGTCCAGCCAAGTTTGACAAGTGAGACCCCTTGGGTGTCTCAATGTTTATCCTGCTACTTTGTGTAAATATGTTCATTCAAACCTGAAATCCTTTGTTCACTTGATTTCTGGTTGCTTATAATGCTGTTGTTTATTGATATTTTGAAAAATATATGCATTTCTGTGCAGGGTATTATAAAATGGAATAAAGCAATCTCTGATCAAACATCACAAGACGGCATACCAAACCTCCACCCATGTGACGGTTTGGAACGATTACACACAGCATCTTTTAACGCAACACTGGGAAACAAGATCTCATTTAAAAACAATAGCAAAGCAGAAGGCAGTTGTTCCAATATGGAGAATATAAAGAATAAATAATCCAGTTGTCTGCAGCGCCCAACGCAAAGCAATTTAACGCATCAGTGGCAGCCACCTATTAATTTCCTGTAGAAGGAGAGAGGGGGGAGGCTGGGAGCACTGATTGGAGGGACAGCACAGCAGCATCATGTATCACTTTAGCTCCAAACAAGACACACAAACAAATGCATTAACTTATACACACACATGAATACACACATGCACCTCCTGGTTGTAATGGTGCAGCTTTTTTCCCCACTGTGTCAGTGGTAGCATGAGCGAGGTGGCATTATATGTGTAACGATAGTGAATTCAAAATGAAAGCCTACAGATAAAAGAGCCCATATGTGACTCTTGTCCTCAGGGTGTTGCATCAATAATAGTCCCCCCAGGCAGGACGTTGCTGCCTCTGCTATGCACTCACTGGAAATCCCAGTCTGCTTTAATTAGGCACCCAGCTTCCGACCCCTCCCTGCCTTACCAAATAACTAAAGAGGGCGTGGTACTACCAATATGACTGGCGCTGATCCAAACAACACTTTTTTCACAACCAGGGAGGAAAAGACGGGGACTATAGAGCTATAAATCCAGAGGTAATTTGGACAGAAGCCACTTTAGTCCCAAATGGCCACTAAGGTGGCAGGAAATATACAGAGGCCACCACAAAAAACACATGATCCAACGAAATCAACACTGCAAATGTACCTTTTAGGTATTGTTTGCCTTCACCAAAAAAGTTATGATTTCGCCAGAGTTTGTTTGCTAACAGGATAACTCAAAAAGTAATGAACAGATTTTGATAAAATTGTTAGGGAATGTTAGTTATGGCCCAAGAAAGAAGTGACAATATATTGGCGGTGATCAAATTCCAGAAGATCCAGGAATTAATTTAATCATTTGCAAGAAAAATCCAAAATGCCTTGGTGGAGGGTTGTGCACTTTTTAAAGCATTTCTAGTTCCCTTTGCCAAGGAGGTTATTATTTTGCTGGTGTTTCTTTATTTGTGCGTAATGTTGCATCCACACCGCAAGCGACCCAGCTACCAAAATCGCGTCGCCCACCGACGTAGCATCGTGCGCCCATAAATACCTCATTTTGGTCACTGTTGCTGTCGGCCGTCGCTCGATGACGTCACGTCAGCTCAAGTTTCACCGGGATCATATCATATATCATATAATAGGATGTATAAGCGGACATTATTCCAGCTGTATCCTTTTCATTCACTTATCAACCACAAAACACTGCAGCTGATGCCCTGCAGCAGCATTATCTGCGAGTTTCCCGCGGTCCGTCTAGGCGGAACTAATGTCCTCACTGACTAATGTTTCCCATGTGGACACAAATTGTTCCCCTGTTGTCCGGATTAAAAACTGTCTGTCACGGGCACCGTCACACACGCACACACCGCTGACTGGCTGTTGCTGCACATCCACACACGACACCACCTGAAAAGATCAACTTTTATTTTTACTTTGACATTGTGCGACGTGTGAAGTGATCGTCTTGTACGCAGCAAAGCGTTGCGGGAGGGCTAGCCCTGGCTAGGCTGTACATTGACTTTGCATGGAGAGTGATCGCTGAGGTAGTAGAAGTAGCGTCGGTGTGAACGCAGCTTAAGTCTGTAGGCTTACGAATAGGATTACTTAAAAAGTAATGGAGAGATTTTTAAGATAACTTCCAGGGAATGTTAGTCATGGCACAAGGAATAAGAGATTATATTTGGAGGTTCATATCCAGATCCAGGATCTTTTTCATGGATTGGTTTGCATTTCAAGATTGGGATTTCCACATATTTGCTAAAATCACAAGTTGTTAAAGGATTTTAATGATATTTTCATGTAATTTTGTCTGCACACAGGAGAACGTATTAGACTTTGCTGGTGATTCTAATATGCATGCGGATCCAGGATCTTTTTTTTCCAATGATTTCTTAACAGTACAAGATATGGCAGTTTTGCACATTTATGACACTAACTCAACCCACTGTGGTAAAGAACAGCATGGCTGGACTGTCCTCTGCCACTCAGACAGCTATTCATTTGACCTGTCTCATAGAATCAGTGTTTTGTTTGATGCATGGTTTTTCATTATCACTCGGGCCCATCATTACTTTCCTCTTATTGTAGTCTGGGGGACATTCAAGACAGTTCAGAAGAGCTGTGGATGAGGGACAACACACACACACAGTCATTTCTTTCTTTTGGGGAGAAAAAAACTGTGCCCCACAGACATAATGTCTGTGTTTTCCTGCAATTAATTAATGGGTCCCCAGCTAGTTAGCAGTAGGCAGCACTTGTTTCACCGTGGTGACTGAGTGAGGGCGAAAGGGGTTGGAGCCAGGCTCGCCTCGGTAGCTGCAGGCTTTTAGTTGTGAGCCACTGGATTTGGACTATTTTTAACGAAATCCTTTTATGGATAGATAAATCTGATTTTATGCAAGAAGAGTCTCCTGGGTTTCAATTAACTGGAGGTCACGCTGCAGATCTATCACAAAAAGAGAGATGGGGAGAGAAAAAAGGGGGAGAGGAAAAGAGAAAAAGAAGAGATAGGAGAGAGGAAAGCTTTTAATTAATATGGTCTAATTAAACATTTGTGAAATGCATTATCTGCACTGTGTTTTTTTTTTTTTCATTATGAGCCATGGTTTCCTAATTGTCTGCTCAGCCCCTCTACTAAAAGTTGTTTTTCTGTTACATCATGGTTGTTAATAATGCAAAAGATGCTTTGGAGCCCCTTTTAACAGCAGTTTGTCTTTCCACAATTGAGGATTCAAAGAAAACTTGTAATTGGGGATGCTATGTTTGTGGCCCTTCACGACAGTCCTCTGGGTTCCTCTTGAAAACATTTGACTAACTGCAAAGATTTGGCAGAAGGGGAGGGGGCAACACTTCTACAGGAGACTCTGGAAACTAATTTGATTCCTAAAACATGCAAGATGACAGCTTCCCACTGCACGGCAGAGGTAGATTTGACTTTGAGTCATGACACACTGTTTAATCATGAGCCACGAGGCATAGCAAGTCGCTAGACCTGAGGAGAGTCACATAAAGAGTGTCAAGCACACAGGGCGAGTGATAGAGAGAGACAGAGAGAGGGCGAGAAAATCCATAACAGATTAAACAGTGTTTGGTCAAAACACACAGCATGATATGTGCGTCTATCACCTCGGCGCACTCTCCGTCTCATTGCAATGCATATTTCTTCCCAGCCAGTTCACTCCCTCATTGTTAAACTACCCACAGGGCACTTCTTAATGTGAAGTTGATCTCAGGTTGTACTCGCTTACACACACTTATGCAGACACACACACGTCTCACTCGGCTCACTCAACCCCCATTGCTGCCACGACATTTCTCTCCCCATTCAATTCTCAGCGTGTGCAGCCGTCGCAAAGCGTATTATGTCCATCTTTATTCTCTTTCTCTCTCTGCATAGTGGGGGAATGATTCAGTTCAGCAGAGCATGGAAATGTGCTCATATACTTTTGCCTTAAACGCACATGCATGCTGGTCATGGGTCTATTTTATGATACAAGCTTACACACACACTCATGCACACCACAAAGGTAATGCTGATTACCTGGGCAGGTCAAATAGCCTCAGTGAGAGACCCCAGTGTTGTTACATTTTTATTACCTCGAGGACACTGAAACAGAAGTAATATTGCCTAAGCCCTCTTTTGACCACAGGTTTCTTTAAAATGAATATCAAGGATTATTTTAACCTGAAGCCCCCGAACCCTAATAGTTTTATTTCAGGTTTTCATAGTCACAAGAATGGTTTTCATTTCACACAGGGGCTGACCAATCATACTTCTTTCACACTAAAATTAGCGGGTCAACACAGTTTTTTTCCAAGTGACTCTTTTCCCACTGCCAGCAGACCTGGGTCTTATCAGCAGCAGATGAGTTGGCTGTTTTTTTTTCCTCTGGCGCATCAAGTTGATGTCATGACATTGATGACATCAACACCAAACACGGCCATGTAAACAATGGAAAGGAGCATGGACACAATTTTCTGTACTTTGTACATTTGTACCTCTTTAAAATTTACAAACTTGGTGCTGATGATATGAAGGCGGATGGAATTAGTTGCAAAGAGTGGCAAAGAGTCACGAAAGTTACACACGGAGAGGCAGGGTGCCATATTATGCCGTGGGGACATTACACGGATGTCATCCATAAATTAGCAGGTCAACCCCGGGTGTGATGTTCCCACTGAAGACTATCGGAGGCAAGCCAATAAAATCCCGTGCCACTTGCAGGGTCAGTTGACTCATGTCGAAATGCTGATTAAACCAATTCAAACTGCTGACAGAAGTCGATTGTTACTGGGTTCAAACAGATTTTTTGGCCAGTCTGACAGGAGTATGAGAGATGAGTTTAGGAGTATCAAAATGATTATTATTATTATTTTATTATTTATCATATGGACAATTGCCCACAAGAAACCTGCATTTTGGAATCCTAAAAACACATGTTTGAAATCAGGTCTCAGAGTGAATAAATCTCAAAATGCCGCCCTTGCATTTTATTGTGACGATGACTTTGCACATTTACAGATATAATGATCTCATAGACCCACCTTTCCCTTAAACAGCATTTGTGTTGCTGTGAGGGAAATCCTTGCCACAGGGCCTGAAATGTGTCCATTAAATCTCTGTATTTTGGCCAGTGACTAAAAGAATTTTCCACTTTCCACCAGTTTTGGTGTTTGACTGTAGCAGCGTAACAGCGCCACTCAGAGGCCTGATATAAGAAATGCATCATTATCAGTGGTTATGTGTGGATGGACACATTTCTTGAAAGCTGTGGTTACAGAAAACCTTCTATAAATGAAAACAAAACAGATCTCAGTTCACTTCCTAGCAAACTAGAGTTCATATCATGGAGGGTGTGAAGTAATTTGAACTAGACAAGTCAACCAAATCTAAAGGGAGAGAATTTTGGCTTGGTTTTGGCCAGATATCACAACATAAAAGCTAACGTAATGTGATAATATTAAGCAGAGTGAGGCTAGCGTTGCCGTTGCTAGCACTTCCAGCCTCTGGTCCTCCTAACAATTTAACGTCTACAAATCCATCTTGAAAAAGTGAACACATCGCCCCATGTAAATATGCAAGATTCCTAAATCCAGCTTTGTCTATATTTTATGATATAGCACACTTCTGAACTGCTTCAAGCTAAACAACATTATCAGTCAATGGGGATTGTGTATTTTATGGTCATGGTGCAACAGTGAGATGGAAGGCAGGAACAAAGAGTGCAGCTACAGTCCCAACTAGTGGCGGGAGGCTAGATTACACAACAGCTGACAGGCTTTGGTCTGCCTGATTCAGAGCAGTGTGAAAAGAAACCATACCAAGTGAAAACTGAAACCATGTTGCAACTTCACCCTCAAACTGTCTGCCAAACTTTAGGTGTAAAGATAACCTCAGGGTACCCATCAAAGTTTGTTTTTATTTCAACAATGTAATTCCTACAAGCTGAAGCACCTGTCCAATTATTCTTTCAGAAAATGTGAAGCTTCTTTGGAGCTGGGTGCACAGTTAATGAGAGGTAAAGAGAGAGATTTCAGAGGTCAGCAGTTATTTGTAATAATAAGTTTTTTGATGTTGATTTTGCTTTTGCTACTGTTTCTCTGTTGGTACAGAAAAATGCAGCTATCTACAACACCATTTGGCATTACTGAGCAGTGTGCATGTCATTCATGACACTCTGGACATTTGTGGTCCTTGTTTTGGCTTTGTGGTAATAATCTCTGGCTAATTTAGAAGTCAGCATTGTCTCCACATTACATTTTGACCAGTTTAAAACTTTAGCGGCCAAAAAGATACCAGGTACTGAGAAAAACTCCAGACAGAACTTAAAAGAAATATATTAAGTTGGAATATGGTGGGCAGATGCTACAAAGTGGGAATGCAAAGACAGGTAGCTTTAGGAAGAAAGTAGAAGTGAGCAGCCATATGACATGGGTGAAAAATATTCTGCTGGAGATGCATTCACACCGAATGCGACTTGGCAACCAAGACTGTGTTGCTCACCCATGTCCCATCACATATCGTGCCACTCAGTGATGTCACACCCGCTGGACATCGCTGAGGGAACAGAAAAGTTGTTCTTTTAGGATACACAAATAAACAGGAAATAGTTGCTAAAACACTCTTAAGCAGTCAATCAAAAATATGATATGTATACTGTATACTGATGTTCTAAAGACCCAAATATATATGTCAATGTAGTTTTTACAGTCAGATATGAACCAAAATTAAATGAAATAAAATAAAATCCTAAAATAAAAGGGTCTACAGGGGTTACAAAGAGCATCCTTGTCAAAGGAAAGCAATTCTATGTGCATCTCTGAATTAAGAAATCTAAACAATATAACTGTGAATGTCACAGATAAAACCCAAAGTCCATCTATCATGACTTGTTGATTTCAAGTTTGGTGCATTAAGACAATAGGCAATATTCATCAGTTTTGAGCTGATCAGCCTAATAAGTGGCCGCACAGTTGCAAATATTTTAGATTTATAACTTCCTGAACAGTATTTATACCACCAAAGTTGCAGAGTAACTTTTGCAACATCACCATAGCAGTAAAACCAATATTGTTCACTAGTTTTTAGTCCCTATTTGCCACTTTTCTTTCCCCTTTTTCCTCTTTGTTTTAACTGATTTTCACTGTATTCACCCCCAGTCCTCTTCAAACAACACCCCTCTACACTCCTCTATATCAAACCTGTCCCTTCAGGTTAAAAGTTGATCTTAATGGTGGTGGTGCTAAAGTGCTAGCAGGGTGCTACCACGATCTGCAGTGAGCATGCCCAAAGAACCATCCTCCCTAATTTGAGATCCAACCTTGGTGAGTGCTCTCTCTCTCTTTCTTTCTCTCTCTCCCTCCATAAGCATGTGTATCTGAGCCCAGAAATTACTTAATGTGATATATTAACATATTTCTGGCAGGAACGGCAGGAGGAGGGCGCTCGTTGGAGACAAATTATCCAAATTAATTTCTAATTTAAAATCCTGTGCCTTTTATTATAAGCTGTGGGCGCCCTTTGTACCAGAGACAGCGAGGAGTTGTGAAAAAGGCAAAAAGAGAGCAGTGAGTGAAAAGTGAAGTCAAGGATGGAAGGGTGGAAGGTGGAATCAAAGGATGCTTTAATAACCAAGGCTGGGTTTTGCCCACAGACCAAATGAATAAACTGCAGAGGATATGAAGATACAGGAAGGATTTAACTGTACATGGCCGGCTGAACTCAGCTTAGCTTAATTCAGCCATGAGACAACATCCCCAGAGAGGAAGAGAAGAGAGAGGAAAATGAAAGTTTGAGGTGCACTTGGATCTCCCCTTTGCCCTAATTAGTGGCCTGAAATCCTCAGTGAGCCTGAGAGGAAGGAGTAGCCAGCGGTGGCGAACGTGGGTCAATCTGTGAGAGATTGTTATGAATCTGCACACAATAACCCTGGGTGCTAATGGGAAGTGTAGGCCCAGGAGCAAATCCACAAATGAATGGTACTGGAGGTCTTCAGAAGCTCAAAATGACCAATTACGGGGTCTGATTTTTGCCAGGGAAAATGCAGGAATCAGTCAACAGCTTCAGCTCATAATTTATGCCCAGTGCAAGAGAATTAGCAGCAGCTCATCTTTCAGTGGTTTGGAGGCAAAATTCATTGAATGAAAACGCACGAATCGTCATCATTACTCTGGTTGTTTGATATGTTCTCACTGGAAAAAGAACAGAGGATTTGTAAATATGTTTATGAAGTTGTACCACTGTGATACAATGAGGCCAAAAAGTATTTTTAAACTATGATTTTGATAAAACAAAGTTCATTTGGGGAAACTGAAGGAAGACTGACACATCTATCATGTTTAAGCACATAGAAAATGATCTTCACGACTGACGGAGATGTTAAATAACAACTTAATATTTTGACATGGTTAATCCAGTTATTAAGTAAGTTATAATAATCCCGGATGCACTGTGCGTACATTCAATCAATCAATCAATCTATCAATCTTTATTTGTATAGTGCCAATTCATAACAAGTGTTATCTCAAGACACTTTACAATAGAGCATAAAGCTCTTCATTTTATGGATACACATGTATGCATAGATACATATGTACATATAAAAATACACATATACATATATACAAATATATGCATCCAACACCAAACATGAATCCATATAGCCAATCATGAATCCCTCCATCATGGCGGCAAGAAAAAACCTTCTGTTAAGCATCAGGAAATCTTGAATGTAGATTCCAGTCTCATGATGAACAGCAAATCCACACGATGCTGTGTTGAGTGTGTGGGCGAAGGAAGGGCGGTAAGAGGAGACAAGTGGACTAAAGTAAGAACTAAAGTTAGTGACAGATCCATGGACCACAGACCTGTCGTCTGATTTATTAGAGGTTAGCCTCTTGAGATGCTACATCTCCTTTTCAGGAGGGTCTTCAAGTCTGAATGGTTGTGGTGATCATTTTATAGAAGTATAATCGATGATATTCTCAATGAAAATAAGAATTTTTGGTAGTGACTAGCTCATGGATGCCCAGACCACAATGTCATCCCTACCATATTTGTCTCTGTTAAGTACATGTGTTAAAGGCCTCTTGAGATGTGACATCCCATTTTCAAGAGGGACCTCATGACTATGTGGTGATAAAAATAGATACTATAGATGTATCAACCATGGATAGAGAGATCATGCTAATATCTACATTAACAGCTGTAATGATAATGGGAATGGAATGATCCTAGTGAAATGGCCAAATATGTGTTACGTTTGTAATTGTAGTTATTGAGGCCTTGTGTATTTATGTATGTGTTTGCAGTTTGTTCTTGGGAAAGTCACTTTGTGTGGTGTTTGGTGAAGCAGTGAGTGACTCCCAAGTACAAAAAAAGGCGGTATCAATAGTGCTGGACTTTTCTTGGTGCTCATTTTTTTTTAACATTTGATAATGTTGATGTATTAACTTGATGATAACGTAGCTACAAGAAAAAATGTAACATGCAAACCCATCTAAAATCCTGGAAATGTTTATAGCAAGAGTCTTGCAAAGATGATGAAGTATTTACAACTGTAGTAAACTCTGCTAGTCAGGCCAATTTAATGCTGAACAAAAGGGTCATTAAAGAACTGCTTCCTCTGTATTTACTATTTAATGGAGGCGAAGGATCAGACATTTTACTTACCTATACATACTAATAACTTTCTCTCCATCTCTCCACCTGTGTTTGCATATGTGCATGTGGAAAGCTAGAATTAATGTGTCCATTGCACGCTAGTATGGTTCTAATGTGTACACTAATACTCCATCCTGCCAGTGTCCAACCTTCCAAAATGTTCTTAATGGAGAATTTCACCTGTTACTGTGTGTTAGCAGTGAGGAACATTTTCAACTTTAGATGTTTTCTCCAAATACTTAAGTACAGTACAACTTTGTTTACTAAATCATAAAACTAGAGGCTTCTTTCAAGCTAATACCAGAATGTAAATAATGAGTATATTAGTCATTACATTCCTTGTTAAGTTATTATCCACTGATGCAACATACAACATGCATGGACTTGTAACCGCATGTTTAATCACCAATCTACCCAAGAGCCTACAGCTTGTTTCCACTAATATCAAATAATAGCACAGTGCACCGTGTAATGAACAAACACCCACTTCCCTACACAAAGACACACACACACACACACTGCCTCGCTGCTACACCCTGCAAACATGGTGTGGCGACAGCAGCATATAGCGGGCGCGGACATGCGTCTTCTATTTCGGCTCTCGGGGACGAAGAGGTTTGTGGCGCTTGGGTTTCAGTTGGAACTCTGGGTGCTGTGTTGGCTCGGGGAGAGGCACAGCGCGGTAATTAAGGACAGAGGGAGGAGGATGTTCGTTAGATGTAGTGTCCTCATTAGTGTAAGTTCCACCCGGAGGTGCTGCTGAGTGCTGAACACCTAATGAGATGCATATTGTAATGAAAGCAGGGGACTAAAAACCGCCAAAATACAGGCATGGGCTCCCAAATTGGAGAGTGAGGAAGGACTTCTGATGCTCACTGCACAATGCATATACGTCTTGTTCTCAAGGGTATACATTTTGTACAAGTTAAGAACAACTTTCAGAATTTTTTCTACAATTTATGAACATTGTGGAAGACTTTAGTGCGTGACACTTCATCCAGATCTTGTTATGTAATGAGTTGTCAGAGGGAGGCGAGCTCAGGAGGCTGTTCTTCTCCACTTTTGTCACGTTTTTTGCTTATTTTCCACTGCTATCTATTCATTAGGCCTGAGATCATAAACGCAGCATTTGTATGTCAGGCTACAAATCACTGTTACACACTGTAAGCAGCCAGCCATACAGACACTGTAGGGGCTCACCTGCCCTGTGGCTAAAGACGACTGTAGCTACTGTACCAACACACACACACACAGACAAAATGTCTCTCAGCATGCTTCTCACCACAAGTCCTGAACAGGTAATCTCACTTAATCATCTCAGAGGTCACCGCAAAGCGAAGTGGGCTGATAATTGCTGTGCTGAGCAGCAAAAAGTGAAGGGTGGGGGGAGAGAAAGAGGTAGGGGTGAATAGAAGAAAGGAAGAGAGGAGAGATGAGAGCACTGAAAAAGAGATGTGTGTGTGTGACTGCTAGAGGGCAGATTGAGAGACAAAGCATACAGGCGCTGTAAGGACAGTCGTCGGCTCCTGATGTTCCAACAAGAAATATGAAGCTGTAAATAACACAAGCTGAAACTATTTTCATTGTTTTAGATAGGACTTAAGGAGGTTCGAATGGGGGTTTTAATGGGATAGTCCAGGGTTTTTTGAAGTGGAGTTGTATGAGGTGTAGCATAGCCAAAGGGGAGGAGATCAGGTCTGCATCTGTACAGAAAGAACCAGCACAGAAGCTAGGGCTATATATTGCTGCAGATGGTGCCACAGTCTCTGCATAATTCAACAAAAACTGGTAAAAGACAACTTTAGACATTCTGCTAACAACTGCTTTCTTGAGGCATTACTTTGTCACATAATACTGCCAACATGTCCTTCCACAAGCAGCACTGACCAGCCATATTACAGGAGGACACTACCACTACTAAACTAGATACTTCTGTGGAGATTTTGACCGCTGTTTACTTTGGAAACTTGGGAATATTGTGCACTGGTGTACTCAATAGAAATACCTCTGTAAATGCAGAGTAAACAGGTGTGAATGAAAAATGGAGGAAACTGCTACAGGAAGTGGACCAAAAAAAAAAAAACCCACCTACGTTACCTGCTGATAAAGGTGAGCAAAGTGTGAGCTCATAATGTCAAAATGGATGAAACAAGATTGTGATTATGAAATAGCACTTTTGGATGTTTCAGGATCAGAGGATACCAGTGATTTTTATATTTGCTTCTGCATTTCAAGAGTACCTGTCTGCAGGGACAATAT
Source organism: Scarus forsteni (assembly GCA_036419115.1). Classification (NCBI taxonomy): domain Eukaryota; kingdom Metazoa; phylum Chordata; class Actinopteri; order Labriformes; family Labridae; genus Scarus; species Scarus forsteni. The sequence goes on from JAZDUH010000049.1 coordinate 2,996,245, forward strand.
GTCCAACCAATACCTGAGGTATGCAGCGGAAGTTGTTCTTCTTTGTGTATAGTAATTGCCCCTTCATACCGGAAAATACTTATATATTTATTTTTATTTTGCAGTAACATATTAACGTTATTCAAAACTGTATTTTTTATTCATAAAATATTATATAGTTTTTATATATAATACTTATATTTACCATAGGTACAGTTATTTCAACAATTCATAACTGTGTAATTAACTAGGTATGAAATGTATTTTTATTTAAACTATTTTATTTACTTTTTTAATTTATGATAATTATATTAACAGGTATAGTTATTTTCATGATTCCTATATATACTGTCTAAAATCTTGAAAATTTTAACTGCAGATAGCTAATTTCCCAAATGTTACCAATTAGAAGTTTTAAAGGTGCTATGAGGAGAATCTATTACCGGTGACATTAAGACTCTGCTACCCATGAGCACGCACAGTGACTGTCGTAATGCTGCGTTCCAGTAACCTCGGAACTGGAAGTGACATCATCTCCGACTAATCGGTGTTCCAGCTGGAGTCGGAAAAAAACATGCCGATCTACCAGGCTATAGTTAGCTGTTGTTAGCACACCCTGCGTTGTTCACAGTTATCACATGAAGAATGTAATTATCACTATGGCAGCATTTTTGTAAATATAAGTCTAACAATACATGTATACAGCTGATTTAGAGTGACACACCCCAGTCAGAAGTGCTAATAAATTGATTATTACAGGAGCTAAATAACTGTTCACACTGGGGGCATCCATCTTCGATTGTCAACTCGGGGTTGGCGAGGTTTCACCGAGTTCCCAGTTGGAAATTCTGACTTCGGGGGACATTCCAGTTGCAGTTTCCTTCTCGGAACTTGGAAATTCCTACTTCTGACTACAACTGGAACGCACCAAAAGACGTGACCCAAACTAAAGCGTGTGTTTGCTGTGATGCTAATGAATGCAGCTAAGACCTTCCTCAAAACTCTGCATTGCTTTACAACTTCTTTTTTTCAACAACTTACAGGATGCAAAGCAACGAGGTAATGTATCTCTTTCTAGTTACGTAGTTTTTGATGTGTGACAACAAGCAATTTTTGGAAAACTTAGTATTGTAGTTTTGTAGCCGGCTATATATCACTACTTACGGCCCGGTGCTCTAAGATGTGTTCGAATAATATAAATTTGCTCTAGTTTTAATTGTCTTGTTCCGGAAGTTGAGTATCCAGGCCAGTCCAGCCCTGTCCGATCCGACCGCGAAGCTAAGGAATAGCATTTATAGATAACCTATTTTGATGCTATAAAACTCATCTTAAAGTGTGTATTTCGATCAGGCATGTATCTAAAAGTGAGACTTTTTTGTAATTACTTAGAAACTCCTCACAGTCCCTTTAAATAATTACTTGATCAAGTGATTATGTTAATATTTCAAATAATAAATAATTGTATTATGGTAATTAAATCATTCATTAAACACAGTACAGACTCCGTACACCAAAGCATTGTCGAGGAGCCCAGCTGAAAGACTTCAATCCTGCAGGTAATTTCTTCACCCACCAGTCATCTGTTCAATCTCTTTGTGATACAATGATACAGTTGTATCATTGTAACTCCCAAAAGAAATAATTTACATAAAGAAGACCAAATTGGCTCCTCCCGTTGGTACTTCCGGTATGGGCATACCCTTGTACCTGCAGATGGGTCCCTCTCCTGCGTTCAGTAGCTCTCAACATACAGAGCCTTCCTGCTGTGATGTGAACTTTAAATTTGCGGGGCAAACAACTGAGAGAAAGCAGAGCAGCTGAATGAAAGTTTATCTTCAGAGTAACTATTCTACTACCAATTGTTTATTTTGGGACAGCCTTGGTTTCAATGATAAAGTTACTGGATGAAACCACATTGTATGCTTATTGTTAGGCAGAAAACCTAATCTAGAGTAACAGTTAATCAACATCACTAGCTTCATTTGTGGGATTATCTTTAAACATTTTAAGTGTCCTCAGCCTTTCTTGAAAGGTAGTGATTTTAGTGTATTCTGCAAAATTTAAGTCAGGGAGGCTCTGTATTATTAGAGCTGCAGACTTCAGAGGCAGTGTATACAAGTATTACCAAGTGTTCAGTGTAAACAGCGGTCAAATTTGCTGCATTGTGACCAAGTTTAGTGTTGGTTATTTTCTCTTGTGAAACCTGCATATCAGAACTGTGTTTACACTATTTTAATTACTGCAATATGGCTGGTTGATGCTGCCAAGGACACATTGGCTGTGCTGTCAACTGAAGTAGTGGAAAAACAGGTTGTTCAAAATGCTCTAAATATAGGGTACGATCAACCTGTGCTGTTTTTGTGGCTTGTTTTCACCCCAGTCTTTGACTTATGCTGAGTTGGTGGCACCATCTGCAGCAAATATGTTCTCCTGCATACATGCTAACAATGCCTGTGCTGATGCAGAGCTGATTTCTGTCACTGTGGCTTATACCTCAGACAACACCAATGAAAATTTTTGAACTAGCCCTTTAAGTTTTTCATTTTGTTTTTCGAAGTGTTAACATAATATCTAAAATCTATCTAAATTTCCCATGTGCAAATCTCTAAAAGTAACTTAAGGCTGCTGGGTGTAGATGTGTGACAAGTCAAACATACATCTATCACTTCATTCTGTTTGTTATAATAACACAACGTTATGAGCAATTATGTGGTCTGTGCCAGTCTGCACTTCAGGATCTCATAATGTGCTTGGTGTGCCGGTGGATTATGAAGATGTATTTGCGTTTCTTAATCTTTGTTTGTTCTTTTCTCTTTAGCTGCTGACATCAGGGGGATTATCAAATCCTGTTTTAAGTAATGATATGTCTTGCATGTGTATGCTACCGAAAGAAAGAAAGACGCAACAAGAGGGAAGTCTCATTTGAATGAACAGGGATGGCAGGAGGAGAGAGAGTGACAGTCTCTCTTCCCCGGGGGCTCAGGAACTGGCTTCTCTTAGCCTCTGACAGCCATCCAAACAGGTACATTGTGAGATGATTTAAGGTGATAATAACCTCCACTTTGGCGGATGGATAATGGCTCTACTGTGGCTGCTGATGCTTAATGAATGAAACATTAGTAAACATTACTTAAAACCTGATTGGAGAGCTCCCAGGTGTCAGCAGGCAGAATGAAGAGAAAGTTCAGTGGGCCAATATATCTTCAACATCCACAAACACACCTACAGTGCTTTCAAATGGACAGTCCTTTATTTGAGACATCATTTTTAATTTAAGATGAAAGATAGAGATGGGGTCCAAGGAAGCAAAAGTATGACTGTGTGTAGGTGTATGTACATATGTAATCTAACCATATGGCCAACTGTAGCCCTGCTGTGTTAAGTCTCAGTGTTGCCTTAAATAATGTTTACAAGTTGAATTTTGATGACTACAAAGGTATGTTAAGTTTCCAATGTTGGAAAACCCTCTAGTTTTCAGGAGTACCCCTGATACCGCTGTATTCTCAGCCTCTCTGACAACAATTCTGCATTTGCCCTGTCATCGCTGCTCTGCATTCCCCAAGCCAGTGAGCTTAAACTGATAATGAAACAACAGAATGATGCGACACTGTTGTATGATTCACTGCTACAGTGACCATCACCAGCCCTCCCTGTAGGCTACTCCATCAAATCAAACTTTATTTAACCCCTGATGTGAGCTGAAGGGGAGGGCCGTGCCACACCACAGTGTGAAAGAAGGGGAAATAGTGACAGACAGGACAAGATGAGACGAGACAAATGGAAAGGAGGACAGACAGGCAGTTCCTTCTTCCTTTTTCCATGCTGAACATTTTCTGAAAATTTCATCAAAATCCATCCACAACTTTTTGAGTTATTTTGTTCACAGACAGACAGACAGACAAACTCTCCCGAAAACATAACCTTCTTGGCGGAGGTAACTAGAAAAGCACTTGTAGAGTGCAAACCTCCACCAGCACCACAGTCATCCCCCATATTGTGATTTGTATCATAAATATTAGTCTTACCTTTATTTCATGTAAATATTGAGATTCCTTCACCATGAAAACATACCATTAGCAATTGGTTTCATAATGATATATATTTTAGTTCATTAGTTATTCAAGAAAATCGCATTTTTCGTCATGGCGGATCCAGACGGTGATCCGTATCAATACCAAAATTGAATCACTTCTTCCTTTTCCCATGCTAAACCTTTCCTGAAAAATTCATCAAAATCCATCCATTATTTTTTGAGTTATTTTGTTCACAGACAGACAAACTCCCTCAAAAACATAACCTCCTTGGCGGAGGTAAATATACGTATAAGCTTAAGACTAATATAATACAACCGAAATACATTAACCCTTCGGTAATATTTGCTTTATCCTCCTTGATGCATAACTTATTCATTTTAGCTCAGCAAAGACTGCCTGGTGACAAAAGAAGCTGGACACAAGGTTATTAATCTGTTCATTGTCTGTTTTTGAGTCAAGTTTAAATTCATTTCTATCATTGCTGTTATTTAAAAAATTGCTATTAAAGCTTAAGAAATATATGAAATTCAGTTCCGGTTGATGCTGTATTTGGAGTAATGCACACTGGCTTAACCCACACATAATTTGTGTACCTTTTAGATAGTAAAATAACCCTCTGCTTCTATATGGTGAGATGATCAGGGGCATTTAAAGTATGTAAAAAAAAGCAGAGTTTTCCAGTTGGGACACATCCAAGAGCATTTAACCTCCTGATGTGAAAGAGGGGACATTTCAGAGGACAGACTTGATAAAATACAAATCAAAATCCAATAGAAACATCAGATCATATTAGACGGAGGATCAATGGATGAGACACATCTAGTCATCGCTCTAAAAATGCCATTTCACCAGCATTTTTTCTCAGTGTTTGATAGATTTCAGTAGTTACTGTCAACTGATGCCTTTCAGACGATTGCGTTTATAAATGTCATTGTCAGGCAGCTGATATAAACAGAGTGAGTCCTCATTAATGTCTCCTTGATTTAGTGAAGGAACAAGCCCATGTTTCCATTTGTTCCTATGTCATGGAGAGTTACACAGTGCACAACATGTGTTTGTTTGTTTGTCTGCTGGTTTGTGGCATTATGTTACACAAACCCAGGCTGTCGTGCCAAACTGGCAAGAGAAACCTCTTATTTATAAAGTTCAATGAATAACCTACTTTGTGCACTCTTGTAGCAAAGTCCTGTTTGGCCTAAATGAAGTTACTTGCTTTTGGAGCACTACAAGAGTTAATATAGATAATAAATCAGTCTTTTAAATATTTGTATGGATCTTTTTACATGTGATATGTTTGGAATAAATTCTTTACTATAAATTGATCATCAGAACCTTTAAAAAGTAAGTATATTACATTCAAGATGGGACAGTATGATAAGTTTACCTTCATATACTGTATCTCACGATTGAGAATTTACCAATGAAGCTTTAAATTAAGTGACTAGAAATCATAGCCTATAAATTGCTGAGATTTGTTTATCTTATATTAGAGCATTGTATAGTCACATCCACAGGGGTTTTGTTACTCAATATATCTTACCCAGAAACACAATTAGGGATTCCACAGACAACCAAACTCAGAAGTAAAACCTGTTCACTGTGCAACAAGGTCAGTGCAAACAGCAGTTTACCATCACCAAGGGGAAACGCTGCGGTGATAATGTTGGCTAACAACACTAAATAGGACAACAGCAAGTCTGAGGGGACACAACCAGAGGAAGTGCTCACTCACCTTTTTCTAATCATGGATTTGTCTTTGGCAGAGATGGAGGGACACACAAGGACACACAAACAGGCCAGACCTACCTTTGACTGTGAAAGGGACAGATAAAAAACAAACAAGGGCAGAGAGGAGAGAGGTGTAGAATAGGGTTTGGTACACAAGGTGTGAAAAAGTTGACATAAATAAAACAGTGTTCATTCTATTCTGTCTATATGCTGGTGTTGTTGCTTTTTTAAACAAATGCAAAAACTGTAGGGATACTTCTTCTTGTTTGCAATAACTGCTCCATGGTGGCCATTGATGACCTTATTTGTGTTGTTATCAGAACTTTTAAAAAAGTAAGAATATTACAATCATGAGGAAACAGTACAATAAAGTTACCAATAAAGCTTTAAATGGTCCCATGCAATCGGACTCCAGCTCCCCCCCACAGATCAAAAACATGCTCATTAGGCTGATCGGTGACTCTAAATTGCCCTTTGGTATGAGCGTGAGTGTGACTGGTTGTCCATCAATGTGGTGTGATTGACTGGTGACCCATGGCCCCAAAAGAAATAAGCAGTGTAAAAAATAAATAAATATAACCTTTATTACCTTAGTGCTTCGATTGCCCCTAATGCCAGAAAATCTCAAATTTTTGCAATTTAAAAAATGATCTGTTTTGTGTCTTGACCAGTCTATTGGCCCTTTTCCATTAGCCCTACTCTACTCTACTCGACTCTACCCGCCTTGTGCTGCTTTTCCATTAGCCCCAGTCGCCTGCCCAACGGGGTGCAGTGTCGCTGTAAACAGCTGAGCGGCACTGCGGTGATGTCACTTTGAGTGCAACACAACAATCTGTGGCTTTTTGTCACAAACCGAGTAAAAACGGAAAACAGAAGAAGGCTGCGGGTGGTAAGAAGAAATACCCCTTGAGCACAGGAGAGATTTGGAAGCTATACAACAGAATGAAGCCGAGGACGAGAGCAATCGAGCTGCAAAGAAAAGACGTATGAGGGTAAGCTAATGATAGCTACCGCTAGCAGGTAGGTCGTCGCACTCATGACTCATCGATGACGACATTGTCTGACCAATCAGTAGCCAGCAGTCGGTGATGTCATCTTTCAGTCTCGACTCAGCTCGCTTGGAACCAGAGTGGAGTAGGTACTCAAACTAGCTTGTTTTAGGAGGTACCAGGCTAGTGGAAACACGCTGCAAATCAAGTAGGGCCGAGAAGAGTAGGACTGAGGCGCGCTAGTGGAAAAGGGCCATATCTTTACTGATCTCTGTCAGGTGGAAAGTATTGTTATTGTGAAAACACAGAGTTTCCTCAAAGAGCTGTGGCAGCTAAAAATAAATGGTAAAGTTACAATTTTGAAATAACCTTTTGTCTTCTGATGCTACTGTTTGCTTTTGTAGTGCATATTTAAGCTTCAGATGTGGTCTTCTTATCACTGGATAAAAACGTCACCCAGCAGCTTCAAATTACAGTTAATGCAGACGCTCAAGTAATAAATAACTTAATACAACTACAGTTCAAAAGTCTGCTTTCACTTTTCCCACATTCAGCCAAAACTGTCAAGGGGATTTTTTGGTACATGCCAAAGATTGATGTGAAAGTCCAAAATTAAGCGGAATTAGCATCAGATCCATTAATAACATCAAAGATGAAAGATAAATTTCCCCTGAACATCCATGGTTACCATAATGTTCACATGTATAACTCAGTGTGACTTCAGAGTCAAATTAAGTTCACTGGGCTAAATTATGCCAGGCTGAATTCACCCATTTATATGACTCCTTTTATGGCTGATTCAAAGCCGCCTAGCTAATCAACGCTCTATTACAAAGCTTCTCCATGGCGGCACTTTGATTGGCTTCAATTTACATAATGGTAGAACGCTGAGAAAGTGAGGCCTCAACTGCTTTCCATTTCTGTGCCGAGCCGATTAGATAGGTTTATGGATTTCAAACATGTGCGAGGCATTGATTTTATTTATTTCATTATTCATTCATTGGTCTATTGCACCCGAGAACAAGCAAGTTGCCGGCTTGTGACAATCATGAGGGGAACATTTCTCCCATCCTGGACAACGCTTAGAGCCGGAATCCAATTTGTGTTTGGAATGAGAAAATTGTTTCATCTGCAAGTGTAGACCCCTGAACACACACACACACACACGCACACACACAAACAGGGACTTGTGCAGAAACACAGCATAAATATTAGTAGTGTGTTACAACTGTGTTATTTGTACATTTAAATAACCTGCCCAGCACAATAAGATGTGAGTTAGTGAAAAGGAAAGGCTAAATTTCTTTAAACCTTTCAGATCCTCCCTTTAATCTGCTTTCTTGTCTCCTACAACTTACAATCTGAATGTGACCGCATCCCCCTCTGCACATGACTTTATCTGCTGCTTTGAGGCTGTGTAGATCAGACAAAAATAAAGGACACACAGGTTTAACCATCTTCCATGCATGATCCGAACAACCATCTCAACAAACTACAAAAGTAATATCCACCAAGTTAAAAGTTTGTCTTAACCAACATCTTTATTTAATAGAGTACAAAAAGTAAGTTTGCTTAGAACACCTACTAATATGGATGTTTCACTTTTAAAAAGTGTTAAATTCAAAGATTAAAACTTTATTGGGATTCTCAGAAGAACCTTTTAGCATTTAGAATAGGCTGACAAGCTGATCTCACAAAAGGTGTTACTTATTCAGAACTGTGAATCTCTCTCCTTGCTAAACAGATATTTTACCAAAAGTCGGAGCATCTGCAAAAAAAGGCTTGATCATTGTATGGTTTGACTAAAGTTAGCAAAGTATGAATGTTTGTCAGTATGAATAACCCTGAGAAGTTGTTGTGCTTACTCTTGAAAATTGAGACAAAAAAGGATAACAGATAGAGTGGCTACTAAATCAAGAGAGGCGTTGGATAATACATCTGTATTGATGATATCAGAAATAGTACATGTACATAAGAACATATAAAAAAAAAACTTAGCCTGTTTTTGAACTCATGACAACCATAGATCCTCAAAGCCACGTTGTTGTCCTTTGCATCTTTGTCTGTTAAAATTTTTGGGATGTGCCTGGCCAGGCAACAATCCACCTTTGCAAAAGGGTGTGTCTGGATATCTGAAATATTGCTGACCCTGCAAACGGGCTTCATACAGAGGTTCTAAGCCAGCGACTGCTACAGAGTCAATAGTTGACCAGCAAAGAAAACTGGGTTAGAAAGATAATATTTCAATAACACAGTGGTCTGAACATAAAATACAGTGTGTGTGAGTCCGTGTGTGTGTGTGCTTTTTTATAAGATGCCAGAGGCACCCCAGCAGGAATCTCTGCAGTCAAATGATTTCACATTCCCTTTTCTCCTCTGCTGCCCGTGCTGCCATTTACCAAGAGCAGCAGCAGAGGACGGTCATACGTGTCTTGAACGCACACACAATAGCTGCTACTCAACCCCGTACATGTTTCAGTGTCAAGGGTATGAATTACACATGGGCACAATTGTCTGATTGTATTTTGCGAGGCCTTGTGGCACTCGGTCAGTAGATTTATGGATAAGTAAATAATGTTAAGACGTAGCTTTAAGATAAAAAAGCCTCAGTCAAATGTGTTCATCATTCATCAGAGGAAATAGTCAGAAGCATTATTATTCACCATTAGTTCCTGCTTTTTCTTACACATGAAAGTCTCCACAACAGCAATTCAGCAGTTTATTTACTGTAGTGCTATCATTTCCTCCATTGAAATCTATGCATGCATACAACACGCAAATAAGCAACACACAGCATCACACAGCTACATCAGAACGAATGCCCCTAACACAACGCCTCTGCTTTGGTCTCTGTCTCATGAGTGGGCCTTAGAGTCAAGTGTTGGAGGGTATTAAAACAGGAGCAAAAGAGCCAGAAGATCAAAATACCCAAAGCAGCAGTAAAGCTGCAGGCACAAAGCCTCGACACATTCCCCCTTCCTCCCTTCTCACTCACCCCCTCTCATCTGACGCCACATGAAGCCTGGTGCAGGTAACTGCACTTTTTAATGATGCCATTTGCCTAATGCCTTTATGTGCTTGTCAATCTATCTTACATTATCCCTCATCTCGCCTGTCTTGGTGCATCACTGGCACCCCTTGACTCCAGCACACCAAAGAGCAGAGAGCCTCGCCTGAAACATTGCTGCAGTGGCCCATTAGAAGGAGCTTCCTCCAGACTAATTGGAGGAAGACGAGGAGGAAACAACAGAAAGCAACAACAAAAACAGGAGAGAAGAGGCCGGTGATGGGCATATCTTTTATCCTGACTCTTCCCCAACTTCCCCTTTTCTGCTGATCCAGGAGGTTCCACAGGGGCACAAATTGGGATGAAGGAGAAAGTCAAAGTGGAAAAATTGTTCAGCCTCAAGTTGGCAGCTCGTGTTTAGTCTCTTTTTGTTGCTTCTTCATTGCTGTTCTGTCTATCACCTTGTGAATCTGTCCTTGTTTGTCTCCTTTCTGCAATCACACTTAATCTCAGCCTTTCTCCATCTCTTGAATTAACAGACATTTCTTGATATTTCTTTGTAATCACTTGGGAACACCTAAAACTGATGAGTTATTTATAAAAAGAAAAGGGTCAATCAATCAGTCCATTTTGATCTTGTGACACCAAACATAGAGCAGATTAAGACCAAACACTTCGTTAAAGTATGTAGTTATAGTTTGTGTTATGCATGTATCAGATACAGTAGTGTTGCCTCATTTGTTAACATCATACTACATAATACATGTGTACGTATTATGCATATTCATACATTCTGGATATATGCACTGATACATACTTCGAAACAAGTCCACTACCTCTCAGCCATAAACACACACATACCGCCTCCATTTTCACCACGCGCACAATACACACATTTCCTGCACACATACCCTAACAGTGGCTTTTATGACAGGGCCGGGTGACATGAAGTCCGCCGGATGAATAGTTTGATAGCCCCGGGCTGGTGAGGGGGAAGGATAGGCCGTAAATAGGATTGAAGTTTAAATGGAATAATGCGCGGTCTGAAAAAGAGTTAGAGCCTGAAGAGGGGGCAAACCCAGAGGTAGCATGGAGGTGACGAGTTCGCCTGGAGAGCAGCTGGACTTGTATTCAGATTTTTTTCTTAGATATGAAATTGAGGAAATGGAGGTGTTTTAAACAAAGTCTGGATATGATACCTCATCACAGTCAAGAGAATTTATCTTTGATTATGGTTAAAATCAAGGCTTGATGTTGCTCAACTACTTACGGATTATCTGAAACGTTAAGTAACACACATTACGTAATATTCTTCTCGTTTTGTTGACTATCAGTGTTGGGACCAAATTACCAAATTAATGTGATTACTGTAATGCATTCCTTTTAACTGTAACATAGTAATGTAAGGCATTACAAAAAAAAACAGTAATAGTTTCTCGGTACAAATGTGAGTAATGCATTTTTAATTTCACCCCGAATGAAGAGGTGTTTATTTTTCTTAGTTGAAATACAAATTCGCCAAATACTCTGTGAGATCAGCAAAGGAGGAAAGTACTTTCATAGGCCTTAAGTTGCAGTGTGTGTTACACATTTTACCACAATTTTTCTTTTGTCTGTTTTTGCTACGATTGTTTCTTGTATTGTGTCATGAGCTATCAATGTGGATAATATATTCCACTGAATTAGCCTAACTGTTCATTCACACCAGAAGCGGTCTGAGCATTGGCGGCATCCAGCTGCCATTCTTTTTTCGTGGAGCATCGCGACGCAAGCATTGAGAGCGATGAGCTGAAGTTGGGAGAAGATCAACTTCATGAAAATGAGCAGCAGGGCAACCGAGGTGTCAGCCATTTACAGGCCGATCTGGATTCCCATGTGGGAGACTTTGAGAGGGAGGACGAGAAAACAATGGAGGAAAAACTTATCACTGTTGTCTCTAGCCTCCCAAGTGTGGTCTACGGTGAAAGAGGGTACCGAAGTCCCATGTGCATCACATATACACGTTCCAACCTCCCAAATAACCTCCCACTTGGTGCAAATGTTTCAGTAAAAGGAGGGTAAAGTTAAAGGTCATAAGCCTGTGCGTATGTCTGTTTACTTGTCTTATGTTAGTGCAATCTTTATATATAAACATATAAGTTAGAAAACAAGAGTGACAGGAGATGGTGATGCAGAGCACATCTGCACCGCAGCTTGTAAGCCCCGCCCCTCCGGGCGCTCACATTGCTTCTGGTGTGAACATACAGTTGAGCCAAACTCTGTCAGATAGCCCCCACATCACCTTCCACTGGATGTGTAAAGAGCTTTTCGAGCATAATGAGCTATATTTAGAATGCCAAATCCATATTTCTTGTTATTTTGATGAGAGTAACTTAAAAGTAATGCGATAATAGTGTAATGCCTTACATTTCAAATGCAGTAATATTGTAATGTAGTTAAATTACTTTGAAATGACAGAAACAAGTAATAAATAATGCATTACATTTTTTAAGTAACTTGCCCAACACTGTTTACTATTTATCAAATTTTAGTAGAATAATTATCATCATAATTTTTAATCTGAGTTCAAAGGACTTTTACACAACTGACTGTTGACCTGCTTCAAGCTGCTGCAGAATAGGCCAAGCACACATTATAATTCTTTGTAGAACTCTTGCAACAATTGACAGCAATTTGAATTTGTTTTGGTCTGTATTTCTCATCTCCTGATTCATATTGATTTGTTTACTCTCACTATAAAGAACTTGATTGGTTTGATAACATTAAAACTGGAGATATGCTTGCTGCTTATCCTTGCTTTTAGGTTTGTCCGTTGGTGTCATGAGCTTTTTATTTTCACACTTGTTTGTATGTTTGTAACATATGTTTCTGTAGGACACAAAATGGCCCCAGGCTGTATGGTACTACCTGTTGTGTTAGAAGTTAATCACAAACATGGCAGTAATTCTGAGAGTAGAGGTAGCCAAAAAAACACACCATTAATACATATTATATTTGTAGCCAGCTGGTTTCAAGCTAACAGACCTTACCATCAACATGATCTGAACTCTGTTTTTACAATATTTTTCCCGGTGAAGCATCACAATTGTCTCGGTGTTATGATCATAGGAGTAATGTTGAGTCATGACTTTGGATGACAATGTCAAAGCCCTTGACTCAAAAAGTGGTTGGTGTACTCTCCCAAACATCTATCTATCTATCTATCTATCTATCTATCTATCTATCTATCTATCTATCTATCTATCTATCTATCTATCTGGAAGAAGACAGTTTAGACAGACGAGTTAAAGTTTATTGGCGTGTTTTTGTCCACAGAAAAGCTGGAGAACACTTTGATTGCAACCACAGTAAAACATGGCATACAGTCCATTATGGTACAGGGTTACATTTGTAGAAATGGTGTGGGCAAATTACTGAAAATCTACGGTAACATAAACTCAAACGTCCACCACAACATCTTAGTGCGTCATGGAATCCCTTCTGGTTTAAATTTTATTGATCATGGGTACATAAACCAAAAAGACACTGACCACCAATCATACTTCAAAGCTGAATCTGGAGCACTGGAACAGATGGACTAGCCAAGTCAAAGCTCAGCTTTGCATTCTGTTGAGCAAATCTGGGATTCAAAGATTGATTACAAGAACGTTTAATCTGAGGCAAGTCTTTGGGAACAGCTAAAAGTCATTTGGAACACCACAACAAAAGAGATTCTACGACCTGATACTATAGTACTGTAAATGGCTTCAGTGTGTTGTTTTTGATCATATGATGCAGCTAACCATTACAGCCCTAGCTGCTGCAAGTATGATATAGTTTATTGTTGACTTTTTTCCTTTTTATGAAGTTACGTTTTTATATTGTAATATGACCTCAGACTATGATACTGTATGATCTGTATTGCTATCATGATTCCAGTTGAGATGTTGATGTTCACATTATTGGCAGTAAGAATTATTTAATTAAATTGTGTACATATAGCAGCTTATCAGGTACTTAATGATTTCTTTTTCACTTTAACATGATTTAGTAACAGTAAATGGTATACATTACAGGGTTAAAGGAATAAAAAAATATTTTGGACTTAAATGTTGAGAATTTGGAAGATGTGGTTGTCCTCTGGAACTGATGAGTGGACAGCCTGGTGTTGGAGTATGGGGGTGATCCCAGTAGGCCCACATTAAGAACAGAGCAGTGCCTTCGTTACGAGTCATTAGACAGCCTTAAAGCTGATGGCATGGGTACTGAGAAGATTAATAAGTACCCAACAAGGAGGCCATTTGCTGAGAGTGTCACAATTGCATGCATTGTATTCTTCATATAGACCAGACAATCAACAGAACATCACCGCTGTCTGCACTGATTATTTATTGTGCTCCAGAGTTTATTGAAAAGACAGACAGTTTCAGTAAATATGTGGGACACTGGGAGATGTCTCCCTAGATGTTGCTTTTGCCTTGTTTTAGAGGTTTCAACAAATTATTTACAGTACATCAGTAAATAACAGTGTGTTTCTTTCTGTCTTTTGTGTAAGTGCAGTCCAAGCTGTTGTGTATTGGGAAAATATGGCATCAAATTTACAGTAATGGTTTATGGTAGTCCAGTTTTTCTCTTTCAACATGGATTTGCTGCATGTGAATTTACCAAACAATCTCCTCCTCCTTTCCCCTTGTCTTTCTCTCCTACTTAGGTCGATAAATAGCCAAGCGCAGTGGCCATTATGAGTCATCCCCCAACAACGGCAGCCTGGGATAAGCTTCACAGTAAATTAGCTACAATTAGCGCTGCAGCAGACATTGACAAGACCATCCCCCAAATGCTATTAAATGCCCACCCAATCATATCTGAGTTAGTACAGTCCACTGGATCATTTCTCAAATCAATGATCTCAGTAAGTGCTGGGTAAAAAGGCCTCCAATGCCTGATCAGCTGGATGTGGACAATTAGATTGGAGTTAGGGGACAGCCTTGATTAGCGCTTTGCTTCGAGGCATTCAAGTCATTTATTATGCAACACTGCACTGAACCACCTTGGTACATAGTGACAGCAGCAACTTCAACTTGAAGGCATGCAGGTTAATTGTCTAAGTGATTCATTTACAGAAGGATTTTTATAGAAATATCTGTTATCTTTTCACTTTAGAATATAATTTAGGATCAATTTATCATCTCATCGCTGGTATCTGGATTTACTGTATTTTTACTGTATTAGTTAATGGTAGGGCTACTGGATCAATGCTAGAAACACAAATATCTAAGTCATGCATTTTTTCAGGCAGTTTGATTGTAAAGTTATTAAGTTTGGCAATTTAAATTCCTAACAACTGATGCATACACATATTTTACAGGAATCGTTTTCATGCTTTGTTATGTCTCATGTTCATGCTTGCCTCTTGCTCCCTCATCCGTGTTCACCAGTGTCCCCTAATGTTTCCAGGTAATAGTTCTGGTGCCGCAGCAGCATCAGCCAGTCCTCACCTTCATGAAATTAGGCATAAAACATTAATAGGGTCAAATTAGGTCTTAAAATCAGACTAATGTAGCATGAAATGCTGCAGCCATGCTCTGGTGATCAGAGGCTCCTAAAAGTGACCTACTTACATCTACTGCATCTGAAGCCTCTCAGTCCTAGATACAAAATATGGCTATATAAAAAGGGACTAATGCTGTAATGCAATTTTATTGAACTTTAACATGTATTTCTCCTTCAAAATTCTCTTGTCTGCATAAACACAATGCTGCATTGAGATCTTCCACTGGTCAAAGCAGTCTTCTTCAGACAGCTGTCTCAGAACCTCTGTTTTTCTTTTCTTAACCTATCACGGAGTCAAAACATGTTTCTTTGAGCACAGATTAGATTTTCAAAGGACATTGAAAAAACTCACATGATTACAAATCAGGTGAATGGGGAGGGAGATCAAGCACTGTGATGTGTTTTTGTTCCAGAAACAGATTTAGCTTTCTTCAGAATTTTTGTTGCATTTTTTCCAGAAGCTGTTTGTTATCGTGTTGAAGCTTCTTTTTAATGAAATTACACTCTCTATAAAGCATGGGGATTATGTTATGTTGATGGCGTAGATATAGCTGTATAAGTGAACCTGCAGGCTGGATGTCAGTTAAAAAACATGATGTGGTTGTTGGTTTTCCTTTTTCAATAAGCTCAGGCAAGGCAAGTGCTTTACAGAACAAGAAAAATGTGTTAAAATCACGATGCAAAATAAAAACAAAATTAATCATACATGAGAATTGTGCAGATAAGATCATTTCAGTCATATGCACAGTTAAGTAGAGCTGTGTTGAGCCTAGATTTGAACACTGTCAGGTCGAGGCCTGTCTCACATCTTCAGAAAGACTGTTCCATATTTTGGCTGGATAAAACTGGAACCCCGATTCACCATGTTCAGTCCTGACCCTGGACACCAGCAGGAGGCTTCTCTTATCTTATTTTAAATTATTCTCTGAGCCACAGGAAGCCAGTGTAAGGACCAGAGCATAGGACTTTATGCTCGTACTTCCTGGTTTTGGTCAGGACCTGAGCAGCAGCATCCTGGATGTACTACTGCTGTATAACAGCTCATTTGGAAGGGCCAGTGAGCAGTAGTCTAACCTTCTAGAGACAAATGCATGGATAAGTCTCTCCAAGTCAACTTTAGATGCAATGATTTGATTTTGGCAGTTGTTTAGATGGTAAAAGGCTGATGTTATTGATTTGATGTGGCTGTCAGAGTTCAAGTCTAGAGTCCACTATTACCCTGAGATTTCTAACCTGATTTGAAGGCTTTAGAGAGAGACTGGAGGGACTGCGGACACTTAATCTGTTTTTCTGTTGACCAAACACAATGACTTCAGTCTTGCCTGAATTTAGCTGGAGAAATTTGTTTTACATCCACATACTGGCCTGTTGGATGCAGTGACAGAGTGAATCCACTATTCACCTGCTGTCAATGAGAAATAGATCTGAGTGTCATCTGCACAATTATTACTTTGTGCTGGCCTAAAGGCAGAATGTAGATTGAACTGAAGGGGTCCCAGGACTTACCCTTGTGGCACCCCACAGGTCAAGGCCATGTGGTCTGAGACAGATGTCATTTGTTATCTTGATAAGAGAAGACTAAGTGCTGTGATGGGGTCTAAAACCTGACTGAAAAACATGAAAGGAGTTGTTCATTAGGAGAAAGTCTGTTATCTGTTGGTCAACAGCTCACTGACTGGGAGGTAAGCTTGTGCCCACAGCCTAGTTGAATATCAGTTGTTCTTTGTTACAATCTAGGGTGCTTGCTCAGCAGTTCTCTGGACAACATAATGAATATTATAGATTAAAAAGCAGTATGGTAAATGTGTCTGTCTGAGCAGCTAAAGTAATGTCAGATGATTTTCCAAACACCACACATTAGAAGAGATTCTAAAAAGATGGTTCTTTATATTAACAAATGAATTATTTAATTTTGTCAGTAAAGGGGAACTGGGCCCTAGATCTGCAAACTCATATGGCAGTGTTTACCTTCATTAACCTGTGGATTCCACATGGTTATGTGTGCTATAGATGGCTGTATTAGTATTGAGTGTCAATACTTTTACAAGCACCCCTTTGATATCACTTATGAAAACTGTTCATCGGTGAAGTTCTACAGACTCTTCTCTCAGTGCCAAGGCAGCAACACTTTTATTATTTGTGCAGCTGGAGACCAGTTAAATCTATCAAACAGCTCTCAGCTGCATATGCATGCTAACAAGTGGTCACGTTACACTGTTTTTTAACAAACCTAAGAAGGGGTCAGAAAAAGAAAACACAATTTTATGCTTAAATACTTCCAACCACATGTTTTACAGTTGCTTTGTTGATGACTTAGATTTAATTTTGTTTAGTTTAAAAGATTTCTCAATAAGGGCAACGACGGCTAGTACATGTTTTTTGTAGTTGTACATAAAACATGTGTCTTGGTTGTAGCAAACGTACCTTATGGAAGCACATTCCCTAGAAGAGTCTTTAAAATAGAAAATCATGAGGCTTTCTGCAGCGCCATATCATCTTTTCAGCTGTCTTCAGTAGCTCCATATCTGGCCATCTGCTTTCTTGGAAAATATATTTACCAGTATGGGCCTCGAGCAACCCCACGTCAAAAAACCTATCCCTTTAACTGACACTACTTTAATTGATCTTTGTATTTTATAAGTTCTGTATGTATGAGTGGAAGTGTTTGTTGTTGTTACTGTATGTTGCTGCCATTCTTGGTCAGGACTCCCTTGAAAAAGAGACCTTAGATCTCTATGGGACTAAATAAAGGTTCCATTATTGGATATTGCTCTGTTTAAGTTGAGAGCCCCCTGGTGGCAGAGTTTTACATACTGCGTCATCCACATCAAATGCCAATCAAGAAAGGTTTGCATCATCGGCACAAGACAGAGACAGCAGTTTTCGTCGTAGGTACCCCCTCCTCAGGGTCAGACTGTCTGCTTCAAATGTAAGGACTGAGTAAAAACATTCAGAAAAGACTCCAGATGCTCCAAATGGGGACAGTTTCTCTGAAAAGATCAGAGGTTATTGATTCTGATGTTTTTATTTGTCAAAAGGATGTTTACCATGTTTCACTTTATAGAGCAGAGTCTGCCCCATGAGGGGAACTGAACAAAGACAGATAGAGGCAGTGAAGCAGGCAACAGCACTGTCGGATGTTGCTGTTTGTACTCCCCGTCATGCACACACCAAACACACACATGCACTGCAGACATTCACACACACATAGCTAAAGTGCACATCTTCTTTGTGCGCACACACCAACATGGGGTGACACAAACACACACACACAGACACACACTCAGCAGCAGACAGCAGGGCCCTGTCTCAGATCACGGCGGAGCATGGATCTGCAGCGTCGTAAGAGCAAACGATTTGAGGCATATGTCAGGTCCTTGTGGATTCAAAACAAAGCACTGTCAAGAACGCTCTGCCTTGGCCAGGCAGCCCGCTCCCTGCTCTGCTGCGCTCTGCATGCGGCAGGCGATACAATCCTCCAAGTCCAAGACGAAACCCATCATCATCCTTTCACATCGTTCTGTTCTTTGCCCCTTCAGACTGCTGCAGACTCCGCGTGTGCTGCCCCCGTCTGAGCGGCTGCCGCAGATTTGCCTGCGAGGCTCAAGAGGGGGCCACGACACCCAGGAGACTGAGTCCATTCACATTACACACTGTGGGAGAAGCTGCATGGTGAACCAGGGATGATAGAAAGAGAGAGAGGATAGAGGAGAAGGAGGACAAGTGGAACAAAAAAGTGTTCTTCTCAATGTGTGAATAGAAACTGGGCACCAGGTTCAAAGACAAAAGCTGCCAAAATACTTGTCACTGGACAAAAATGTTTCCTGCTGGCATGCTGAAAATGTTGCTAAACCTTAATTCACCTTTGTTTGCACTTGCAGATAAAATAGGTATGTTTTTCCTTCTGTCCAGTAATGGGTGAATTTAAGGATATTGAGATGTTTTTTCTTATTAATTGTCTTACTATGAACATCAAGAAATAGTTTAACGTCATCAGTGTAAGTAAGCAACACTAGAGGATTTTGTGTCAGACTTTTGCCTTGATTTGTCCCTGAGAGTAAGGGACAGGACATAATAGTAACAGTACTATTAACTTTATTTATAAAGCACCTATGAAATCAAGATTTTACAAGATGCCTCACAGGTAAATGATTAAAACACTAAGTAAAACAAAAGGTGAAAAAAAAACAGTAAGATTAATCCAATTCTTTACCCCTTACTCTCTGATCTGTCTCACAAACTTCATTATAATTTTTTTGTCTCATCCATGTCGCTTCCCCTATGTCAGGGCTGTAACATGGTGTATGGAACCATATGATTATCTTTTTCTCTTTGAGAATATTTGGTCTAGCACTAAATTATATTTTGATACTTGGACGATTGCTCCATCTAAGTGTTTCTGTTATGTGTTTCTGTAGTCAAGTGTGTGGTCTTAAGGTCAGGCTGAATCTTCAAGCTTAGAGGACTGACAGTCAAAAAATTGAAGCTGTCTCCATAGCTCCAAGTTTTAAAATCAGATACGATTTCAAAGTATTTTGGTGTGTGACTATCATAAGGAGAAGCAAAGGTTCTATCATGTCTTTGATGTAAACCGGTTGTATGAGCCGAGGCCACACTGTTGTTTTTTGAGTTTAAAATTTTCAGGAAATTTACACTTTGTTATTAACTAGGGCTTAAGAAAATGGATACCTTTATTATATATTGTGCTTTAGGTATTTTGTTTTATTTTGATGAAGATATTTGGTTTCTGGCCCTTTAAGAGAGCTCTGGTCATGGCATGTGTTAGACAGATTTTCTGTGGGCATTGTGGAGGCTCAACTAGCTGGGGAGCCATATGGTTTTCTTACCGCGGTTACACCTGTGTAATAGAAATCTTCCAGAAGAAATTATCATTGGGATAAACTGTGGAATAAAGTTTTGTGTGTTATAACTCAAGATAGGCTTGGACTGGATGATTACTTGGAGACACAGGGAAACGTGAGTAAGCCACAACACTACCAGCTAGCCAAAGTTTGTCCAATACACCGGTCCAACTGGATTGCAGATCAAATTTCACACAATCATGTCAAACGGCGGAACACTTGAACCCAGCTTGCTCTCACTGCTGCATCAGTGTCATGTGGGTGGGTATGAAGGCACATGAATGTGTCAGCACATACAGATGGAAACCTCAACCAATCAGAGAGTAAAAATCAGAGTGAAGCAATTAATCACTTTTATGCTTCAGAAATACGTATTGCTACGACTTTAGAGTACTCTAAATGTATCATTCACAATGACTTAGAATTTAAAAAAATATTTCTGAATTCTGTAGATTTCATGAATTCAGAGCATAAACAATTTAGACTTCATTGCAAAAGTTTGGATTAACTATGAAAAGCTAAATAAAGAATGAAGGTAACTTAAGCAACTCTAAATGCAAACTGAAAAATATTGGTTCTTCTCTCTCTCAGGTCAAAATCCTCTATGGCATTTTGGTCATTTGTTTCCTATTTCAAAAATGTATTGAATTTCACTTTGTTCAGATTATTAAATACTGTCTCACTTACCACAATACCTCAGTTCAAATCACAATTCAAAACCCATATTTTTAAAATGGCATACTGCCCATAACGTCTCTGTTCTATTTTTAACTTTATGGCACTGCCTGTTGTTTGTATATATTTTAGTTGTGTTTTTAATTACTCTGTAAAGTTTCCTTGAGTTTCCCGAAAGAGGCTTTTAAATAAAACTTATTATTATTATTATTATTATTATTAATTAGGTTCAACATTTGCATCATCTTTCTAAGTTCCTTTTGGTTGATAAGGTGTCCTAATATACTCAGATGTTATGAGCCTCATATTTGCTGCATAAAAAACATTAACAAAAATGATCTGTTTCAGTTTTTATCAGTTATCTGTACTGAAAATATTTTTGTACTATCCCATTTAAGTAACTTGTGCTCCTCATCCAAACAAACTCTCCTTTCTCTTGGGTGGATGGGATGGCTTAAAGACAGTAATGATAGGAAAAGTGCTAATAATAAGTTTCAATATTGTTATCATTATTGCTATTAAACTTGGGCAATTTTAACAGTAATGTATCATTTTCAAATTCTGTCATTATTTTGAGCCATTTTTAGCATTGGTTTATAGACATAATAGGCTCTTATTTAAGCTTGTCCAACACCATACTGACAACACAATTTCCCATCACGGGAGTCTCAGCCAGAGCTAAGGGAAAAAAACTTTCAGTGGGTGAAATTAAAACCCTTTTACATTTAACTTTGAACCTCATGTTGAAATCTCCCTTATTTTATTACATTTGCAAAATGTAATAAAAGAGTACCAAAAAGATTCATTGTGTTTTTCCCTGGTTAAAACCTTTTAGTCATATTCATACATTTGTATGCTTTAATAAGTCAAGAGGTCCAATTCTTTACTATAATAAAGCTCAGCACATAAAATAAAGGGGGTGAAATGCAATTTATAGTGCAATTAGCTGCTACCAAAAATACCATGGATTAAGAGATTCAAGCCCCATAAATGGCATTTTCTCTGTGTTTGGATCATAATGACAGTGTGCTGCTTAAATTAAAGAGCCCTCTGATAAATGGGAATTAAATAATCTCTAATTGCAGTATCATAATAGCCTTAAACGTCTAATTCAATTATCAACACAAGTGGTGTGAAAAGTGGTGCTGAGAAGAGAAGGAAATCTTATTGAACACACAGTGCCATGTCAAATGAGTCTCCCCATTATCCTTAGTCAGAAAGTATTTTCAGCCCGCCCTGTTAAAAACAAAATGGTTTGGGAAAAAGCTTTTTTTGTCCTGTTTGCCCCAGGGCAGTGTTAGAATCCAGAGTTTGTATGGAAAATCAGATTCCAAACAGGCATACACAAATTTGCTCTTAAAGCCACGGAGGAAAATACATTAAATATAAGATTATTGTCCTGAAAAATAAACCCATGTGCATTGATATGTATTGACATTTTTTCACATACGTCGATATTTACCATCTTTTTTGTTTCTCACTTAAGTTCGAGACATTCTTGATGCAGCTGGAGAGTAAAACCAAGATTAGAGGCACAGAGGTTAAACCATTAATGCTGTCTAATAACTGAGCTTTGAATCATGATGCAGTGCCTGATTTTATACTTCATCCTATTCAATTATATTTGTAATCACAGTTTTAACAATGCTTTTTAGATCTATATTGATCACTTAGAACACTTTATGTGTATCTGCATAATTCGTGTGTAGTTTTTTTAAGACAGAAAGATTAATAGCATAATTTTCAGCTCAACCAACAGAGTAGTATCATGTTGAAAATGCTGAACTGGTTTCATTCAAAGCTTTTTGTTCCATTTTGCTCACCAGGCAGCAAGAATCCTATGAGCAATGCCTGTGTTTTTAATTGTGACTGTTCTCAAAATGTATTGCTCTCCCCTTTGTCAAGTTGTTGATTTTGCTATAATTGGTTGTAATTTATTGCCTGAACTTTTTAAATTTTGTATTGATATTTGATTTGTGCTACTGACCTCCTGGCCAAGTTGCCCTCATAATTGAGATCCTGATCTCAGTTAAATTAATATTTCATCTTATATTTTTTAAATTAATTTTGACACTCTTTCTCTTTTGCCCTGATATTATTATATCTAGAATTTTTAACACTGGATTTCTTTAAGATTGAAGTTTAAAGTTTGAATTCTTTGTCTTTGAAAAGAGATGATGAAAGTGAATCACTTAAAATCTCAACATCGAAATTCATATGTCAAAAAAAATCAGACACACAATGCCAATGCATCCATTGTTAGAGCAAAATAAATGAGTGGCTTTTTAATTTCAAAATGTAAGCGTAGTAGTTTGCCTTACTTAACACAAATACTTATTGCATGTTTCTATGGGACACCACTAGAGGGTGCAAAGACCTCGGGCTTATTGTGTTAGAAGTAAACAGAAAACATGGCAGTGGTCAGACATCAACCTTGGTCTTGTGTTGCTCCTGCAAACAGAAGCATAGAAAGTGCCATTAAACCAACTATAGCATGTGAATAATGGAATTTTTCAAAACAAAATGTGTTCATTATTGAGCTTAATTTAACTAACATGTTACATCTGATTCTTCTAATAGTGATCATACATCAAATAAAGTATTCCTTGCATTTTTATTAAATACCTAATTAGTGAGCATCTTCAAAAAGATCATAGCATCAGAAGTATATTGCTAAGTTTAATCCTTGAAACAGGAAAATATTAGCAGATACTGCTCTGTCCCTTCATGCCCTCTTTCCCCCAAAACATGATGGATGATGTTCCTCAGCACCCCACAGGGAGATGTATAATGGATTTAAAGCGGAGATATTTGGGTTCCATATAGTCTTCCTCCCAAGACCCTTGAAAATGACTCTCATAATCCGTCACAGCAGGCAGGAAGGATCCACACAGTATGGCCGTGACGCTCCTTGAACCAACATGGCCACCTAGATTTCCACTATTTATTTATCAGTCTGCAGTTTCCGACAGACTCACAAATGAGCTTTGAGTATTCATATTTGTCAGGCAGATGTACCAAGGGCACTCACAGACAGTTTGTCCAACATCCAGACAACTTATCTCATCCTCTCTCATAAACATGCTGCTAATGGTATTCCTCTTCTTTTGGTCTTTAGTATGTAAAACTGATGATAGATGATCACAGGAGACAGAACAGGCTGGGACACAGTGGTGGTGGTATTACACTGCACACCCAGTTCACAACAGAGCCGACCCAAGGCCTCCGCTAACGACTCCTTGCCATGTAAATGATGATAAACACTAGCTCTTCTTCCACCAGTGAGTGCGCATTACCTAATGATGTTCAATGGCAGTGGTGAGCGGTAAAGACAACAAATATATTATACCAATGCATCTTAAATGGGCATCCCTAAGGAAACCCATCTGCATTGTAAATTCATGCACAGACCTCATTTTTCATATGCAGCTAGAGTTAAATTCCAAACAACTGTGTACTTAATGTGCAATGTTTTTGCATTTTTATATCTTTATAGGCACTTACTGGAGTGTGTATGTGTTTATTTATATGAAATGTGCAGCACTTACCCATTGTCATGGACTGGCAGTAGATGAATGTCTTTATGCAGTTGCACGCCACAAGTCAAACATCTTCACATCAGAGAGAGGGAGAAAAAGTTCCTATTTCAGTTAATACATTTACCTATATTGTGGCCATGACACATTGAACCTTTTACCGTCATTATTTGTGTTTCTTCTCTTTTTTCTGTTTTTAACCTTTACTCTTAATATAATGCATAGTAATTGCATTTTCGTTTGTTTGTTTCAGTAATTACATACACATCATATGTTTATGAAATGGTCGGTGTTAAAGTCATACTTACATTTTATCAAATGTAGAGTGACATAAAAAATGACGATTCAGTAATTGATTCGTAAAAAAACACATAGGGGGCTCTTTACTAAGACTGGGTATTGTTAAGAACCTCACGATTCAATTCGAATTTAGATTCTTTAGGTGGTGATTTGATTAGTTATTGGTTTAAACCCTTCGATGTCGATTCAGTAAGAAGTACGCAAATAATTATAGTAGCTGTTTAAGCAATATAACATTTGAATTAAAAAATTGCACAATAATAACTTATTTGTGCATATGGAGTACTAACGGATAAAACATTATAGTTCTGTATAAACACCGAAAAAGTGCACAGCGCCCCCCACTGGCCAGGAGGTGAATAGATTCAGAGGATTTTCTTAATCAATATTAATACATTAAAGCAGCACTACGGAAGATTCTCGCTTGACCGGAACGAGAACTCAACTACCCATGAGCCCTAGCGCGCGCATACTGCCGTAAGGATACAGATCTGCCGGTCGCATGCATTTGTTTTGTAGGCGAATCACAGAAGCCAGGACTTCACTCAAAAGTATTCTGTCTTCGGCGGCTGTTTGCAGGATGGATAGCGACGAGATAATGTATTTATTTTTGACTAAATGACGATGTTGAAAATCGCTAAGTTCAACTTGGTTTTATTACCGTGAAGTCGCCCCCGCCCCCGTCCTGTTGAAGCGATAAAGTGAATAAAAGTAAAGACAACCACGAGCTGGCAATATCACACACTTGAAATAAGTCTAAACAAAACTACATACTGGTACGTTCTCACGAATACTGTAAACGGATGGTAAACAATCAACAAGTACTTACAAGTCCAGCAATAACAGGGCCAAGTCGGCATCGGTCGGACATCCCTCCTCGTCTTTTATTTCATGCCAGCGAGTGTGACATAAACCGAACCGATGTTTATTCTGGTCCGAGCATTCAGCTTGTTTTTCTCTCGCTTTCTTTGTTTTGTATCCTCAAAATAAACTTCTCTTTTTCTTGCGTTCTGTGCTGCCTCCGCCATGACTACAGCTCTGCGTTTGGCTTTCGCGGACACTTCCGTGTTTTAAACAAATTGGGAATCGGGGGAAGTGACGTAGCCTATGCCGTAAAGCAGTCCAAACTTGTAGTTTTTAGTGTGGCAGGGTTCCCACCATCCACCTCGAAGTTACATAGCGCTAGTGAAAGCGATACAGACCACTTCAGAGCACGAAAGAGGTTTCATTCAACACATTGTAAAGTGGTGGACCATGACGATGAATATCTAAGGACTATATTATGTTTGAAAAACTACATAGTGTTGGTTTAAGGAATCGATATCTTTTTCCAACCCTACTCTTTACAGGGTGTGGTTCAGCCTGTCTATCAGTAACCAGCCTTTCTGAGCCTTAGAGCTGAAAAAAAAAATAGCATTATGGAGGGCTG
Organism: Scarus forsteni; assembly: GCA_036419115.1. Taxonomy (NCBI): domain Eukaryota; kingdom Metazoa; phylum Chordata; class Actinopteri; order Labriformes; family Labridae; genus Scarus; species Scarus forsteni. The sequence continues at coordinate 3,022,316 of JAZDUH010000049.1, forward strand.
CCTGTTTGAGTTATTGTTTCTGAATAGCAGAAATATGTGTAGTTTACTCACCATTAATTAGAATTGTGCATTTAAGAGGCTACATCTAACACTGTACATTTATTTTCTTTTACTTTCAACAATTCCTTCCAATAATTATTATTAGTGATCAATAAATAATATGAGAGCTTTACACTTAGACTTCTTGCAAAAATGTACAACAGTCACATTTTTAAGATGCCTTTTTTAGTACAAGTTGAACTGTGAGGGCTCTGGCTGGAACAACTGGGGACAGAAGTGTGGTGTCTATACATAAATGTAAACTTTTACATCAAGCAGGTCAAAGTTTAAAAGAATATAAAGGGTTTTGAAATGCAACAGACAGACAGACCCTCTGCCTGTCTGTTTTTCAAGCTATAAAGTAAAATACCAGCAAATATAATACTCTTTAATCCAGTCACATGACAATCGGGTCCATGGTTATCCCATTGTGTGTGGCCTGTTTTAGCATGCAGGCTTACAGCTGTACCATAATGCTGCAAGTGACTGATTTTGTGAAACATTTTACAATATTTTTCAAAATGTATTGAAGTGTCAATTGGATACAATCTGTCTCTTGGGGAAATTAGATGTGTTTATTTTACTGTTAGTAGAATATTATGACATGATGACCAGAAAGAAAAAACATTTTGTACACGGAAAATGAAATGTTCATGTGTGTCTGCCAAACTCTGTCTGAAACTGAGACACCTGGACTGGTATGTGAAAATGTTGTTGCACTTAAGCAAAATGTCAGAGTACTTGTTGGCACAAGGGGCCTGATATTTTAGATATTTTATCAGTAAACTCCAATTAAAAACATGGGACTTGAGAAACCCACTGTTTCCCCTTTTTAATATCATTATAATAATATTATATATAATATATAATACTGTCACTCTCAATTCAGCTGGATTAAATTGAATCTCATCAAATCATTCTATCCTGAAAAATCAAATGATAAGTGAACTGAATCAATTCCTGTCAATTGAGGTTCAGATACAATATTCAAACATAGGAGATTCACAGTCCTATCCATTACAGTGTATTTTGGGGATTTGCTGGACAAATTGTGCGCTCAGGTGGTCACAAGGCCCTTTTATGTACAGAAGCTAGACTATTAGCAGGAACCAGAGATGTCCATCAGCCTCAATAAGAAAGAATTATTGGCATCGGGTCCATTACTTCGAAATCAAGCCACCTTTGAGAGACACAAATTGCAAGAGACGGCAGCCAGGCAGTAAATGAATGCTGGACGGACTTAAAATGATTGTGTGATGAATTCCTGGCAGGTGCTCTGGTAATGAAACAGGTAGGGTCTGTTGACTGGAAGGAATTGGGAGGTAGGGAGACAAAAAAACAAGAATCCCAAAAGTGGAACATGATCTGATAAGCTGGGGAAAGACCAGGGACTGGTGACATCTGTGCCAATGGCCTTTCAGCAGCTCCAACTTAGACTGACCGAACCAGCAGGTCCCATGGGCAGGCTGAAATGGAATTTTTGCATTTAACTACACACACAGAGACCTCTGAAACATGTGACTACAGTATAATAAGTGCTAATGTTTTCTTTATGTGTAAAAATAAGAAGAATAAGTAAGCATTTACGTCTAGACTCCTAATGGTGGACACAGTAATCATGCTATGGCGACTGAAATAATTTCCCATGAGCATCTTCTTTCTGTAAGAATATCCCTGAGAATGTTGAGTCATTGAACTCTGATCACTCACAAGCCAATACAGATATTCAGTGACTTTTCTGAGAGAGAGGAAAAAGAAAGAAAGGAGACTGAGAGAAAAGAAAAATGTCTGATTCCCCCTGGGCCCCCCCATACTCACTGTGTTGTAGGGACTGTGGATAAAAGCATCCAACAAAGGGCACGTTCATCTGCTCCGTGAGTCAAATTTGAGAGAGGTTGAACCTATTCTATTTCTGAAATGGTGAACTGTGGGTTGTCTGGGTGGGTGTAGCACTGAAAGCCTCTAATGGGGAGGTTTAAGAGCATCTCTCTCCCTCACACATACACACACAAACACACGCACATGCACATACAGTGTGCCTCATGGCTTTGCAGTCAAGCACTGAAAAATAGCTGAGTAAATAAAAGAGATTTCAGGGAAGAACAAGAAACATGAAGTTGAAAAAAATGAAAAAGAAAAGTTTTTGCAATGAAATCTTTAAAAAATAACAGGTTAAAGTAATGTTCATCTAAAAGTTTGGATTACAACCTCATTTTTAAAAAGAGATAAAACATTTGAAAAGCTTGTATATTCAATTTCAGGAAACTAATTTCTTTCAAGAAACATTCAGTCAATTAGCTTGAAATTGAAAAAACATATTTATCAAATTTATTGATGACATAAAGAATTCATGTGAGAAGTATGTAAGTAGACCCACTGCTTTAGCCAGTTTCTGGTGTATTGCTTGGACTTACACATCAGTGTGTCTGTGTTTATATGGTTGCATTTATATATTTATAAAAAATATGCATGTTGATCAAAGATCTTGGGTCTCAAAAATGAACCTTAAATGGTGTTAACCAGTATGCCAAATCAATGAATAAATGAAAAAAGAAATCCCTGTAAATTAGGGCTGTCGCTTTTCACAACAATCAAACTTTAAAAGTTTTTATCATAAATGTTGATAACAAGAAATATTCACACACTTTACTATTTACCTGAAGCCAAACCAGTGAGGCTCATGTTCTTACATTTGAGGCTGCGTTTACATGACGCAGAAAACGGTCAAATCTGATAATTTTTCGTTGCATTTTGGCCTTGCGTTTAGACGAGATCGCGTTGCGTTTCCTCTGAAAACGTAAACTTTTGAAATCGAGCTCCCGAGTGGAAAGATTTGATTCCGCTCTCCATGCAGCGCTGTGTAAACCCGTATCAGAGTGTTTCAGGGTGAAACGCAGACGTCACCGCATGCGCAGTACTCTTTCACATGAAGGCTGCGCCGGCATACCAGGAACAACAACCGCTTCGGCTGTCTGCCGAGTAACGTGCGTGCTGCTTAACGTGCTCGGTTTGTTATCCAGACAGAACTATCCACACAGATTTATTGTCCGAACTGATTTGTTGTCCAGAAAAGAAACTCCTGCGTCTCTCTGCGTCTATTTGCCATTGTTGTTTGTGAAAGGTTTTCTTCTTCGTTCGTTTGTTGTAGCAGCACTGCCTCTCTGCAGACCTACACCGCCATCTACGGAACCGGCATGCGTACTACAGCGGATTAAATCATCTCCGAGCGTTGTCGTCTGAACGCAAAAGAATTCTAAAGCACAAAGGACAAATCTTTGCGTCTTTAAGTCAGGAGTGTCCGTGTAAACGCAGCCTGAATCTTGCAGTAATGTCCATTGTGATTAGCTTGCACCTCTGGTGTGGGTGGGGCCTGCCAAGGAAGATATGGTCACACATTGCTGAGCACTTGACGATGCACCGCTGTACACCTGGGTGGAAGGCCAATGAATGGATCAACTGCATTGCACCTCATCGACTTTGTTTTTTAATTTTCCATCAGTGGTGTGGAGCCCCCCCAGAAGGCTTCATTGGAGAGGCTTTACCTGTCCTCCATTTTTTAAAGGTATACTTTGGAAGTACCACTTCCTGTGGTTGAGGTCAGTAGAATAGTAGATGACCAGGTTGCACTGTTGGATGTGCTGATACATTATATATTTTTAATTTGAATATATGTTTATAGTTTCAATACCAATTTTTGTCCCCAAGTTTGACCAGAAAAACAAAAAAAATGAGTAAATGGTGACATTACTGTGAAAATATTATATTTCATTAAGTCGTGAATGCTTTAACAGTTTCATGTTCATTATGAATTATGTCACAGCATGAATGTGCATTCAGTTGATGTATTTATTTTAAATTCAGATCTTCTTTTCATATCTGAAGATAAACTCTCCCCAGACACTTGGCTTAGTGGTATTAGGTACCACCTCATCTGCCTTCAGAGATATACCTTTATTCATTGAGGCAAAGATTAAGCACTGCATGGAATCATTTGTCAGATTTGGATCCATATCGACATGTTAGCATCACACAGTTTCTGCAGAATAGTCGCTACACAATCATGGTGCAAATCTGTTCCACCACATGCGAAATTTGCTTTTTTGGATTCAGATCTGCTGACAGGGTAGGCCACTTCAGTACAGTGAACTTATGGTCATGTTCATGTTCAAGAAGCAAATTATCCATATCCATATCCATAGAGAACTTTTTAGTTCTTAGTGAAATGTGGGAAACTGTTTTTAACGTAACTCCTGGATCCCATTTGAAGACTTAAATCAACCCCAGTGTTTTTTATATCTTCCTTTTGACATCACCAATATTCCCTGATCATCTCTTCAAAATGTGTTGGCAACTTTCTGAGTTATGCTCATAGATTGGCAGAGTGATTGAATATCATACAGACAGCTGGTGAAAATAAAAGCTCTTTAGCAAAGGTAATACGCCCAGTCAGAACAAATGAATGTCTATAGTGTCTCCTTTTAGTCCCTCATTCAATATGTTTCGCAGTGATACCAAGGTCTTGAGAGCAGGGCAGGGAGGACATGTCTTGGTGGATCTGATAGGTCCTGCCAGACAGCTGAGTCTTGAGCCACCTTTAAAAGTGCTGAATATCACCCATCTGACACATTTAATATCAGAGGAACACTCATACAAATGCACATTACCACCTCTTTACTTTTATGTGTTCAATAGTTGAAGGTCTGTCAAAGCGCAACCGAGGGGCTAGCTACTAGCATGTCACCAGGATGGACATTAGCTGTCGTACACACCCACACACACATTGAAAACAGGCAAACACTGATGGATGCCCGGGCAAATGCCCTTTCTGCTCCTATCTGGAGGCTGTTTGAAAGACAAGGACCTCTACACTGTGGAGCAGGTTTGAGCTTTTCTGTCACAGAGATCTTATGAGCTGGGAGGGAATCTGCTGAGGCACACAAAGTGTCCTGCAGAGCAAAGGCATACACGTGCAGAAAGTGTTCATTTGTTTCTTACGGCACAGCACGCAAAGTGGGTTTCCTTTATAAGAAATGCATCTTCTCTCAGTTGAACTTGGTGTGTTTGTGAAATGTAGACTATTTTACAGCAAGTTAATTTAATCATCAATCAATCAATCAAACTTTATTTGTATATCACTTTTCATACAGGACTTTGTAATACAAAGTGCTTTACATGAGGAAAAGATACAATAAAATAACAATAAGCGGAATAAAAAGCAGAAAATTGCATAATTGCATAAAATGACAACATAAGACCCCCACCATCCCCCTCTCCCCCAAATCACATTTAATATACACACTCACTCACTCAAACACACAATGACATAAAAAGGAAATTCTGACAAAAGACAGAATTAGAAGACTGAGGAAACGCTATCTTGAATTTAAAAAAAAAGAATTGATGATGTTAAGCATTAGATACGGAGGAGAGAGGCATATTTTCAACAGCTATCTTTAACAAACTACATTAGTGCCAAAACTATCAGAGGTGCAACTAATGGCCCTTTTCCACTAGCCCAACTCTACTGTACTCGACTCTACCCGACTCTACCCAGCTCTACTCTACTCGCTTTGTGCTGCTTTTCCATTAGCCCCAGTCGCCTGCCCAACGGCGTGCAGTGTCGCTGTAAACAGTGAGCAGCTCTGCAGTGACGTCATTTTGAGCGCAACACAACGATCTGTGGCTTTTTGTCACAAACTGATTAAAAAGGAAAGCAGAAGAAGGCTGCAGGTGTCAGGAAGAAATACCCCTAGAGAAGCACAGGAGAGATTTGGAAACTATACAACAGAATGAAGCCGAGGACGAGAGCAAACGAGCTGCAAAGAAAAGATGTATGAGGGTAAGCTAATGGTAGCTACCGCTAGCATGCTAGGTCGTCGTGCTCATGACTCATCGATGTCGACATTGTCTGACCAATCAGTAGCCAGCAGTCGGTGATGTCATCTTTCAGTCTCGACTCAGCTCGCTTGGAACCAGAGCGGAGTAGGTACTAAAACTTGCTTTAGGAGGTATACCGGGCTAGTGGAAACACGCTGCAAATTGAGTAGAGCCGAGTAGAGTAGGGCCAAGGCGTGCTGGTGGGAAAGGGCCATAAGTGCATTTCATCATATCCATGGACACCCATGTTTTTTTTTTTATAAGATATTATTAAGATATTATATTATTTTATAAGATATTAACTCTTCCTCTTGGGGAAAAAAAAAAACATCACAAGATACAGATTAGCGCTGAAAGACATTACTAGCTCTTACTGAGGTTCCAGAGCAAGACTTTCCAAGATTGCTGCAAAGGTCAGCTATGAGTAAACCCGACACACCAGATAAACCATTCAATATTGTATATCAGTACGGGCTAATCAGATTATGTAGTTGTACTGTAACTGTGTGAAACATGAAACATAAACCACTTCATTGAACAACTCTTGCCAAAACATGTCAGATATCCTGTCAAGAAATACTTTCTGCGATGTTATTTGTTTTTAATCCTATAAAGAAATTTAACAGATTTAATAAAGCTGCAAGTGAAGCTGTTAGCGTCTACGCTAATCTCTGTACAAACAATCACTTCCTGATGCTGTCTCGCTTTTAGCTTCCACCTTCTCCAGCTCCAATAGACGCTGGTTGGAGCTTGGAAGGATGGATCATTCTGATTACAGACATTGAAGCTGGCGGATGCAGCTGCTGCGCAAGGTTAGCTATGAGTCGCTGCCATAGGCTACATTGTGTATGGTTTTGAGAGAACGCAGTGAGATGACAAGTTAAACAACAAAGCTAGATGGTAGCTCAGCCATGCCATCGTTCATGTGAGACATGTGAGATTATCAATCATGTAACCAAAAGTATGGTTTGGAAAGGTGAGTGATGGCTTAAACTTTTGCTTTTGAATGAGTCTTCTGTTCTTCTCTTGAAGTCTTCTCTTGATCATAGATGTGGATCGTGTGCTGTTGTGGACCTACATAGCTTTAACTATAACAGCTATTTACATTTAGACTTCTTTTTATAACTTTTCCGTTGTCTTTACAGTTGCTGATATTAACTACAGATCTGATACCAGAGTGATCAGTCCAATAAAATACATGGTAGTTCCTGCAAATATCCCATATTTATCCCTTCTCACAATGTGAGAGAGGGTTTGGATCATTCTTCTTGCCTCAAGTAAACAGATGAGGTTTTAATAAGCTCAATACTCCTTTTAGAAAAAAAGGTCATAGAAATGAAAAAAAAAAAAAAACGTTTTCATGTCAATAACCATGGTTGATATATTTATTTATTTACAATTGTACTTATTTTAACTGTTAGCAGATTAACAAACATCCAGCTCTGGCTATGGGTGGCAAACGGATGCAGATATTAATACTTTATCCCTACAGTACAAAATCTGGGCTGAAAACATAACCAGTGCAGTATGAAACCAACCACTGTTCACTTGTGACCCTACAGCTCAGTTTATTAAAAAAATGTGTACGTAGCTTCTACACAATTATGGCTCAGTGTGCAGACAGTTTCACTTCAACTTACAGTATTCACAGATGACCAACACCCTAAGTAAACCAACACCCTTCAACCATACATGAAGGAGTTTTTACTCAGATATGGTTTAACTTCAATTAATGTCACCTCTCCAAACCAGCATAATAAGTTATTAGAAAATAATTCTCCAATGAATAATCGTAATTACCCATAGCAACATGCAGCATGAAAAAGTAGGCTCAGAGGTCCTTGTCATCAGAGACGCCTCAGGTAAAACTGGTAAACAACATCATGAAAAAAACAACAAAGGGTTAATGAGAAGACCCTTATGGCCATCAATTTTTATGCCAACTTTAATTCTCTCTGTCCTCTAAGACATTGATGATGATTTCATGTTGCTTCATCTATGTTTCTATTAGTTTTTTTTACTTTCTCTGTATCAGCATCCTTTAGTCTGCATGTTGTTTGAGTGGCACCTGACCTCCCCCATTTCATTCCCTTTTACCCGGCCTTTTTGGCCCCTGGGTCTCTGCTACAGCCCTGCGCAGCCCCTTCACACCAGTCATCCAGCAGCCATCTGTCTGTTCATCCGTCTCTGTGCCCGGCTCATTTGGCCGCTCAGTAGGACTGAGTCGATTCTCCAGTGCTGGTGAGCTCTTCTTATCAGACCCATGCGGAGGGTCTAATTAGTCGGTGGGCTTTTGGAAGCGCCTTGCGGGTCCTGGAGCAGCCTGACATCCAACTTAGCCAGGGTTAAGAGGTGGCCAGTAGGGCTTAAGAGGTGGTCCGCTCAGTGCCCCCCAGCAAAGCAAAATTAGAATGGAGTAGATTTATATTGGGGGCATGAATATTCCAGTGTTTGATAATGAAAGGCAGGGCTGTCAAAGGAGTTTTCTCCTGTTTGTGCTGTAATTGGAAGCCAACACCTTTTACACCAAAAAGAAAATGTTTCATTGCCCTGGAGAAAATGAAGCCTGTTGAGAAACAGGCTCCAAATGTTAGAATGTTAGGAATAAATTTCAGTTATTGACATTTCACTTGCATGTGGAATAATCTGCCATGAATTCCTGTAGATCCAAGCATAAGTGTGTTAGTCTTTCTGAAGAAAATGATTCAGTTTGGGGCAGGAGGTCTGGTGTTCTCTTCTGAATAAAGTCATCTGTTTTATATTTCAAATCCCTATAAGATGTGCAGGACTAAGGAGCTGGGGCAGAGTGAGTACAATCTATAGGGAGAAGAATACATAAGCAGAAATCTTGACAGCTGTTGGTTTCACAGACATTAGTGAACATATTACACTGAAACACAATAAATTTAGCCATCTTACTTAGGCCCCATCTGCACGAAGACAAACTGAGGTCTAAACGCATACATTTTTTGCCGAATCTGCATATCATCCATATGAAGACGGCGTTTTGGGGGTCTGTAAACGTTCATTTTTAAAACCAGGTTCCAGAGTGGAAAGATTTTGTAATGCCGTTCACGCAGCTCCGTGATTACTGGCTCTCCGCAAGTTTTCAGATACGCTTACGTCATAGTTTCATATCTTAATTGACACGCATGCGCCACACACGGCAACGACAACAACAATGGCGGCGTACGTGAAGCATATGTGCTGATGAAGCTAGTGACCCTACTATCCCTGTTGCAGCAAAATCTCCTTCTTCTCAATCACCACCGAGTTGAACAAACAATTATCAAGGACACATTATGGCACTTTATGATCACTTTATCACAATCTCTGTTTACAGCTTTTGCCACAAGTGCGCATGCCCACTGTTTTTCCGTCTGTTTCCGCTTGTTTCCGTCATATTGTTACAGCGGCCCTAGAGGTCTGGCATGTGTTTTACAGCGTCTTCATGCGTATCGAGTGCATTCATGTGAGACACTTTCGTCTTTATAACGATCGTTTTTTGAAACTGTTAATCGTTTTGTCTTCGTGTGGATGAGGGCTTAGTTACTGCCTAATCCAACGGCCAATTATTTATGCTGCTGACTCCTCCCGGGGTCACAGGGGGCTGGAGCCTGACCCACCTGTTAGTTGACAAGAGCATATTTGGACTGGCGCTAACAGCTCACAGGGCTACCATATAGAGAAAAACAACCTTTGACACAAATACCATACTGGATGCTTTCTGTAAAATACAAGATGCTTCCTGCAGCAGTGGCAGTTTTTTTTAGAACATTACTTCTTCAAATGAAGAACAAAGAACAACATCTATCCGTGAAAAGTTATTTCTACACTCCTCTTCTGTTTTGGTAAGGTTGATTTATGAAGTGGCCTCTGTTATGAACTTAACTCATTTAATTTTCCCCTAATGTGATTGTCTGGGCAATCATACAATCACATTCTAGATATGTAATAAAAGATGCTGCCCAAACACTCTCTATGGGCTGTTGCTTGATGAACTTGTGGATAATAATTTGTGTGGTATACGCTGTGCTCACAGCAAACACGGATTTCAGCTTAGTGTGTGACAGAAACACACTTAAAGTAAATAGAAAGATGCAAAATCGCATTGTTTTGCAGCAGTGAGTGTTAGTAATTAGGATCACTAAGAAGGGAGGGGATGAGCATGACCACTCCTCACAGTCATTTTGATGATTTTAATGCCCCCATAGAAACAGACTTACAACCTCATTTGGTTTAAATGATCAATTACAACAGATGAGGAAAATGGAGCACTTTTAATGGAGGATGGAGGAGGGTTTCAGCTTAGTAAGTTCAAATATAAAAGATAAATATAATGAAAGCATGTTAATGGTTTTAATAGAGAGTTTAATACATTTATTCATGAACAACCATCAACACAGCACAGTAAGGATGGCTGTTCATCTGGGGTCCACATTCAAGATTTTCTGCAGCTAAACAGAAGGTTTTTTCTTTCCGCCATGATGAGGTATTCATGATTGGCTCTTTGGATTCATGTTGGGTGTTGAATGTATGTATTTGTATTTAAATGTATATATAGATGCATATGTGTGTATCCATAAAATGAAGAGTTTGTCTTCAGCCTGCATTCTTGCAAAGTGTCTTGAGATAACATTTATGAACTGGTGCGATACAAAGATTGATTGCTTGATTGATTGATTGATTCCTTTTTGTAATTATTCATGAACAGAATTGTTATGCATTCAAAAATAATAGACTTGAATTAAAAAACAATACTTTGTAATCAAAAATATGCTTACTGAAATCAGTAAGTGTTGATTAACCAATAAGATAAATTTGCAATTAAAAATGTATCATTACAAATTTACAAGGGTTGTTCACAGATTCGAAAATCATTCTAATGAACCAAAGATTTTATTTGCAAATCCATGTTTTCTTTGTATTTCAGCTTTGACCTGATATGCAGGACCTCCTCTGGAAGATTTATGAAGTATCCTTTTTGGTAAGTTTCATTGCTCTGAGTGAGACTGACCAAAAAAGATGCTTTATACATCTCTTCAGATAATGTCCCGTCCATGAGATTTAAGTTAAAATGCAAACATAACTTTTGGAAATGCAAACAAAACTGTTGAATTTGCAATCAAAAATGATGCTTCATCGGAATGAATTTTGGATTTATAAACAAAACTTGTGGATTTGTTAAGATACAGTTTTAATCACAATTGCATTTTATTTGTTCAACAGCACTTTTTTTGCTTTGATAACATGGTTTTGTTTGTGATTTTTTAATTCCAATCCCATCCTTTTTGAATGCATTATGAAGACACAGAATTCTCTTCACAATTATCTACAACTTTTATCCTACCCTTGTTTGAGGTGAAAGTGGTGATTCCCATGGAATTTCTTCACATTTGCCTTAGCTATATCTCTCTGGTCAGTCCTGGTATCATTTTAATGGGTGTGTTTTCAAGGAAAAAAATTACTTGTGTGAAGAGTTAGTGTGATTGGTAAAACAAAAAATCACACAATCAGCTCTGCTTTGTGCCTTTCTGTTTCTATATGAAATGCTATAAGACACTCAATTAAAACAACAGAGATAATGAAAGAAGACACGAGGACATGAAGGGTTTGTTGTGATGGAGGTGGGGTTCAAGAGGAGGGCAGGGGAGGCAGAGAATGAAGCCCCACCCTAAACAATTAGGTCACTTAAATGGAGTGTTATGTTGGAAGGGGTTTCAGGGTCACGTTGTGCAGCAGCATGCATGTTCATACGTCCTTGCGTGTGCATGAGGTATTGATATGAAGGAACGGGAGGTTATTACAAGGCTTCCCCCCTTTTCTGCCTCTCATCAGGTCACATTACAGCGTCTGAATGAGACAGCCCACACATCCAGACAACCAACCATACCTCCAGTGTGATGTGAGCACAGCCAACCACAAGGCCTGGCCCACATCACTTAACATATATTCCCACAAGAATATCAGCACGCATGTACATTTTTCACTCTTTTTGACAATGAAGGTGCAGATTTATTGCCACTCCATCAGTCCATTTTAGATCATTTTGGTAAACAGGTTTTGACACAAATCCAACAGTATCATCATTAGACTTTATCATTGATTCATTGTTTGGACAAGATTTGACAGATTTGACAAACTTGATGGGAAATGATTTCAGGGATGGAAAGATGGAAAGAATTGTTTATTTGTTTTTTTTACAATAGACAGGGGACTGATCAGAGTTAGCATTCTCCATTAGGTTGATTGAACTTTAGCATACAAGATGAAAATCTCTGGCACTGAGATTTTTTGATACAGAAAGATAGTGGTGTGTGTAAGAGATCTGAAAGTCTGGGTTGTGATAGATAGATAGATAGATAGATAGATAGATAGATAGATAGATAGATAGATAGATAGATAGATAGATAGATAGATAGATAGATAGATAGATAGATAGATAGATAGATAGATAGATAGATAGATATTAAACATACATCCCCTTTCAAGGCTTATTTTTGACAGTCCTAAACAAAGGTGACACTAAAAAAATAGGATTTTGACTAAGACAGACTTTGTTGTCATTCAGCATGCAGCAGGCTACAGTTTGTCAGTATCAAATAATTAAGTATCATATAATTAGGGGGTGCTGATTTGGAGGAGTGGTTAGTAACCATGCACGTCCCATGTACATGCTTCTACCTCTCTGGGTTCGAATCCAGCCTGTGACCAGTTTGCAGAGTGTCCTTACCTATTCACAAGCCTATCCAGTCTTCTCCTATCAATAAAGGCACAAAATGCCCCAAAAATATATTTAAAAAAAGTATCATATAATTAAAAGTCGATAATACTAAGGTGCAAGCTGTCATAAAAGTGTGCAAGGTGCATGGACGTACAAATATAAATCTTTATTATTAAATATTAATCATCAAATATGTACAAAAGAAAAAAAAGTTAAGCCAGTAACAGTCAGTATGAAGCAGTAAGATTTAATCTAAATTAGAAACCTGTTCTTGAATACAAGTAAAACCTATATACACTTATGGATTAACAAAGAAAATGCAAGTAAAACTCTAAACTAAACAAGAATAACCTGCGTAAGGGGAGTACAGATGTGCCAGGTAGACTGCCATAGAGCCAACTGAAGCAGAGACTGTGGATACTTTAGTATACTTTTTTAATGCATCTTAATATGTATTAATAAATATGAAGGGAACCTACAGGTGGCTCTCTCAATACTGTGCATTTGATATGGTCCAAGCATGGATCACTGTGCACTTTCTCCTGTTGCTGTCACACATCTGTTCAGATGGTGTTAAATTGGCAGTTCAATTTTTTTTGTCTCTCGCTCCTATTTCTCCTTTTTTCATTTTGAAGCCTTACGTAGAACCTTCTTAAGATCCCACAGTACAAAACACAAATTATGGCAATTTTTCAACTGGGCTTAAGGTATTTATCAGGAGTGTAGTCGCTAAAACTCTAGTTAGAGCTTTGTTTGTTCCAAAGCTCAAATAATTTGTGAGTTTTGAGAAAAAAAAATGGAAATAGTAAATAAAAAACAGTCATGTTTAGTTTAGGTACATAACATAAAACTGTCTGAATAATTCTTTATTCATTTTGCTTTTATTTTAGCCCAGCCATGCATTGTACTGCAGACAAAGAAGACAGACTCCAGCATCAACTTGGTGCTGTGTGTTTTCGTCATACATGAGAAAGCCTCTGAGCAAAGACAGATTATAAAATACAAACACACTCTCTTACAGGTAAACAGACTTCCTCCTTGTCTCAGCCGGTCAGAACTGTGTTTGGCTTCTGTGACAGGGCCCAGGGTGAAATACAACACTGCAGAGGTAAATTAAAGAGATGAATGCTCACGCTTTAACTCACTCGGTGACTCTCCCATCTCGCTGCCACCATTCATGTGGCTTTAGGTGTGTTTGTTCATGCAACAAGGTCGTCCAATTAGCCCCCTCTCTCTCACCGTCTCTTTATCTTCTTGCATCTCTCACCCACTTCCTCCCTGTCTCTTCTCCAAAAGCCTGTGGGCAGGTGATTATCAGAGACCAGCTCTTCCTGCAATTCTACAGATATGAAAGGAAAGATGACTGTGGCTATCCAGTTATAAGTGATTCCTTCATCTTGGGAACAAGAGCTGGTTGTTTTTGAGCGACTTTTATGACAAGATGATGTCACTGAAGATGCTTGAGGGTTAGGGTGCCCATTAGTCTGCCCAGAAGCTTTTTTCTTGTGTGTGTATTTGCGTTTAAGTATGACAGAACAAACAATTGCAATAAATTGCCCTCTTTTTATTTTGTAACTTTTTTTTTTGGATTGAGGTTTGTTGTTATTGTGCCGCAAATTCAGCACATGCATCCACCCAGCTTCAGGCCTTTTTTTATAGACTTTACCCATCCTCAACACCATCTTCTCTCAAATCTTTTACTTTGCACTGTGTAAAACTTTGGTTCTTCAGATGTTTTAAGATAAAAGAGTTACAGCCATAGCCAGCTTTAAAGGGACTTGGTAGATTTTACCTGAGGAATGAAAAGATTTCTCATACCTCAGCTTTGGAGCTGTAGCTATAAGAAGGACACGCGGGCACCATGCTGACGAGGTGGGGATTGATTTGAAGGGAAGATCTCCCTTTTAAGCTCTTTTCACCACAAACACATGCAAACACACACGCACCGAATGTCCCACTCAACACACACACACACACACACACTTACAGTAATCATTCAGCAGAGACATGTGCAGGTGGCTCAGGAGAGGAGGCAGAGGAGAGAGTCAAAAGCCTGACTTAAATGAGGGAGAATGACCGCTGGCGCTGCTGTGTGGTGTCGGGGTTTGACAGCAGCTTGAACAGAGGCCACTCTGACTAATTGGGCTAATTTGGCAGCAAGGGAAGAAAAGGAGTCTCAAAGGACCAAGTGGCTACTCTTTTCATCATCTCTCTCGCCTCATCTGAACCCACTCTTACTAACTCTAGCTCCTTCGCTTGCTCTCCATTTCACTTTCTCTTTATCTCCCTTTAATAAGCTCTCCTCGTCTTCCAATCAAGGCACAGTCAAGCCATCTGAAGCTACCTGGCTGTCAAAGCTATGTATCTCATAAATGTATATGGAAACGCGACTCCCATGCGCATTAGAGTGGGCCTGCAGACAGGATATGCTGCTTGAGGTCTATACTTCTTCCAGTTTTTTGCTTATTTATCCTCTTCTCTTTTTTTTTTACAGAACAAAGCTGCCAGCGTGCCCTGCAAGCTCGGTGTTGAGTGAAAGATTAGCATGGCCGAGCCATCAAGTGAAACATGATACAATACAAAAAGATATAAACACACACCCTCCTGGAAAGCTGCACCAAGTCTAAGTACATGCCAAGGAAAAGATAATCTGCTTTGTGAAGGTTCCTCAAGGCAGCACAGAGACTATTCTCCTCCAATATCAATAAAACACACAGGCAATACATTACAGAGCCAGCCATGTTTGGTGGAGGTGGTGCTTCTCTGAATTTAATGCATTATGGCTCCTCTTCTGGGTCTTGATAGGGACGATTCATATTATTTTGCTCCTCACTCTGGAGATGAATGATAGTCCATGTGACATGTTTCCAGAGCACTCTGGTCGTCCTCCTGCCTTCCCTCCTCATCCTCAGCCCTTGGCACTGGCAGACTCACTGGTCATCTGCACCAGTGGGATAAGGGGAAGAAGGGTGAGTCTGAGACACAACATATGTTATTCGCTTTTCCAATAGTGTGATGCCTCGCAGGGAAATTTGTGCTATCGCATTATGACACACAAAATGAAAGAGGCTCCATTGTGCCCCAAGATGGAGTACGGACAGCCAGAAATAATATCTAGAATGTAGACATTGGGGGCTGGTGACAGCCGGACTGCATGGAGACATCACAAACAATACATCTGCCTTTAACTTCAAAAACAATCATACTAAAGATAGAGAATGATATGTATTAAAAAAAAACACTCTTGCAGTGATGCATCTGTTTAGAGTCAAGGAAACGATGGAGAGAAAATCGCAAATTGAGTTCTTTTGTTCTTCTTTGCTCTTCTGCGTCTGTCATTTTGAATTTGTACATGGATAAAAGAAAAAAAATTACATATCAATATGAGAAGGAGAATAATAGATGATGTAAGGTTTTGAGATAGGGCTGGAAATCGCCTGGAGCATATATTCCCAGCCCCAGCCAGTCACAGTTTCTGGCAGATTGTCACTGTTTGCTATTCTTAGTGGTTTCTTCTCTAAAAGGCTAAGGAAGATTAGCCCACTTAACAAACAGACATAGATCTGCAGGAGAACAAATTACTGCATTTAGAGCAATAATTAAAATCACAGCCCATATACCAAAGAAGCATACAGAAATAAATATGGAGCTAAATACATCAAGCAAATATTGTCATGTGCTATTCTCTCTTTTTTCATGCTTTGGTCATTAAAACAAGAGAAAGTTCAGAGTTGAACAACATGGCAGTGTGCCCACTTAAACTGCAAAGGCCGACTACAGCACACATGTAATCCTTGTATTTATGCACATATGTAATCACAAAGATACGACATACATGCGCTACACGCAGGATTTATGAGGATAATCACTCATAATCACTCTGATTTTCAAAACAGGGGTGTGATATATAAATATAACTAGAAATTATTCATGCTTCTTTATCAAAAGGCAAGACAGCCACATTGTGTATGTTTGTGTATAACAAGAGTGTAACAGTCATGAATTTTCAATCACTTAAGGGGTAAGGAATGCATCTAAGTTTTTGTAACATGAATGCCGGAGCACAAAAAGGAAGGTCAGGAACTTTTGACACACTAAAACATGAGAGATACATACATCCATACTTAAAGTGTGTGAAGTATGTTTACAGTAGATCATGAAGAAACTCAAAGTTACATAAAATCAGATATTCACAGACATACAAGTGCAAAGACTGGTGAAATGTGTGTTTTGCCATGGTTACTCAGAGATCTAACCTGCTTACACACTGTCATTTCATTTCCAGCAGGGAGTACTTTTTGAAAGGTTTGATATGTAGAATATTTGCCCCATAATGTCAAAGTTACTAAAAGCCTGATTATTACTATGTTCATGTAGTAACGAGCTGGAACAGAACATTAAATACACGTGACATTAGTCATTAATATGATAGTAGACAAACTACTGTACATATTTTAACTTCAGTGTTACATGTTAAAATACATATCAACAGCATCATGAATGAGTTTAGAGGAGCACTTAAGCACACAGAGGTGATTATGAAGCAGTGTCCCCACGTGCATAACACACACTGGAAAGCTGCAGGGTTTCATCTCTGTATCCAACGGCAGCTCTTCCTATGCACAAGAGACCTGGTGGTGATTGTTTTGGAGCAGATGTACTATAGAACTTTGGGGATGCACAGAGGAAAGACTTGTTCCATCAAAACATGTTACTGTACTACTTAAAAATCTTATTTGAACAGGTTTTTCTGGGGGGGGACATGTCCCAAGGGTTCCCGCTGGGATTTGCACCTGTGCATGTTAAGTATGTTTAAAAGTGGGGAAAAGAGTTGAGTAGCGATTAATCACTCCCATAATTCCCTGCTACCCCTGATGTCATTGTTTTTTAAGTTATGATTGAAAGCCTCCTACTGTGTGTTCAATGGCCTGACTGTAAAGAGCATATGCTGTAAATGGGGTTGCACTGGGGCACTGTTAAATGTTGGTATGAACCCTTTTTACAGACACCTACCCAAGGCAAATGATGACCAAGAGCAGGTGAATCAGAGACAAAGTTTCATTTGAGGTAAAAGAATCTGACTTTTGGAAAAACTGGTATGTTTTCATGGTCATGCATGGCAAAAAATATTAACATTGTGGAAAATAAAGGCAGTGATTTGAGAAATATCAGTATCAGCATAAATAGAGGCCTTATTTTTATGTTAAACATCAGTATCTACATCTGCCCTGATTTTTACAATTGGTGCAAGGAAGTCATTTCTATTTAGGATTTGGCGTAATTACAAGCACTGTTCTTTTTCTAACACACATGCAACCAGGTATCTCGACAGATAAAAGGAAAAATAGCAAGAAAACGGGAATGGAGTGGACCTCAGAGACACTCTCTAACCCACCACTGAAATAACATGTTTGCAGCACTTAAAGCAGAGAAGGTCAGGCAGGACTGAGAGACACACAGGCACAACAACACACACAGTGGTACACATAAACACACCAGCAAAAGAAGCTCAGCAACAACGCAGGTCAACTGCAGCGATCTCAGAGCTGTGCGGCCAGGGTTCTCGCAGCAGGGGACCTAAAGGGGCGATCAGTCCTCCATAACAGCGCTGTGCTGCCAAAAGCCTTGTTTGGTGTCACAGCTCTGAATTTAGCAGAGTCAAAGAGGCAAGAGAGGAGGGAAGAAGAGAGTGAGGAGGATAATCTCAGAGAGAACAAACAGAGTGAGAGGAAGAAAGAAGTTCAGGTTGGTTAAAGTTTTAGTTAACTTCTGGTAAAAACAGGTAGAGGTAAAGGTGTTTAATTGCATTTTGCCTTGCTGCCCCTATTTGATCCGAATTCAGATTTTTTCTTTTGAAAATGTTGTACTACAAACCCCAATCCTTCTGATGTTGGAACATTGCGCAAAACGTAAATAAATAGAAAACAGTGATTTGCAAATCCTCTTTTACAAAGACAAGACATTTCCTCTTTCAAATATTCACACATTTTAAATGTGATATCTGCAACACATTTCAAAAAAGCTGGGACAGGGGCCTTTACCCAACTATCCTTCATGGAGAGATGCCGATTTTTAATGCAGCATCGCCTGACGTCATAGGCATTCAGTGTTGGTTTTCAGCCGTGATGTTTACATGTAGAGATTTCTCCAGATTCTCTGAACCTTTGGTGATATAATGGGCTGTAGATGATAAAAAGATCCCTAAATTCATTGCAATTGTATACTAAAAAAACGTTCTTAAACTGTTGGACTATTTGCACACACAGTTGTTCATAAAGTGGTGAACCTAGCCCCGTCTTTGCTGTGAGCCTCTGAGCCTTTTTGGGATGCTCTTTTTATACTCAATCATAACACTGCCTATTCCCAGTTAACCTGTTCACATGTGAAATGTTCCAAACTGCTGTTCTTGAGCATTCCAAATTAATGATCAAATTTAAAATGAGTGAATATTCATTTATTTAAAAACAAGTTTAACAATTCAAACATGAAATAGCTTTTCTTTAAAGGGTTTTCAACTATATGTTTCAAAAAAAGATTTGCAAATCTTTGCATTCTGTCCTTTTTATTGATGTTTTATGCAGTTTCTCCATTGCCAGCAACTAAGTGCTAATATACTGTTTGCTCCCTGTATGAAAAAGTAGCCTGTCTATCTCTTAAACAGTGATTATCCATATATTCACATGTCCTTCACGTTGGGATAAACAGTAAAAAATGCATGAACCAGGGAGCACAAACTTAATTTTGTTCTTTTCTCTTCTTAAACTGCCTTTCAACTGACATTAAGCTCCTGTTTGACCTCCATCCAGCTGTTCTTGTGTAGTTGTGTGTCCCTGTGCATGGATAAGCCAAATTCTGCTCCTAATAAGCCTTCTCCTCTGAAGTTGAGCCATTTTTACACGTATTCTCCACTGCTGTGTTTGGCTGATCCATTTTGTATTTCAGGTTGCATGCTCAACACAGCCCTCACAATTTCTATTGCAACATTTGCTCTGTGAGATTTTGAAAAGAAATTGAGAATTACTGACAAAATGAACATGAGTATGGACAGATGGAGTAAAAATGGGCCTATGAGCGAAAAAGGTAACAAAAAATGCTTTTTTTGTATCCTAAATAGAGATTTTATATTTTAGATTTTGTAGATATATTTATCATATATCCTAGCACAAAAACTTAAGTGTAATGGGTCTTATTTTCATTTCCCTGGGCTGAATTTGCTCATGATAGAAAAAAACTCAGAGTTCTTTGTAAGACTGAAAAAAAAAAGACTAAGTGCCAAACCTGGCTGCAGTATTGCAAAGGGAGCAGAAATGAAATGACACTTAAAGGTATTGAAGTAAAACAATACCGTATGTGACAACAACAACAATTTATGTTACATATTCAATGATAATTTAGAACTTCCAGCTGGTAGATCTATGACGTTACATGAGATGCAAATCCTGAACATCTTTATCTTTGTTCATCTTTCTTTTTTCAACTTTGTTGGTTTCATTGATTCTTGATAACACTTTATTCTGATGTGTTTTTTCCTTTGTCAGCTGTGTTCTGATGAACAGTGGGAAGCACCCTGTTTATCCTTGCTTTTAAAAAGATGATATCCTTTCCTTGCCCAATATAAAGTCAGACAGGTTCATTACCACAGGTCGTCCTTGTCGTTAAAAATGGTTACAGTATTATATGATAACTGGAGGAACTATGCCATCTGTTTTAATAGAAGAATGAACATTTCTGCATAGTTTGAATGAATTCTCTCAAAGAAATTTGGACATTTTGCTTTGAATAGAATGGCCCTGAATAGACAGACATTGAGGCATAAGTATATTTTATCCAACTGTTTTCTTGAGAGAATTTCATCTAGCTGTAGTATGTTCACACACAAAATTTTTACTGAATATGTTCCAAAAACTATATTATATTGTTTTTTAAAAACTTTTGGAAACATGTCAAATTAATGTTCCCAAGTCCTAAAGTTTCTGAATGATTATTAAAAAAAAGTTACGGGTCACCTGGGGGTGCCTGGGGAAATAAAGTAGGTCAGGGTCCATCTATGTAAATCACAGTCCATGCAGTCTTAGAAATATCATTAAATGTTGTTGTCTGGTCTGATGATAGAAATAACTGGAAGTGCTCAGAGAGCACAGTCCTCCACTACTATCAGTTGAGTTGTCAGCAAAAATGTGGAAAACTTCTCTAAATAGCAACATTAACGAATACTCTTCAAACATTACTTGATCTGAATCTGTATAGATGACCACCAAAATCAGATAACTTCTTCCTTCTGCTGTGACTAACAATTCCTGATTGTTTCATCATAATACAATGACTTTTTATGTATTAGGAAAATGTGAAAAAGTGCCATGTCCTGCACTTTCTAAAAATTAAAAAAAAGGCTTGGTTTCCCATCTGGAATCAGATCAATACTAATATAATCACTTCGTTCTTGTATCATGACTAACATTCCCTGAAAATGTCTTTAAAATCTATTGCTGCTTCTTTAAGTTAGAAAAACATGTGGAAGACATCCCAATCTTGCCATGTAAACAAATCCTTAAAAAATCCTGGATCAGAATCAGGATCTGGGTCACCTCCAAAATGTAATCAGTTCTTCCTGACCTCATGACCAACATTCTCTGAAAATGTTATCAAAATCCACAGAGAACCTTTTAATGTTGTTAAAGAAAATGTCAAAAACTGCCCTGTCTTACAATGTTAACAAATCTTTCAGATAATTGCATCTATGTTGGATGTGGATTCACCAAAATCATTGTTTGTTTCTGTCAATGTCTTTGGATACAGAAAAAACTGCAAATAAACCAAAAGAACTGATACTGTCTTTGTGTGGGATTTAAAGGATAAAAAGGTAAAAGCTGTGATTATTATTTTAAATACTTGGCCATTTACCAATATGATGATATATGTCAATCTCAATATCATCTATTTGAAGTTATTTTTGCTGTTTTATTCACAAACATTTATACCTTTTGGATTTTGTGCCTGATATTTGTGCATTTTAATGTCATCACATAATCAACCGTTAGCTTTAAAACCTTTAAATTCCAAACAAAAAATATCTGTTTTTTGGTTTTGTTTTGTTTTCTCTCTTCCTTGAAATATTAACAGAATCAAACAATAATTTGTTTTGCTCTGTTTTAAACATTAAAGGTGTAATCAGCGATGTGGGAGAAAACGAGTGGAGAGGTTGTTTGTAAACAAATTTAGACCCACCTCTCCCTTCACACCTCACCCCTGGCTCCACCCCCAAAAGCTGATGGACGTGCATCGTCATGGAAACGGCCGTAGAAACTGCATAGCTGAGCAACGTAGCTAAGGTAACCCCGACTCGTCAGACAACTCGACTGACAATATTGATAACATCACGTCAACAGTACATTCTGGCAGATTAGACAATAAGATTGTAGTTTCATGGACCAGGAGTCGCGTTGAATGTCCAATTTCAATATTTAATAACACGTAAATCAGGGGCCAACATAGGTGTGTTGACAACCGGGATATAGGACCGAGACCCGAACCAAGACAAAACAGATCTCGTATCGAACTCTCGTGAGACTGACACAAACTACGGCAACACTTAACGATCAAACAATTAATACAACTGTCTACATCTCTCTTCTTTAGCTTTAGCTTCTAACTGAAAGGAAAGCAAAATTAACATAGCATCACGTGTTCTGACTTCAAAACATCATACTTGAAAGAAAACAATTCAACATTTTCACTATTCAAATCTTAATGTCTAATAGAAACATTTTAAACGTTAAGTGCATAGAAAAAATTACACTTGAACATTTCTGGTGTGATGACTAATTGCTTTAACAGTTCAATATACTTCACATCACATTCTCGTGTGTCTGGTTATGTTTCCTGAAGTATTGTTAGCCTAAGTATTTTCTATTTGGTTTGGATACTCTTCCACATCTGGTGATGTATGCAGGAACAGTAGATGGAACTGGGCTTTTGTCCTGTGTTTCTGCACATTTCTCAAACACGCTGCCGGGAGTTTTTTCCACACTCTTTTCTTTTTGACATTGCTTGCTGGGTGTCTGCTTAACATCATCAGGGTAGTCAGTCACTGGTATTTTGTCAGTTTGTGGCTCATGTGTATGTTGTGGCACATCTGGATCAGGTGCGACGGCTAGCCTAGAAGTCTTTGGTTCCATCACTGGCAAGAGGTGTCGTCGGTTGCGTCTGAACTCTTGTCCTTCAGACTCTACGATGTATGAACGTGGTTCAGCACACTTTCCTTTTACCACTCCCAGTTTGCCATGTCCTTTTCGTGTTTGAAGTCTTACAACCTGATCTTTTGTTAGGGGAGTTAGTGGCCTACTGGACCTGTCATAGTGAACTTTCTGGGCTCTGCGCTTCTTTGTAAGCTGGGCTTTGATGGTTGCTGTTGGTCTTGCCACTGGTTTCAGAAGTAGTTTGCTGACTGGTAGGGTCGTTCGAGTCTGCCTAGAGAGAAGTCTTTGTGCAGGAGAGCCTAGGATGTTGTCTCTGGGCATGTTTCTAATGTTCAGCAGGTTCAGGTGGAAATCTGTTCCGTCTCTTTTTGTTGTCTCCAGCAGTTTCTTTGCACTCCTCACAGCTCTTTCACTGAGGCCATTGGACTGTGGATATTCGGGACTGCTTGTTACATGCACGAAGTCCCAAACTTTAGCAAAGTCTCGAAAGATCTGACTGGTGTACTGAGTGCCATTGTCCGAGTACAGCTTCTGTGGAATGCCATGAACTGAGAAGTGTCTTTTGAGCTTGTTAATTACACAGAGGGATGATAAACAGCTAAGTTGGTCGATCTCAAACCAACCTGAGTATGAATCCACTAGCACGAGGTAGTGATGGTTGTTCCACTCGAATATGTCAGATGCAACAGTGGACCAGGGCAGGTCAGGGACTGTGTGTGGTTTTAGTGGCTCTTTTGTTTGGTGAGGCTTCAAACTGTTGCAGATGCTGCATGTCTTGATAACAGTCTCAATATCATTATTTAATAAAGGCCAGAACACAGTTTCTCTTGCCCTTCTCTTTGTGGCCTCCCCACCTGGGTGACCTCCGTGCAACACTTTAAGATATTCTGAGTGCAGGGACGGGAATGACTGCTCTATTACCTCTCATGACGATGTCATTGTCCAGAGTGAGTTCATTACGGAGGCCAAAAAATGGTCTTATCTCAGCAGGCAAACCGGACATGCGTCTTGGCCATCCGCTTTTTATGAGACGAGTGAGTGTTTGGAGGGTTGGATCAGCCACTGTATGCTTACGGAGTTCCTCGAGACGCTGGGGAGAGATGAGTTGGACTGTCATCACTTCAAACTCGTGCTGTTCCTCTTTTCGGGGAGAAACGTTGCTCTTCGGTGCACGTGAGAGAGTGTCAGCCAAGTATAGCTGTTTCCCCTTCTTGTAGGTCAGAGTCAGGTTAAATTTCTGCAGTCTTAGCATCATACGTTGCAAACGTGCAGGGATGGAATGGAATGATTTGTTGTGAATTGTTACCAAAGGCTGGTGGTCAGTTTCAATCACGACTGGTTTGCCATAGATGTAGTCGTAGAACTTGTAGCAAGCAAAAACCACTGCTAATAACTCCTTTTCAATTTGTGCGTACCTGGTCTCTGCCTGGGTTAACGTGCGAGATGCATACGCTACTGGTTTGCCATCCTGGAGACAGGCAGCTCCTAAACCATGCTGGGATGCGTCACAAGTGAGAGTCACTGGTTCTTTGACATTGTAATATTGAAGCACTGGTGGTGTGGTTACACATGCTTTGAGCTTATCAAAAGCCTCCTGTTGGTGCTGCGTTTAACTCCAGACTACATCCTTGTGCAGCAGCTGACGTAATGGTGCTGACAGTTCACTCAGGTTTGGGATGAACTTCCCTAGGTAATTTATCATCCCCAGGAAGCGTTGGAGAGCTGATTTATCCTCTGGAGGTGACATTTCGCTGATTGCTGAAATCTTTGTGGGGTCAGCTTTAAGTCCTTTGTTAGTGAACACATGTCCCACATAGCTCACCTCATCCAGTCTGAACTTGCATTTTTTTGGATTAAGCCTCAGCTTCACCTGTCTGGCTCGTTTCAGTACTTTTTCCAGGTTTCTGTCATGCTCTTCGACAGTCTTGCCACCGACGATGATATCGTCCACAATAATGGCACATGGGTAGCCGGCAAATATCTGCTCCATGGCTCTTTGAAAAACTTCAGAAGCTGTGTTGATGCCAAAGGGCATCCTCAGGAATTTAAATCTGCCAAATGGAGTTGTAAATGTAGTGTACAGAGACGAAGCTTTGTCAAGTTTGATCTGCCAGAAGGAGCTTTTCGCATCCAGGACAGAGAAAACGGTGGCACCTGACATTTGTGCTGCTACCTCCTCTACTGTGCGCATCGGATGGTGAGGGCGCATCAGGGCATTGTTTAATGGCCTTGGATCTATGCAGATGCGAACATCATCAGTCTCTTTCTTATGTGTGGCAACCATATTGGAGACCCATTCTGTTGGTTCATCCACGGGCTCGATGACACCTAGAGCTTGCATTCTCTGGAGCTCTTGTTTTACTTTTTCCTGCATCGCCACGGGGATGCGTCGTGGCGGGTTGACAACAGGTGGCACGTCTGGATCCACTTTCATTGAGTAAGTTACAGGTAAGTCACCAACGTCATCCTTGAACAAGTCGGGATATTCCTCAAATACACTCTGTGACAGGGTTTTGTTGTCAACGGTGTCTATGTTGTGTACTTCTTCGCTGAATGTGACTAGTTTCATCCTTAAACTGTCTTTGAGCCCTAAAAGGGATTTGACATCTTCATTCACCACGTGAAATTCCAGATCATATGGTTGTTCATTTAACCAGCACTTCATCATTACTGCGCCAATAGGTCTGATCGTAGCTTCTCCAAAAGCTATCAGTTTGACTTTCCGATGTGGTTTGTACAATTTTTCAGTGTGTATGACAGCTTTGTATGTGCTAAGAGACATGGCATTGCATTTAGCTCCCGTGTCAACCTTTAACTTCAGAGATTTGTCGTTGGCTGTCACAAAACAGTGTCCTTCCATTTCTTGGCTGTCATTTTCACTTTGCACTGAATTTTCATCATCATCTAGCTGCAAGCCTTCTATAGTGAACGACGTCGCTATCAGAGCCATTTTCAGAAGAGACCAGGTTCACTTGTTTGTTTGATTTGCTCTGTCTTGTGGATCGACATTGTGTTTTGAAATGGTTATATCTCTTACAGCTGTGACATTGTTGTCCAAATGCTGGGCATTGTTCACGTTTGGCTGGGTGTGTGCCTCCACAGTTTTTGCAGTTTGAGATTATC
This sequence comes from Scarus forsteni, assembly GCA_036419115.1. NCBI lineage: Eukaryota > Metazoa > Chordata > Actinopteri > Labriformes > Labridae > Scarus > Scarus forsteni. The sequence continues at coordinate 3,048,275 of JAZDUH010000049.1, forward strand.
GTTGGGCTTTCGGACTTGGGTTGTTTCATTTTACTTCTGAAATTGTTGCCTTGTTTTATCTTCACAGCATCCACACTGGCTGTAGTCGCATGCTTGGGTGCAGAGAGGACTTTACTGTGCTGTTCTGTGAGCTCACTTATCTGGCAAATGTGTATGGCCTTAGCTAGTGTGAGATCAGTCTCTTTGAGCAAAGCACGTCTAACACTGTCACTGTTAATTCCGCAAACCAGTCTGTCTCTAATGAGCTCGTCTTGTAGTTCACCAAAGTTACAGTTCTTGGCTTGATTTCTTAATGTGCTTGCATAAGCTTCCACGGTTTCACCTTGTTTTTGATATCTGGTGTTGAAATTGTGCCTCTCCATTATCACATTGGTCTGCGGGTTGCAGATCTCTTGAAACTTTCTTTTCAGACAGTCAGGGTCCTCCCGGGACTCCATCGGTGTGATGATGTCGCCCTCTGCTGACAACACTGCGGGTGCATATGTGAATGACCGCTCTCTCTCTATAGCCTCGGGTCCCGCGAGATTGAGGAGTATGTAGGCTCTGGTTTTAGCAGATTTGTCACTATGTGCAGCGGCAATGAATATCTCATATTCACGCTCGAACTTACGCCAGTTTTCTGCCACATTTCCATCGAAGGTGAGGGGGTCGGGACGTCGGAAGCCATCCGCCATTTTCCTAGTTGAGGACTTAGTGCCGCGGCTTCACTTTACCGTTGGGGGAGGCGGTGAGTTGTACAGAAGGCGTCGTAGCACACGAAGGCATCCCACTTCTTACACCATGTAGTTTCATGGACCAGGAGTCGCGTTGAATGTCCAATTTCAATATTTAATAACACGTAAATCAGGGGCCGACATAGGTGTGTTGACAACCGGGATATAGGACCGAGACCCGAACCAAGACAAAACAGATCTCGTATCGAACTCTCGTGAGACTGACACAAACTACGGCAACACTTAACGATCAAACAATTAATACAACTGTCTACAAAGATGAATGCCCAACAGCTGTTACTGTTATGTGAAGCACGACAAAGCTAATGTTGCTTACCTATCCAGCAGAAAGACGTTGACATCCGCGTCTGTTTTCAGGTCTTTCAATTGGCCGAGTTCCCTCCACCGTCGGAAAGCAACACCAATGTTGACCCGAGTCTTCGCTCTTTCATGGTCATAGCCCTTCTTTTTCACTTTCTGCTCCTCTGACCTTTTTCTTTTGGGCTGTTTTTCAGCCATTGCTACTGCACATATTGTATCTCTGTCTTACGCTAACTGCACATGCTACACAACCTACTACTCCCCCTCCCCCCTCTGTCTGATCTGCGCATGAGTATGATTGCCCCCTGGATGTGGGGGGGTGTACCCTGTTTTGATAACTCGGCACGAGCCACAGTATTTACCTGCTGAAATTCAGAGCCAAGGCTGTGTATCGAAAGCGGACTTTTTTTTCAAACATGCTGTCAGTGGGGACATCTTGTGGATGGAGAAGAGAAATACGGTGAATTTGACAAATACTGCATTAGATTAGAAGATCGCTGACTACACCTTTAAATATCTCTGAATTTATTGATGACCTCTGCCAAATAGTTGAGCTGGTAGTTAAAGGGTTAAGGTAACTGCTAACAGAATACAGAGTCTTGCACAGCTTAATAGAGATACATTAGAGTTTTATATTTTCTTACACTCCAGTTAGCATCAGTTTTTAGCATAATGGGACAGCCCTGTGTGCTCAAATAGTAACATACAAAAAGTTATGAAATTTTTAAATGGAAATCAACACATCTGATAACACACTATATCACCAGCCTGACTTATCGTCCGGTCATCAGCATTCATTCACAGGCAAAAAAATCTTTAATAGAATTTAGATAGAGAGATAAGTGACCTTGTGTCAAGACATCACAGTCCAAAACCTTTACAAACACACACACAGGGAAGCCTGGAGTTTGTCTGTCGCAGGCAGGTCTGGGTCACCCCCTTGCTTGTCTCCACAGCCACGAATAGGGCAGATGTGATTGGCTGTGACAGATCCTTGACAAGTAATTGCACTAATCACTCGGTGGCTGGAGACTGAATCCCCCCCACCTCCCTTTCTATCCTTCTTCTTTTCCTATCTCCCTGATCGCTGCGAACACCGGTGAGTGGGAGTACCCAGGAAGGCTTGTCTGAGTTGTCTTTCGATTATCAAGGCTTCAGATTTGACACGTATAAACAAACGTCTACAGAGAGGTGATCATTGAGAGTCCCTCCTCCCTTTTTCTATCCTATGCCATACCCTGTCACTCTGTGTTTATTCTCCGTCTATCTGATTTTTGCTCATCACATCTTCTCTCCTCTTTTCTGCCAGTCTTCATGTCAGCTTCTTTTTCTTTGGTGATCTTGTTGCTTCTGATTCTGTTTGGCTAGGATAAGCTCTCATCCCACATAGCATATCAGACCTGCTATCTTCTCTCTAATACTCTATATCCAGACACAGTGTGTTTTAAATGTTGTTTCCACTGGAGTAGCCACAGGAAGTCCCAATTCTCTTCTCAGTCCTATTAAAGAGAAATCAGAGAAGAAGAATCTGTAACAGAAAAAAAGAGAAACAAGGCAACAGTGTGAGACTAGGCAGAGAAGCAGGGCAGTCGGAGAGGTGCAGGAGATGCCCAAGAGGGGGTGGGGTAAGGGTGATGGGAAAATGGGGGCGTCTAGATAACCTTCCACCCCCCAATCCAAGAACAGCCACCCCCATGCCTCCTCACGCCCACCCAGACCCACCCACCCTGGAATAAGAGACCATCAATTAGGGCCAGTGGGTCTGCGACCATCCCTCAGCCTCCCCACCGCTCCACTGAGCTGCTGCTCAACCGGTGCAGCAGAGATGGGAGAAAAGCAGGAGGAGGAGGAGGAGAGGCGCTATAGGTAGGCCTCTCGCTGTCATCTCCACTCATAGGTATTGCTGCATTCATGGCCCTTAATTATATGTGGGTTGTCAGCGCTGGTAGGAAACCCAGTCTGTGAGTGAGAGAGGGAGAGAGAGAGAGCCTGGACTGTGGGAGAGAATTGTTAGAGAGATTGGTGAGTGGGGACAAGACAGAGATGACAGGCAGCCTACCCGCTCTGCAACTGCAGTGAGTTCTCCATCCGAGCACCCTCATCCCCCCATACCCACCCACTGCAGAGCCATTGTCCCTGGCCTGACTAGGACAGGCGACAGGGAAGGTGAGGTGGAACCCCCTGCTCGTCTCGGTTGTTAATGATGGAGCTGTCTGTCTCTGTCAGCTACTGCCCACCCTTCAAAACCAAAAAAGGCCCCAAAAGAAATTGATATAATGCATCCCAATTTCAGTCTTTCTCTCAAGTGATCTTACAGGCACAGTCGCTGCAGACGTGGTCTGGTTGTCTGGTTGTTTCCAGTAATATGTCAGCCATTTCGATCTGTTCTATATTTATTGGTTATAAAGAACTCCTTTTACATTTCTGCCTCATTAGCTACTTTTTCCCTTTTACCCACAATTGCCACAGTCCACCAGCATGGCCTCCATTCCTTGCTGCAGCTTTGCTCCAACCCATGTGCTTTACAGAAATTGTAAGATCACAAGATAACATGAAAAGCACCAAATAAACCACAGTAATATTGTTAGTCTGAAAATTACTTCCTGTCTGCACTGATATTATTTCCACAAAGCAGTGTATTTTGAAATTAGCCGGAAACTCTGAGCACATGTTTACCTGTCTTGGGTCAATGTGCTTGGCATCATTGACTCACGGTCGGAGTGGCTTCCAAGAAAATTTGACTCAGCACGTATTTCCAGCAAACCTATGCGGAGCTGTGCTGCCCAATTTAAGCCTATAGATGAATAATGTGTTGTCTTGCTCATTGTCAGATATAAAATATAGAGTTTGGGGATTAAACAAACTCAAAATGGGACCATGATAAATTGATATGACAAGTGGCATCTGCCAGCCAGGGTGTTTTCCTAAAGCACTGTATCTTATAACATAGCATAACTTTGTATTAATTACAGTTTAGACTTTAATTGTACCTCTGCAATGTAGGCACGGTGGGCATGACCTGTGGAGGTCATTTTATAGACATGAGTTACAGTTAGCACTGCATATTGCATAAGCATTGCATTTGATTTTGTAAACTTTATAATAATGTTAAACTTATCAATCTTCTGGTTTTAAAAGGGCTCGTTCAAGGTATTCTTTGAACATGCATCAATAGAAAAAAAATGATAAATATGAATATCAACCAATATGGGAAAATATATGCACACATTTTTGCCATATTGCCAGGCCTTAATAAAATTTAATTCAACTTTGGTTGTAATTTTACAGCATTGAAACTACTGTGAGATTTTTTTATTTGTGTAGATATGATTTGACTCTATGGAAATGTGTTTATGTTCTGGCTTATTCCTTTGGTACATGAGTAAGCCGTGTTTTCCAATAGCATTTTACTTTTTTTCTAACAAACAAGTATATCGCAAACCATTAATCTTTCTCTCAAGAATGTGAATACAGGCTGTGGCAAATTTCTGAAAATCCCTGTCCCCACTAACTGTCCAACCAATTTTAATTCAATAAGTTGTATTGTGAAATGTTCAAAATTACAACATAATATCATAATAACCAGTTGAAGTGTTAACTTCAGTTAGCGACATAGCTATAGAGTTAACTGAAGCTTCTAATAGACTAATAGTCTACAAGATAAGATAAAAGTCTGTGTCATCAGGACCTCTTCCAATGTGTATGGCACTGTTAGCTGCATAAAATTTTATATTCCCTGGACCCACTTAATAGACCTACTGGTATGGTATTACCATAGCTTTGTTACCAGTTTAAGCATATTGGCTCAAAGTAAAAGGCCCAGCACAGAACAGAGACATTAAACTAAAAGCAGAGGTGCTGACAATACAGTGTAGAGCAATGCTAAATGACAAATCACCACAGAGTTGAACTTTCTAACAATCAGATTGGATTGAGCCCACGTGGGGAAGGGAGCCTCAGACAGAGAAATATTACAGTTAGATCAGGTGTACTCAACTTAGGAAAACTAGAGGGATTTTTGAACCAGCTTTATGAGCCTTTTACCAGTCATCAATGATGAATATATGAACCAGAGTTAAAGCAAAGGGACCTCCTGTGTAAGTATACAGACAACAACAGAGCATTTAAATAGGCTTTTAATAAATGAAACAAGCTTACACTTTATCTGACATTAATTTGATGGTTGACAAGACCAAGGATCAGGACATCCTGGTTCGTAATTCCAGGAAGTGATTTGATATCTGATTTGATGCACATCTCAGCCACTTTCCTGCAATGTAAGGAAATTGAAGGAGGTAGAGTCTCATAATGCATGGGTTTGTGATTTATTAGACTTTGTTACTCTGTCTGGAGGCCTCAGGGGTTACTCCAAAATAGTCACATGGATTTAAAAGGCTATAACATTAGTATTATTTGGCTATTCCTCCCATCAGTAACTCTCCAAGAAAATAAAACAGCTTCAAAATGTATTTTGAATGTAAAAGGCACAAAAACACACTTGGTGTCAACAGTCTTATGTAGAATTATCCCAAAAACATAACAGTCAGAGGGACTGATGGAGGTGAGGAACCATGTAGGTAGTGGAACTGATGCTATAGATTTGTTTTGCCAAAGAATTTAGTGGGAGCTTTTCCAGAAAGGAAAAACATATCAAATTTCAACTCTTGAAGAACTTTCTGTTTGTGTTTTTTTTTTTTGTTTTTTTTGCAGCCTTGCAGGATCATTGTGTTAATTATCTTTCCTGATACTGAAATGTCTTAAAGTGTTAATAGATGATAAATGATGCATTGTCCATTGTTGGTCAATTATATCACTTACAGTAAAGCTTTGTATTTGAAATGGAAAACAAAAACATATACCTTGTCCAACATTGTTCCTCACAACAGCATTCTCAGACAACAAGAATACCTGTTTAAGAGTAATTAGCCCTCCTGTTATTACCTGCTATACTTGTGATGTTGATAAAAAACCATAAGCATTAATATCAGTCTGTTTCATAACTCACTAAAAAAGTCCCAGCCGGAGCTTTAAGGTAGCACTCGTCTGATCAGTATAGGCTAGTGTGCAAAATTTATTTAAACCTGAGTTTTTACAAAGAAAAAGTTGCAAACCATAAATGAACAAAAAACATTATTGTTTGGATCTGGTTCAGCAAACTGTTTGCCATGCTTTGCCTCAGGTGTGTTTGGTAAACACCAGCAGATCCTATTGAGAGTGACGAGTGTAGTGATTCTACCTCAGAATAAATCTCACTGCTCAGCCCCGGAGCCCAAACAACAGCCCCCATCATGGCCTTTGGGGGCCAGGTCCCAAAACAAGGAGGTGAGCACCTGGGTCTGCACTCTGCACCCTGACAGCTTATAACATCAACACACAAACCATTTTAACTAGGGTTAACTGTAGCACACATGCAGGGAGACTGTTGCTGCACTCACAAAAAGTCATTTTATTTGTCAAAGTGGTTGTTTGTCTTTTTTTTCTAACAATGGAAGCTGCCTCCAATACAGCAAATAGCCATCAAAATGAATCCATCAGCAGCCAATGCTTGAAATGTCCCAAAAATATATTTTGTCTTATTACGTACCAGTAAAAGAAAAAAGTGTTCACCAAAAACCAAAGGTAAACTTCCATAGCATGACTGGATCACATATTACACCAAATCAGGGGTAGTTTTAAAGACCATACGTTTGGGGGTGTTAAATTGTCCTTACCCCACTTATCTAGTTGTACTGGAAAACAATATTTTAGTATATAAAAAAAGTTAGCTGCAACATGTAATGACTGTTTTATATAACACAAGAAAACATATTTTGTGAGAAAATGAAAGCTGATATTAACTATCCACTCAAAACTGTTTAGTTCAACAAATTTAATCATTATTGATGTTTGTATGGTAATACTTCTATCCGGTTTTACAGTAAGATTTTTTCTTATTGCTGAGCCATGTTGTAATTCTGTAATAATAATATATTTACCATGTCTTGGATACAGAACTTTATATGTACCAATGCATTTCTGTGTTTTTTTTTTGTGTGTGTGTTTAAATCAGGCAGATTAGTGTCATTATATGTTTTTCATTCAATAATGAAATGCAGTTCAGATCTGATAAAACTGCTACTGAAGCTGTTAGCATCGATGCTAATCCATCTCTTAGTAGTTGCTTCCTGTTGTCTTGCTCATAGCTCTCACCTCTTTCTGCTTAAAGTAAGCTGAATGGGTCATGTTGCTTTGCGTCGCACAAAATCCTTGTATATTCGAGCTTGGCAAGATGGATCTGCCTGATTCCAGACATTAGATCAGGTTGATCCATCTGCAGTGCAAGGTTAAAAAAATCCCACCACTTATCATCAATGATTATGGTTGATTGCATATATTTGTACTTATTAATCAATTTGGTAACTGTAAAATGAAATTAAGTAAGCATAAAGTTTCTGTCATGTTTAAAATCCTGTTGCTATATGTGTCACTATCATAAAAGATTTAGGGATGCAAAGATGTAATTGAATGGTGCTTCAGCCCTCCAAAAGGGGTCTAAAACATCCAACTCAAAAAATGTCCTAATCAGTTTGAGACCAGGTTGAATTAAACCAAAGTGGGCTACATTTTCCGTGAAAAACACTGATTGAAAAACTGCATTGTCAGACTGATAGTGAAACAATATCCAGTTGGACTGCATGATAAATCAAAAACATTAATTAACTGGATTCCCTGGAAAACTGTTTCTGTTTGAGGCCAGCAGCTCGGAGTAGAGTGGTTGACATTGACCCTGATAGAGTCAAATGAAAGTTGTTAGTGCCGGGTCATTACACAGCTAAACTGGGGTGTCACACAGAGGGCTACTGGGGAGATGACATGGTTGGACATCTCTCCCTGTTTTTTCTCTTGCACTGTGCTCACGCATACATATGCAGCTATCTGTGTCTAGCCATGCAGTAGCCTAGCTGGGGTTACCCATACTGCCTTTACTCATTATTAAGCTGAGTGTATTTGTTCATTTTTCAGTCTGTCTGGCTTATCCACTTTCCCTACATTTATAAGGTCCATATTTTGATCTATTGAAAAGAATATTTTAAACAAATATATTTTGTTTTTAAGCTAGCATAACAGCCAAGCTAGTAAAGAGTAGATGTGTATGTTTGTGCCTATCAGTCTGGTTCTGAAATACTTCATTCACAGATTTGATGTTCTTCACACAGAAGATTGGTGGCTGAATATTTTGGATAGAGGTTCAACTCAGTAAAGCCTTTAAAACGGGTTACCATGTCATTAAATCTCTTAAATTTTAAAGCTAACTTACACAATCATTGATCATTGAGTGGACAAGACATGCTTTCAAATGTCTATCATGAAACGATTTAAATAATGTTATTATATAATACCTTAACATTGCATTGGTGTCATAGTAGAGTTTATAGAGTTTGGTTGACTTATTTTAAGTTTGTTGTCAGCATTTTACACACCAAAGTATCTTCATTATTAATTTATTTTATGTGTAAAGGAATTGTGTACAATATCAAACATAAATGTTTCCATTTAGCTTAAAGCTAATTTACATCTGCAGTCCCAGGTCACATTTAAAACAAAAGGATCAAATGAAAAGCAACAACAGCACCTTTCAGAAGTTTTTAAACTGCAGATTGAACTGAAGAGTCTTTATGCTATCAGGCAGGGCGTTCCACCGAGTCAAGGCTTTCGCAGAAAGAGCTGACTGCCCCAAAGCAGAGCAGCAGAAAGGTACAGAACAATGTCTTGTTAAAAATGTTCTTGTGAATGTATTTATGCCTCTGAGCAGAAGTTGATAAAATCACACAGAGGAGGAGGGGCTAACCAATTTCAGATTTTGAACATCAGACACAAACTCAAACATAATCTAAAATTTCAAAGCTCATGAGATGATGCTTCTACAAAATATTGCAGTGATGTTACACAGATTTTTACCTAGAATTTTTAACCCTATAAAGTAAATTATATCATATTTGATACATACTTTTATAATACCTCTATCTACTCAATATGATAAACAAATGACAAAAAAAAGCTGAATACAATCAGGTAAATGATAAAAATGTCCTCAAATGGATTATCATTTGCCAAAAACACCTTATGTATCAAATGAAATACGAAAAATCTATATGTTGAATTTTCTGGACATTTTGATTTTTATAGATTTTAGCAGAAAGTAAAACAAACATTTCAGCTCCAAAAAATTAGAATTTTCTTGCTACAATCTATGGTCTTGGGCCTTAAAGGGTTAAAGTATGCACAGAGATTGTAGTGGTTTTATGACCACATCACTAACGTTCCCCAAACATGTGATACAAAATGTCATATCAGAAAGAATATTAGAGATCTTTGCAACATTCATGGACAGACATTATCTTATGTGCCAAAAATAACCAAATTGCTATTAATTTTTTTTTATTATTATTTTTTTAATGTGTGAGTTAAAATTAAGTTTTGAATTAAGTATACATTCCTACAGAGTTAATTTCAGTCTATAGACCCAACAGATGTGTTTGCGTCTTTTAAGATGGCCTTGTGGGATTAACCACAATGGATGGATAAAAAAGGACACTTTCAGTGTTTCTGGTGGTAGACAAAGTAAACAACTACAGTAAATAAGGAGATGTATAAATCAAGATTATGGTCAAACATCACTTGCTTTTTTCTTAATACAAAGGTATTACAAGTAATTAAAAAATGTTGTACTTTACTGCATGAGCACAATCAAGAACACTATACACCTGCTGTATTCTGATTATTTAGATAACATAGTTTAAATACTTTAACGTCACATGCTACAGGACAGATTTTCAGATTTTACAAGCTGACCAAAAAGAAAATGTCAGTGGAAAAAAATGTATTCACATCTACAAGCCACACATAAGGACATGCTAGGTTTGTTTTTGGAACATTTTCTTGTTCGATGGGCCTAGTTCTCATTCTTTACACTTCTCTGTAGCGGTATACATAGAAGAGATGCATGATATTATCCTTATGACATATGTGTCAGCAGATATGGGCCTGAAAAGTTGAATATCTGTATCACCTGATGTTGACATTTTTTGCCAATATTTACAGCCAATGTATCAGCAACATTTTATCCTTTTGAATCTGTTACAGTGGCAGTAATATTCGCAAAACACTCAAATGTACGATACAGCAAAATGTACAGCAACTTAAATATAAAAGGTTGAATATAGCATATAATCACCCTACACTGTTCTTTTGACTTGTCACTTAAACTCTTAAAATGCAAAACTGGTGGTGCAATGTGTAGCAGCATAATACTGTAGCTTTCATACCAGCTCTCTCTGTACAGATCTAGAGCTAACCTCCATTACTGTGGCTAATGTCCTAGAATAGGATTTTTTAAATTAATGGTTAAAACAGCCACAACCTTGGTGATAACATTGATTTATCATCAGACAGTGTCTCACTTTTTTAAAATTAACAAAGAGAATATCCAATGACATCAGTTTTTACTAGTTTTTCATCCCACCATTGATCCTTTCTATAGTACATTGACACAAGTACTCATACTACAAGTCATGCCTTATTTTTTAATGTTTAGAATCAAGCAAGGTGAGAAATTTAGCAACCTGATGTCAAATGTCAAATCAAAAAGCCATGCAGTCTTCATCTTATTGCCAAATCTGTGATATAATGCTTCCTTGTTCGCTATTATATAACAAATAACTCTGTCCTTTTGTGAAAAGCCTTGGAGTGCTTTTTTTTTCAAGAAATCTCTGAAAACAGGAAACAACTTTCTATGAAAAATAGATCTCCCTCATTCCCTCTCACCCCCTTAAAGTTCCCTTTATTGCTGTTGTTAGTCTCCTTAGTTCGGTCGCTGTCCTCGTAAAGCCCTCAGCATGTTGGCGCTTCAAAGGCATCCCAGAGTAAATCAAGACCGCTCAAGATTAACGGTGGCAAATTATTCATGAGCCCGAGATCTCCTGACCGGGAATAGCACAGAGTGGCCTGGGCGACATGTCACAAAGCATCGGGCTGAAGGAAAACATGCGCACACACATGCACACTCTTAAACACAGCACCATCCCTGTTGTACTGCCAACACCAGCACACTAATTCGTCTTGTGCACACACATTTCTTCCACTACAGCCAGAGGTAAAGCTAGAAGGAAGAGCAGAAGTGAGACCAGAGGTCAACAACACTGAATGCAGTTACACTCACATTTCTACAAGCAATACATCTGCTCACTGATAACCACTCTCTGTTTATGTAATCAATAATCTGACACAGTTTCTGATGGTGAGGGATTTCAGCAACATGATTAGCGGCTGTCTGACTGGCTGATTCAAGTGGATGTGGAAACAGCAGCCCCAATAGCACAGTCAAGGCAGGGGGGAGCTCAGGGGGAGTATCCATTTAGCAGTGACCAGCTTCGGCCTGCGCTGATTCCCCCGTAATAGGCTTTGGGCTCGGCTCCCACCGGAGAGTTTGGTTGACAATCTGACAAAGTTATCTCAAGATAAATGGGTTACGGGTCGGGGGCGGCAGGAGGGGAGAGAGAGGGAGCGACTTGACTTTTCTGTCAGTGATGTTTTGATGGAGGATGTGTATAGCCTCAAGCGCTGATGCTTGCAGGTCCCCCCAGGTAGATAGGAAGATTGTCTTTGGCTGTATCTGCAAACAGAGCTTTGCTGTGTATATGTGTATGATGTGTGTGTGTGTTGTGTGCGTGCTTTTCTGTCAATTGGGAAAATCTGATAGCTTTATTAAGAGGGAGATTTGCAAAGACAGAACACGGTGCAAGTGAAGTGCCACCAGCCAGACCAGGGAAACCTGAGGCAAAGGTCACAAGTTCAACATTTTAGATGGACAATTTGTAGATAGACAACAATGATTGGTCTAAACAGGCGGACGCTCCATATCAGCCTATATCATGAGCCATTTAAGTAATAACTGGGCCTGTCTCTCACTTACCATGTATGCACAACGACACACAAATGCACAAAGTTCACACACACAAGCACAAAAGTTCCCTTGTCACTCGCACACACAAACACACACCATACAGGAGAGTACCTTTCGCCAAGCCAGGCCTCTTTTTACCCTTTAATTCCCCAGATAAACAGACTTTTCTCTGATCCTGTCAGTCCGCGTTATCTGCAACGCCGGTCAGCCAGTCCACAACTGTGGAACAAATTAGGCCCTTAAATGTCAAAATTGCTACACTTTATTAAGTTAATTAGAGGGTGAGTGAGTATGGAGGCAGAGACAGGACGGCAAACACAGACAGAATGACAAACAGCCACTGCACAAAATACACAACATAATACATAAGAGTCAATAACTGCAGAAATACAAACTCATATAGATGTATCTTTGTTCCTCCTGCTCACATGTTCAGCAAAGGCACTCACACATAGACAATTAAGCTGTGATGTAAGCATAGTGAATGAATTCAATACAGTCCTTTGAAATGGAATATTATAAGCCTGTACACCTGCTTGTCTGTCATTACTGCGAATGTTTAAGTGAAATCATCAATGATTTCATGCCTGAAAAGATCTGGCTCTTCACCAAACACATACCAATGCACATGTGTTAGGACTCTAAACTTTACCTCAAAATTAGTCAGTAATGTACAGATTTTAAGAATTACATGTTTTTGAAATACAACAACCACGATAGCTGATCACCAGGAGGGAAATGTAGTTATTGCATTTACTCCAGTTACTGTAATTGACTATCTTTTTATGTATTTGTGCTTTTAAGTCATTTTTAAATCAGTATTTGAAATTCTAAATTTTGATAGCATCTGAGAAAATATAAAAATATAAAATGAAAGCTACACCAGTTTTTCATGTTGTCAGAATACTTAAATTTTAACTTTGTTACTAATACCAAATATTATTATACTCAACACTTAAATGATGCTTGACATTAAAATGACACTGGTGTCTCATTTGATACCTGAGGAATCAGAAATATTATTTATCCAAAGTCACATTTTAAGCGTAAAACATGCATTTCCAATTCAGTCTCAGTGATTTTTTATTATTCTTCAAGGCAAATATTTAAACTACATGTATGTTTACTTTTCCATGTTCATTTGTCAAAAACAGCGTCATTAGTATATCTACTGTATGTCTCACAGAGGGCTTTAAGATATATAACATTTTTATTTTTTAGCTGATTTTGCATGTATTAGAGAAAATGACATTTCTTGTGTGTATGTCTTATCATTTGGGTTAGATGTTATGATATATTGTATGAATAGCTTTTTTGAACATACAGTATAACTGTTGTTCTTTTTAGTCCGCACAAAAAAGTGAAGTCACAATAAAAATAACTTCAATATAATTTATATAAAGTACTTTCTTTTAACTCAAGTAATGCTCCTGCCACTTTGTAGCCCTCTTATCCACTCGAGCCAAGAGCAGTCTGACTTTCTAAAAGGTTTACTCTGAGTTAACTGTTTAGGTCAGCGCTGCTAAGTGTCATGTTGTCAATGACTCTTCATCCTTTCTGCTGTCTTTGGTCTTGCCACTCTGAGCCAATCAGCTTAAACTGCCAACAATAAAATGGTAGAACAAGCCATTTTTGGCTGCTTCTCTCAAAAAATGAGGGAAAGGGGAAGATCCTAATTTAGCTGACTTATTGTCTTGTGCATAGAAGTACTCTATCATGCCAAGGAGATATGTAAAATGCACTAATGAGCATATAAAACTCCAAAAAGAATAAGATGGGCTCTTTAATTTGAAATGCTAATACAACAACCAGCACAACATGGAATTAAAAAAAATACATATTTCTTTAAAATGTTCATACTGCTACATGTTTACTTGCAAGAAATTAGAGAGCATAATTGGTGTAAATGTTTCTGTAAAACACTTTAGGCATCAGTAACGATTCTAAAATAGAAAGAGGGCAAAGCAAAGGAGCAAAAATGTATGTTGCACTCGTGGTAACAGAAGTTGCCTATCCCTGGTTGTGGTCATTAGCTATGAACTCCATAAATCAACTTGGACACAGCAATGCCTTGTTAGTGCTAATGTGTTTTTGAATGGTTCAGAAAACCTGATTGTCCAACTCCCAAACAGAAGAATATGGAGAGAGTAGGAATGGGGGAGATACTTGCCATCATTACTCACATAATCATAGGACTAACAAAAAAAATCAGTTGTTACACTTTTCTGCTGTACTTAATTCAGAACAGAACTGCATTTTTTACTTTTCTCTGAATATATTCAGTTCTCTTGAATCTGTATTTTATAAACCTCTTCACCATCGGTTGAAAGTGAGTCGCTGATCAATGCTTTGCAGACTGTACTAATCGATTAGGAGTGAACAGAGAGAGACGGACCTAATGGCTGGTCCTGTCTGAACACTTCTTCTCATATGAGAGCAATTGTTCATTACAGGGCTATTTCATGGTGTTCGTCGCTTTGCAAGCTTCTGTCTTTCATTCAGCAGCGCGTTGGATGGAAGAATGGCCCGGGGATATATTGTCTGCTCAGAGCTTGAATGTTGTCATGCTAGTTCCCAGTGATTTGCCTCGTGCGATTCAAGACTTTGAAAAATGGGAAATGTGTTTCGCAGACTTGGGAGAGGAGGGCTGAATGTGATATCAGTGTTACCCAGTGCAGGATGTTAAGAAAGTCTGTGGGAGAATGGAGTTCTGTTTCAGTTCAGTCAGAATGTTCAAGTAATGTTTTAGTACTTATGCTGCCTTTAATGTTTTATTACAATCAGCGTTACATCCTGGTTTTAGAATGCTTTTTAATGTTTTCAATAGTCAGGCAGAACAATATTCCACTCATGGAGCATAGATAGGCTTTATATGGTTCACATGCACCCCATGCTTTGTTACAGTCCAGGCATGTTCGACAGCCGTGTTACTGCAAGGGAGCCAAAAGCAATAAGTCAGGGACAGATTCTTGACTGTTGCTCTCAGTTGAATTATTTACCCTACATTTCTACAATATGTAAAGTATCCAAACCATCTCAATCGAAATCTGCCTGCAACACAGCTCAGTGATTCTCTCCATACTAAACAGAGACCTCTGGGCATGACAGCAGCCATACATTATTTCTACCACACACACATAGAGACACACTCATGGCTCATACATCTACACAGCACACATAGCTCCACATATAACCTCTGATGCATTATTTCTCTCGCCTTCAGTGTGAGAGTCACAGGTGAGTCCTGGGTGCTTTCATCATAGTCTGGCTGTCCGGCCGGCTGGCTGCAGTCTCATCTGTCCCTGGGTTGAAATTGCCAATAAAGAGGGTCTCATATAGATCACCCCCGACGGGGGATGGCGACCTGTCATGCAGACCATGATTCCTAGCTCTCAGAAAGGGGAAGAGGGACAAATAACCCTCTGAATCTCCCTATATCTATCTCTCCAACCCCCCACCCTTTTCCTGACTCTCCATCTTCACTCACACACACATATATGTTCCTCTATGTCTCTCTCACAGGCCATAAAGCGCCACAAGAAAGGGATAAAGTGGACATACTGATAGGAGAGACAAGTGGCGGCCTGAGCTTTCACTTTCCTGCTCCAGAGGTAGTGAATCATACTAATGGGTTAAAGACATGAAGATGGATGAGTGGAGGGACTATGACCTGGCCAGATGTTTCTCAGATGTGTTTCATACCCCCCTCACCACCAAACATCTCAGCTTTACAATCAAAATGATTCAGTTTAAACCAGTCATCTGAAAACTACAATAAACAAAAGTAAGAATTGTTGATGTGCCCAAGATACTAGCACTCCACCTAAAGTGGCCGCTGCAAGGTCCTCAACACCAAGACTGAACCTCTTCTTCATCTTAAGCTAAATTCACACACTGACATTTTGGCCAGCTTTGGCCAAGAGGTAAACATCAAGCGGTGTACAGTTAAGTCAGGCCACGCAAGACTAAGTTAACGCCAGTGCATTGTTATTTGATAATGTTGAAGAAAGCTAAAAGCTTTCTAACGTTTGATTTTATACACACTTGTAAACATCATCAAGAGTTGACTCAGGTTGAACGACTTAAACCCTTTTGGGAACATCTGATTAGGCACGGCATTGGAATACTGAGACCAGCAGCTGCACGTGTTGAAATGGCATGTACCACTTTATATGCTGTTTGTACAATGTTCAGCAGAGCCAAGTCACATTAGACCAAAAAATACCTGAGTGAGAGGATAGCCAATTGTACATCTACCTTATCAGATGTTTGAAATCTGTCAACACAGCAAAATCTGCATGGATTAATATTAAAACTTTTTAAGTTTCTGTATGGATCCACAGCACAAAATGTTGTTTTTACCTATTTTTGGAGAGTTAGTGCTTAAACTCTTATCAAGTGTAATTGTTAACTCTTTTAGGAGTTGAAATGTAAAACAAAAAGTTAACATTGCCATATTTATTTACTCGATATGATGTAACAAGAAAAAATATCTGAAATAAGGAAATCATGTTTGGTTAGAGCACATATATTAAAAAATAAGTGCACTGCAGTTTTCCTGACATGGGTTTGTAATTTCTGTGGGTGCTTGTCCATTAATGGGGAGGGGGTGGGATTATTGACACTACAAGCGTCACTTAAAGGTTCAGAGTTAAAGATTACAACATGAAACCTGTAGATTTGATTTACTGAAACATCATTTCTACACTTGACTTAATTTTTAGGGATTAGCCTCTGGAGTTCGATTAACTCTGCATTTGCTGATATTTTAACAACAACAAAATATCTTGGTGCTGGTCAGTTTCAGCTATACCTTAATGTGTGAAAAGGTTTTCAAAGCTTGAAATATATTAACATAGAACTACTCTTTTCACATGGCCTTGAGAAGGACATAAGCAGGACAATTATGTTTTCTAATTAACATTAAAACTTAAACTTAAAACCTCTGATAATGGGACATTTACATAAAACTATTGTCATGTTAAAAGCTGCATAAAGTGTTTCAATATCAGACTAGTTGAACAAACGGATTCTAAGTTATTCAGGACCTGTGCTTTTTCTTACTGTGACTTTTCTATGAGAAAAAAAAGAACTTTTTCAGTAAACAGGTCCATGTTCTCACTGCGACCTGACTGTATGAGGAGCTTGACTTTAGGGTTTTTGAAAGACCCACAGCGCTCCCTGCTGGTGAAATATGGAACTGAGCATAATGACTGAAGCTGCAAACAGAAGCTTCAGTTTACAAAGCCTGCCCTTAGTATGTGTGTGTTTTAACCTCCTGTGAGTTGTATTGAGCCTATAGCCAACTTTTAGCATGTATGTGTGTGTGTATGTGTGTGTGTGTGTGTGTGTGTGTGTGTGCGTGTGTGTGTGTGCATACAAGGTAAAGCCTCATGTAAGTTGCGTTAGTTCTAACCTTCAACATAAGAGTCCCCTCATTGACCTCCCACCAAAAGCAAAAGCTCCGGGACAGCAGATCCTCACAGATTTTGTCTTAATCATGGACGAGAGATGGGGAACAAGAATGAGACAGACAGTGAGATGGAGAGAAACCTGCATGGCCAGTGGGTAACTTCAATAAAAGACAATCTGACTTTTCAGATGCTATAATAATCAAGATCCTCCCACCGAGGTTATTTGTCTGAGGGGGACACGGAAGGCTACGGGTAAGGAGGGGGAAAGTCAGAGCAGTAATTAATAGTCCTAAGTGACTTCTGCTGGATGGGAGGCAGGGACGGGGTTTGTTGTTACTGTGAGCTGGTACTGTGTCCCCCAGCATGTCCCTAAGCCCTGTGGGTTGGCATGTAAACCGAGGAGGAGGAAATGGAGAAAGTGCCTTTATTACTTGTTCGTTTGTCTCCGGGGTCTCTCCTGATCATCCAGACTTAACCAGCCTCCTTCTACACACATAAACACACACTTAGGAGTATGCCTTCCAATGTTAATCTTGTGTCACAAATGTTAAGGGAAAGACATGAAATGCCACAAAAATGTCATCACTCCACTCCTGTCACTGGCTCATCCAAAGCCTTCCATCCCCCCGTAAACATATTCAAACATACACTCATTTGCATGTGTGTGTGTTTGTGCATGAAGGAGTGGGGGACCAGCTTGTTGTTTTTAGCCTATGGGTGCCTGTTTCTGCACGGAGCAGCAGGGTGGTTCCTATAATCCCATCACTGTTGTCGTCATGAAGGCCCAAAGGCCCCGCCTAGAGGTGCAACATTTCTGGCATCCTCTGACTCTTCTCCACTACAAGAGCCAGCAGCTCCGGAGCCAAAAGACACACTGTGTGGACTACCACTAGACTTATGCTACACTGGCTGAGGGTGACTTACTGAACAGTTGGCCGGCCTTGGAAATGAGAGAGAAAAATGTTCCAGTAATGACATTTAGGTTTTTGTTTTTTTTGTTTGCTTGTTTTTAAAGAGAATACTTCAAGAAATAATTAAAATGAGAATTGAAATTCAAACAATTGGTTATGCCAGGAACCTTCCAGCCTCGACCCCCAAAATTAATAGGCAACAACATAGAAATTTGCGAAGGACTTTATTGTTAGAAAGACTATAAGCAGAATATAAGTATCAACATGTTTAAACTGTCTCACTGAATGAACACCTGGATATATTCAATCATGGCTGTCCTGCTTAACCTTATATTATGGTGATTTGTTCATATATTGTTTCTCACCACAATTTTTAATGAATTGCTTTAGTTTTGTTTAATCTTGAACTTTTTTGGAAGGCAAATATGCAATCATATGAAAATAAAACTAAAAAAGCAGTGTTTAACTTTTGTTCGTTATTTGGAAGGGACCACAGACATTTAAGTGTATTTAGAATAACATTTGCATTTCAAAAATCTAAGTCCCCTTCTTATTAACCTTCTCAATATCAACCATATTTTCTTTAATCAGCATTTGGAAGTATAGGATAAGCTAAATTACTTCCTAAGGTTTAGTACATGTATTGATGTTCACCTGGAACATTACAAGATTGTTTGTTGCAAAGTGATCCTTTTGTTTTCTATAGTTTAGGAGATTAAATTTGGACTTGGAATGCAACTTCTAGAATTCTTACATGATTGCATGTATTTTAAAAGCACTAGACTTTAATTTATGAAATGCTCTAGAACATTTAAATATATTCCTTCCTGAGATATTGTTACTGTAGTAAAATGGTAGCCTTAAAAATCCCCCTTAAGTCTAAATGGCTCAATCCTTAAGTTCTGAGCAGTTCTTCAAAAAGGTTTTATTCTGAAATCCTTGTACAATCTGTGATATTGCCAAAAAAAAAACCCAGCAAGGTGTGAATCTTAAAGAAATCCATTTATTTTATACTTTTGGTCTTTGTCATGTTAGTCTGAACCATATTAGTGTGGTGAATAATATGATACTTAATAAAACACACAAAAAAATAGGCATAGCCAAGTTAACACTGCCAGAGTTGATATACTTCTGAAGTGTGTATAGGTCCTCACAACAGAGAGTTGATTTAACTCATTTTTTACGGTTGGTTTATAAAACAAAAGTTTGTCTTTTTGGAGTTAAAATGTATCACTTTTACATAACTTTTTACAGTGTAAATAATGATAAACACTGCCTTGTTATGTTATAAATGTACTCTCTGATATTATTATTATTATTATTGTTATTTTAAGATAATAAACTGTAACATCAAAATTAACATTGAAGATGTAACTAATTTTGTAACTATTTTTTTGATATTGACTGGAAAATGTTGCTGAAATACAGATACCGTGTTTGGATATAATATATTTTCTTAAACACAAGGAAATTAAATGTACTCATGCACACAAAAGATCAGTTCTTAGTGCTGTAATTTCACCAACAACCTTTCCCTACATCTAGAGGTCATGCACAGACTGCAGATTTCCTGCTGGAGCCTAGTAGTATTTGTCAGTACATGAGCAAGTGGGACAATTTACACTATGAACGTACATTTCAAGTTCAGACTTCAGAATGACTAGTTCAGAGTTACAAATCGGAAAATGTTCACAGAAAGGGAGGGAGGTTATGATCTAAGGGGAAACCTAAATTTCAAAAAACAAAACGTGCGAACAACAATGAAAAGTTTCTTTATATCGAGCTGTGAGGTGACTTTATGGAACAATTTGGATATGAAGATAAAACAAAGCGTGAACGTAAATCTGTTAAAAAGAGATACAAAGAACTGGTTCTAAACAAGTATAAAGAAGAGGAGGTGTGTGAGAGTGGTGGGGTAAATAAATAAATAAACCTTAAAAGTTCTGTTGATAGTGATAAGTATTTTGCTATAAAATGTTTGGATATTGGATATAGATGTAATATATATATTGGCAGTTATGAATTATGTACATGTAAGTATGTGTGTGCATAGGTGCAAATTAAATTTACACAGATGTATATGTATTAACGGTATATTATGTCTATATTGATGCTTATATGTCAGATAAACATGTGTATATGTATATAGGTGGATATGTGAATGTGTGTATATGTAGGAAGGATGTGTGTGTGTATGTGTGTATGCGTATGTATATGTATATTGATTATATATTTTATTGGTTTTGTATAGGTAGTTAAGCATATTTATATAGATTATATGTTTTTTAATATACATTTGTATAATGTATTTGCATCAATAGAAAAAATATTTTTTATAAGACCTATGAGGAACAGTAATAAGGGTAGGAACTAAAAAAGTATTCTACTTCCTCCTACTCCTTTTCGAGCGTGTGGTTGCTACAATCCTTTTTTTTTCATGTATGTGAATGGCATTTCACTATTTTTTTTTTGTTGTTCTTTGCATGCATGTTCGAAATGAAAATAAATTCAATTCAATTCAAAAGGTGCTGTAGTGGCAGCTACAAATTTGATGTTTGAACTCCAATTCTTTTTATGTTTAGCTTTGGCCATAAATATTTGCAGCATTTGTCTTTTATATACATGGAATACATGGAACATTTGTGACAGCTTTGAGAATAGCTGACGCTAGTTCAGATTTCATCTGACTGCTAAGGAGTGGTGGGAACATGTAAAACGGGCAAATACCGACTGAAAATGTCATTATTTTTAATTAAAAATGGTTTTCTTTAGCAATGTATGCACTGTCTTAGGCTTATTAAAATGCACTGACAGACTTTTAGGCATTTTTATCAATAAAATCACCACTTTGTTTTAAATTTTCAAAAAAATACCATTGAGGGCATAAAATAAAGGTTCCAATATGTGTATTTTACAGTTTTCTAAAATATCTCTTTTAAAATGCTGAAATCAAGATTTTATGCAACCCCATGTACAATTTACCATCCACTGACCAAAATACGCCTTGAATCAAGTTAAATTTTACTATTATTGTTTAATTAATTAATTAATTTAGATTATTTTTCATAATAAAATCATTAACAAATCTTAAATGACCTGAAGGTTAAGACAGAACATCTTTGTTCATTTGCCTGTCTTCATCTCAGTACTTGCCGTCTTGTCCCAAACTGTCACCCAGCCCCTTGACACTCCTTTCCACCCGATGCTGGGGATCCAACCTAACACCGTTTGCAGTTTCTCCAATGCATGCTGACAGCATTCATGTAGACCTCTCACACCCAATCCCTCCCCTCTCTCTCTGAGAACATCTGTGTGGTTTAAGCCCAGTGTTCAGTCTGAGAGCTTTCACAGGTCATGAAAGGTAACAGAGGAGACAGGCGGGGCTGAGGCCCTGCATCCAAGCTAGACAAATCAGTGTAACAGCATATTGTAAGCTACAGACTAAGCACAGGGGGATATATCTACCAGGACTGAGGCTGTGTTTATGGCTATGCCTGCCTTGGGAAGCCCCACGGCACTATCCGTGACCCCCCCACTGTAGATTTCTTTACTAATGTGACCCCAGATTGCGTATCACAATCGGCATGAGAAAACTCCCACAGGCTACAGTTAGTCCTGGGCACTGGGGATCGCTGTCCTCAGCCCGCCTGACTACAGACAGGATGTGGCAGCTTGGAGGCATTTAGTTAAAGGAGACGTACTTTAACGCTGCAGGCATGCATTTATGGGAGCCCTACTAGGGTAAAGTGTATGACGTGCAGCAGCCTATAAACAAACAGCAAAAAATGTAAGGTTGGATGTGAAAAAAAATCTGAGGATTAGCTTTACCTTGTTGTGCAGCATCTAATCATTTATGATAGTCTGTGTACTCATTCTTATAATTAATTTGTTTTCAGGGACAGCTTTTTCTCAACAAATTGGGTTTAAAAATATCATCTGTTCTATGTTATTAGGCACACACACTGTGAGGAGTAAAAAGGGGTTGCTTGGATATGTGCAAGGCAATATACATCAATGAAGCTCAGCAGCTGCCTACGTGAACAAGAGAGTACCTATTTTCAACAGTAAGTTCACACTACAGCCAATTTTAAATACCCTGGATACATCAAGTCATCCAGATTTAAAACCAAAAATATATGTACTGACAATTTAATAAGCAAGACTCTGCATTTGCTTCTGTGGAAACGTTCCCATACCTCTGCTTAAAGACACAGACCTACTCAAACCTGAAACAACAAATTTACTAGGGAAAAGTTCCCTTTTTGAAAATGGCAAGTTTTTTCTCTGAGCTACTTAATATTGTTTTCATCATTCACTCCTCACTGTGGTCATTTAACTCAACTGTAATAAGACTGTAATGTGCATCCACCTGAAGAAAAAGCTGGGCTGTGTTCGAAGGGTGGGGGCTGTCTGATGTGACTTTACTCATATGATTGAGTGTATTAATAAGGACTTGTATGTTGAATTATATGCATAGGTGTATTGAGGCTATTATTGATACAGACATGGTCAGCAGGTGATGTCCATCTTCTTGCTCTCTTTTTGGGAAACTGTGTTGCTTTATGGGGTATATAGTTAAAAGTAGAAACTTGGAAAATAACATAAGAAATAGAAAGGACGTGTTGAAAAAGGAGGTAGAATGAAGTGAACATTTTTATTCCACCCTTCATTTACTTTTACTATCCCACAGCCCTGTGTCAATAACAGAAAAAGGACATTGCATTATCTTCTATAAGGCTGTCCGTTTTAAACACTTTAGGGATAATATATTTAGGTCATTTTTAAAACTTTGTCATTTTTTTTTTTATTTATTTCTTCTTTCAAATTGTTCCATAAATCACCCCATGGATGTAATGCACCTACTCTGCATAGTTGTTAGAGCACATCATTTCTGAAAGTCAGGGTTTCCAATGAAGTTTAAAAAATGCTATTTTTTACCTTCATAAAACACATATGTATGTCTAAATTATCTTCATTGTTCTGCCAAACTGTGAAAGTCACAAGTTTGAAGGTATGTATTTGTTATTGACATGATAGTCCCAGCAAACATCACACATGATATTTCTATAACCATTATTACCAAGATGTTGGGCATTTACCAAATGTTGCTGTGCTCATGTGAGATAGTTGGGTGTTAATCAGATTAAAAGTATCCATCTATTCTGTATATATCTGCAAAGCCACCCCTCCATCTTCTATCAACAATAAATTAACAATTAATTTTTCAGATATGCATTTTGAACTAGAAAAGCACTCGAAGAGCGCAGACCTCCGCCAACGCCACAGTCCTCACCCACATTGTGATTTTTACCTTAAATATTAGTCCTACCTTTATTTCATGTAAATATTTAGATTCCTTGACCATGAAAACATACCATTAGCAATTTGTTCATAATGATATCTATTTTAGTTCAGTAGTTATTCACCAAAATCACATTTTTCATCATGGCGGATCCAGACACTGGTCTGGATCAACACCAAAATTAAATCAGTTCTTCCTTTTCCCATGCTGAACATTTCCTGAAAATTTAATCAAAATCCATCTGTAACTTTTTGAGTTATTTTGTTCACAGACAGACAGACTCCCAAAAACATAACCTCCTTGGCAGAGGTAAATATTTTAAAATGCACACTTATAACATCCCTATGTCACAAAATAGTCAACTGGTAATCCCTTTATCAAATTAGCATGACTTTCCCCCAAACCAGCTCAAATACTCAGAAAAATGTGAAACAGACAAGTGAAAAAAATCATAATAATGCTTTGTCATGCCAGCATAATGACTTATTTTCATTTCAAAGCCTTGTTCTTCATTTGTAGTATTCTGTATTTTGCTTGTAAATGCAAACATCTCAGCAGTGGCACTAATCTGCCCAGATGCTGTTCATAAATGAAGACCTCAGACGTAAAATGGAAAAAATTAGCTCCAGTAAACAACTGCCTGCCTTACTCTACATATTGCATGTACTTAAGTGCAGTCCAAATAAGGTCAATACAAATCTAAACTATGAATTTCATTTGTTTTATGGGAGATAATACCTCGATCCCTGTCATTCAGGTGAGCTGTTTCAAAGCGAGGCTGCTGGAAAAGAAAAACAAAGCTTGAAAAGTGACACCTCTGCCTTGCTGTCCCTCTCTATGGTGTCACACAAGCATGCACACTTGGACAGTGTGCGGTTAGCAAGCCTAGTTTTGATTGACAGGTGACATTTCATTATGGAGAAATTTAAGACGCAATGAGCAAATCCAACCAGACACGACACATCCAATGTCATATCCAGGAACCTCTGCTCAACCAGACGGACAGACTGACAGACAGACAGACGGACAGGGACACTTTGCTGCAGGACCAGCGACTGAAAATTTAACTGCATTGTCTTTTTAATACATTCAGCCATAAATTCTAATGTGGAAGTTCTGAAAAAAATTATGTTTTGGTGTGAATTTGCATGTACTGGAGAAACTGCAGCATTAAATTGAAGAATAATAAAACATTATGCTTATAGCCAACAGGCCTGCAGGCTGCCTGTGTTCAAGTCACTGTGGAATTGCAACAACTTACTTACTCATACTCATTACTGCTTTCAAAGAAAGAAACTTTATTTTCCTTTTACTTAGCTCCAGAGTAAGTACTAACTCCACTTTGAAGTTACCCATAGCCTGTACTCTTCCCTTTCTGCTCCAGTCTATACTTTGGAGGTAATTTCTGCAATAAAATTTGGGAAAACACTGTAAATAAAGTTCTTTGCACCCTCAATAATTCTAAATCGATCAAACTTTATCTCTAGCACTGCCTATACAGGCCTTTGTAATACAAAGTGCTTTACATGGGACATAAAATAAAATAACAATAAGTGAAATAAAAAGTAGAAAATTGCATAATTGCATAAAATGAAAATATAAGACCCCCCCTCCTCCAACCCACCCACCCACCAGCCCCCATCCACATTCAATACACACACTGACTCACTCAAACACACAAAGAAATAAAATTGAAATTGTGAAAGAAAACAGAATTAGAGGACTGAGGAAACGCTAAGATAGAAATACTGTATTATAGGGTAAAACAAGTAAATATGTAAATAAATAAAATAATATAATAGTAATATAAATTAAAATATAAATAAATAACATGGTAAAATGAGAAAGACTTACACCAGGTGCACATAAAACAAAATAAGAGGGCTAAAATAAGTTGAATATATTGACCAATGTTAATAAATGTAATCAGCTAAAAACAGATTGAAAAGGTAGTTCTTGAGTTTGCCTTTAAAAATATGAACAGTAGGTGCTGCTCTCAAGTCTTCAGGTAGACTGTTCCACAGACGAGGGCCGTAATAATGAAAATAATTTTTACCGTATGTTTTAGTTCTAACTTTGGGAACAGTTAAAATACCACTACCTAATGACCTGAGGGCTCTACTGGGCTCATATGGTAAAAGCAAACAGATAAAAACGAATGATCGTGAAGAGATTTAAAATCTTTTGAGTCTGTATTTAAATAACATACAGACTCAAAAAAGACATATTCTCAGTTGGTCAGAGTAGGCCTTGAGCTCACTGATGCTCCATGCTGCAGTCAACTTTTTAGGTGCTGGGCGTACATGACATCATGATTGTGGCCCACCTGACCCACTTTTTCATGTCAGCTTGTTTTTTCCCAGTCAAATTTATGAGCTCGTTTCCATAGCTTTACAGACTGAGTGCTATTATTGTTCTTTATAAAAATACATAATATAAAAAATTTAAAAATATCTCAGCAATTCAGTTCAGTTCATTTAAACAGCTTTACTGGCATGAAAGTACATTTTTCAGAGCATTTAATTACAAAATAGAAATAAATTTAAATTTAAAAGGTCCTCACACACTTTGATGCATTTGGCTTCAATAATCTTTCTACCACTAAGTATGTTTTTTTCTGAGTATTGGTGCTGAATGTATTTATCTGAAAGGTGATGTCTGGCTATTACAGCAGGGGAAGAGTCTGTCCGCCTCTGGGAGTCAGCTCTTTTTGAGATAGCACATGTCTATAGCCAAAGTGATCACTGGGTCTGTACCCCATCAGGACTTTTCTCAGAAAAGGACCTTTTTTAGGGGCCGCTTACATGGCTCAGTTTTTGACTTAAAACAGACTTTTCATTGCGTTTTCGCCTCCCATTTATACGAGAACGGTGCCTGGAGTGTCTGAATCAGCAAACTTTAGAAACCAGGATCAAGAGTAGCAAATTATGAAAATTTGTTTCGGCTCCATGTAGACGAGATACAGAGCGTCTCAGGGTGAAATGCTGAGGTCACTGCATGCATCATACTCTCTGGCACTGCGCGTGCATACTAGGAAAAACAACAGCTTCTGCTGTCTACCAAGCAAAATGCGTGCTGCTTACCGTGCTCGGTCCAGACAAAACTATCCAGACAGATTTGTTGTCCAGATAAGAGGCTCCTGTGTCTTGGTGCGTGCACTCGCCATTGTTATTTGTGAAAAAAAAATCTTTTTTACGTGTGTTGTAACACTACTTTTTGTCGACAAACTTACATCTCCATCTACTGAACTGCACGCTACAGCATTGTCAGTTGTTCTCGAACTTCTCGCATCCACATGTGAACGTGAATTGGGAACCAAGAAGTACTACATACAAAATGACCTCAGCGGTTTTAGACTCATTCCTGCACTACTCTGTTCAGAAACTGGGAAGTATTATGATAAATAAGTTATATCATTGAAGTAATGAATCATTTGGTAATGTGGTATATTAGAACAAACACTTGATGCTCAACTATGTTCCACTGACATTACTACTCATGACTAAACAAAGTTATAATATCATTGTTACACATAATAATACACACTTTTCCACACTGTAGAAAGCAGTGGGTGATTGCATGTACTTTACAAAATAAGAATTTGAGATCACGTGTTATAATGTTATTATTCTTGCTACAGGTTATTTTTAACACATCATGTGGTAATCCTTACAGGCCTCTTTTAAAAAAACATTTCGAATTAAAAATGTTGTCTGTGATACTTTTAAGTGGAACAAGATGATTGAAAATGAGCAGTTCAATCAGTGTTGATATTTTTTCTGTGTTTCTGTTCATAGGTTGAATGTGTTTTCCTTATGAATGTATGACCGAGTTCATTTAATGTTAGAATAAATGTAAATGTATAATTGCCTCTACAATTTAGCATAGATGATATAGTTTGCTCTATTTTGTTGTTATTGTATTCTATTAAAGAGACGAGATCTGATTTACTGATGCAACGTCTCGACAGTCTGGCATGCCGCAATCTTATTGGTCAGGACCTAAGTCTGTCACAGTGACGTAAGCGAGAGCCAAGACTTTCATCCAATCAAATCACTCGCTGACTGCACTGTCCCTACACACAGAAACATGGCGCTACGGGAGCTATCGTCGCTGGAGAAATATTTAGGATTAAAAAAGCCGAACAAGTACAGCACACAAGGAGATAATAAGGTGACACGGCCAGTTTTCTTTATTGAATCCGTATTCGGCTTTCAGCCACTTTGTAATTCACCCAAAGCCTGTAAGCTCTGTATGTAGCATATCGTAGCTAGCTCGATTCTACCACCATGCTAGTCCTGTGTGTCAAAAAAGATGTATTTCTGATGTACCTCTTAAGTGTAATCGAGTACTGTGAAGCAAATATATTCCCCGGTTGGGCACACAGCAGAGGAAACTCTAGATACCATTTGAAAGCGGTTGTCTTATTTTCACAACTCAGCAGAATAGAAATAGCTCCATGCTTCACTCATGCCCATCCACTAAAATGAAAAGAGGGGAGGAGTGACTCTGCTGCAGGACCGGAAAAACTACAAAGTGTTAATCTATGCAGGGGCTTGACAGGAGGGGATGACGGAAGGACATGTCTGAAAGTGTCTACCTTTGGAAAAGACATGTCAGATTTACAGCATGTGTCAAATCAGTTCATTAACATTCTACTCACTTTTTAATATTAATCATATCCAAACTTAAATTAAACAGTTTATCCTGATGCCCTCTTGAACTTCATTTCCCTCTTTTATCTGTCAATACAGGTTCCTGTGTTGCAGAATAATAATGGTCCTCCACTGGTGGGACTGGTGACCATCGCCTGTCACCTGGTGAAAGAAGCCAAGCGCCCAGATCTTCTGGGGGACTCAGCAGAGAGCCGAGCTGTGGTGCAGCAGTGGCTGGAGCACAGAGTCACAAAACTAGATGACTGCACAAAGGAGGACGTAAAGATCATTTTGAAGGTAGAGAAGCTGATTTTTAAGTAGGTGACATGAAAGAAATTAGGTGATAACAAACCTCTAGAATTATATATTTATATATATATATATATATATATCTATATATATCTATATATATATATATATATATATATATATATATATATATACATATATATATATATACATATATATATATACATATATATATATATATATATATATATATTTATATATATATATATATATGATTTGTCCTTTTGCTTCTCAATTCCTTCCACCAACTTCTCTAAGATTTGCAAATCAAAGCAGTCACTTTTCCAATGAGACAGAAATCAGTGACAAGAATTAGAAGAAGTCAAGGATGTGATCTTAGCAGAAAGGAAACAAGCAGTTTAAAATGTGGCTTAATTTCTCAGAGTATTTATCTCTGTATCATTTTAGGCAAGGATTAAAATATCAGTAACTTGCTAAGGCATTTTTTTTGCAGTACAATGTAAGATGTGACGTGTGTGACATTAAACTCTTGACTAGGATCGATGTTTCTTCACACAGAAAATCCACAAGAATCAAACAGGAAACCGCTGAAGAATTGTATCAAAAGCCATAATCAGTAATAGCATTGATTTCAATATAATTTTCATAATTTCTATTCTCCTTTCTAAGATGATCCTTCACACCCGTTGAGATGTATGGTGGAAGCTTTGCCCCTAAACTGCAGATTGCAGCATCGCTTTTTTCCATGTTTAAAGGAAACTGCTTTTAAATCCTGTTTCACCTTTGAGAGGAGCCACAGTTCCTCACATTTTCTCACATTATTTTTCTTCGTCCATGAACTCTGCCACTTTTTTAGTGTGAGGAGTGTTAATGTGTGTTTGTCTTTTTTAAGGCAAAGGAGAAAGTAGTACAGACTGATGTATGGCCCTTCAGTGACATGGCCCCATGCGACAGAGAAAAATGCTTTAATGTGTCTGACGCCAGTCAGCGTGAAATGGATCACCAGCAACTGGTCTGCTGGACTCTAGGTGCCTTTTGGCACTGTCGTGTCAGCATGAAGTGTATGTGTGTGTGCCTGCACACACACAGTTCTCAGCATGACATGGTGTTGTGGCATGGCTGAGGAATCATGCTGTGCGGCAGCATGTGATCTGGACAGGCCTCTTAAATATTTTAATGGTGCCACTTACAGAAGAAAGTCGCCCTGAGCAGATCAGTCGTGGTGCCGATGGCCCCCTGTCCTTTCTTGCTGTTTTAGCTTCATCCTTAACACTCCTCTTCCAAACACACCAGTCATCTCCCATTAAGTTATCCAGAGAGAGAAAACTGTCAGCTGCTGGAGTTCTCAAACTTTATCACCCTTGGGTGCAGATAAGAAATTCTGAGTTTTGAAGCTAAGGCTTGTTTTTGAAGTGAACATCGTGTCGCTCTCGCACTGTGATGATAAACAAACAAGGCCAACGTGGCCCAGATGTAAGCTGAGGGACGGGAGAGGACGCCTGTCACTCCACCTTCAGCCAATCAGACTGTTGGTGTTTCCTGCTGCTATAGCAACATAAAATAATGTATTTATACATCTTATTTTTGTATTATGGATTTTGTCTGTGGACTACATGGTGGAACTTCACTTTAAGAAGGTCGCTGTCAAAGCAGGTCCTCTGTGTGGAGTTTGTATGTTCTCCCACTGCATGTGCTGTTTTCCCCATGAACCCCTGTTTCCCCCACAGACCAAAGACATTCTGATCAAGTTCATTAGGTCTTAATTTACCTTGGTTTTGAGTGTGTGTGTCACTGTCTGTCTCTGTCAAGCCCGGTGATTCCTCTATAAGTGTGCCCTGACTTTCTTCCAGTGTCAACTAGAGCAGACTCCAGACACAGTGGAGTAGATAATGGATGGATATGTTCTGTTTTAAATACTGTAGTTCATCTTTATTTTTGAAGATTTGGGAATATTATTGATCTGATTTTAATTTTCCCGTTGTTTGCTTGAACATGAGCATAAGGCTTTACAATTTGCTTTTGCGTCTTAAGTGTTAGTTGCCTGAATGATTATTATCACTCCACTAGTTTAGTTAAATGTCCTCTGCTGCTATTTTTTTGTTCTGACATATATTAATCAAATATCAGTGAGAATTAGTTCCTTAGTTTTTTAGTCATCAGAAAATAACAGCTGTCAAAACACTCTTAAAAGTAATAGGTTTAAATGTGCTGTGTATTGGAATAGTTGTATGATAGCATTTATTGATCGAGTGATTGGATGATTGCACAGATTTCACATCTAGTTCTTATGTTATGTTAGAAGTAATTTATGATTTTGCACTCCTATTGTGACCTAAACATCAGTCAAAAAAAGACACATTGAACAAGGGGTCTTTCACACTTTCTGTTTCTGATCCTTTTTTGCTTTTTCAGAGTAGACTTGCAGTATTTTATTTTCATAAATGTTACCACAAATTGTTTTTTTCACCAGAAAGTACTGACTCTACATCAGGACAGCAGCAGGTAGAACCTGGACCAGGGCTCTATATGCTGAGTAGAGGTGTCTGGAGAGCTGTCCCGCTTCTGATGCTCGACTGGGCTTCAGCTCTGTGGCTTTAGGCTAAGAAAAGCAAGGATCTGATTGTGGAAGCAGAGGAAGTCTGCAGTCTTCATGCCTTGTTTGGCATCACCCACTCTTGCCGCACAATAACTCCATTTGCCCCCAAGATGCTCTGTGTGCATGAAGTGTTCACTTTGCACAATGTACAAGTGCTAAAGATGGTCCCCTCCCCTGGGACCAGCACTTCCATGCACGACTCTGCACACACAGACATGGACTGAGAAACACACATCACGATGCCCAAGTTTAGGACAGCTTCATTAGATCTGCAGGCTCGAGCTTTATTCATTTGATATTGGAGTAAACAAATAGCTTGTTTTGTAGAGCATCTGCGCTTAGTTCCCAGTCGTGGGGAGAGATGCTACACCCCCTCAGGTTACATATTATTCCTACCCACATAACACAGCATACAGACATGCACGCAAGCTGGATCCAGACGGATGCACCTCACGCACCCACAAATATATAGGTTAACGAACCTGCAGCCCTACATCCTTCTATATGTATGTGTTGTTTCTAAATGCTATATTTTACATGCAATGTTAATTCACAGCTAATGTCTGAATTTGCAGAGCCACCTTTCTTTTTATTTGAATTTCTTTTAAAACAGTATAACTAACGACAGGACAAGATCACAAGAGATTGTAATGAAGGCAGCCTTTCTCCTAATCTGTAATATATTCATCTCTCCTGTGGTCTCATTGTTGTAATAACGTAATAATGTGAATTGCATTTCATCTTCTGATCTGAAAATTGTTCTTGCAGGATCTCAACCTTTACCTGCAAGACAAGGTCTTCCTCGCAGGCCACCAGTTCACCTTAGCTGATGCGTTCATCTACTTTGGAATCCATCCACTCATAGTAAGTCTCCACAACTATGAGTTTCAAACATCGCAGTATTTTCTGTTCATTTCTACCAATAAAACTGCACGTGTTTTCTCAGATGACACCAGGGTTTATGTATGACTTAATGAAAAGAGGTTTTTCATTTGCTGATGAATTTGGAGTAAGTTGATCTTCACTTTGGAATAATACAAATTAGGGATGGGTACCGAATTTGGTACTTTCAGAGGTACCAACCAAATTCTGTAGGTACTACCGAGTACCGATTCACGTAAAATCAAACGGTGCCATGTTAAGGTACCTAAATGCATCCTTGTGACTGTGAGAGAGTGGAAGAAGCAGGCATACTATTGGGTAGAGTAGGTGAATTTCCATACCGGACTTGAACACAGCACAGCAAGAGCGTAATGACGTCAGCAGCCGAGGGCTCAGTCAACAAAGCAAGCATGGCTGAGAGAAATTGCTCGAAAGTATGGCTCTACTTTATTAAATGTGATGCAGATTATGCTTGCAGCAATATTTGTGACGCCAAGTGTAGGACCAGCGGGGGAAATACTTCAAATCTGAGGAAGCACCTGGTGACGCACAAAATTTTCTTTAAAGCTGAAGAGTGCACAATTTTTGATAGCCTCAGATCTACGACCACAAAGGATTCATTCTGCACTGTTAGCATGCCTGTGTCCAATGGCAACTAGTGGTCTGCAACCAGAAACACAGAAAAAGAAATGGCTTTAACATTTGGTGATGGCAGCAAATGCGACAAGGAGGATACCTGGTCCAGGTAAATGAGCCTCGTGTTTAAGATGGCATTAGCTTGGCAATTTAATGTGCGTCAGTTATCATTATCAGGTCGGTTCCTCGTACTTTGTAACGTTAATGTTAATGCTTTTTTTATTTACAGCTCTGTCAGACCCATTGTTGAACTGCCCTAAAGTTAAAGTGAGGGCTGCAGTTAATTTATTAAGTTGTGGTTCATTTTAGTTCCTGGTTTTCATGTTGAAGGAATTTTTGGAACAACTACAATGTTACAATACAAACAAGTTGAATGTTGTTTTGATATATATCTGTCAAATTTTATATATCGAGAAATAAATTTACATTGAAAAAATCTGAGATCTTATTATTAAACAAATTAATATTTATTACCCCATAAACACACGCAAAAGTACCGAAAATTGGTACCGTTGAGTACTGATACCGATTCCCAGGTACTGGGCATCGGTATGGTATCGGTTCAAATGTGAAAGGTACTCATCCCTAATACAAATATAGAAAGGTGTAAAATTATCATCAGAATTTTTTTCTCTTATAACCTGCAGCACTAGCAAAAGTGTAAAGATTATGACACTGAACTTAAGAAAATAGTTTCCCAAAGTTTCATGGGGATTGATTGTTCTGTGGAAATGTGTCTGATTTGTTTTTCCAAAGTGCATATACCAAGGACTTTCTCACTCACCCGTCCATTCCTTCATCCATCCTTTTCCCTCCCTATCAGTGCTCACTTCAGTCAAACCACAACTTTAATAAGCAATTTGTCACTGTGCGCAACACACAATCAGACCAGTCATACGGCCAAAGGCCATCAGGAGCAAGTTGGCAATAAACGCACGGGTTATAAACACATTCTCACTTCTCGTTATAAAATGATGTGGCACAAAGTGATATCTTTAGCCCCGGACCAGGAACAAGCAAGTTTGTTATGCCTTTCAGGATTAAAAGAAAAAGTGATTCCAGAAATGGGAAAGACGCGTCGCGAGGGAGGGAGGGAGAGATCACATGTTGAGAGATGTCAGTGGTTGTGGCGGAGATGGAAGGTTGCCTCCCGCCACCAGGCAGAGGAGCGTCACTTTGGTTTGCAATCAGTGTGCTTTTTAACCTCAGGGAGCAGGGGTCAGCTAGCCCAGCCCTTAACCAGCGCCTGTCCTGATGTTCAATTCATGGAAAACAACATTACACAAACATTAAACCTGACTGATGCTAGAATGGTTTTAGGCTGGATCGTTGTCTGGGTGGGGGATTTCCACATTGTACTTAATTAGATGATGAAATAGGAAACGCCTAATAAGATTTTTTTTTGTCCAAGGACGTCCTGGTGACTCTGGTGTTTATTTATTTATATATTTATTTACTTGTACCAGCTGTATTGTGTAGCTGTTTGGCACCACTGTCAAACTGAGGTGATTCTTAGAATACAACAGCAGGCTGTGCCTTGCAGTGAATTTCTGCTTTATTTAAAGTGCTGCAAGTTAGGAAAATGATATAAGAGACGATTAATAGCTCTCCACAACTGAAAAAGTAGGTACCTTGACTAGCTTTTGTAAACGGTTTGTTCCACCTCACTGTTATTTGGTTTCTTATAATACTTCCTTCAAAGTCAGCAGAGATAATTATTCAGCTAACATCGATCAGCTATTATCTAGGAAAACTGTGAAGGCTTTTTTTGGTAGCTAAAACGATTAGAAATGCCCTCCTGTTTCACAACCAGTAGCATCTACTGTACAATAGAGATGGAGCATAACACAGTTTCAACATGAAAATCAAACCTGAAAATCAACAGTTTGTGACTCCATCAATTCTGCCGTCGAGTCTGAATGCTCCTGATGCATCCATCAGCTCATTGTATAACAAAGGTGAGAAATTACTCATCAACAGAGTGTGTGAAATGAAATCAAAAAGCCATAACTTACCATTCAATCATCCACTAGGAGAAACAGCAAATGAATAAAAGTAATAATGATGAAAACAAGCAAAAGAAACTAATAGTTGAGCTGTTGCGGCAGGTAAATGCACACAGGCAGCAGAGAGACAGTCATGTTTGTACATAATCAAATTAGCACAACATTAAAAGCAATCTTTGCAGTAAGTCTCTTTGCTGAACATATCAGTACATTATTAAAATCTACAGCATGTTAACAGTCATTTAATAAAACTGTGTGTCAGAATATTACATCAAGTAAGTCATAATAATTATAGTTATAATAATAGTCATGTAATACAAATGTTAGCATGAGATGCTCACAGTAAATAAAAGTTTTAAGGATGCACCGAATATTTTGTGGCTGAAATATTCAGCCAATTAATGCAAAAAAAGCCATATTCGGCCCTCGGTGGAGTGAGGTAATAGCAAGGCCGAATAGTACCGTGTGGCGCAATGACGAAATCAACTACATCATTGCGTCTGACTGTGGCTAAGCAGACTAAGGCTGTCACTTTTCCTAAAAATCCAACTCAATCATGCACCCAAATAATCGAAGATATTCAATTACACCCATTTGATTATATCCACTTCAATGCACATTAGTATTTTTTTAATGCATGTTTTGTTTTTTCTTGAAGGCTTGATATGAATGAAAAACTCTGCTGGGCTTTTTTTGAAAAGCAAAGTCGACTGAAATATTTAAAAATGTCATAATATTCAGTAAACAATTACTTTCTTTTAAAAAACATGTCTTGAAATGTACTCTAAGCTATTAATGCACTATTAAAAATTATAGTGAACTACTTTGCCTCCGCATTGGATATTCAGTATTCGGTATACGGCCAAGCGTTTATAATTTACTCGGCTTCAGCCACAAATTTTCATTTCGGTGCATCCCTAAAAAGTTCTTTTGAAGTGTGGACTTATCCTCCACCTAACAATAAGGATGTATATGTAAAGGAATTACAAACCCATACTTGTTAAGAGGTGTTAAGCTTAAGGAATCAGTATCTTTGGTCTTAATGTGTAACTGTACCTTTATCAATCCATTCCCATTTTTCTGCTGCATATCAAGGGTGTCACTCTCTGATCAGACGCAGTCAGCGGAAACTATGTTCTGAAACTCATGTTCTAAGGTGTGTGTGTGTGTGCGGTGGGGGGGGGATATTAATATTTTGACTGTTTGTAAGGAGCCCAGATTATACAGACAACAACATGCAGAAAATGAGACAGTAACCTTAATGAATCAATAAAACAGAAGAGAGTAATAATAGTAGTTTTACAGAAAAAAGTAAACAATCGCTTACTAAAGAATGATAATAGTAATGTCATGACATAATCTTTAATAATAGTAGTAAAATAAATCAAGAGTTATTAATCTAATATTAACATTAGGGCTTTTCTCTCAATTAGATTCTTTACCATTTTTTAGGTACGGATTTGATTTAAATTGCGATTCTATGATATTGCAGATTTTGGTAATCTTTAGTTACCTTTTTTAACACCAGTGAAAAGATGAACACTGATGATGCCTCCAGACTATATCAGGAAAAAACACACATCGCATATGAGTCCATTTTTAGGATTTATTCAGTAATATATTTTAACCAGCTGTTTATACTCTCTCTTCAAAAGCCTGGATTTCATTTAAAAGTGGTTTATTAACACAGACTAATGTGAAGCATATAAATGTTGGGGAAAAAATGATTTTTGAACAAAAAAAATGATTTAAAAATCATCAAACAAAAAATTCCGATACTTATATGAATCGATTTTTTTCTCCCACCCCTTATAAACATTAACATCTGTACTGATTATGAACTGGAGAGGACTGGTGTTCATTAATATGGCAGCTTTTAGTTTAACTGCCATTGACTTGGGGTTACCTGGTAAAAAAAAAAAGTATTGTTATGTTAACTGATGTGATTTAGATACTAATATATTTGAGCTTTTAGCAGGAACTAGCATATATCGAATTTAGCTGATCTTTCTGAACTTATATCAGGTTCTGGTTCAGCTTAACTGATTTCTTATTTGTTTTATTTAATGACTTCCTTTTCATCTACCTCCTCTCTCACTCAGGTGGAATTGACCATCCAGGAGAAAGAGCAGTACGTGAACTTGACACGATGGTTCGATCACATTCAGCACCACCCTGGTCTGCGACACCACCTCCCTACCGTAGTTGTTCTCAGGAACAGAATTTACACGGGCAGGCACCACTGAGACCCGACCCCGCCCGACCCAGTCTGAATCATCACGAGCCCACAGTCATCAGTATCATCATCATTGTGGATAAATCTCCCTTCTGTTTTGTTTTTGTTGTTGTTTGTACGGATTACAACTCCTGCCTTAATGTCGGTTCATTTTCTCAGACCTGGATGTCTCCTCTGTGCTTGTCGAGTTTTAAGAAAATACACACTTAAGCAGGAAAATCAGCGTAGATCAGAAAGCTGTTGATCCTGTGGTACTGAGATGTCATCAAGACAATGCCTACGATTAAAAGTTCAGTTCGGTTTTGTGATTAAAATGTCTTTTTTTATGTATAATTCTAATGTTGAGATCCTTTTATGACTGTCTAAAACAGTGGCTGAGATTGTTGACATAGGATATATCAAGCCTTACATCCAGCTAACACTATTAATAAGCAGATAGCTTAAAAGATAACAGTGGAGCAGGAATGGGAGATGGTTCAGTCGATCCTTCATGTTTGAAGTACACATTTTTAAGGGACTTTTCAAAGGGAAGACTAAACAGTTTGTGTTGAGTGTGTTAAAGTAGTGTTTTTTTTTATCCATGCATTATCAATATTTGTTGAATCTGAGCCTTGAACATGTGACGACAAGTATTGCAGGTTAAATAAAGACTTTAAGACAATGCTACTTGACCGGCATTATGTTATGTCCTTAGGAAACGGCCTCCATCATGTCATATCAATGCTTTTCCAGCAACAGTTTGGACAAATAAATGTAGTTGCTGCTTCGATATAACCCCACAGTCACTACTGAGTCCAGTTTCTTCCGTTCATTTGGCCCTGATGACTGCAGCCGAGCCTCTCTCTCAGCTCACATCTCCATCAGTTCTGTACTGTTTGTTTTATTAGGAGCCTTTTTTTTTTGTCTCACGCAACTCTTCGCCATTTCACCAGACAGTTTCGTATGAGTGTGCGTATTGTCTTGTGTGTATGTGTGTGTTCCTGATTACATCCCGGCTCTCTGTTCCACTTCCTCTCCACCAGTCAGTGTGGGCAGCAGTGAGCAGTTGAGCGTCAGCCCCAGAGTCAGAGATCAGAGTGAGGCTCCAATCAGTCCCACTACCACCACTGTTGATGCTGCAGGCCACAGAGAGGGCAGCGGGCTCACCAGCTGCCACACAGATCCAGCCAGCCAAGGCCAGAACCCGGGCCCCTGGGCGACAGTCAGCCACAGTGTGTCATTTCAACCCTCACGCTCCCACGGGGGCTACTGGAGAGAGAGGGACGCGGGAGGAGAGGGAGGGAGGCCGCTGACAGAGAAAAAGAGCACCCAGGGGCCGAAGGATCTTTTTGTGACATGTGAACAATGATCCGTGCGTCTGAAAGCCTTTCTGCTGCTGGCTGGATGTTTGCTATTAGCGCCATTAACAAGTCAAGTTGTGGCAGTAAAAGCAGCTAATGAATATTATGGAGGTAATGATACATAAACAAAAAACAGAATGCAAAACAGAAGTAACTTTACATCTTATTAGGAATACAAACACACTTGGATTAAGGCTGAGTGACAATACAAAGTATGTACATATATATTTTTATATGTGCATAATTTCCTTCTTAAGAAACATACAAGTGGATGTAAATATCAAGATTTAAATCCTGATGTGCTTTTAATCAAGATCATTAACACCTCAAATTTTCTTTATACCCAATGTTGGGATTTATTTTTTTTATTTGATAATAAGCAAACTCAGTCTTCTTAGAAAACATTAGCACTTCCACATTTTGAGGTTGTGAAATTTTAGTGGTTATAAATGCAGCATGCTCCAGAACAAAGTATTCTTATGATTGGACATTTTAAAAGGCATGGAAAATAATCAAGTATCCTCCACCAAAAAAGGGCACCATAAGCATGAAAATTAATAAAAAAAAAAAAAGTTGCAATATTGTGTTGGCAATTTTTTTGAGAAGTGAATGAACTGAAATGAACTCATATTTTTGACCAGTTTAACCCATTCAGAAAAAAAATAATCAAAATTAGGCTGTGCAAGTGTGTGCCTGCCAATTTTTGACAACTCAAAGATTTTATGAAATAGTCTGTGTCTAGGACTTTTATGCCAAAAAAATTAAGTTAAATAATTTCCAGTTCTCAAGAGGAACCTTAACTATACTCCTAAACTGTACACCTTTGGTCCATTATTGTTTACATTAATAAAAATATAATTAGTGTTTTTCATATTGTGGGCGGCACGGTGGTGCAGCAGGTAGTGCGCGTGCCTCACAGCAAGAAGGTACCCGGCTCGATTCCCGCGTCGGGCAGGGGTCTCTGTGTGAAGTTTGCATGTTCTTCCCGTACATGCGTGGGTTCCCTCCAGGCACTCCGGCTTCCTCCCACGGACCAAAAACATGCTCATTAAGTTAATAGGTGACTCTAAATTGACCTGAGGTATGAGTGTGAGTGTGAATGGTTGTCTTTCTCTCCATGAGACCCTGCGATCGACTGCTGACCAGTTCAGGGTTTTACACCCCCCCGGACCCTGAAAGGGATAAAGGGGTATGCAGTGTTTAAAGGAGACATATGCTGATGCATGATTTAATACTTACATATAATATAATAATTTTGAAAACAAGACCTTACACCCCCTTAATTTTCAAAAAATGAGATATTGTATTTTTTATGATATCCTAGAACGAGATTTGATGCCTCTGAAAATAGGTCATTGCGAGATGTCCGCGAGATTTAAATCATCATGACATCACGAGGTACCTTTCTTTTTGTTGGAGTAATCTGATAAAACACTTCCTCCTCTGTGATGTCCGTTAGCCCCAAACCCTCACCGAGGAACACATCCAGCAGCAGGGGTATAAAATTCCCTCGCTCACTCTCCCACATTACCAGCTCTGGCCTGTAGGGGGACTTAATACACAGTCACTGCTTTGAGCCTGCTGGAAAATACAAAAGAAGAAGAAGGACAGGCTGGCTCAACCCCCGATAGAACTGATCAGAGCACAAAGGACTGTGACGTTGCGAGGTAACTTTAGGTCATCCTTGAGACCAAGCATTTCAACAAGCACTTGATAATGGCCTAAAATGAAGATTTTGAGAACGCTATTGTGTGGGGCCTCTCCTTTGAGTAAAGCAAGGATGAGTAACTGGTCTTCTTGGGTGTTGTCTTCCTTTGACACCCACTTTGTGGTCTGTCTTTGGCTTCACAAATCTCATGGACAGTGGTTCTTCGTTTGTGATGATGAATAATGCTGCTACTAGGGCTGAACAATTAATTGCACATTAGATTAAATTGCAATACGGCTTGTTGCAATTTTCAAATCACAGACAGCGCAATATTTCTGACCCAAAATGTGTAGAACATTTTGACATTAAGATGTAGTTTTTTGCAATTTCATGCCTATTTTAACCTTTTTTAACCCAGTTTTTACAACTTTATGCCTATCTTGCGCCCATTCATCTTTTCTTTTTTTTTTTTTTTTGGCCACTGTCAGACCATGTTTGGAATTTGTACATGGTTTTTGAAATTTAATCCCAAATTTGCTGCTATAATCAATTTTCCTTTGTCACTTTTGAATTTTTTGCCTTTTTTTTTTTGTTGCAATTTCGTACCTGTTTTTCACCTATTAATTTTGTTCCGCTTTCGTACCATTTTTTTTAACCCAGTTTTTACAATTTCATACCTATTTTGCTTCTGTTCTTCACTTCTCCACTTTTTCTCAAATCTTTTATCCTTAGATTGATTTAATGTCATATTGGTTATACTATAAAACAATCTACTGCGTATGTTTGTTTAAGAATACATGAGATGAGATGAGGAACATCAAAACAATCGCAGAGTAAATCGCAATTGCAATATTGGGGAAAAATATAGCAATGAGGTAATTTGCTCAAATTGTTCTGCCCTAGCTGCTACTCTGCCGTCTGGAACACCAGCTTCCAGCTTCAAGGGATTTTGGAACTTTTTTTTTTTACCCTCATATTTATCTGTGTTGCTCATTCCAAAAACATAAGATCCTCACAAGTTGTTTCTTGTTTTAAAGGTGATTAATCAAGAGGTATAAAATACAAGACCAACAAGTATTACTAAATGGAAAAAATAACTGGCGTAAATATTGTTTCCAAGCTTTTCTGAGGACTGTAGATTAAATTGTGGTAACTGGTAAGCATCTTTATGGGAGAGCATTAGATCTGTTACTTCTGCTACTTTGTTTTCAGGATGAATTTACTCAACATTTGCACCATATAAGCAATTATTTTCTTGGTTTACAGGCATCTCATTTGTGAATCTGAACTCTATATTACCCAGTCCTAACATGTAAACCTTCTGACACTTTTTTTGATGCCTGTTTTGTATGTCAACAATACCTCCATTGTACCTCTGTCTTGTTAAAATACTTATATTTCAGCCATGTGTTATCCCCCTTGTACATATCAGCATCTGTGGCTTAAATGCTTTCATTATCAGTCGCAAGCATGATGCTCATAATGTGTCAATAAATCAAAGGGATACTCAGCTTGTGACCTCTGATTTCTCTGCTGATCCTTCACTCGGTGATGGTCTTAGGAATTCATTCTTCGAAAAGAAAACAGCCAGCAGACAGAGCCATTGTTTGAGATAGTTTCCTGGGCCGGCTCACTGTGTTTGTGGCAAGTGTCATGAAGAAGATGTGAGGGATAAAAACAGCTCGCAGTCATCTGAAAGAGCCTTGTGACTACACTGTGCAGTGTATGATGTGGTCAGCCATTAAAGGGGCTCTTGTTCTCTCACTTGTGTTAATATTTGGATGGAATGCAGCGTGCAGATTTGGACGTTAGACTTATATGGGAGGTGTAAATAATTGAGCTCGCCCATAGAAGATGCTGATTTATAAACAGTTATAAAATCACTGTTTTTGTTGATGTCATGGTAACAGAACATCCATGGTTAAAAATACATTTAACATTTACTGCTCGTAAGCACTTTTTCCTTTCAAAAGACTCACTGATTAGAGCGTGTATTGTGTCTGAGACTGCTTTAAAAGTTCCAACAGTTGATAATGTGGCGTTATCATTTTATCCAAGCTGTGCAAATTGTGCCAGTCAGGAAAATTTAAAGAATAATAGACATTTTGCTGTTCTAAAAAGGTTAAGATGACACTTTAATCTGACTCCCAGAGACCTACATGGTGGAGCTGAATTTAATAAAACCTATAAGATAAGATTAGATATACCTTTATTAGTCCCACAGGAGGAAATTCCAGATTTACAGCAGCAGCAGGATACAAGAGAGATCAGAAAGAAACGTATGAATGAAAATTTAGTAATAAAAATAAAATGTAAATACAACTAAAATGAAATAAATAAAAAAGAGCATGAAAAATTGAGTAAGCAGGTTGCAACATGCAGAGCCTTTAAGCAATATCAACTTCCTTATAAAGGAAAATAAGTAACAATTAAGTGGATATGAGACTGTCTGAGATGATGGTATATACACAGTATTTACTATTAACAATATTTACACCACAGTTGTGAATATTTCTATGACAGGGGGTGGAGGTGGAGTACTATTTATCCATCAAAGCACAAAGTGACAGCACCATTAATAAAAATTATCAATTAAACTGGGGAAAATCAGTTGTCACCCTTTCTTCAAAAATCAAACTGATAAACATTTAAAACTGTGTACAGAGCTTTTGCCCACTAAATAGATTTAGCATAATGCCAGCTCCCAGTTGTAACATGTTAAGGTACATCTCAGCAAGTCATATGGAGATTTCAAAGTAAAACTTTGATATACTACGGGTTTATAGTGCAAAGTGTTGCATGCCTTTTTATGTTTTTATCCTTATAAGGTGTTCTGGTCTGTTCAATGACTATCAAAAGGATAAGGGCTGTGAGATATTACTCAGTGAACCTGAAAGTCTTAAAATAAAATACACAAAAGCTTGTTTTATTTACATTCACACCTTTTTTCTTATATTGTTGCTGTCAGGCACAAACCCTACGGTGGCCAGTGAGGACAAGCAGCCTACATCAGCTCAATGCAGTTCAATAAGATGAAAATACCAACGTACTGCAAGTCAAAAGAAAAAAACAAAAACAAAGCCCAAAACAATTCAAACCCAGATAACACCTACAAGAACAGAAATGCAGCATAACCAAGTACAACAACAGAGGTGCTCCAGGCCTGGAGAGGGCCTGGAGCAGGAAGAGTGCCTGGGAGAGGACAGATGAGAGAGACTGCGGTTGAGCCTGTCGCTCTTCTGTTTTCTGTGGTCAAATCAACCGCTCCTAAATTTGAAGTGCTGACCTTTATGGTAAACGCTCTGGCCAAGCAAAAAGGGAATGACAGACAAGCCACACGACTTTATCATGGTCCTTTTTTTCCTTAACTTTTTCAAAAACTTTCATTTTGTGGACCACTGAGCGATGGACTGCTGTCAGGTGATGAAGGCACTCAAAGCTAGATGCAGTGTTGAGGCCTCAGCAGGTAATCAGGACAGAAGCACCAATTAGAGACGACCTTCTCGCTGACTTCTAACAGTAAGGGGAAACACGCTCCACAGGGTCGGCCCTGGATTGACACACTCATGACCCACGTGCCACGCTGACTGTGCCCCGCCCTCTGGCACCTTTATTGAATCCTGACACTGTCTTACTGCCTGGTGAGGGAGAGGTCAGATGTCATTGTGGTAAGGTTATGATCATTTACTCTCTCTCTGTCTCTCTTACTATCTTTCTTCTCAAAGCAAAAGGGCACAGAGATATTATAAAACCTCTTAAAGTATTTCTTTTACTAATATCTGGTGAATACTTGAAAACATTTTTACAACTTCAGCCTGTGTGAAAAGAAGTTCAGTCTGTATCAGTATAGTACTTTCTGAACTTCAGCTAGGATTAATGTAACACATTACAGTTGTAGACCGGCCTTTGTGGCAGGTGGTGGTGGGGGACCACTGCTGCCCTAAAAGACATTCACTCTGTTTTTATCAGCTGCTTGACAAAGACATTTAGAAATCCATTTGATTGGTAGTCATTAGATTAAGGTAATTAATTAAACCAATACACCTTCAGAAAAAAATTGTAATAACA
The DNA here is from genome assembly GCA_036419115.1 of Scarus forsteni. Classification (NCBI taxonomy): domain Eukaryota; kingdom Metazoa; phylum Chordata; class Actinopteri; order Labriformes; family Labridae; genus Scarus; species Scarus forsteni. Next base: position 3,092,215 of record JAZDUH010000049.1, read on the forward strand.
GTGTTCAGACATTGATGACAGTCTGTTTTTTTTATCCATTGCTCACCAGTCTGAACTGATCTGATGTTCTTATTGATTACTGATGGGTATTGAATTTGTTGTTATCTCCAAATTAAAGAATAAGTTCGGTTTCTACAGCTTTCACATTGTTTATAGAATGAAGCAGATCAATATACTCACCCAGAAGGCTTTCCTGATCCAAACAGTGCTTCGGGAGATATTTAGATCCAAAATTGAGCGGCGGACATCCACATAATGGTAGCAGACTATTTGGACTATTAATGCAGTTTTAGGAGCGGCGCTGTATGCCCTATGTGCTACCATTATACGGATGTCCGCCGCTCGATTTTGGATCTAAATATCTCCCGAAGCACTGTTTGGATGAGGAAAGCCTTCTGGGTGAGTATATTGTTCTACTTCATTCTATAAACAATGTGAAAGCTGTAGAAACCAAACTTATCCTTTAAATCATTCCATTTAAGGAATTTGAGCACGCTTCTGTGCCTCAACTGTCCTCAGTACACACATCATGCAGAGTCAAATATATTTTTACAAATATGTTCAGAGAATAGGTGAGAGTGCATGAGAGACAGAGAGCCCGAGTGTAACATCTGCAAAGATCCAGTCATCTTTACTTCCTCCAAGGAGGTCCTGTTTTTGCTGGTGTATGTTTGTTTGTCTTTTTCTCCGTTTGCTAGCAAGATTACACAAGAACTATTCAAGTGACAATGCAATAAACTCACCAAGCAAACCTTTCATGTTCCTGTTTACATTTAAGTACTATTCATAGGTATAACTTGAAAGTCAAATTTTAAAGTGATATGTCACAGCCTGACAGGGAACGCCAGACATTAAACTCAAATGAAAAGGATAAGCCAGTTATACTGGAATATGGACGTAATCCCAAAATGTCTAGGAGCTTTAAAGTACCATCACCAAACTGTAATCTAATCCTCCACAGTTGTTAAGGTCACTGTCATCTGTCACCTTTCAGACAGGATTCAATATAAAACAATAACAAAAAATAGTCATTTTAATCTAATACAGACGTTTTTTGTTGTTGATAAGAAAAAAGAATCAAACACTGATTTATATATTTTATCTTTAACAGGCAGACATCCCTCTTTATACTCAATACAGCCTACAGGTCCATTTCAAATAACAATAAGTTGTAAACATGAAGAAAATTTGATATAACATGCCATGAAAATATTGAGATTTTTTAAAATCCATAACAGTCTTTAAGTACTGGTGTTTGTTTTGTTTTGCAAGAAATTAGCAATTGATTTGGCCTGAAAAGTAGCCAACAATTTCTAAGAATTGTTTTTCAGACAGTTTGAATGATGTTAATAATGTCCAATCAGCAGCCAGCGCTGGAAAAGAATCAAGCATACAGCTTATAACTGTGTCACCTCCTCATCATAGCTTAACACCTTTGTCACCCTGAGTTTTATTCCCATATTAGATCAACAACCCCCACTACACCCACGCAGCAGCAAACAGCCACACAGCCACCACCACCCTTCATTAATTCTTATTAACCACGTCAGGATGAGGGCAACAGATTGGCCGCGACATCTGCTAAGAGCAGGACTCCTCGTCTGTGGCTGAATGATTCAGTGGAAGAATCAACACGGTGCGGTGGTGAGCGTTAGCATGTTGTAAACTCTTTTGACAGGACTTATCAGCTGCACTTTATCATGGCCTTATCCAATCTGACAGTTGTACCATGCACCCATAAAGATGGCATCTGATTGTCCATTGCAATTACACAAGTGTATAGGCAGAGATGCTGCAAAGATGGGCACGGGGGGAGGGAGCTGGATGTGTTGGTCACAGCATGTTCTTATTGTAAACTTTAAGTAGTTAAAAGATATTTTGTTGTCATACTGTTTCAGTTATTTGTTTTTTTGTTATTGCCATGGAGGTTAAATCTTTACATCAAAAGACAAAAGTGTGTTTTTTGTCAAAATCTGAAACGCAGTACACTAAAACATTGGGTATCAAGCTTAAATAATCACATTGTTGATTAAGTTTTACTTCACTTGGACAAAAATGTGGCAGCACTTGTGAATAAAGGAAATGTTTCAGACTGACTGTTGCCATATCTTACCACCAGAAATATAGTAGAGGATTATTTAGAAAACTGTGAGATTGTTATAATGTGTACAATAAATTTGAAATACATTGTCTATTAACTCATCACAATTAAGTCTAACAGTTCTGGGGTTACACAATCTGAGCTGGAAGTTTTATGCTAAAATCTAACAATGCAATCCTTTTGTCTGTTTTGATGATCGCTATTAAATTACAAAGCTATAAATTAATGCAATGGTTTGATCTTTGTCTCTTAATGCCATCTTTTCCTCAATTAACTATCATACAAACAGGACTTTGGTGGCATACATCATAACTTGCGCCCAGTCTGAGTCTAGTCTCACAGCTCAGTGACATCATCCTCCGTTTGCTTCAGAGGCAGCAGTGTTGCAGCAGGTAGTGCTCATGCCTCACACAGCAAGACAGTTGCTGCTTTGACTCAGTTGGTCTGGGTCTTTCTGTGATGCAGTTTACATGTTCTCCCTGTTCATGCATCAGTGGTTGTCTTTCTCTATTTATCAGCCCTGTGATTGGCTTCTGACAAGTCCAGAGTGCACCTCAAGTTTCACCAGGTGTCAGAAATGACCATGAACAACAAACTGTAAAGACAATGGAAGGATGTTTATTCACAGTTTTGTGTTTAATCAAAGGAAGTTAAACATGCAAGACTTAGTGATGGTAGTCTTTTGGGCTCATGGCCTTGATTACACTTACTGTGTTTGCCAACAAGTCCTAGAGATTAACAACTGCAACACAGGGCTGCAAAGAGAGCTTATCTAACTGTACTCATTTTCTAATGTGTTTAAGTCTTCTCATGAAAGAGGGTTGGTTCACAGAGTTCATTTTTAACTTAAAGCATTTTATACAAGTTTCATAGATCACTACTACAATGAAAGAAAGCAGAAACCATAGTTTTCTGGACAGTGCCCATGACTCTCTGTCAGTCGGTTGTTTCTCAAATGGAGGGTTGGGGTTCACTGGTTCACACTGGTCTGGGTCTATGACCAGTATTTGTAATGTCCTATTTCTTCACTATCATGACAAGATTGACATCAGTGTTGGATAAGAAACTGTTTGAATTAATTCTCAAGTATCTAAAAGTAACACAACAACAATAGGTATTACTTTGTATCAACAGCAACTATAAACTTCTTTTAGGTGTAAAAAGCACTAACCTGAAAATGTTCTGAGTTGATGGTTGAACTGCTCATTCTTTCTCTCTTATCCTCTCTGCTGCTTTTAACTTTTAGGTAGCTGCTGCAAAGACATGTTTCTGTGATAACAGCCCAACAAGGACAATAAAAGTAACTAAGTACCTTGGCATTATGGTAATTAGTGTAATATCGATGCAGGTTTAGTAAATGTAAAACCTGATGTTGGTTACTCAGTATTTGGACTTACGTTGCCACTGCCAAGAATGTCATTACTACAGTTATTATCAGATTCTCTGTCATTAAACCAAATAGACCTTAATTTCTTTCTTTCAACTAACTCTATCCAGTTAGTGCTTATAACAGACTATATTTTACAGTTTTACTGATATTGATGCCCTTAGCGCTATTGTTTTTGTATTCTGCAGTGTTGGAGCAATATAGCATTAACTTTATTTGGTATTAATAAAGTTCTATTAATCCAATCAACATGTCACAGTTGCCCTGTGAAAGACATTAAACTCAGCTTGCAACTAGTGCCACTGCTAATGGGTCATTTTTTTATGAATGGTAATACTTCACAATTCAACAATTGTAAAAATGAGAAAGACTGTTCCTTAATGGACTGGAAACTTTTGAGCCGGAGTGGAGTTGAAATATCAGATTTAATATGTTGTAGAACTGCATAAAAATCTAGAAAGCCTGATGTTCAGGCAAGGTAATGTGTGATTTCTTGTGTGTTTTACTTTCATTTTAATACAAATTCTGCCTGTTATCATTTCTCCTTTGTGTCTGAAAAACCATAGCTGTGGTTTTCTCTGGGTTTACGTCCAGTTCTTAGATCTGACTGAAGACCTTTAGTTGGAGCTTACAGCATAGTCATTGACATAGAGGAGACCTTTGATTTCTGTCTCATTCAGGGAGAGGCCAGGTGATGGAGATTTTCTAAATGCACTGCAAATGCATTGATATGAAAAAAGGACTTGACTTATGTTAACTAATTTATTTAATACCAACAAGAACGTTAGCTCACTCTGCCAGCAATGAATGTTTGTGTGGATGGTGAGTTGCAGGCAACAAACCTTTGACTGATCAGATTTAGAGGGCCAGAAAAGTGCTGCTTAAGAGCTGTAACGTCCCCAGTATCAGAAAGCCTTTTCTGCACATTTATAAATAGCACTAATACTGAGATATATGACAACCCCACTGTTAACCTGATGCTAAGAATGTGATCACTGACATGGCCAAATCTAAAAAACAGAAAAAGCCTCCCGGTGTTATCACATATAATTTTCTTATAAGCTAGGGGCATAGATAATGTCTCTCTTATGGTCCCGTGGATGTATGTATGTGATGATGCTCTCTTAAGTCACCATCTGAGGAATACCATGTCATTATTTTTACTACTGAATCAAACATCTGTTTGATTGCTCATTTCAGATTGTTGCTCAAAGGGTTTATATCCCTGTTGGGAGAGGATGGACCAGTTTACCATATGTATGTTTTAATACTAACAGAACCTCATATGTTGTTTTTTATTCTCTCTGCCTCACCTTGGATTGCATAAGGATCCCAGGTGTGCAGCAAGACCAGAATTTTACGAGATGCAACCACTCAGATCATCAATCAGAGAGATGGGTGGCTGATTCGGCATGTTGGTGCTAAAGTACATATGTGTGACCCGGGGCAAGGAGATTGCACAAGATTGCACCTTAAGTCCCACACACTCGGCAACACACATACCCACACAAATAACTGTTGTTAAATTAGCCGCCTCGATCGCTCCTCGCTCGTTCTGCTGATCCACCTCAGCTGCTTCTTCTCCTTCTCCTTATATGTGTGTATGTGCGTGATCATGCAGCCATTCATGGGGTTATGGCTTTGGCCCCGGGGCAAGAGGTGAATTAGGGGTGAAAAAGTGAAAAAAGAAGAGGAGTTGATTAATTTAGCTGAATGAGCTCAAAAGCAGGCCTTTAGCTGTGTTTAAATAATGTGAAAATAGTGCCTGAGAAATCAAATCCGCGTGATTTTAACTATTTTTAACTCACTTTTTAAAGACTCCATGCTAAGGCACACTTGGCCTTGGCTAATTCAATATTTCACGTTTGCCATGCTGTCACATAATGGGGCCCTGTCACAATCCTCATCCCTTTATTTAAATGTTCCACAAATTAGCCATACATTTAAACCCCCCTCCTGCTCCAACTAACCCACAGGTCATGCCACTTAACTTCAGCCTGCCCCCCCGCTGTAATAGGTTCTGATAGGAAGCCTCCAGGGAAGTTAACTTCTCACGGAGAAGTGATACCTTAAGTAATTGTGGCTGAAACCCTGTGACAGGAGGGTGTGCTTTGAAAAAAAAATGGGGGAGTGCAGCACAGGGAAGATGGCATTTGAAGTAAGCATAGTAGATATTTGGAGGGGGCAGGGGCGAGGGGTGAGGGGGTGAGGAGCTAATAGACAGACTCCTGGGTGGGCAGAGAGCAGAGAGCACTGCCCTCAGGACTTTACTGTAATTTGACCTCCATGGGAAAAACAGCAACAGTCTCCTGATTTGCATATTCTTCCAACTCATCTGCATACATCACCGGGATGGTGATTTTTTTTACCCCCTTCTCTTTTTGTTAGAAGAGTCTGCTTTTAATTTGAGACGACTAATTTATTTAAACCTGGAGTTAAATGCAGAGTGCTTTCTCTTCCTAACACGTCTCATTTCCCTACTGATTAGAGGACGGGGCTGGTGACAATGTTCAAGTACATAAACAAGGGTTTATTTCATTAACTGTGAGCTTGAGTTGTTGATTCAATGACCACACTCACTTTCTTAGTTTTGTGTACAGAGCAGTAATTTCTTGATGGGGACACAGCTATGGAGCACAGAAGTAGAAATCACTGACACGTTAAGCTTTAAAACTAAATGTTAGATTAAAAAAAAAAGAGGAGAATCCATCTGCAGATAATTTAACAGCTACTTCAGCTTCAGAACTTTAAATGTAAACTCTAACTAAAGAATCACCGGTTTGCCCTGGGCAGGGATTAATGTACGCCACAGATAAAAAGTACTTCTCCACTGAAGGTTGTACGCTGGTCTGTCTTCATTTAAAAGATTAAACTAGTCATTAAGACTAATTCCCCTTCGACATTTTTACATCTAACTTTCCCTGCAGTCACCTACTGTGATCTAGACCACCACACCAAGCACCACCAACCTGGAGCTTTGTATCTTCACGACAAGCATTGTGTACAGTGATAAAAACTGTTACCCCAAGTATATTCATGTACTGACAAACTGACGTGATAGATCTTTTATATGAAACAAAAATGATCATAACTATTTTTAAGTCTTTGCAAAATATTAGTCTTAATATAACCCTTTAAAAAAGTTTGGAAACTTTGGTGTGGTTGATATTTCTCTCCTTCAAAGACACCAATCGGTATTAGATTTTCTACTGTTGGGACAGCCTGATTGTCACCTTCATAAGGAGGTTGGAGTGACTGTACATTTGTTGAATGAGCAACACAGCTACACGTGTGGGTAGTCCCTGAAAAACTTGCCAAAATCCCTTGCAGCTGGAAGATGTTCTGGTACATAGTTACCATTCCTGAGCTTAAAGGTGTAGTCAGCGATGTGGGAGAAAACGAGTGGAGCAGAGTTGATAAACGTATTTAGACTCGCCCCCCGAAAGCTGATGGACGTGCATCGTCATTGAAACAGCCATAGAAACTGCGTAGCTGACCAACGTAGCTAAGGTAACCCCGACTCATCAGACAACTCGACTGCAATTATTGATAACATCACGACAACAATACATTTTGGTAGATGAGACAATAAGATGAATGCCCGACGGCTGTTACTGTTATGTGAAGCACCACAAAGCTAATGTTGCTTAGCTATCCAGCAGACAGATGGCGACATCCGCGTCCATTTTCAGGTCTGTCAATTGGCAGAGTTCCCTCCACCGTCGGAAAGCAACACCAATGTTGACCTGGGTCTTCGCTCTTTCGTGGTCATAGCCCTTCTTTTTCACTTTTCACTCCTCTGACTTTTTCTTTTGGGCTGTTTTTCAGCCATTGCTACTGCACATATTGTATCTCTCTCTTACGCTAACTGCACACGCTAACTGCTGTCTGATCTGCGCATGAGTATGATTGCCCCCTGGATGTGGGGGGGTGTACTCTGTTTTGGCAACTTGGCCCGAGCCACAGTATTTACCTGCTGAAATTCAGAGCCAAGGCTGTGTATTGAAACCTGACTTTTTTTCCACATGCTGTCAGTAGTAACATCTTGTGGATGGAGAGGAGAAATACGGTGAATTTGACAAATCGTGCATTAGATTAGAAGATCACTGACTAAACCTTTAAGACGACATTCCACTAGGCTAGCGAAGTCAAAACAGGAAAGCAAAAAGTATGTCTCAGGAAAACAACACCCCAAGTAGACCAGTTTCTTACCCTTGCTTCCTTTGCAATTAATTAATTTATTTATTTCAGGGGACTACTCACACATTTAGCTGTTTCTCACTGCACAGTTCTTAAAAGTTGTTCTTAATGCATAGCTGACTTCATGGGCTTTTTAAAGATATAAAATGTAAACCAATAGGTGACAAAAAAAGGGAAGAAATGAAGAGTTATTTTCCAAAATGCTCTAAAAGCCAAAATTAAAAAATATATATTACTCGGTGCTATTCTTTGTATACCGATCGTACTACCTGCCCTATCAGGGATATATAAAGCTATATATCCCTGTTTAAACTGTATTTCAAAGTTCAGTTCCCCAGCCAACCCAATCGTGGGTCTGGGTAAATAATGTCTTTTTTTCTGAATGAAAATGGATTTATAGCGTTTTGGAAAAGGGCTCTTCAAATAATCAACCAAAATAATGTCTCCAAACATTTATGAGTAGCCTTGTATGAGCAACTAAGCTTTAGCTACTTTTGGCAATCCACTCCAAAACCCTTTTCTATTGTGGCTTTGTATTACTTGAACAGAGATCCACTGTTTGCTTCTGCTTCAAATGGGTATGAACGTCAGATTGACTGTTTTGGAAAATTCTTAAAATTGTTTCAAACATCAAACATGCACGCATAGACGCAGATTCATGTGAACTTATAAAAAGTTACCAAAAAAATGCCCCACAACATTTGGAAAATCCTCTTGGTAATGTGTGTGAAATCTGAATGTCGCACATACTCTTCTGACATTTTCTGCTCATTTTCAAGCCCAATACCTCACACACAATCTGCAGCTAACTTGACATTAAATTTGAAAGCCAAGCAGTAAAAAACATGGGATTTGTTGGACATCACATGAACCAGCCAAAACCAGATCTTTAAGAGTTTGTGAAGGTCAGACTGAGCTTTGACCATAAAAGTTTTACAAAAATCTTCACAAAGCTCTGAAGAAAACATTTTCAGTGACTTTGACCTCTATAACCTCTACAAGGCTCTTTCCATCACTATGGTAACAAATCACTACAAGGTCGACAAGCTGTGTGTAGTCCCACTGAGGCAGGACATTTGTATTGTGGATCATTAAACGAGAGTGAAATCTATAGATAAACAGAATACAGAAACAGGTTATGTATGCTGTGTTAACACAAACCCAACAGACACAGAGGCTCTCATAGTGCAAAAACACTTACATTAAAACCCCTCAGTTTAGAGTCAACCAGAAACTACACCTGAAGATTTCATCACAGGTTTAAAATTATATTACATATTAAAATCCAAACTTTATATCCAGGAATTGTTTTCTACTAGAAACAGTGATTCTTGACCCAGAGGAATAATCCCTATGCTGGGCAGTGCTTCATTAAAAATCTGTTTTTTTAATTTTGTAAAATTGATTGTGAGGTGAATATTGCATTCTTGGCGTCCAAATCTCTGTCAGATTTAATGTTGTCACAGAGCTGTTCATGATAATGTATTCCCATATTTATGTTTTGGATCTATCAGGTAATATATCACTCTGTGAGATTTAGTTATAAGCAATCAGCAGCTGCAGAAACAATGAATTACAATTTTATGTTTTTTGTTTGTTTGTTTGTGAATAATCTCTTTTGTTTTATATTGGCTATGTAATTTAAACCAACACTATGTATCTTTACTACCTTTATTTAATATTTCTAGAATTAATTTGATGGTACATCACCTTACAACAGTTTCATTGTCTGAGGGGGTCTGTATCGCCTTCACTGGCACTATGTAACTTCGATGTGTATGGTAGGCAGTGGCGGCTGGCCAATAGAGGGCGCTAGGGCGCCGCCCCCCCAGTGGAGAGTGTGATATTAAATGTATTTACTTTATTTTGAAAAAATGAATATTACCAAAAATTACATATCTAAATATGTAATATAACATAAATATAACATAAATATATCCATTAAGATATAAAGTAATTAATTTTCATTAATGTAGAACAAAAGTAAGCCTTCTCGTCTCTGTCTCCGTGTCTCAGGGGCACTGGAAATAGCGCCCCTGAGACAGTGACGACTAGCCAATAAGGGACTGTTACTAGGGCAAGATAAGTGCCTATCAACGTGAATTTGGCCAATCAGCGTGGTTGAAAATAATCTCCGAAGGGCGATTCTTATTTCGCCCCTCGGGTTTATTCGGCTTGTGTCGGCCATGCCCGGAGTGACTAATCTGGAGGACTGGGACAATTTCCAGTGGGCCGGCCTGACGTTTGGGCCGTGAGGGCCGGTGTTAATATACATTTTTTAATATTATTATAATTTTTTGGTTTGGTGTTCATTCATGGCACTGAGTATTACCTCCATGCTGTTACCGCTGTCCCTGTGGGCCGTCTCCCTAGGCAGCCTTTTTTTTTTCAGAGGCATCCTGACGTAACAACACGTCCACGCAGGCTAAAAACAATTAGCTTCGCCAGTCGGAGTCTGTGAGATGAGCCAGATAGTAGCCATGGTGCTGGACTGCCGACAAGATGGACAAGAAGCGCAAGGGTGGCGCGGAAAAGAGAAGAATTAAAAAGAGGAAAACGCTTGAAAATGATGTAGCAAAATGTGCAAAATTGGCACTTTTTTAACAAAACGAGCTCGCGGTCTGAAACGAAAGAGGATGAAGATGAAACTGGTAAAGCAAGATGTTGAATAAAATGACACTTGCACCGTGTGATGACGCCACATAACTGGGGAAACTTTGTCTTGTAGCCCCTCAGAAGAGATGCAGCAGCACCAAGCAGCAGCCATGAGCCCAGCACAGGTGCAGAGTGGGCAGGTAGGATTGTTCACTGAGTGAATGTCAGAATTAATGTCAGAGTAGGGGAGAGTGGGGTAAACTGAGCCAGTGGGTAAGTTGACCCAGCCCCTGTTTCTGGGAAACAGTAAATAATTCTTGTCATGAGGCCCTAAATTCAGAAAGCCCTGATCATTTCACCCTGCCTCTGTTGAAGAGAAGCACTTGGTACAAACAGTAGGTACTTTTAAGACAAAAAACTCTTTTGGTGTGCCAGAGTAAATATACAGCATGTCTTTGAACTTTTTTTATCAGTTCCAATTTATCCAGGTCTAAAATGGTGTAATATACATATTTGTTATTTACCAGTGTATAAAACTATATGACTCATTTGGCTACGGATGAGCCTGTAGTTTGCGTCGAATCGTAGTGGGATGGTTGTTAAAAACTGAGTGTTGCACAGTACTGCCCCACCAAGAATATTTTTCACCAGCCGCCACTGATGGTAGGAACACTTCCACACAACAACTACACATTTTTTCTGCTTTACGGCATACGTCACTTCCCCCTGAGACAAAGCTAAAAAAGGAGAACATAAAGCAGTTTCTGAATTTAATGAACAGAATTAAGCGCAAAGTAAATATGCACTTATTTTCCTAATGGACGTAGGGACCTCTGGCTCACACTCCTGCATAGCAGGTGGCTGTAATGCTCCTCAAGGACAAAGATAAACCTGGCCCCGCCAACACTTTCTGGCGTGAGCCGAAAGATGAGGAGGGATGTCCATCTGATGCTGATTTAGCCCTGTTACTGTTTGACTTGTAAGTACATGATGATTTAGTTGAATAGAAAAAAGTCAAAAATAAATTAGATTTAATGTTTTCTCATATTAAAAAAAAAAGTCCATGAAAGTTTGTCACAAGCATGTGTTGCATCTTTTTTCTTATGATACTGCTTCTGTTTTCTTTTGAGGAAATTTGTATTAAGATAATCTGGCACAGCAGCATAAAGAAAAACAAAGGTTTGGTGATTTTATGTCACAGGACATTTATGTTACATCCTGTACTGAAGGCATGTGTGTTTTGTGGTAACAGGCATGGAAAAGCAGAAAACAAACAGATCGGAGAAAGGTTAGGGGCAAGCTCATTTTCCAATTTGAAAGGAGGGTGTTGTCAAAAGCAGCTTGTATTTTTGCCCTGATGAGTCCCATGAAATGAATTAGAGCCTCTCTTAACAGTTGAGCAGCTAAGGGGGCCTTATTATGTAATTAAAGACCCAGAGGGGGTACCATTAGATGTTATTGACAGTTAGAAAAGTATACACTCAGTGAATTTCATGATGGTTCAATAGATAAGAGTAACACACTTACAAATTCTTCACAACAGAGAAGTCTGCTCTTAAAAAAAGCCCCTGTATGTCGAGGGACATTCTTTAGTTTGTATGTTTCGAGCACAAAGTGTTTTAGTTCAGCGTTATTACCATTTGATCTCGAAGGATGACCAAAAAACAGCCCATATTCAGACTAAATTTAACAGCACATGACACACAGCTGATCACTGCGCTCTTTCAAAAGCAGCCGCAAATGAGGGGGGTGTGAAATTGACATTTAGTCAGGAAAACACAAAGTAAACCTTGTATCTCCTGATTCTAAAACACATGCACACACACACGGTTAACTATCTGGCCATCTAATGATTGCCTCAGCATTTCAAAAACTCCGTCCGATTGAAAACCGCAAGTCTTTGAAGGGGAATTCTGAGGATGCAACACACATGCACAGGGGGTCTGCCTTGGGGTGCAGGTAGGAGGGGCAGCGTGCTCTTAAAGATGCTGTTGATGAGGTGGAGGGCTGGTGGAGGGGACAGAGGATGTGGGCCGCTGATAAAGCACTGATAGTCTTAACAATAGACTTCAGTGTGCTATCTTTGCTTCAGGTTCAGCTCTGTCTGCAAGCACTCAACCACAATTGCACACACACATACGAACTCCAAGTACAATGAAGTTGGGATGTTGTGTAAAACAAATAAAAACAGAATACAATGATTTCCTAATCCTTTTCAAACCACATTCAACTGAATACTCTGCAAATACAAGATGTTTGGTGTCAAACTGATCAACTTAATGTACTTTTTGCACATACAGTATTCGCTCACCTGCCTTGACTTGCATATGAACTTAAGTGACATCCCATTCCTAATCCATAAGGTTCAATATGACGTCGGTCCACCCTTTGCAGCTATAACAGCTTCAACTCTTCTGGGAAGGCTGTCCACAAGGTTTAGGAGTGTGTTTATGGAAATTTTTGACCATTCTTCCAGAAGCATTTTTGTTAGGTCACACACTGATATTGGACGAGAAGGCCTGGCGCTCAGTCTCTGCAATAATTCATCTCAAAGGTGTTCAATCGAGTTGAGGTCAGGACTCTGTGCAGGCCAGTCGAGTTCCTCCACACCAGACTCTGTCATCCATGTCTTATGGACCTGCTTTGTTTACTGGTGCACAGTCATGTTGGAAGAGGAAGGGGCCAGCTCCAAACTGTTCCCACAAAGTTGAGAGCGTGGAATTGTCCAAAATGTCTTGGTGTGCTGAAGCATTCAGAGTTCCTTTCACTGGAACTAAGGGGCCAAGCCCACCTCCTGAAAAACAACCCCACACCATAATCCCCCCTCCACCAAACTTTACACTTGGCACAATGCAGTCCGACAAGTATCGTTCTCTTGGCAACCGCCAAACCCAAACTTATCTATCAGATTGCCAGATAGAGAAGCATGATTCGTCACTCCAGAGAACGTGTCTCTGCTGCTCTAGAGTCCAGTGGTGGTATGCTTTACACCACTACATTCGTCGCTTTGCATTGCACTTGGTGATGTATGGCTTGGATGCAGCTGCTCAGTCATGGAAACCCATTCTATGAAGCTCTCTGCCCACTGATCTTGAGCTAATCTGAAGGCCACATGAAGTCTAAAGGTCTGTAGGGATCGTTCCCGAACACTTTCACATTCTTATAATACAGCTGACAGTTGACTGTGGAATGTTTAGGAGCGAGGAACTTTCACGACTGCATTTGTTGCACAAGTGGCATCCTATCACAGTTCCACGCTGGAATTCACTGAGCTCCTGAGAGTGATCCATTCTTTCAAAAATGTTTGTAAAAGCAGTCTGAATGCCTATATGCTTGATTTTATACACCTGTGGCCATGTAAGTGATTCTAACACCTGATTCTGACAACTAGGATGGGTGAACGATTACTTTTGGTCATGTAGTGTATGATCAGAAGATTCAGAGAATCTGGAGAAATCCCTTCATAGAGAAAGCAAGGCCAGAAAACATCATTGCAGTTCCATGATACAGTTACCAACATATACGCATTATGGTCTGCAGATGATGAAATCATGTGTATGTTGAGAAACATTGTTTTTAAACTGTTGCACTATTTGCCCATGCAGTTGTTGGCCCATCCTTGCTAATGAACGACTGAGCTCTTTAGGGATGCTTGTGACCAGTCATGACACTCACAAATTTCCTGTCAACCTGTTCACTTGTGGAATGTTCAAAACAGTTGTTTTTGAGCTTTCCTCAACTTTTCCAGTCTATTGTTGCCCCTGTCCCAGCTTTTTTGGAATGTATTGCATGCATCAAATTCAAAATAAGTGAATATTTGACAAAAAAACAATAAAGTTGATCTGTTTGAACATTAACTATCTTGTCTTTGTAGAGTTATTAGTTGGGTATAAGTCAAGAAGGATTTACAATTAATTGTATTCTGTTTTTATTTACATTTTGCACAACATCCCTGTGTGTGTATCCTCTCTTTAAGACAGACTTGCAGTGCTTACACTCAGACTATTATATGTCTTACCAGATCCAGAGATGTCACACACACACACACACACACACACACTCACAGGTCATACCCAGAGGGAGGGAAACTTTGGCTTCTCTACGGCGCTGGCGGACTCCCCTTGTGACTTTCACGGCTGTCATGCTCCTCTTTACAACCTTCATTCATCCACTAACCTCAGGGGCAGGAGCATGTGATGATGCCTCTCTTAAACACACAAAGACACACACACACAGACACACACAGATCAGATACAAGTAAAAAGTTTAGACACTCGCCAAGTGCTGACATGGTGTTAATATGGTGTGTTATTTGTCCTAATGCAGTTTCACACTATGATATGCCATTGCTATGCTAATGATATGGACTGTTAGCAAGGAGGTGTTTTGTACTCAGGCTAATTATATCAGAAATTTGATCAAAAGTTTTTGTTTTGTTGTCAAAGGAAAAAAGTCTATTTTAAGATGACGTTGTACTCTTCATGGAATAATACAATGTTTCTAATTATACTGTTTTTTGTTAGGTTTTCAACAACTCTGATTCCATTGACTGATGCAGCTTAATCTGAAAATAATCAATCATGTAAGGCTGCAGTCTTCCAGTCACTGTAAATAAAGATGCCGCTTTCATCAAAAGACTTGATGTCATTAAACTGAATTATCTCTACATGCTTTCAGAACAGGAACATTCACCATTATACCAAAAAATAAGATAATGTCACCTTTCCATGAGACTTTCAATTGACAAAATCCCCCTCTGTAGCTTATGTGACACCACAGGCTGCACTGCTTCAGTGATGAGTGTGACACAACAGGAAGACAGAGATGAAAATGTCCCCTCTCTGTACTTCGTCTTTATAGAATAGTTGAATAGATTATAGGATTTTTTTTTATCCGCGTAGCCAGAAGTGTTCTGCACCCCGTCAGTTTGCTTTTGTGCTTTTTATAGGTGACACAGTGTGAAAGACCCTGCCCGCAAACTATCCATTACAATCATATTGGTCCCCTCTAAACTGTGTTCCTATGTGGCAGCGTCACTGCCAAGACTGGCTGAAGTTTAGTCAAAGACATTAAGAGAGCACCTCCAGGGACAAACAGCAGTGCAGAGAGGAGAGGAGGAGAATGAAGAAGGCAACGCAGAGCTGCCTTAAAGCTGAAATCAATAACATTATATGTTTAAAAAAAATGTGTGGTGCAGCATTTGTAAATAAGTTTTAGCATGATGCATGACCTGCTAATACTGATGTTGCTTTATTATTTTCTAAATTATTATGAGGCACAACAGCATGTGCACTGTGCATTTGCTCCCAACCCTAGCAAACGCATGTTAGCAACTCCATCTTCTCATTCTTGATTTGGTCTGCCTGGATTTTGATTACAATCATCGATATGAAATCTGGTCTGTCCAACAAAGTCAAGCTTAAAACATAATTTTTAGGACAAAATGAACCATCAGAGTATTGATGCTCTACTGATGTCTGATTTTTGTTTTAAAGCTGCATGAACAAAAGAGGTAAAACATTAAAAAAAAATAACAAAATGTAATATAAACCTTACAGTTTATTCACATCACAAAGTTTTTTTTTTTATGAATAAGCCTTCTCATATCTGAATATTGTTCCCTCCAGCCTGGGCTATTATGGAAAAAAAATAAAAGTATGCTCAAAGACTCATAGCGAAAAAATATTGACATCTTTTCAATTATTTCTCCAGACATTTTTTTTGCAATATAGAAGTTTTAGTACCACTCTTGGATGCAGTTTCTGTTTTTATTGCTTTAATAGTCCACATAACATTTCTCACACTTCCTTATGAGTTATCAGGAGGCTGCTGTCATGAAAACAAGAGAAGAAGAAAACAGGCATATCCAATAAGAAGAACAGACGAACACTTACACTTACGAGGGTCAAATATGTGTCTAATAACTTCACTGCTACATTTTTTCATTAAGATTTGGTGAAAACTTCACAAATTATGAATTATTTGCTGGTGATCCACAAAAAAAAAAAAAAAAAAAAAACAGAAATAAAACACTGCATTGCTTGGCTTAATTAAAAATCTTTTGATCAGAACATATTTGACCTGAAGACATTTTTAATTTTTAAAATGAGATCTTTCAAACACACGAATATATTCTTACAGAGATACAAGTAAACAGTTTAAGTGTTACTGCTTTATTACTGTAATGCATCTTAATAGGGCTGTTTTATTAAACACGAAAGTGAAATTAAACATGCATGTCAAAGCTGAAGTAGCAAAATAAAGCACTTCTAATTTGTTTTAGAAAAATCCTTTTATAATTACAGGGGAAATTTAAAAGATCGGCAATTTCATAGATGAAAAGACTTCATTTTTTTATCCGTCTTTGAAAAAGCTCTCTTTCCTGTCATCTGCTTTGGAGTCTGATTTTCCGTTGATTTAATATAGTTCTTGTGATCAGAGCTTTTCGAACTTAATACGACTTAATTGATAATACGACTTTATTGAATCATAAAGTATTTTTTAAATATATCAACTCTTTTACTATAGCACCGTCAGACAAAATATCTACGAATTTTATTTGAATGTTTGCAGTTGTAGTTGGCATTGTTGCCATGGAGATACCTTAATCAGGATACATGTATATTCTATTTGTAATGAGACAAATTAGTTACATTTTTATTGACTTGATACTTTGCCAGTGTCTGTCATATGAAAGTAATCCATAGTTTTATGGACAAAAGTACATATGAAAAACAGGTATAAAAGTATAAAAGACCTTCCCACATTTTTTTTCCTTTAATTCCTTTCTACACTTCACAGCCTTCAAAGTACCAGGTTTCTACAGATTCCAAGTCAATGGTCAGATTTGTTGTGGAGTTCTAAGCTTAAATGATTGTTGAAAGCATAAGATGACCTTGTATCCTTTTCAGTTTGTCCTCAAAGTTTCTGTCCTTCTCAATAATTTTCTGTGGGATGTTCCCCAGATGGTTTTGAACCATATCCCCTGGATATGTGAAAAGGTCCATCTGCTGTGTCAGGTTAACAAATTTAAAAGGGTTTGGGAAACCTATAGCCAAATAGACTGTTTATTACCAATTTATCTCCCCAAATGATTTGTATAGTTAGATAAACATTTTTGCCTCCACCAAGGAGATTATGTTATTGCCGGCGTCTGTTTGTTTATTTGTTTGTACGTTTGAATGTTTTTTTCTCTGTTAGCAACATAACTCAAAAACTTACAGGCAGATTTCAATGAAATTTTCAGGAAATGTTGATGATGTTAGTAAGCCTCTGTAACAACAAAAGCACAAAACATTCTTATTTTAGTTGCTTGTATGTTATGTATTATTATTGACTGTTATATATTATCCCTTACAGCATATGCTGTAACTCATTTACAGCATATGCTCACTTATCAACTTAAAGATGTTAACTGACAGTAATCAGGTTAATTAAGAGATTAATAGTTTATTACACACTTCTAAACAATAAGCAACTAACCTTTGAAGCTACTGAATGTAAAATGAGAACAGTGTCGCGTTAGAACTAAAATATATATATTTTTGCCTTGCTATTAAGTAATATGTGTTTTTCCAACAAATATATATATCAAGTTTCTAATGAAAACCCATAAATGTTTTTTGCAATGACAAATGTGTTCATTAAGCATTTTTTATTCATCTTTTAACTGGCTTATTACTAATTCATTCATAACGATGCCTTAATCTTAAGTGTTACCAGTGTAGATATGGTGAAACATTTCCACAACAATGTAGCATGCCAGTTATTCTCTCAGAAAACTCTTTCTGCAGTTTACTTGGTGAAAACTTGATCTGAACCTGTAGTGTGTAAATTTCCACACACATTTCTTCAAGCCTGGAGGAGCACAGCCAGTAAGAACAATCACACACCCACACTCACACCAACATACAAGAGTGACAGTCTTTCCCTGAAGGAGGAGCGCTGCCATCTCTCTCTGTGGTGGTCATCAGCGCTAAACTCCTGTCAGGTTCCATCTTACACCCTAACACACACACACGCACACACACACACTCCCACAGTGGTCTGTCTCAGGGTAGGACAGGCCCTCCAAAGGGGTCAACATGTTGTCACACACACCAGGGAGCAGTGTGCTTGTTGGCAGTCTCTACCTCCTCACTATTGTCCGTGTCACCTCACACACACACAAAACCTGCTGTGGCTATTAGCGCGCCAGCATGGCAGGGAGGCCCAGGAGGAGTTGACCCTGGCACAAAGTTAGCGCCCCCATTTTTTATTTATTTATTTGAAGAAATGAGCAGTTCTTTTTCCTGCTCAGTCTGCAGGCAGTGAAGTGACAAAAGGTCGAACAGATGAGGGGGAACGCAACCTTTTTGTATAAATATGGTATAAATGATTAAGACAAAGGGGAATTAATTTAGGCCAGTAACCATCAACTGGAGGCCCCAGGGCAACGTCAGGCCCTCACTATTGCCCTTGAATATTACCAATTTCAGGTGATGTATGAAGAAATAAATCGATTTTTTAATAAATGTATTCAACTAACTTGCTTATTTCTACAGTCTGTATAGCTATTACATCAACCCACTAAAAAGTTTGAAATTGAAACAGTTGTATTTGTTTTTATTCCTATTTAGAATGTTGGAAATTACTTAATGTTTCATTCATTTTACATAATTTCCCTACCATCATCTGTCATTATTACTGTATAGTCAAACCAAATAAGGAGTATTATGTTTTTCGGCAAGTACAGGAATATTAAGCTACATCAATATATATTTGGATTTTTTTTTCTGTGACACTGTATCGACAATTTTAATTAATATTTAATTAGTTTATAACTTGTAGAAATTATGCTAATAGTTAGGTATTGCAGTTCAGCCTCCAGCCACTAGTTGGTAGTAGCCTTTCACCCTGACTCTCCATTACATTAATTAATACTATGTAAACACATCACATACAGTAAATGCATCAATATGTTATATATGCACCAGGAACTGTGCTTTACATATTGTTCTCTAAATATGGTTCTTAAATTATTTTAAAAGATACACTATTTTGTGAAAAATTTCAATATATTGTGTTGCTCATAGTATCACAGTACGTTATGATATACAATGTTGTTATCTCTGTAGTGTCATACGTGTCTTATCACCAGATTCTTGCCAAAACACACCTTAAAAACAATGTATGGGTATTGTTGGGCTGTGATAGACAACATGGCAGCTTCAGAGCGGTAAAGTATTGCATTAATTAGAAAAAAATACAAATATATTAATAAGGCTATTTTTATAATTGAATGTCATTTGAAACCAAAGAACAGGGGAGACTGGAGTAATTAATACTGCGCTAAAGTAAGAGAACAGTTTATTTGGGAAAACTCTAATCAAGTAAAAGTAAAAAGTAACTAAGTCAACAGCTGAATTGTGACATGTCCACAAGGTATTGTTACAGTATAAGAGAGTGTAAGTCATTTTGCTCTGACATCATCACGTCAGCACCGATTACCAAGTTTCTCAAATACATCTATATCATCATATATAATGAAGATACGAGTTTTTTGTACAATTCAATCATACATTTACTGAATTTGACAGAATATTATTGTAAAATGCCAAATACAGTCAGTTTATATGGATATTTGATTTCCCTAATGTAGTAAAAGAAGGAGTACTGCTTAAAAATGTAAGATTGAGAACATAAGATTGGTTCATTTCCACTCCATCAAAAGATGTACATCTTTTTTAATAGGAAATAAATTCACTGAAATTGAGCAACAGATTTAGATTTTATATTTGACTTTATTATCCGTGTTCAGCTGACATGTTTTGAAATGAATACGTTTACTTAAATAGGCAGTGAAAGAATCCACCCCACAACTTCTGATTTCACTGTAAAGATCATTTTATTTCTTACATGGCTCTTATTGCAGTATATTTTTTAATATATTTATTCTTTTCACTGCTGGCAACTGAGGAACAGCATTGTTTTTTTTTTGTCAAAGGTATGAAAATGGCAAAGATAACTGTTTGTGGAATCTTACTTTTTCAGGGTTGTAGGAAAAGTCTTTTTTATTTGTTTTTTTTTTTTGGCATTTTGTTTAACTGTTAACTTTATCTTTAAGTAATCAGAGAAAAGTCAGTTTTAATGTCAAAATCCTTTTTTTATAAACTCAAATAATGAAGAGGGAATATTAATCAAGTGTCGAACTACAGAGTTCATTTAAAAGTGGATCATGGAAAGAAACATTCAGTAATAAGGTGACCACAGCAACTGCCTTAGGGTTCAATTCAATCATTACATTAGTATCAAAACTGATATTTAATATTTTGAGTTTGATTTTGTTGCCAGATGTCTTCTTTCACGGTGCACATTTGTATCTAAATCATCAGTTTTAATCTTTCTTTTCACTGTCGCTATCAGTGTTTCATTTTCCCTAAATAGGCAACTTTATTCTCATTCAACAGTTGTTCAAAATCCTTCTTTTAAAGCAGGCACTTTGTTTGAGTTGAGCGTCCACGGAGGAAACATTTAATGTTTTGTTTAGTGTCAGCTCTCATCATGTGCCTGACATTCACAGCTGTCTCACAACTGGGACAAGAAGAAATAAAAAAAAAAAGTCTTGGTGGAAATGCCTCTTGACTCAAACATGGTACATCTCTCCCAGGTGACTGCTTAGCACTGGCAGTAATTGAAAACTCGCCCCTGGCTCTGTGAATGTGTGTATTTGTGTGTGTGAGTGTGTGTGTTGGGGGGGTGTAAAGGTGTATAAGTGTGCACGACTCGCGACGCATTTGTGCGTGTAATGTTTTTTCTTCATCGGAGTGTGTGCATCTGCTAGTATCAGCATATATGTGCATGCAGAGCCTCCTCATCCACAGGTTCACATCAACAACTTCATCTTTTCTAAATTGTGTAGGAAGTTCAACGTGTTTCCCAACAGGAGGGTGAATTGATGACAATTTTTTAAAACCAAACCAACCCCCCCCCTCCTCTTTTTGCTCTTCCACGACGAGGGGCCAAATCTCTTCAGCATTTCCAGCCCTGTGAGCTAATTTGACAGCTCACGGGGGTGACGCTGATTCCACTTCGCAGAGACAGGTACCCTAGGGCTAGCCAGCTGGATCGCAGCGGATGCTTACAGATTTGGCTTTAGCTTCATGCTGGGTGTCATCTGTCTCTTTGGTCTGGCGCGGGATAATTTTTGTGTATGTGTGCATGTATGTGTGTGTGTACGTGTGCGTCCGCCCTGACATCATGTGCCTGAGCAGTTTGTGCCTGGCAGGCCTTGTCTGTCCAGGTTGGCCATCAAACACAGCCAGCATGGCCCTAATCTGACGAGGCACTGCTCCAAACATGCCACAGCAGCCCGAGAACTCTCTATGTGTGTGTGTTTGTGTGTGTGTGTGCATGTGTGTGTGCGTGACCCCAGGGCAGACCCCCCTTTTTTTTTCCTACTCCTTGCCTTTCTCCTCTGCTCTGTCCCACGTCGAATATCACCGAGCGCACACACTCGCACACTCCAACTGAAGCGAAACTTCAAAAACCATCAAGTTAAGCTCAGTCGACGCTTCCCCTCCACCTACAAGTCTCAACTCCGCCTTCGCCTAAGTTGCAGTGTGTGTATGCATGCCTATGTCTTATTTAGGTGCATAAATGTGTGTTTTGAGCACTTAGTAAAGAGAGAGATCCTCAATCCGAAAACCCTCCACCCAAACTTCTGCTACTTTGATTGTGGGGCACTCTGCCTCAACAGGTCTGGAGTTTCTCCCTGCACGTTGCCCTCAGTCGACTTTGATGCTGCCTTTTGGAGAAAAAGGCGATCCGTCCTTCTGTTTGTACAGGAGAGGACAAGGAGACAGCCACCCATGGGAGAAATGACAGTACGGGTCCCAGTTATCTTCAGGACAAGCCCTGGAATGGCGGCACAAGACTGCTTCAATGCTAATCCCAGCAGACGTACTGGTCTCCCCCTGCCGTACCCATAAGTCCGCCCTGATGCCTCAGTGCATGGGGCAGTTCACCGTCATGGTAGCATAAGCCTGACAAGGTTTCATTCTGTTTTGCTGTGAAAGAGGAAAAAAAATGTTTCCTTTCCTTCCCTGAAAAGCGCAGGATGATGAGTACATATGTTGATTTTCAGGCTGTGAGCCATGTACCGCCACTGCGCTGTCCCATCAGGCCTTGGGACAGAGTGACAGCAGGATAGTGTCACGCTATGCAGTGACTTTTAAAGTGCCACTGCATCAGGGCCTTAAGTGTGTTTATTTGGGTCCTTACCTTCCTGGTGACACTGCTCTTCTTTTTTTTCACAGTCCACCTCTTTTTTCTATTTTTTGTTTCACCCCCCACCTCCTCGTCATGGTGGACAGTGTGAAACATACTGCCTGCAGCGGTCAGAGGGACAAAAAAGTGGTGGCGCCAGGACCAACAACCTGCTTGCAGCCCAGGGACTAAGAGACTGAGACGGTAAATGAAGTAAGGAACTGGAACTGGAGAGAGAGAGAGACGGGCAGAAGCGGGTAGGTGGGTTGCTGGGCAGCAGGTCCCCCCCTCCTTTTCCACCTCCACCTCTCCTCTGGCCCAAAGGCCTTGGCATCCAGTGAGTAACACCCCCCCTCCTTCCCATCTTTTCCCTTGCCCCCCTTTCGCATCACCACCCCCCCACCTGTTCAGATCCACGGTGCAGTGAGTGGCGATCAGTGCACTGTGAACACAAAGCAGCGGCCCCGCGGCCCTCCGCCTGGACCTCGGTGTCAGGACCCAGCCGAGCTGAGAGAGAGAGAGAGCGCATGAGAGAGGGAGAGAATGGATAGCAGAGAAATGCAGAATAATTATACCCAGTGGGTAATGTGAGTACCGTCGTTTCAGGGGCAGTGTTGTGGGGCCGGAGAGGAAAAAAGACAGAGATGCAGAAGCGTCACCGGGGTGAGCTCGTAGGGCCAGTGGGCATGTTTGGTAAAGCACACTCTCAGACCTCCCACTGCACGGCTGAAGCTCCGTCTGTGGAAGCGCTGCAGGAGATCATCTGGATACTGGTGAGCAGGAATGCACAGGGGATTGAACTGCTGCGATGGTCCTGCGCTCTGTGAACAGATCACATGAAGAAATGTAGTAACAACATGAGCATTTTTTATGAAAGAAGACTGAAACATCAGCATCTGCTCAGGTAGAAGACCTCCAATAAATGCATAAAACTGCATTTTAAATTGGATTAGACCCTTGTGGAATATAGACTCTGCTAAAATTAATTCATTTTAATATAAAAGCAAATAAAATTGTTTTGGAAAGAAAAATCACCTGGAAATCTCTCCAGTCTTACATATGACCCTGTAGCAGCTATTGCATCATTTTTAATAGATTTTAAAATTGTTTATTTTTTAGTCATGTTTTTTTTTTTACTCAAGGCAAGTAAGAAAGTGTAACCCTTAATAGAATTGCAGACCTTTACTCGTATTTATAAGAAAACTTTTAACTACTTACGAACAAACCAAATAGGTCAGCAGCAGAATAATGTCAACAGCTTCTGAAAATTACAATATAGAATTGGGCATTGGCATATTTACCCTGAATAAGTTTGAACTTTGTGGGCTGTATCTCGTTTTCTCTGACAATTTTGGAGAGTGTCCCAGAAAGGCTTTGCGTTCTGTGCAGGGGTGTCAAATAAAAAACAGAATTCACTTAATAGACCTGTGGGATGGAATTACAGAGAAACACATGATGTGCTCGCATGCAATATAAGCTCTCGCATGAAAACTGCAGCTTAACATCGGGACGCTTGCAG
Organism: Scarus forsteni; assembly: GCA_036419115.1. Taxonomy (NCBI): domain Eukaryota; kingdom Metazoa; phylum Chordata; class Actinopteri; order Labriformes; family Labridae; genus Scarus; species Scarus forsteni. The sequence continues at coordinate 3,116,263 of JAZDUH010000049.1, forward strand.
ATAATGATGTAAGAGGACAAATGTTTCCTCATTACGGGGATGCGAGCGTGGCCCTCCAAATGTATTTAATGCAGTGGAATTCTGAACGTGAAGCTGAAAAAGTTTTAATAAGTTAAACTTTTTCAACCTTATTTATAAAACCTACTTGTGCACTGATACTTTTTTCTCAATATTGATTAAATATGCAAATTGTTTAGTATATGATTTACCACATAAAAAAGAGTAAATCAATAAAATGCACTTACTGTAAAGACCACACATTTTATAGATTTTTCTGTTTTTACTAACACTCAAACTAAATCACATTAATAAATTAACCATTTTAACATAAACTTCTGCATAATAAAACATTTATCTCTTTCAATATCAAATCAACTCTTTTGTAATTGCTTTAAAAAAGGTATTTTTACATTTCAAACAGGCCATGGCTTCCTAACATTTCATCTTTTATTCATAATGGGTGTAAATCTCTGTGTGGCTCTCTGTGTTTTTCTGCTTTGCTGCTGTAAAGATGTTAATGAGAGTGCTCGTCTTGCCTCTCTACCAGTCTCAAAGTTGATCTTAATGTTTTTAATTTCCCCCTGCAGAGTCATGAATAAACAAAACAACAATATGCACATTCCTGTCATGGACGCCTTTGCTGAATCTGACACGTTTTGTTCTAACAGATACTCTCTTGCATCTTGTGACAAGCATGAGCTTGTTTTTCTCCCTCAGGAGCTGATCAATCATTTAATCTTTTTAATAGGCCCAAATCAAAACTAATGGTGCATGTAATAAGTGTTTAACTAAACAATGTGGACAGTGGGGGACTTAAGTGGTGCCTTCATGATTTTCTCATAACTGAGTGTGACAGCTCTAATGAATTTAGGGCTCACAAACAAACTTTTGACAACTAATATGCAGCATTTGCCTCCAACATCGCCTCTTCTCTCCCTGACTGAAAATCTGCATGTACTTTGCTCTTGCCACAAGTGCTGTGATTATTAATACATTTATGCCAATATATTTGCATTTCATGAAGTGTATTAAAAGCATTTGCTAATCCCAGATAATTCAGTCACAGGGTACTTAGTAAAAGCTCGGTTTATACTGTGGAGCCAATGTGAGGGATTTGGTGCCACCCTGTGGTTAAGACAACATTTCAGCAAATGTGAGGTTTGAGTTCTATTCAGTGTCTTATTTGTCTTATTTAATGACATTAACACAATGATACCTGCAAATTATGTTAGAAATCATCTTAAAATCAATTTTATTTCTTTAATAAAGTTTCAAATCAAAGCACTGATAATAAAAAATAAAAACAGGACATATTTATACTCAGTTATTATTACAATGAGTCCTTGACGGTCTTACATTGGCTATTGTGCTTAAAGATTTTTAGAATTTTATCACTTTAACAGCACATAATCTAAGAAACATCTGTCAACAGAGTCTCATTCTAAATCATCAGATCTTTACTCCTTACAAGACAACAGATAATGTTACAAACTGCACATTTTTGTATTTTCATTGCGTACCAATTGTGTACACTTCACAAATGTGAAGGGCTGAAAATTAAGTCAGTAAAAGATTTTACATTTTGCAGCAGTACATGTTATAACATTTAATCTGGTTTCCTTATATATTAGTAATGAGAGATTAATTACAAAAGTAACACCCCTCTTTAGAGTTTTGCTCTCACTGTTATAAAATTAAGCTATTAATTGCATTTTAATTCATACTCTCAAGATCTCAAAGAGTCCCTACTGAAAGTTTTAAGTTAAAGATTCAAAGTTGGTTAGATATTTAATTTGACTCATCCTCTTGAATGCAAGATGTCCAATTAAGAGTCTGTTCAGTAAACGAAAGCAACAGTGTTCATGTATCTGTTTATTAATGTGTTCATTCATTCATTTTAACCTGTCATTAATAGAGAAATTAGTAGTTATAAATAGTGCTTCACAGGTGACTTAAAACTTTAATAAATATCACATTACTCATCTCGTCTTTAAAAAGTAATGAAGTTGCTTGTCAGTCAGGAGAGGAAAATAACTGTTTACATTGACTTAAGATTCTTTTATTGACTAGCTTTTGTGCACATGTGCTTTTCAGTTAGTTTTTTAAACAGTGCTTTCACTTTTACATGAGTATAAGTCACACTGAAACTACTACCTGGTTGTAAACTCATCACACTGCATATCCTTTTCTAACGCAACACCAAAATGTACTCAAAACACTTTAAGTGCATTTAAGGTTGTGTATTTATTACTATTACTCAGACAACTTTAGAAAGGGTTATTTTACTTGAACAAGGGTCACATTTTATCAGAGCAGCTGTTATTCTATTTTTGTCATCTTTACACCCTGTACTCAGTATCAAAGTAACTAATTAATGTCATTTAAGTTGCCTTTTAAACTATTTTTTATTCCTCGGACACAGATCTACCACAAGATAAAAACAAAGTTTAAGACTGGTTCTAAAATCAATTACATCTCTTTGGATACAGACTCAAAAAACATATAACACTTTTCTTGCTCTCACCGTTCCTCTGATTCTTCATGCTGTGTTCAGCTGTTTTACTTTAATAAGAAACTCTAATATCATCATCTTCTTTCTCTCTATATTACTATAAACACATTACTTTGAGTTTCTTACATAACCACACTTGTTACTGCCCAACGCTTCTTATATTAGGAGTGGGGTACAAGATAAACTGATGTTTGAAGGCTTAAAATTCAACAATATTCTGTACATCTTTGATGAAGTAAAACTCAGATTTAACTGACAGTAAATGTTTCTTAAATGGGGTGGCAGGGCAGGAATTTGATCAACAAGTTACTTTAAACAACTCTTTCTAGGTGCCTTGATTCTCTTATACAAGTACATATTGCAAATGTAAACAACCTCTATCAAACCCTAGGCAGGCCACTGCTTTTTGTAGTTAATTTTTTTTCTTCTATTTTCAAGCCGTCATACTTTTTGTTAACAGTGTGTTGATACATTTTTTAAATTTAATGAAGTTTCAAATTCATTCATTCATTTTTTATAAATATTGCAAGAGAAGAATAGATTCTTGCTTGATATAAGACATTTATATTAATAAACTTGAACAGACCAATAAGATTCTGAGACACATATTTAAGAGACTGTTAAGCCTAATTACAAATCTAATGTACCTTGAGATTGAGGCTTGATTGTAGACATGCTTTAGGCAGAGAGTGTTTACCCCGCTTTAGAGGTGTTGATGTTTCACTGCTTCACCGTAGGACAAGACTGACATCTGCTGTCCTCATTAAGCATAACCGTCTCCTGCATCATCATCTCAGGTCTGTCTCTCCAACAGACTCAAGCCTGCATTCACCTGCAGTTATCATTACCTACCTCAGAGCCAGTATGGAGGAATAATGGTTACATTCATTATCTTTAAAAAGAAAATAAAGCTCGTCGTCGACTTTCTCACCAAGATGAACACCCCTCTTTTCAGCGTTTTGCTTCAGTCCGTGACCTCGTACCCGGAAGTAATAGTACTGTATATTTACACAGTCAGCTGACAGCAGTCGCCTGACACTGGTTAGCAGGAACATAATGCACTTTTTCTCTATCATCTTCTATCCTTATCGAAATCCTTGATGTATGTGCTAGGCTAGTGGTGTCGTAGTTATTTCTGTCAGAGAGTTCGCAGCCGGTTAGCTTAGCCTACCAGAGCACAGTCTAATATTGTGTAGCTGTTAGCCGGTGAGGCTAGCTGCTGCTGCTGCACAGAGTTTAGACCACAGGAGACACAGACACTGGGGGGATTTAAACATGGACAAGATAGCTCAAGGTGAGTATTTCACGGACGTAAGAGTATTAGTTATTGGTTTAGAAAGTATGTTTGCATGCAGTGGTATTTCTGATCATGCAGGCTGTCTTTATTAAAAAAACTTAAATGTTTAATTAAGCCTTAACTAAACCATCAGATGAATTTTCTTTTCTCCTCAAGTAGAGGAAAAGGTATGGACAATTTAATAATTTACTAATCACAATTCAAAGAGCTTTATTTGCATGGATGTTGGGCATTGTTGCCAAAGCTTTTCATAAAATACAAAATTCAAATTAAAAATATGGTATATAAAAATCTGATTTTTCATATTTGTGCCCCTCATTGTCACGAGACAGTAAGTTTCAAGCTAGAAGGCACTCAAAAATATGAAATATAAAAATTATACAAAGGGCTTGGAAACAAAACTAAAAGCAAATCCTAAAAAGATTATATACATTTACTGAGTAATTGCATGTGGGATAAGTGATTGTACATGGGTGTACTTCCACACTGCAATTGCACATTGTTAGAGGACTGAGGATTGCACAGTAACTGTACGTTGTAGATAACTGCACAGTGATTGCACATTGTGATTTCACAGTTTATGGTGACTGGGAGCAGTGCTGGTTGTACAGTCTAACAGCAGTCGGCAGGAAGGACCTACGGTAACGCTCCTTCACACTTTGGGTGACGCAGCCTGTCACTGGAAGGAGCTGCACAGGGCTGTCAGGGTGTCCTGCAGGGGGTGGAAGTCTTTCTCCAGCATGGATGCTAGCTTCACCAGCATCCTCCTCTCTCCCACCACCTGCACTGAGTCCAGGGGGCACCCCAGGACTGAGCTGGCCTTCCTGATCAGTCTGTCCAGTCTGTTCCTGTCCACAGCCGAGATGCTGCTGCCCCAGCAGACCACTCCATAGATAGAAGATGGATGATGCCACCACAGAGTCAAAAAAGGTCCTCAGGAGAGCTCCCTGCACTCCAAAAGACCTCAGTCTGCTCAGCAGGTAGAGTCTGCTCTGGCCCTTCCTGTAGAGGGTTGCTCATGTGGTCAGACCAGTCCAGTCTATTGTTCAGGTGAACACCCAGGTATCTGTAGGAGTCCACAGTCTTGATGTCCAAACCCTGGATGCTCACCGGTGTTGGATGGGGAGGTTAACGCCTACGGAAGTCTACCACCAGCTCCTTGGTCTTCCCTACATTGATCTGGAGGTGGTTCCGTTGGCACCAGTCCACAAAGTCCTGCGTCATTCCTCTGTACTCTCGCTCATCCGCCTCAGTAATGAGGCTGACGATTGCAGAGTCGTCAGAGAACTTCTGCAGGTGGCAGCTGTCCGTCCTGTACATGAAGTCCGCAGAGTACAGGGGGCTAGCATATGCTAAACATATGCCGGCAAAACCACAACCTCCTCGGCGGAGGTAATAGTTGAAATCAATTTTGCTGTCTTAGCACACCAGATAGCCCATCCAATAGATTTCACTATTCCGTCTGGGACAGAGCTCATAGAGAGTGTTTGGGAATGGTCCGAAACTTTCAGAAGCAGTTGATTGGACGATCATTCCATCCATCACATTTTACAGGCCAGTCAGATAATGTAGTAGCCGGGTGCTACTGCGCTACAGAATTTGTGACACCTATGTTTGCAAACCTCTGTTAACTATGATAAATGTGATTTATCCAGTGAACATTTTTACTAATAGTGATCCAAAGAGGGTTGGACTATAATCCAGCTCTAATCTCATTTTGAGCCTTAAACATTTCTGGGACTCCTACAGGCACCCCATGCTGTTAATGTGCACGACCTGTCTTTTTTTCTCCTAAATCCAGCCATTGCCTCTTGGATTTCCAGAATTTTGTCAATACATCATACAGTACAACAAGTGGTAAATTCATTCTTACTACTGTGCAGAGTCCAATCCACCTAGATGGTATTATGTTTCGTATTATATCGTCGCCACACATCCAGTAACTTAACAAGTGAAACAAAAATATCCATAGCATAGGGACATTGTAGGGTTGATACGAGTTCTTCGTTTCAAAAAAAAATGTGGCCCAGATCTGAAAAAATACTTTTGAAGCTGTTAGCATCTGTCAGTCACTGCGCGAGTGGTCACTTCCTGCTGTCATCGCACTTGAAGTTCCCTTCTCTTCCCCCTCCACAAAAGAAAAAACAAGTGTATTCCAGCTTTTGAAGAACATTTATCCCTAAAATGTTTTCCCAATATAGTATATAACAAACCTTTACATTAAATTCTAATCCTTCCGAAAAGACATGTAAAGAAACAATGACAGCATAGTATGTTTTTTAATTACTTGCAAAAACAAATCACAAAGCAACCATTTAGAATTATACATACATATTTCTATCTAATATTTCTGTCTCTTCTTGCAGATGTGGGTGATATTCAGTCAAGACTCTTGGACCACAGACCGGTCATCAACGCAGAAATACGCTACTTTGTGAGAGAGTTTGAGGTCTGTTGATATACTGTGTCCTGTACTGCTGTTCAGCATCACATTTTTGAAAGTGTACACAGTTCACGACTTGGAATATCAGTATTATCAAAAAGTAATATAGATTTAAATTAAAGAACCACAGGCCCACAGCTGTAGTTTTAACAGAAAATTGTCATATTAAGGGAGTAAGAGTGCTGTCCAAGCAACAAGGATACTTTTTCAACATATTTGTGTCATTAACTCAGAGTATAGAAGTTTCTTTATCTTGGTGGTAGAAATTAAGAGATTTGTGTCATTGCTGCTAAGTTAACATATCAACATATCATATCAATACAAGATATCAATATCATTTGAATTTCACCATTACTGTGTGACAACGCTGACTTTCTATTGATGCTGTCTTAGGAAAAACGTGGCCACAGAGAGAACAGACTTCTAGAGAACCTCAATAAAATGGTTGGAGAAACAAATGAGCAAATGATGCCAGCTAATTTGGAAGGCATCACCCAGCAGCTGTCAAATATCACCAAGCGATGTAAGTCTTAAGTCTCCCCATCCTCTTATTTTAAAGTTGTTCTGCTTTTTTCCTCCATATGATTTGTAGATCTTCAGTTCATTTTGAATGGTGCACTGAGAATAATGTTTGTACTCTGACAGTGGAGGCTGCTAATCACATGGCAGAGAGAGTCCAGCAGAGGGAGCTAGAGGCACAGCAGGTAAAACCACTGGAGATGGTCATTGTCGGTGGACAGAAAAGCAAAGTCTTTAAAGAAGTTAACTAACATAAATTTGAAGTATCCATGTGAATGCTATGTTTCAGTGCAACAGTGTATGCTGAATGACTGCTCTAAGTCACCACAATGTGTCACAACATCCTAAATATGTCAAATAATAAGTTAAGGATGGTTGTTTCAAATTTAGACAAACACAAGACACCACACATCATTCTTAATGTCTAAAATCAACCTATAGCCCATATATATTATATATTCATATTTTATTGAGTTGTGGTTGGTGTTAGATATAAATGTTTTTCTTGTTTCTTTGTCTCTCTCTAACTGTCTGTCCATTTTTACATTTTTGTCTCCCTAGAGCACCCATATGCAGGTTAACATGGAGCGTCTGAAAGAGGAGTGGGCAGAGTTTCTGAAGGAGCAGCAGAGATTAAAAGAGGAGGTGGATGAGGAGCATGCAAAGGCAGTGGGACAACTCAGCACTCAGTATAATGAAATGAAGAAGGAATTGACCAAGTTTCCATCAGTCTGAGCTGGTATTAAGGGTGTGACGTAAACTTACGTGCTCACCCAATTTTTCCAAAAATGATGGTGCTTATGGACATGGGTGTTTTTTCAGCAGTTGCAAAGCAACAGGCTTTGACTGATGTACTTGCTGGTTTGCATAAAGAGGATTTACCACTGCTCAAATCCACCATTTTACAAATCATAAACAAAAAGTGCAATTAACAATGTAAGCTTTTCACAGGCCGTCAAACTCACAATTATATGTCTTTTAGCACATGGACTTTTTACAACACCCTCATGGTCTGGAACATGTCATCTTCTTAAATAAGCAAGCATTTGATTGGTCCATGGCTGTGAAGTGTTCAACATTTCAAGATTTTTCATGGATGGCTGCCTGAAGGCAGCAGATGATAAATTTGCCTGAAGTTGAAAGGAGCCTGGATCATTAAGTGTTGGAAAAGTTCTCCTGAGCGGGTGTGTTTAAAGCATAGGTCAACTATTGTAGGAACAAGCTGAAACAGAACTGTTACCAGAGCAAATCATCCCTCACCAGCTCTCGTATGTTTGGAACATTTATCCTCGGACAATAAGTCATGTAAACTTACTGTCAATGAAGTCCCTTTGAAAATAAAATGCACTTATTCATTCCAGTTTTGAATAAACAGCAGCAGCTGCCTTTTTATTACATTGTCACATTAAATCAGATTTTAATGAGTCACAAATCTAAACATTTTCCTTCAGCTTAATCAGGTAGTGCAAAAGCCTGATATTAGTTTCACTGCATCTTTTCAGTAGCTTTGTGGAAGTGTTGTTTTCTGAATTAAATATCTTTACTGCTTTAGTTGCTTTACTCCAGTTAAATGGTGCTAAATCATCCAAACAAGCAACAATTTCCCTCATCTCTCATTCAGTCACCACTTTTGCTTTAAAGAAATCCCAAATCTTTTTCCTCTGCTGTTTGAGCAGCCGATAATATCTACTTTTCTGAGGTCTCCATTCTTTTTTTTATTTTTACGATCATTGCATTGCATTCTATGGCTGCTCCTTGTTCTTTTAGCTTTTTACTCCAACTTTATACACTGTGACCATAGCCATGGTTTCTTCTGCACAGCAAGCAAAGAACATGTCAGAGCCGGCATACAAAATTCACCTCGTTCTAGTGTTTTGGCAGAATATGGCAGAGCAACATCAACACATCAGTGTAAAACAGTAAATACTTTGGATGGTGCTGACACTCAGGCAAAACCATGGTAAAGGTTTGACACACAGAATTGTAGATACGATTAAGGAAGAGCAGACGTCTGCCAATTTGTGTACGTGCCTTTATAATAATAATAATCTGATTACTGAATCATCATTATGGTTCCATCTGTTTGATCCTCAGTGTCCATGTCTTTACTGCTGGATATGAGATCACATAACAGTGAAAACAGAGTGATACCAGATGAACTAACATGACATACTTTTTAAGTAAACCATTGCCAGCGCTTTTTAGTTGACCAAAAAGCCACATCACTTCTAACTGGCTGTTGAGTAGAAAGACATTTGGAAAAAGTTCTTGACCAATGTTTACATCCAAATGTTAGCCATCGATAAGACAAACTTGAATTTGTAATTTATTCATTTAACCTTCTCTAACCAGGAAAACTAGACTGAAATTGACCTCTTAATTTACCAGTTGAAGTTTGCAACACTGGTTAGAAGTAGTTTATTTAACAAACAAAAGCTTTGACAAAACATGGATTTAATAAACTGATAATAATAACCAAAGCAATACAAATGAAATCTGCATAATTGTTGCTAGCTACTTATATATATTTATGTGCCAGGTGTGCTTTGGAGGTTTGTCCTGCAAGGACTGCTTGGAGTCCTGCACCTACTAGTTAGATTACAAATTATTGCTGCCTTGGTGTTTTGTTTGATGAAATTACAAATAGTAATATGTTGGATGTTTTGACTCAAAGAATGTCTCCACAGTTCTGGGCTGATTGCTTAAATGCAGCCAACACATCTCAAAAAATGTCCAATTAATGACGCTATATGCTGCCCCCAGAAGATACAGGACCCCTTGCTGATCTCACCAGTACAGCATGTCTAACACCATCACTTGTTTTAGCTTTTGTATTGTAAATGTAAGTTTTTGTAGAGTAACTCGAAGCTTAGCTCACTAAAAAATGAGCACTTTTCCATGCTTGGTTGTCATGGACAGAAAATACCAAACAAAATTATTTGAGTGTGGCAAAATGGTTGTATCATGGGATACACCACATTAGTCATTGCGTGTTCATAGCTTAGGCAATGAGCTTTAACTTCTTTTAAACTTGTTCAAAAGATCCTTTATAACTTTAGTTAGAGAACTTTTTTGTGGAAAATGTTGGTGTAGCCATGCCATGCACTTTCCTGGCATGGCTGACAAGGAAGTTAAACTAAGACAAAGTTATTTAAAGTTTATTTATATTCCTCTACTTCACCACCTTTATTAAAGGGATATTTCAGTATTATTAAAATTGTTTCATATTTGGTACTTCACAATAGTCTGTGAAGTGACTGTAAGGGTCCCAGCAGCACTGTACCTTAAAAGAGAACAAGCTCAGACCGTTGTTACACTGTAAAAAAAAAAAAAAAAAAAAATCGTAAAAAATGGTAATTTTCCGGCAGCTGGGGCGCCAAAAAAATATCGTAAAAATAACAGAAAATTGCTTTCTCATAAAAATACAGTTTCTTTCCATAATTAAAATACAGTTTGTAGTTGTAACTTTAACAAGATCTGGCCTTAATTTAAGGTTCTTTAATGTTTAATTACAAACATTTAACGTTTAAAAACAATATAATTAGCCATAAAGATGGTAAATCGACATTGTAATATGCAGAATTATGCTTAAATTTAGGAATGTGCTGCTAATAGTTGGTTTTTATGACATTATTGTTATTTTTTTAATGAATTTTTTGGGCATTTTGTGCCTTTATTGATAGGAGAGAGACAGAGGATAGGCTTGTGAAAGGGGGTGAGAGAGTAGGGGAATACACTCTGCGAACTGGCCACAGGCTGGATTCAAACCTGGACCGGCAGAGGCAAGTACATGGGGTGCCTGATTGCTAACCACTCCACCAAACCAGCACCCCTTAATGACATTATTTTATAGAAAAGGTTTTTTTTTTAGAGTTGTAAAATTGAATTTTACAGTTTATTCCCTTAAATAACAGTAAAATATTTGTAAAATTACAATACACTTAACGTATTTTAACAATAGATATTCATATTTCTAATGGGGTTTCTTTGTAAAAGAACAGAAATATTGTGTTTTTTCACAATTACAGTAATTTCTTGTTATATTACATTTGACATGTAAAATCAGTTTATTTTTGTGAATTAATTGGCATTTTGAAAATACAGAAAAAACTGTAAAATAAACAGTAAAATACTGTTAAATTACTTTTTTTTTTTTACAGTGTAAGGTGCCCTGCTGTTGGCAGGTGCAACTATTTCACTGTGTGAGTTCTATGTTTAAACTAGTTATGAAACTGTGTTGGGTTGATTGGACAATTGGGTGAAAAATTTCAGAGCACCTTTATACTTCCTCCAAGTTTCTGTTTGGCACTGTTTTACAAAGCAGCACATATATGTGTGTGCGTAATGATTCAGCCAGTCTGCTGTTTTCACTCTATGGACTCAGGAAGGAGAAAAGGAAGCTAATTCACACCCAAATATGAGTGATTTTGACTCTGACGATGACATTCCTTTTACAGTGGATTCATTTGGTAGTTATGAACTGGAGACTGGAGTTTACAGCAGAAGAAATTCGTCACAGGTTTTACAGCAACAGGTTTCCTTTTGCTGCATGTTAACATGTTGACAAACGGAGACTTTCTAGAGAAAAATATAAAGCAATGTGAAATTAATTAATCTTAAAGCAATAATTTCATTGCTCATTTTTACATAAAACTCAAAATATTATATGAAATAACTGTACGCATAGCAGCAGTGTACCTTGCTGGTAGTCTCTGCTCATTCTCCTTTTAGAGCCCTTCTAACCAGTTCACTGATTGCTGTCAAATATTTGATACAACCCAACTTAAGATATACTAAAATATCCCTTTAAAGGTACAGTGTGTAGTTTTTAGCGGCATCTAAAGGTGAGGTTTGAGATTGCAGCACTCCGACGCTCCCCCCTCCCTGTCGGAGAACCTCCGGAGCTACGGTGGCCTTCCAGGGACAAAAAGTGTTTTTAGCTTAGTTATCAGCCTATGTTTTGTCTTACTGCCACAGAAAATGAATAAATCGTGGAGTTTTAGCACGACGTTGTCTCCCTATTGTCTTTCAGTCTTGCTAACGCTCACACCGGTTGTTTGGAAGAGACAATCATTTCAAAATTGCTTGTGGCCGTGAAATAAGCCTCGCATAGCAGATACATTCTCTGCGTCTTCCTCCAACTTCTCCAGAAAGTAAACAAACAAATTCGGCTCCATATAAGAGTAAAATTCGACACTTAGTCTGACCTGTCCAGCAAAAAACAGGCAACTTCGGCGTCTGTCTGCAAACTTATCCTTGCCTTCAGGGACTTCCATCTGGGAAAGGCAGCACCGATGTTGACCCTGTTTTCTTTGTTTTTCTGTCCCGATTGCTTTTGGCTTCATCGCGTTTTCGTTTCTTTGACAAAGATTCATGCTCCACTGATGGCAAATTGTATGTGTGATCCTCCATGTTTGTTTGTATTAGCACAGCTGTATGGTAATCACTCTCTTCTTCTTCGTCTATTTCACAACTGTGCATTTTCGGTAAGCGTCAACAAAAAAACGTGAAAGCGTTTAGTTTGTCCGTTCTGAGTTACGGTAGAAAAGATGGCGACGCAAGATGGAAGCCACCATGTAGATATAAATGACTTATTCTAAGGTAACGAAAACAAAACATTAATTATTTAAGGCTGATAAGAAACTAATTTAAATATAATTTTAAGTAATCTATTCCATTTTTTACCAAGTCTGTTATTTTAGATAGCATTTAATAATACACACGGTACCTTTAAGGCTGCCTGGTAAACCTTAGATGTCAAGAGACAGCACATTAAAACTTCACATAGCATCAGCTGAAGTAAAATATAAGCAGTAAAAGAAATGCAGTTCCCCCACCGTTTGACAGCAAGGCAGAGGAGCACTGAGCTCTTTTCCTTCTCAGCAGCTTTTTTTCATCCCTGTTGACTTAGAAACCACCCTCTAGCTCCCTGCCTGTGCCTGTGCATACGTTTTTGTGAGGGACTCTGGGTGATGGCTGGCGTCAGAGCAAGACATGGTGGTTGGCATGTCATCAGAGATCACAGAGGGCACAGCCATGCCAGCAAGTGTGTCTGCGTGTGTGTGTGTGTGGTGTGTGTGCATGTCCTCCTGCCACAGCGGTGACTACAGCTGTCCAACGCAGAGACGGCCCATCATCAGCTAACAGGGAGCGACAATATGGAAACACGGCCCACCTTTGCCAGCAAGGAACCTTTTCATCTTCTCTTGTTTGTTTTTATGGTTTCGCTGGGAAGAGGGAAAAACAGAGTATACGAAAGGTCAGTGTGAAAAGTTGAACAGGTGTTCGCTCTTCATGAGAAGAGGACAGTGAGCTCATAACAATATATTCAATTTCAAAAACCTGCATTATGACCTTGCTGATGCAATGTGCTGAAGCCCCAAAGTCAGAGTGACCTTCCCATGTCTGCAATGGCTATTTAGAAGCATTGCTGGTGATAGTAAAAATACTCTTTGCCAGAAAGAAGTTACAAAAACAGGATTTGGATCAATGTCTGTTTACCGAATTTTAACATTTATGAGATTTTTGCAGCATCTGTTCAAGTAGTTGTTGAGGCACTGCTACTAAAAACAGCTCCCATACTTAGTTCAGTTCAAGAGAGACTGAAATTTGAGAGAACAGCTCTGTCTTTTTAAAGGATTAATGTACAATAATTTTCTAAGATTAGCATATCTTTGGAAACTAGACTCCGCCGTGATAGCTTCACGTCATTTTCACAGTTAATTTAAGTAAAGCTCTACAAAAAAACTCTGTCATCATTACACCTGAGACATTCACATAAATCCATGGTATTTGCTAACCTTATACCGCTTTCACACTACAATAAGTGGGTTTAATCAACGTAGGTGACTCTTTTCCCAATGCCAGCTGACCTGGGTCAAATCAGCAGCAGACGAGCTGCATGGCTGTTTTTTTTCCTCTGGCGCATCTGCCTGATGTCATCACGTTGAGAAATCACCAGCATGACAAAACACGACCATGTAAACAATTGAAAAAAGTATGGAAGACATTGACACAAGGTTTCCTTTACTTTGTAATTTTGTCCTTCTTTAAAAATGTATAAACTTGGCATTGATGATACAAAGGCGGATGGAATTTGTTGCTGAGATGGCAAAGAGTCACGTAAGCTACAGTCAGAGGGGGCAGGCATGGTGTTATGCAGTGGGGACGCTATGCCAACGTCATCCGTAAATTAGCAGGACCGGGGTTTGATGTTCCCAATGATGCCGATCAGAGGCGAGCCGATAAAAACCTGTGCTGCTTACAGGGTCAGTTGACCTGCGTCAAAATGCCAAATAAACCCTTTCTAACTGCCAACAGGAGCTGATTGTTACCAAGTTTAAACAGGCGTTTTGGCCTGTCTGAGGGGTGTCACAGTGCAGATTGATCAACCCGAGTAATTGTCTGTAATCAGACAATCATCTTGCCAAGTGTAAATGTTAAGTCAGTGTAAATGTTAAGTCTTGAATTGGCAGCATACTTGGGGCAATGTAATTGATTCGGTAGTGAGGCCAACAGCAGGATGGGATACCCACTTTGGAATCTAGACGTTGATGGTTGTGAAGATGAGGGATACAGGAGCAGACCTCTGAGAGCTCAACCTGGACATTAATGAGATTACTATAGGTTACAGGGGTTGAGGAAGGTTGCCAAGATCACACTGCAATGACAGGTTCACTGTAAAGTAGGGATGGGCATTTTATCCGATGCGCAATCATTGCATCGTTGCGAGGGTCTATGGTAGATTGCATCGGTTGGAGTGGTGTGCATCGGATTTGAAACTGGGCTGAAACCACAATGCATCGCATCGTAAAAGCTTTGCATCGGTAAAATCCGATGTCATGTTATTACATATATATATATTTTTTTTATTTAAAATTATTGCTTTCAGTGTGCTGAAAGTGCTGTTTTTTTCAAACTGCTGTTTATATGTTTAGTCTAAATTGTTAATGACAGCTTTGAAGGCTGAGCTCCACTACTGTTAGGCCTATGTCCCTGTTTGTGAAATAGGCCTACTTTTTTATGTTGACAAACACACCTCCTGACTGCTTAAGTAGCCTACTGTAAGTGGTCTGAAGTGGTCTTGAAGGAACAATAAAGTTGAGTTGAATTTGCACAGATTTGCATCGTTATTGCATTGTGATTGCATCCTGATTGCATCGTGGTAGGAAGATAAATCGTATCATCCTGAATTGGTAGATGCTTCATGTGAATGGTTAGTGTATCGTCCGTAGCCTACATATCGAGATGCATATCGTATCGTCCTGGGGATGGAGATTTCCATCCCTACTGTAAAGGAGGAGAGCAAAGATTTTAAAATATGACGGCAGCAGGATCATTGGTCAAAAAGTTTGCAGCACAGCCTGGAGAAATAAATGAGGTGACTTCAATGAATGAATGGATGGATGAATACATGACAGTTTTCCTACTTTAACTTTTGTTACAGGCTTCCTATATCCCAAATCATAACGTTTAGACAGTGTTGTATATTATGTTTAATAATCTTTTTATCACTAAGGAAACAGACAAGCATCCCATGACTGTAGAGGAGGCTGTGACAGAATCCTACACCGACCAAGACATACAATCCTGACAAGATGACTTTGTGTGCAAATCAGGAACAACGCTGTCTGAAATTTCTTCTTATCATCCATCACAGCCTGCTGCCTCAGTCCCCTGGACCCTCGCTTGTATGTTTTTGCCTCTTTTGTGATTCAGAGAGCAGAAAGTTCTTCCTGTTTTAAAGTGAGTGCAGTGCTTTTAGAGCTGCCATTCCCTGTGCCAATGTAAATGGGAAAAGAAACAGCAGCTCTTGGCCCACTGAGTTAAGGACAAAGATAAGGGGTTTGTTGGTTAAAGCAATTTGATGCTCCGTCAGGACAAGAGCCTCATTTCGTTCACTAAAAATAAATAACGGGTGGAACAGAAAGTAAATAAGTAGATTCCATTCAATGAAAACAATTACAAAAAGATAGAATCAGGCTTGTAATAGTTAGAGATTATGAGAACAGAACACTTTGTAACTTTTATATCTTCATATAATAGTTTCAACATCATGCTTACTTCAAACTTTGTATGCCTGAGACTAAGAGAAGGGAGAGAAAGGTGGTGGATGAAGTGAAAAAGAGGAAAAGACAAACTGTGTGGTCAAAGTCCACTGAACCGCATTTCTACCCACTGTTGCTTTGATCCAGTTGATATGCACCATTATAGTTAGATTTTACTTTATTTTATTATTATTTTTAATTTAAATAATCCACAATATCTATCTGCAGGAAACTTCGGGTCATTTTGGTCTTTGTAAGTGGTGAAATATTTTGTGCACCTGACAGTTGGCACAAAGTTTTCTCTCCATACAGTGGCACAGGAATGAATCAAAAAAACTCAGCAGTGAATTAGCATTGTAGCATGCCCTAGCTCCCTGGGTCCAAAGACAATTAAGAGGACTGGTTTCGAAAAAAATATTGTTTGTGATGATCACACACAAACAGAGAGAGAGAGAAAGATTCCAGTGTTTAATCTGAAATAATAATAAGCATCTGATGTTGCTGTTTGGATGTGTGAAAGGGCAGTTGCTACCGAGCTGCTAATAAGGACTGCAAAAATGGCCAGGGACCCTAATGCAATCATTACTGATTGTTTTTTTTAATAATAAATAGCAATCCTACACTATTGCTACAGCCATAAGGAACAACTTGATCAGGTCATTCAAATAAGAGGAAATCCTCAAGTATGGGGTTACAATATAATGCAATTAATGTTATAGTTACTTCCATGTCAAGCAGCCATGTTGTAGTTCCTTAGAAGCTAGCTAACAGCTTTTTACTCTCACCAACTAAGTTCACATTTAAAATTGGTAAAAGTAGGTTCATATCTTAAGATTATCACAAAGAAGAAATATTTTAAGTTAAATTGTATTTTGTTCCTTATAGACATTATTAGCAATGATCCAAAATACAGTAAAAAATACCATAGGCTTTCAAAAATACAACATCAGTCATTTCTCGATAGCTTGTGCTCAATGCACGTCATAGAGATCTGGACCAGCTGGACTCTTATTCTTGTAATAAAAATAGTTGAGTTAGTTAGTTTGTTATTGTATGACAAGCTGTCATACTATAACAAACTAACCCACAGCAATGTAGAAAGAGGTTATGTTTTGGGGACGTATGTTTGTTTGTTACTAAGCAAGATTACAAAAAAAACCTACTGGACAGATTTTGTTGACATTTTTGGGAGATGTTGGTACTGACCCAACGTAAAATGATTCGATTTTGGTGGTGATCCAGATAACAGCCAGTAGCAAACAATCCATTTTGCTCTATAACTCTCTGGCTATTAAAGATATCAACATGATTCCAAGTGCTAGTTTTGGATTTTCAGGGTCAGGGAATCATATTGTGCTGGTAACTCTATCATGGAACTATTGCTTATAGATTTAAACAGCAGTACATTTCACAGAGGTTTGTGCTCTCCAAGTGCTTTATAGTTTCATGAATGATTTTTTCTGTTTTACTTATATATTTTATATATTGAATTGTAAGCCTTTTTATCTTCATTGTTTACCTTTACTATTACAAACTAAACATTTCTATTATTATAATCAAATATTTTTCTTCAATTCTAAACATATATCAAGTATATGTACATTTACATTTTTCTACTTTTAGGTTTTAGAAAATGTTCTGACAATTATGTCCCAAATTCATGCCAATAGAGCTGAATTTTATCAAATTGACATAAATGACAGAATTACAAGATGTGGTTTACAAGCAAGTCAAAAGGACGTACTAGCAGTGAACCAGCCTTCTATAGCTGTGTGAGCATTGACTGTAATTATTTCTCATATTATTCATGACTTTAATTACTCAGTTATTTAGGTTAATATGATATAATTCCTAAAATATGCATGAAAATGAATTTACGAGAAGAGATGAGGTTGGAACCTAGAAGCCAAACTCAAACTATGTTTTGCTGTAGCCATGTATCCTTTAGCAAATCCATTCTTATGTTCAGCACTTATACTGGAAGGTAATGGGAACATTTATGATTGTACAGATCATCTCCAGCACATGTTTTGACTTGGTATTTAAATATATATATGTATATATATCTCCACCTTGATAACCTCTTCCAGGACTAAAAAATATATAAAGCACCTGCAGACCTTGAACTTTCTCACAGGAAGAAATAAAGCATACATGATCCTACAGGACTGCTCAGATTTCTACAAAGGTGACAGCACACTTGGCATAACAGAGGTTTTATTGGGCCAGACACATTTCATTTCAGTTGACTTGTGAGAAAAAGCAGGCCTAAAAGAAACACAATTTCACTGTGTTGTGTTGGAACAATAGAAAGCAAGGAGGAATTTATTCACGCCCATTTTCCTGACAGCTTATGGGAATTTTCAGCCTCTGCATGCTTACCCCCTTTCTTTTGTACTACGTGATGGGCCCCCGTTACTCAATTACTAAGGGTTTCAAATTGAAAATGCCAATGAACAAAAGCTCAGTGCTTCCAAGTTAATAATCCAGAATAAAACCACCCCAGGGAGTCGGTGATGGGTCCAGGGTGGACTGAAATGCAGGTGGTAATATGAATTCTTTGGCAATAGCAAAAATTCACCCAGTGGATCAGTAAATGAGAGAGACACTGCTCTCAGAGCTGCTATATAACAAATTAAGAAATTGATATATCTCAGAGGGAAAGTTGTGAGGCATGTTGGATAGTCTCAGGGCCTTGCTGCTACAAAATGAGCACTGGGTGGCATATAAAAAGTAATAATTGGAAAGCAGAAAGATGGAAATTAAATGTCCCACCTTTCATCATAAATAGCAGTCACTTATTAGCAAGCCGTGAAACATCCACATTTTTTTCACCAGATGTCTTGTTCAGATTGTTCGACACACACCATTTTTGTGGAACAGCAAGCTTCAGGTCTAATTAGCTGAACTTTATGTGATGTTTTGCGTCTGCTCAGTTTCATCAGACAGCCTTGCTAATACAACAGCTCAGTGTTCCTGTCAGGTCCAAGAAATACAGATAAAGGTCCAGCAATAACAGTTACCTTCCTCAGTCAATCACAGGGTGAACAATGGCAAGAGAGGACGCAGAGAACAGCCTGTCGTCAACCAGCGGCCATCAGGAGCAACAAAGCTTGTTGTCGTCTGGATGCCTGAGCTCTAGAGGAATGTCTGGCTGCATTTCTAACCTCGAACCCTCTCAATGGATTTCTTTTCCCCTGTTTTCTGTACTTTGGGGATGTTTTCATTATCGTATCGCTGTTTGACTGTCTTAGTTGCATTGATGCTCAACTTTAACCCAAATAAACCCCGGGTGTAGCAGTACATTTTGATCAATAGACGCCTGTTCCAAATAAACGCCTGGTGTAATTTATTCGGCACAGCGTACAATCTATGGTCGAGGTTTACAGAGCATGCATGCAAATGCTGAGCTCACAACTGACAGCTGACACTTGAAAAGAAACATGATCAGACTGAACCTTTACAGTTATTTGTCTCTCTGGACGTCCTGTCGGCTTCTCCTCCCTCTGTATGTCAACAAATGCATGTTGGTGTGAGGTGCTCTGTTCCATGACAGTGCAGCTACACTCAACGTCCACAGAGGGCACTAGAGCGCAGAAAGCCAGAATCTTACAAACTAGGGCTTTGAAAATTCAACGAAGAAGATTGCCGCTGCTTGATTTTTGCCCTTAACTAATGTCAGGAGGACGTTAAGAAGTAAGACCTTAACTTAACTACCAGTTGTTCCTGACCAGTACTAAGAGTGTTGAGAGAGTGCAGAGTTCAAAGAAGAAGACAAGAGTGTAAGAACGGTACTGTAATCTTGCCTTGAAAATGTACAGGTATTATTCATACTAGTGTAAATAAATAGTTTGATTATATTTACCAATTTTTTTCAAATTTTGCTTAGTAAAATTTTTGTGCAAAAGGAATTAAACACCTGTCCCAAATAGTCACCTGGTCCCAAATAAACGCCTGGTCTGCTCAGTAATTGAAGCAAATAAACACCCTGGCTACTATTTGATATTTAACGGTAATCGATTTATCCAGACATTTGGGTAATCACAAGGCACTAATGCCAAATACAATTTTCATCATAAACTAGAAGAGCAAACTCAGAGAACACAAATGTCCACTGAGGCATTTCAAACATTTGTAAAGAGTTATTGTCAAAAATGTGGAAAACAGCCTGATCTGGCACTGTCAACAAATCTTTAAAACAGATACTGAATCCACATCCAGGGTCAACACACAATCAAAATATAGTCAGTTCTTCCTTGTGTCATGACCAACATTCATGGACAACATTCAAGGTCATAGAAATCCATTGAGAACTTTTTGTGCTATTAAGCAAAATGTAAAAAACTGCCTTATCTTGCAATGTTAACAAATTGTTTATAAAATTCCTGGATCCACATCAGATGTCAGATCATAGCCAAAACTGTATCACTTCTCCCTGGTGCCATGACTAACATACATTGAAAAATGATCAAAATCCATTCCTAGTTTTTTGACTCATCCTGTTCAGTCTTGACAAAGGTAATAATAAAAGGGGAAATCGGGTTTCCATTTATCAAGTTTGGATAATACATGGGAAACAATCTATATGTTAAGTTATCAATATTTATTTTAAAAATGTATGTATATTTATAGATGATTTTTCACATATTTACATACTAATGGTTATATTTATCGTACTTATGTTACTGCATCCTATTATGAGTATTTTATCTGACTATATAAGTCCTAATTTAAGTAAGTTTGAAGCCAAACAAAACAGAGAAAAGACAAGTCTCCTTTGTATGAAAAACTTTTCCCAGTGCTCAAAAGTATCAAACTTTTTCAAGAATACTTGTCTTAATGTTTTTTAGGCCCAGGAATGTGAAATTTCTCCTCTGTGGTTCTCAGAGCAGGCCCTCTGCTCCCACTGATGGATCTCATGACGAGATCTCCTAGGAGTTTTTAATATCCTACCTATCTCAGTCCCTGAAAGCCAATAAATCAATCAGTTGTGCTTTACCAGCCTGTGTGTTACTCATTCAGGAAAAGGAGAATCCCTGCTGTGGGTAACAGCTTAGGACCATCCTGACTGACAGAACAATGAGGAAGACAAGGTTCATGCAGGAATGTGTGCAACTCCATGTTTTGTGTGAATTTGTGTCTCTGTGTGTTTGTAGCAGCTCCAGCCAGTAAGCCCCCCTTAATGTGAGTCAGCTTCTCATCCTGGCCTTCTCCAGGGAGGCTTGGGCTCTTGGCAGAAGAATGTATGGGAGTGGGCTCCTTCAATAAAGTTGACTCTCCTCGGGGTCCCGGGACGGCTGTGGGCTTTACTTTTCATTGTTTCCCCTTGCTGTGTCTCTCTGAACTCAGGTGAGCTGCTGCTTTTGCTACTGCTGCTGCTCTCTTTCAGGCGTAATGGCTTTACCTTTAGGCTAACAGAGGAAGATAGAGAGGAAGGGAAGAATCCAGACCTAGAATTATGACTCAGCTACACTGTGCCCATGTTAAAGGCATTGTCTGGATCTTCTTAAGTAGGGTTACATGAGGTATTTATTGATAGTAAGTGAACCCAGAACAGGAGACACATTCAGCACGGCACCTTGTTAAGGGGAGCCTGCAAGTACTGATACAGAAGTTGTGGCTTACACTCAGCCCATTCACCTGCACATTTATGGATCATGACATCTACAGCTCCATTAGCCTGTTCCCGATCACAGCATGTATCTTTAATCTCAGAATAAGCATACATATTACCATGTTTTCAGTTTACATCTAACTCAACAGCCACTGGTATACATCCTTACAATTTTAACTCTAAGTCAGACCAGAAATTATTTAGATTCAGCAGTATCACTTGTTTCTTTTTATACTCTTCATGCCAAAATTAAGCAAGTGGATTATAAGCAGTTCACTAGCAAGGACCACACCACAAATGTATGCGTTTGAAGGTTTAATGAATTTAGGAATATGAGGAATGACAGTGATGAACATGTGACATGAGATATGTTGAGAGATGAGCCATCAAGAAGATGTTGTAAGCAAGGCAGAGGGAGACTCAGTGTTCTGCCCGAGCTGATCTTGACCTCCACCTAGGATAAAGTGAGTGAGGGGCTGAGTGGAGAAAGAAAAAAACATGAAAAAGATTGAAGGGTGGGAGGGTGGGTTGAAGAGTCACAGGTTGCATCCGAATAGTCCTTTTTTGATAAGGAACCTTCCTAGCTGAAGAAATGATCCGGAAGCATTTAAGCGTCTGCCATGATAAGTGCTGTTCGAATTCTCCAAAAGTTAAGGAAAGGAGGGTCGTTGCCTCCTTTATTATCTCCTTTAGCTTAGGAAACACTGGACCATCCTTTCCGAAAGGAGAGAAGAAAGGAACGCCCCATAATGCACTGCGGCAGGTGACGTGCGTGTATCGGCGTCGTAATGAAACTTACGAGGGAGAAAGGACGAGTTTTGTGGGACTATCAAGATATGTGGGCTATATAATTCAATCATAATATAATATAATAATATATAATATAATTAATATTATATATTACTTACCAGATTTCTATCAATCTTCATTTATGAAGTAAATCATGCCTATAACAAGAGAGAACAATGGGCTCTCTAATAACCTTTATTAAAAAAAACAATCAGTAAAAGAAGGACAAATGAGGTATTTTACAATACTTAAAATATAGTAACACTGTTTAACAATGTGTGTAATGATATATGTGAATGAAACAGGGATAAAAGTCTTTCTGAAACATTTTCATTTGATCAGACTTCAGGTTTTTTCCCGTGTGCTGTCAAAGATGTAAACATTTATAGAAGCTCTCATCTAACCTCACATCTGTGTGCAGGAAACACACACTGAATGACCAGCGGACAAAACACCATCACAGGTCTGATCATGGATTGTTAATGTTAACAGGTAAAGCTGACACAGAACAACTCTGTGAGATAGAGCAGATGACAAGACGCTTCTTGTAGTCCATTTTCAGAACACTGTAGTTCGTTGTGGTTTATCTACGTCACAAGAAATCCTCGTCACATAAATATGACACCAAAGTGAAAGTGCAGTCGAATTCCTCTTTTACCGCAGTTCTCCTTTCCTTTCCTAAAGTGGATGGGAAAGGACTTAGGAAGGACTATTCGGATCCACCCACAGACAAACTGAGCGATGAGGCATGGCTAAGTATAAGTAGGCTTGTCAGCTGATTGGAGGTGTGGTTTGTGGCGTGGTCCCGCTCCCAAACCTAAGTTAATACATTAACTCCATAAAGTTGATGGTCCCATTAAGTGCAGCTGGCCTCAGCCCAGAAAACTCACAACCAGAGCTGTTATAAGATATTCTGAAAAGTGCAATTTTGGTTCAGTTTAGCTTCTGGTACCAAGCAGCTGGACAGTTTTTCAAAAGGGTCTGATTCTGAGTCTCATCTTCAACACTGATCTAAAAATAAAGATTGGATCAATGGCTGAACTGTTCCAGCTTCAGCAGAACAAGCAGCTGTCATCAGTGGTGACTGCTGAGGCCATGACTGATCTTCTAAAGATAGACAGTAGAAAGACCATCAGAAATCAGTGCATGAGGGGCTGGCTTATATTAGATCAAGGCTCTCCTCAAACTGATGTGGGAGGTAAATGGCAACCTGCAAATGAGAGACATTGAGTTTGAGACAAGGAGACTGCTGGACTCAGCCAAGGACCTGCCTCTGGTTTACAGACAGACAAAGATGCTACAGAAGGCTAAAGATTATGCCAGAATCCTGGGAAGGAAACACCCAAAGGCATCTAAAAGGCACTCAAACGGTCATGTCCAGGGGGACATGTTGATCAGTGTTCAGGGCTCAGGGCTTTTGGAATGGAATACTGGAATTGCCCTCCAAGGGCTCTGTAGCAACGCTGTTCTGCATCAGGTCTCTGCTGATTGGTCCAAAACCTTCCAGCAGGTTACCTTCTCCCATTCCATGAGAGACAACATGGTCCTCAACAGATGTGCATCTGTGTCATATGCTTCCTCAGATACACTGAAGAAGAGTTAAACAGCTTTGGGGCTGAGATAATGACAATCATCACTGCTGTTGCAGTGGAGCATTTCTGTGGACTCTTCAAGCCAAAGACTCATCCAGATCTGCTCAAAAAACAACATTCTGCCCATGGCTGTAGCCAGGTATGAGGTTGGTGAGGTCCGGACCTCACCTATTTTTTCAGAGTTTTTTTTTTTTTTCATCAAATATGCCCAACTAAATAAAACATAAACTCATAAAAACTTGAAACCTCTCTGTGAAACGTGTCTGTGAATTGTAAATTGTGGTAAACATCCATGGGCTTTGTGTTCTGTTTGTGCTTGTGTGCGTGTTGCGGTGAACAGCTGTTTGATCAGCTGATGCACGTACCTGCAAATGCGCCCTGTGATGCGCTTGGCAACAGGCCAAACCCCATTCACAAGCTAGAGTGTTTTTATTATTAGCACTTTGTAGACTACATCCCCGCCCATCAGCGCGCTCATCATAGACCTCACCTATTCCAAAATCCTGGCTACGGCCCTGATTCTGCCATCACTATTCTGGCTCTACCACAGGACAGCCAGGGAGCTCCATCCAATAATGTCCTCCTGCCAGCGGGAGAAACAAATCTTCAGTCCAGAAGGGTATGATTGAGGCTCTCAGT
Organism: Scarus forsteni; assembly: GCA_036419115.1. NCBI lineage: Eukaryota > Metazoa > Chordata > Actinopteri > Labriformes > Labridae > Scarus > Scarus forsteni. Next base: position 3,140,715 of record JAZDUH010000049.1, read on the forward strand.
CATCACCCAGAACCTGCTGTGGATTCAGAACCAGGACCTGTAAACATGCCAGTGGGTTATCAACGGTAGACTTCAGATCTAGGACTGGAGGTTGGGACTGAGAAGCTAGATCCTGCCAAAATGCCAGCTCCAACACCCCTGCCAGCCTAAATTTTAGTCCTGGAGGGTAGGACCTTGACTGAGACTTTCAGTCATGACCCAGAACCTGCTTCAGATCCAGAACCAGCACCGGCTGCAACCATGCCAGTGGGTCGTCAGCAGCAGGCTTCAGATCTGGAGATGGAGGTTGTGAATTCGAAATAATGCTTATAACCAGAGGCTGTTAAAATGTTGTATCCCAAACCCCTGCTATTTAAAGTTTCATTCCTGGATTGCAGGCTGTTCACTGAGGAGTCCACACAAGCATCATCTCTTCCTGAACTAGTACTCACTCTTCTTTCTGCTCTGCCAACTGAAGAAGCCAAAAAAGCTTCAGTCCTGGTGAGAGACCACAACAAAAGCTTCAACTCTGCCAGCTGGAGATGAAAATTCTTCAGTCCTGGAGGGTAAGGTCATGGCTGAGGGTCTCAGTCATGACCCAGAGCCTGCGGTGGATCTACTGCATAGATGTTCTTACCGTAACAGCACAGGATGAGCCACAGCAACAGCACAACGAGGTGAGGAATGAAGAGCACACCAGGGAGTCAGAGTGTGCTTTGTCACCACTTCCACAAAACTGTGGGACCGTGTCATCCTCTGGTATTGTCGGATCATCAGTCTAGATTGAAGATGACCCGACTGAACCACCATGCTGTGGAGAAGCTCTTCAGGCCTTCAGTGATGCACCACAGTCAGGTCTCCAGAGATTCATCGCCTGGCTTTGGAGAAGGTTCTCCTTGAGCTGCCTGCATGTTCAGATTGACACCATTAATTTCACTGTCAAGGGTTCAATCAGTTTCTATGAATTAAACTTCTCTCAATTATAGTAAAACATGATGATGTGAATCTGTAAAGGGTTTTTACCAATAAGCGTTTTTGGTGTTAGGTTCATTGTGACACATGATGAAAAAACTAAAGAAAAGTCATGAAAATTAACCGTGAAACAATATCAAAGTGAAAAAAAACATCAATGATAAAACAGACTTCAAACAGCCTGACAAGCTGCAGAAATTAGGTGTTAAATAAACTTTCTCTAAATAGCTAATCAGATGCAGTTTTTGTTCATGACAATCATCCTTCTGAATTGAGATTTTATACATCTGTAAATTAATTGTGCCTTGGAGGAATCTCTTTTGTGTTATAAAGGTGGATGCATGGCTTCCTGCCAACATGGTTTGGCTCCCAAGTGCCCCATAAATGGTTCTTAGTTTGCTTTTAGCACATCCTCACAATGATTACTGGACCAACAGTGTTCTACTCTAAGTTCTAAGTGAAGAATTCAGATGTTCTTTACCCAAGGGGGACCCATGAGAGTGGCAGTACTTAACATGCCCATGTCTGCTATCATTTTACCAAACGTGAGCATTGTTTGCGCTACTGCTTGCCTGAATTTTCAGATCCTTTCATTTCAAAAAGAGGATGCTGTCATGATCTCAGAAATGCGTATCACCTGGTTCGGATTGGAGAGGAGGATGAGTGGAATACAGGCAGGCACACGTGAAATATCTTTGTTTTTTTTTATTTCAATGACAATTCTAAGACAGATTGTTTTGTAGGCCCTGCCATATTACTTCTGCTATGCTTCTACTACTTCAGGAGAGTCAACCTGTCCTTCAGGTGCAAAAGCATTCTAATTAATTTCATAATGGAAAAGAAAATGTTCCAGGGAACCTAAGCTCTCTTGAAATGAGCCCCTGTCTTCATATATTTAAATCTGGGCTTGTTGCTTTATACCCAGAATGTTGTTCACATCATGCAGATGTATATAAAAAAGACATCTGTGTGGAAAAAAATGGAAAAAGGAAAATCAAGGATAAAAATGTCAAGGTAAAGGAAAGGAATATAAATTATCATTGTAACTAAAAATAAGGGAGAAAGGCAAATCCAGTGATAGACAAGTTAAGCAGAGGGGACACAAAGGTGGGATAGAAGTATGGGTACAAGAGATGGAAGACTTCTCTCTGGCCTTTCCTTCAAAGCGGACAGTGAGCAGCAGCTCCAGGCAGGTCCTCCCAGCACCTGCTGCTGCCTCAAAGCCAACTCAAACACATTATTCCAACAGACACACTGCTTTAATGGCTTCTGTGGAGAGAACTTTGCCGGACATGACTGCCTCTGCAGATGCTCAGGGGTGCAAACTGCACTGACACACACACACTCAGAAACATATAGAGTTCCCAAACCTCCCTCTTACTCAGTGCTTACACAGGGTGACACATGCATCAGAGCACAAATACAGACACTTTCCATATGACTTTCACAAAATCAATTCGTTGTACGAGCTTGGATGTACCTGTAAGCTTTAAAAAACTTCCTAAAGTACCTACAGTGTGGACTTACAGCATAGAATAAAATAAAACATGTTACCAATACACCAATACAAGCATTTTGTTACATTATGCCTCTCTCTGCATGTGCTTTCACCGTAGTGTTCGAGAGACCACAGTTGCATTCAAAGCCCTGTCAATAAAAAGCGCAGAACAAATCATCCTTAGAAAAACAGTAAACATCTGTTTTGTGACTTGGCCACCTCTTGCTGGCAATGTCAGCGTGACCTCAACCAGGCTGGGCCCCATTTATATTTTCCATGAGAGCCAGAGGGAGTACCAGTAAGTGGGTGACACCATCTGTAATTTCTTTTTTAAAAAAGAAGCGTGGAGAAATAAAAACAAACCTTTGTGCAATAAAAGCAGGTACTGGGGCACTTAGAGCATGTCTTGTAGATTTTCAAAAAAAGAATCAAATAAAAGATGAGCTTTACATAAAGTAAAGCCTCATTGGTTATTATTGAAATTGATGGCTTGCCTCAAATGAAATTCCATCTGCTGAAGTATCACTTTAAAGCCTCACAATCCTTGTAGCTCCAAGCCGTCATGGTAGCTTCTTGATGTATACTTTATAAAAGAGGTTAGGTCTGGCTACAAAGTGGCATGGATGTGGTGGTTGCATATTAATGTCTTGCTCAAGGACACTTCGGAGGAGTGGATGCTTTCCAATGTGTGGGCTTCAAGGGGATCACTCCTCTTATTTATACCACACTTATTTATATAGCACAGCATTTAATAATGCCAAGGGTACAGTTTAATATAGTGAACTCTTTTAAAGTGGGATTCTAACAAAATTAAACATCTTATCCATATGTAATGCTTTAAGAAATGGTTCAGGAAAATAAAACACAATACATATAAAACATTTCACATGATTTAGAAACAGTCCACTGTAAACTTCAGGAATTTCTGTCTTGCCATTTGGAATTGAACATGGATGTCCCATTCCCACTCTTCTCACATGGTCCTGGTTCTTTACCTTCATCCCTCACTCTCTACTCCATCATACTCTGGCCAGTGTAAATTCTGATAGCTTTCACAGTGGAGAGTGGGGCTTTTAAAGTTAATGCTCTGGACCAAGAAGCATCTGTGAAAAGCAGAGTCCAAGTCGAGGAGGGTCCTGTCATCACCTGTTATGTCTCACCTCAGGCAACATGCTTAAATGACATGAAGTTCTGTGCAACATCTTTCAAGTGCAAGGCATTTGTTGACATCCTGAAGGTAAGTGGTGCCTTATTTGTCTGACAAAGCTGCAAACAACTTAACAGTCCTCAGTTCTGGCACTGTTAGCAGCAGCATGTATAGACTTCCATTGTCAATTTGTCCTTACACAGGAAACTGGATACTTGTTTAGAATTAAAAATCCCTGGTACTATATGTTCATCCATGCATGAAAAGAGCCTATCCATAAAGCTAGTTTCTAAGGCGGGCCAGTTGAATGTTAGTCTTACTTTGATAGGGAATTCAACCATAGTTGACCATCCAGAGATGACATGAGGTTGAGAGTTTTGATTCATCTAAATCATGTTGGCAGGTTTAAAATTCTTGCATGATCATACCAAATCAAGTTTTCCATTTGGACTGTCTAGTTCTGACCGGCTATTTCAATAACTGCTAAAGCTCTAAATAAAATACATACATCCATCATCCAGTGGGAGCCCATCCCAGCTGATGTTGGTCAAGAGGAAGGTGTAGCACACTGGTTTGATGCGTTTAAAGACCACTCTGAACACGGACGTCTTAAGGCGATCATTAAACCTTGTGAGAACTACAAACACAAAAAACAATATAACTACAAATTCTCAGATCCTATGCAGAAAAATACAAATGATACACAATAGGACAATAAACACAAATACCGAGTGCACCTGTCAAACCATGTGTACATTTTGAAGCTTCATGTCATCTTTTCTCAACTCTTTGTCTCTGACTGCACACAATGCACAGGGATATCTGGTCACATAACATAACCTATGACCTTACATTGTCCTAATAACTTTTGTGGCAGCACTTTTAAAAACATTTAAAAGTGCTGCCACAAACCAAAGTGCCATGCGGGATCTAGCCAATATGCTTGTTGTGAGGCATTTCCACTAACCTGCTGTGCCACCAGCAAAGGTAGTTACACTTGAATAAGGGGGCTGCTAGTGAAGACAGTAAACACACATGAAGCACATTCAGAGGAGAGGGTAGGACAAAAATTAAACATGTCAGGCATCCCAGACAAGCCTTTTGTTGTAGATCACTCTGACAAACTACAAAAGAAAAAAAACAGTCTTCTTGTCTTGTATCCCTTATATTGGTCTGTATGTATGCATACACGGTATAGTCTGTCCCTGACATTAGTTTTACACAGAGTTCCACTTTACTGCTACTGACTGCCAGATCCATTAGTCCTGCTTTTTTTTTTTTTAGGAAAATGCATAATTTTAAAAAAAGATTATATAATAATTCCATACACTGAATGTTAAAATGTCGTGTCTGTTTACACATCAATCTGATTTTAAAATGGTTGGGGCGTAAGAATCAAATTGATAACCAGAGGTCACTTTAAAAGAAGCCCTTTCCCCCACAAACAAGTATTTTCAATTGCACCTGCCAGTATATTCAACCTGTTTACGGTTCCAGTCTGCAGTTTCCAGCAGCAAGAAAAACAGCTGACTCTGGAAGTGCACAGGCCTTCTGGAAAAAGTTGGTAATCTCAATACTGTATATGCCTCAGGGGTATTAGCCTGGCTTTAGTCATTGTCCAGGAGCATGTAGAGAGCATAAAGCATAAAAACAATTCGGATACAGTGAGGTTGTCATGGTAATCCACAAAAATCATAACTCTTTCTCAAACCCTTTCGCCTTCACATTCTCTCATGTAACCACTTCATTTCTTTCTTCAGTGTGCTTTATGATTAAACCGTTTCCATCCTTCCTTCCCTTCCTTATTTCTCTCATTCTCTGTCTTTTTACTCTTTCACTCTCCCTTACTTCTTCTTTTAACAACCAAGATGAAAAGACAAGATTTCCATCCCTTGACGTTTACTCCTGAAGTGGCTTCCATCATGATGGAGAGCCCTTTCCCATCTGTCTTTTCCCAGCACAGGTGCCTGCTGCAGAGACTCGATGCTGTCTGCAAATGACATTGGTTCTCCTCCGCTGGTCACATCCTGAGTCCCGGATATGATACTGTCATGAGTCTTTGTGTTCCTAATGGAAACACGTCTGGCTTTGAATTCACATTATGTTCAGTTGTGGGAAGACAGTGTTAGAAGCATTTCTTCAGAAAGACTAAGCACACTATGAGATAATTCCCATAACTCTATGTGACAGAAGTAGATGTAGTCTGTGGTCGTTTCTGTTGCCTCTGTGTTTTCCTTGGCTGACATGAGCAGATGTGGACACCAATTTGTAAAAGGCGCTGTTTGTGGGAAGTAGTCTACAGCTGTGACAGGGGAGGGTTTTTTTTAGCTTTTACAATACAAATAACATTTCTAATCAGATATGCATAATTTTAAGACAATGTCAGACTAGCATGTAATTGTAATTTTGTGAATATACTCTGTGTTTCATATGGGTATGAAAAGGCTTGTAAGGAGTGCCCTTACTTTGGGACTGGTACAAGCACCTCCTCAACTTAACATAGCCCCGTACATGGCATAGTAGCACTGCAATATCTACCTATGGTTCTGATGTCCCTATCACAGGGTTAAGCCTTTTTCTAGCTTTCAACAACACAGCTGTTAGCTTGGTTTGTCACCAGCTCGAACAGACAAGACAACTGCGTTCCTCTCGTCTGGTCATTCTTGTGACACTCCTCTTTCTCTATACTATTCTGGTCTAAAAGTTTGGATGGTTTATTCTCAGTCTGTTAGAGCTCCTGCCCCTGAATGCACCTATCCTCATGTGGGCCCAGTCATCTCTGTTTGGTTGATAGTCCTCTCTGTAGTAAATGTTTAGTTGATGCCATGCTGTCATTGACTCGATTGCTGCGTTCCAGGCAACCCATAACTCGTAACTCGTGTTTTTCCCACCTGTAACTCGTGAAAGTGCGCTGGAACGACAATTAAACTGGTAACTTCTGACCCATGAACTTGATGTTCTCCAAGTTACGACTTTTCCCATTTCTGTTTCACTTAAATGAGTTAGTTGATAAAGCATAAATATTATAATGCCTACCATGTTGGTTAATTTACATACCAGAATTCCCAGGCGCTCAAACTGAAGTCGTAATTTTCCTGGAACGCTTTCAGGTCAGAACTCGGAGATTTAAACTGGGAAATTTCTGAATTACACCCATTGGCACCCATATATTCTGTTTCTGCTCCCCACTGGGCTTACTACCCCAAACCAATGGGCTTAAACTACAAAAAAAATGTTAGAGCATCACACTGGCACAACAATTTCAGGGTGCCAAGGGAACAAGCTGTTTCAAGCAGTTACTGGAGCCATAAAAAGGGAGATGTCCTCATACTGCTGACTTTTGTCTTGTGTGTTAAACAACTATCTCAAGCAGAGGAGATATGTTAAGTACACTAAAGGGCTCTTAAAACTCAATCAAGGCACAATACAGGCTGTTTAATGTTCATGTGCAAAAAAATGCTGTGAGAGTACTAAAATCAATCAGGACAACCTGTGTTGGGAAATCTGTAATATCTTACCCGTTTCTGCCATGTTGTAAGGTGATTCCAATGTTGCATTATCATTTTTAAATAACCCGCAGGATTTCAGATGATGTTTTTGAGGGGGGTTTATGCAATTAAATGTATTTTCTTGTCTCTATCTCAAGACAGACAGTCTCTAGGGAAGACAGCAAAGTCTGCATCATCAGGACTTCTCCTCTCTCCACCTGTGAACAACGCTAGTAGCTGTCCAAAACAGCTGATTCCCACAGCCTCTGCCCCAAATACATGCATGGATTACTGATGTTCTACCATTGTCATACCAGTAGATAGAGCCTATAGGTTTTGGGTGGCAGTACACACTACAAGATAATTGGTTAGGATTATGGGTTTGTTTTCTGCCACTGACTGATGTCAGCAAAAGGCCAAGTTCTCTGGTGATACCAAAAACTAGCATATCAGATCATCCTGTGGTGTGAGATATGCTATGAGTAATTTCATCCTCCAGAACTGTCTCAGGGGAGAATCAGAGCTGTCCAGAGTTAGGCTACATTTACACGGACACTCTCTGACTTAAAATGCAAACTTTTTTCCTTTGCGTATTCAACGTCGATCTACGTTCAGACAGAGACGCTGGAGATGAATGAAATGCATGTAATGCAGTATGCATGTAGATGCATAGTAGATGGCGGTGTAGGTCTGCAGAGAGGCAACGCTGCTACAATATACATATCAAAAAGAAAAACTTTTCACAAACAACGATGGCGAGTGAACGCACAAAGATGCAGGAGTTTCTTTTTGAACAACAAATCAGTTCAGACAGCAAAACTGTCTGGATAGTTTTAGATGGATAACAAACCATGTATGGTAAGTCGCAGGCATGTTGCTTGGTAGACGACCAAAGCTGTTGTTGTTCTTATTATGCGTGCACAGCCTTCATGTAAAAGAATACTGCGCATGCGGCGACATTGGTGTTTCACCCTGAAACGCTCTGAAATGGGTTTAAATGGTGCTGCATGCATGGAGAGCATATTGGACACTCTCTACTCTGGAGCCTGGTTTCAAAAGTTTGTGAATTTAAGCACTCCAGGTACCGTTCCCATGTAAACAGGAGTCCGAAACACCATGAAAATTTATCGGATTTGATCATTTTAGGCCTTATGTAAATGGCCCCTTAAACTTCTTAATATTAAACATTTAAAATATTGTATGAATGAGAGCCTTCAGAGAATAAATATAATATGAAATAGGAAGCTTTAGAGATGCTAAGAGTGTGTGATGGAATAGAGCTAGCTAATTTCCTTGTAGTTATATACCAAACTAAATGCATTCTAAATTGATTGACTGTAACTTCAAATTAAAGAACAAATGTGAATGATTTTGCTGTTCTTATTCCAAAATGACAGGGTATATTTTAAAATGTCAAAGTGTGCCATTATTGACATATTTCCTCATACGTTGGAAGGGTTTTCCAAAGATTATTATTTCCATCAACAGGTTTAGGAGAATCAACATGTGACATCTACTGTACTCCTTGGACCATTCCAACACAGACTAGACCTGGAGTCCCAGAACAAAATCTGTCAAAGTCAGGGAGTTTTTTTGACCAGTTACACTGCTCCTCTCTGTTATTCACTCCCTCAGTTCTGACTTGCACCCCATTTGCCTCCTGCCACCTGCCTTCTCTTGCACTTGCAGGCACTTCAAGCAATTGAGAAAACAAACAGAATGTCCTCAGGTCCCCAGGGTCCATTAATCTTTCTTTTTCCTATTACACCATGCTGGAGCTGTCTTGGCAAGGTGTCTGGCCATCAACAATGGGTAACCAGTAGACACCCACAACTATGCGGCCCCCACTTCACTGGGCCAAATGTAAAATGTGTTTGCTCTGATCAAGTCATATTTGCCACAGCTCTATGACATGCTGAGATTAAATAGTGATGTGTGGTTATACCCTTGTCATGGTAACAATAGAGCCCCTTTGGGAGAGTTTGGAATGAGAGTAGATGCCATTTAAAGTATTTAAAGTCAAAGAAAAATAATCTCAAATATCCTTTTCTGCCTCAAATTAACCATGAGATTTTTTTTAACTGATTGAGCTGTGTGTCGAGTGTTGAAGTTGAGAGAGCTGAGGGTCATGAGTGGATGTCAAGGCAATATTTTGACATGATGGCTCAAATAAACTTAAGTGGGTGGTAGTTCTCTTACTGCTGACATCGTCACATTTGCACAGTGGTCTATACCAGCACAGAAATATGATCATGGCAGTCACGACAAAAATACCTTTAATGTGAATCAGTATAAGGTCTAAAAAGCAGCACTCCATATGTTCTTTCCCTCAGCTGCTCACATGCGGAAGTCAGATTTTTCGATGGAAAGTGAATGCTGAGAAATATACCCACATGATGAATCAAGCTGTTCAAGGGTCTTGGTGTCTGGTTCTGTACCTAAAGTTGGGATAAAATGGACTTTGAGATTGACAGGTAGGTTGATGTAGCAATGTCAAAAATGCAACAATTCTACCAAGTAGTTGTGCTCAGGAGGGAATTGAACCTGAAGGTAAACCTTACACCCCTCAATCAGCACTGAAACCGTCATGCATGTTTAAAATGATCGTAGGTCTGACAGAAAAGCGACATCATTTAGCACATGTTTATAGCCTAAACAGTACTACTTGGCATTTCTATGATACACTTACGGGTGCCTACGGGAGCCGTGGCTGACCAAACACTCTGCAATAACTAGGAGCGTAGAACAAGAAATCCCACATTCTGCTGTGAGCGACGGAGCCGTGGACAGACACAAGAGGGGTCAGCAGAATGTGGGATTTCTTGTGTTCTTGTTTCTTGTTCTACGCTCTTGTTATTGCAGAGTGCTGCCCTTTGGTTTATCAGTCATGCTCTTGGCACCCGTAAGTGTATCATAGAAATGCCAAGTAGTACTGTTTAGGCTATAAACATGTGCTAAATGATGTCGTTTCGAGTAAATGGTGGACGTTACCCGCTCAGGACACTCGGATTACAGCACATGAGCAGTATGGAGGAATATTGCCGACTTTTTGTGGACTTTTAAGGATATTGTTCGTTCGGGCTCTTATCTAAGTCATGATATCAATATCAGTGGACAGCGAGTATACCCCCAGATCTCCAGCTGCGTCCCAGATGTTCCAAAACCACTCCACAGTGTTGTTCAGCATGAGGGTGAGTAGAAAATGAGGCCAAATCGTTGTTTGGGTGTAGTGTTCCTTTAATAAAGTACCTTATTTGTTCCCTGGGACCAACAAATATCTGTACTGAATTGAGTATGCTTTGGCTAAGGTTCAGTTTCTCCTTCATGTTACAAATGATGAAACATGATGTATTCAGTGTGTTGATTTCTGTCAGTGGAAGACTAAACAAAACAAAACTCTTGGGTCTATCTCACTGTAAAATATAGAAGTGGACTTTAGCTTCTTGAGTCTGTCATCTTTAACTCTTTGTTTCTCTTCACCAGAAGTCACACTAAGTCATGTATAGCACATTGATGGTGGAGGCAGCTGTAGAGTCCACAAGGATAAACTAATCCTTTCTCTAACACATTTTATGAAACTAGCAGCAGTGGGAGAATTTTGGGATAAAGTTGCTTACCCACGGACACATTGTCACGTGACTGCAGTAGCTCGGGATTAAACCCTTGACTCTTTAATTGAAATCTGACTGACTATCATTGTGCAAAAACAGATATGTGTCTTTATATTAGTCTACCCTTTATATTAGTTAGAGTTTTTTTCTGCCTTAAGCTCTTAACAAGTAGGGTCACAGACAAAAAGATAAGTCTTTCTGTTCCCTCATTAATTAAGACTTTAACAACCTTATGGTCTCTTTCAAGCCCCTCTTTTTGAGGACTTTTACGCAGATTGAGAATTTACACTGCTTATAGACCGAAGATTTTGTGTCTGTTTTGTTTGTGTGTTGATATGTTTAATGTTTGAATTTTAGGAGTGGTTAACAGCTTCTCCGTGCCTATGTGGTACTGTGCTCTCAGGACAACGTTAACACCTTAGTATGTCTTATATACCCCAGACACTGACAGTGCATGTAAAGGTTATTTTCTCCTTCTTTTAGCATATAGATATTTAATTTGTTTTCCTTTATGGGAAGCAGCAGCCTGGAACAGCGTTATATACTGACACAGTGCTGCTCCAGTCGCCCCCTCGGCCACTTTCCATGCTCTAAGCTTTTCCTTCTCTCTTCCCACTCTTCCTGTTGTTCAGATGAAGGGGAGGAATAAAGTGCTGCAACTAAGTCTGTCACTTTCTGCTTTCATAAAATCATGACTTTATTAAAAGTGATGAAAAAGAGCAAAGGGCAGGACTTACCAAAAAACTGTCAATTCATGCAGCCAGCAGGTACTTGAAAATCTGGAAACAGACACACACTGACAGACTCCATCTCAGGGATCAAGTCATGATTTATACCCACTGTGAGCTATTATGCAAAGCCTGAGCCCCGTGAGAGCTGCTATTTACCCAGCGTGATAAAGTTGATTAATTATATTTGTCCAAAATGTTCTCACTCTTCAGCATCATTTCCAACATTGGGGGGCAACTCTGACTCATATCTGACCACTGAGGTAGAACATAGCAAAGCCAAGAGATTCTTCACAGTGTAGACCTTTCCTTGACAAAGCTCCTGTGTTTGGAAATGTAGGGATAAAGTATCCCTCCCCCATGAGCTGGTGGGTCATTCCTAACATTTGGTGCCATTTACGTGTACAGGGCATGACTTGGGATAATTTATGTAAAAAAAAAAAAAGGATAAAAATGTATTGCTAAATTCATGTTTTACACATTAAACCCCCAACCATTACCACAGAACACAGCAATATGTGTAAATTGATTAAAAATAATTACTGTGGTTTTAGAAAAAATGGGCTAAACTGTTATGTAGACATATGTTTGCTGAATTTCAATTCATAATAAAATAAATGGTTTTTTTTTGGAAATCTACATTATCTTTATTGTCTTATTGTATCAGTAATATCTAGAAAAATTGAATATTTTAGTACTTTTTAAAAAGATGTATTAAAGTTCCAGTTTTGCCTCATACGTCATTCTCATCTGACATTCTCGAACCTTAATTTCTGGCTCGCCAATATGCATTTTGGAAAATTCCAGTCCCACAATTTTATGATTTGCCGAACAAACTGTCTACAATAGCATGTGGTTCTGCCTGTTCAACACCCAGAAAGTCATGTTTGAGCTTTTATTCTTTCAGAGTCCGACATGGGAAAAAATTCATATGTTAGCATGTGTGTTTTTCCGAAGCCTGAGATGAGGGAAAAATGCTAATAACTCTTTTTTTTCAGGTGAAATATGACCAAACATTCTACACCTGCATCTTCTCCTGCTGAAAAGGTCCCAAAACATCACGTTTTTTTTATTCTGGGTCCTGAAGAAAAGATGCTTATAACTATTTTTTTTTTTACATAAAATATGACCGTATCTTATATGCACCAGCACTTTCTCCTACCTGAAATGGTCCCAAAAAGTAACTTTTAAGCATTTTTTCTTCAAGGACTAAAATGGCAACAAGCATATGTTAGCATGTTGTTACTTTTTCTGTATTTAAGTGTAACTTAAACAGAAATAAGTGTCAAAATGGAAAAACTTAAAATTTGGGCTAAAACCAATTAATTTTTTTTTTATTGTAAAATAAATGTGTTTTAATTACATTATGCATTGAAATATAACCTGTCTTTCTCAGAATGGTTTTTGTTTATTTATGGTTTGTGAAATACCTTTGCAGAACATAGAAGGGGACATTTTAGCTCTCTGGAAATATTAATAGTAGCTATATTGACTGTGCATTCAAAACTTGTATTATTTTATAAGAAAGTCTGGTAATGGGGGGACGTTTGGCCTGTGCACTTGCCTAAAAATGTGTTAAAATCAATCATAACAATCTGAGCTGAACCAAGGTACAGTATTTTTCTTATAGTTTGAAAGGTCCTTCCTCAGATGGAATTATACAATTAAAGATATATTTGAATTTTTTAAAGGTAAGTTACTACGCTGAAGTGGCACTGGAAAGTGAATGACTGATCAGCTCATCCGAGGAAACAACAAACTCTATTTTCACAAAACTCAACTAAAATAAATGATTTGAGTGAGGATGACATGTCTTAAGAAATAGGCACCAGTGATATCTTTATGAACCCGAGTACACAGAGAAAGAACTTCAGCAGAAAGAGTCACAGATAGAAGGAGGGTGAAAAAACTATTTTGGAAACTGAGGAGCTGGACAGATCATGTTTCCTGGTGGCACAGATGCATGTATGTCCATGAACCAATGGAGATGCCCATTGCTGTCACTAGTGGGACATAGTACTTCTGCTTCTCTAGGACCCCTCGACATAGCTCTTTCATTCTAGTAAACCATTAAACTGGCGTCATGTGTCATAGTCCTGATCATTGAAATGGGAACTACAAACAGGATGTTTCTGTTGTTGCAGAGCAGAGAACCATGATGTCTGTACTTAGAACAAGCCAAAGCTGACAAATGCCTAAGTCAGGGGAATGCAGCAAGTGCTTTTCATACATTCAGGATAAAGACAGGAGTGACCCATGTTTGTAGTATCCAGGATTATATCAGTTAATGTTCCAGTACCTGCTAACTGGTGCTACTGTAGTCTGCAGCAGTCTGACTTGAACATCTGATGAGGGAGGTGCAGAATAGCTCCAAACACAAGGGTTTTGTCAAGGTAAAGTGAAGTGTTGTAATACACCTTGTAATGTCAAGCTAACATAATGCTTTGGGATGCAATAGGCACAGTTTCAGGACCATACCTCAACCACACCTCTCCCTGTGTTCCTATACATTAAATTCAAATCTCACCATTATAGCTGTTTCACACGAAGCACCACTCCAAATCTTTTTCCTGTTTCTTCTTTTCTCCTACCCTGAAGGCCTTAAAATTGAGGTGTTTGACATTCCCAGAAGCTACGGCAGATCCCCCAAGAAACCCCCCAAAACTGTTATACATTAAACATGTCATACATTTCAAAATTCCTGTTCATCTTCAAACACTTGTGGCAGAGAATCACACTAGATACACACTGTACATCTGTAGGAATGCAACTTGTTGCTCAACAACGCCACCCTGGGCATTTCTCCCAGGGAATTTTTGTGTTCTAACAAAGACACACGTTCAAATACTCAGGCAAAGGCATGGTTCAAGTTTAAGCAATCCATTTTTTTTAAACAATTTAAAACAAAAAAGAAAAAAAGAAGAAAAAACATCCACACAGGGGGAAAGGAGAGCGCAATCAGGAGCTGAGGCTACTACGTGGACAGGGGCTAATGTCAGAGGTAGGTGATTCACCAAACGAAAGTGACAACTGAAATCGGCCAAAAGCAAATGTGACATTCAGTGAATAACCCCCATCCCAGGGGAGCACAGCACACGAAAACGGAGGGAGACACCGGCACCGCCACCATCAGTCTTCAGTCCTGAAAGGGGGAAAAAACAAATTAGTGGGGTTGCAACTACAAAATCAAAAGAAAGGAAACAATTAAAAGCTGACTCTTATACACTTTGTGGGCAAATACACTTAAAAAAAAACATACAATAAAAATAAGTGCTGGATTAAAGCAAAACCCAACACCAAACAAACCCCCACCCCAACAAATAACCAAATTACAACACACAGTCTTTAAATTAAATCAACCAATACGATTAACTTAGTAGACAGTCAAAATTGACAAAAACTCACACAACTATAGAAATCAAATACAATTAACCCAACTTTATTGGGGTTGTTTCCCACACCCACTTACCCAAACCTCAAATCCTGGTTAAAGTTGCCCTGCTCACCACATGCAGTGCGTTTAATAATGGACATCAGCCAGACAGCAGAAGCAGAGCGTCTGTGGAGGCAAAGGAGTAGCAGAGGCAAAGCAGTAGCAAAGGTGAGGCAGCAACAGAGGGGAAGCAGCAGCAGAGGTGAAGCAGCAACGGAACTTCAGAGGAGACAAAGCAGCAGCAGAGAGGACTGAGCAGCACCAGTACGTCACCAAAGACAAGGCAGTCGCAGAGTGTAGATGTTAGTGCCACTACTTTAAACTATATAATGATGTTACAAGCTGCATTTAATACATACCTGACAAAGGCAGACATGCACACACGCACACACACACACAGAAGATGAACGAGTGAGAAAGAGAGCTCAGGACCACCCCCAACAAGTACCTGCAACACCTCAAAATAATGCCAAAGCACACATGGACAGCTCAGAGAGGCACCAAGTGATACACTTCACAACCACATTTTGACCCTAAACAAAACAGATAAGTAAGCCAGCAAGGAGAAGCTGCGAACAGCCATACCTGTCAGGTATCAGGGGAGAGTGTAAAGGAGGAAACAGGGGGAGAGCTGTCCCTTTCGTAAGATGGTCACTGATTGACAACAGTGGTGCACAATCATGCATAGAGAAATAAATAAATTATCTCCATGCTGCTCCACACTACTTATAAATAATTGTCAAATGAATTTTGCTGATGACGTGGTCCTTGCAATTCATCAGTAGCAGATAAGCTGTGAGGCTTTTTTTCCCTCTAGTGTGCCAAGCTGATGTCATCACGTTGATGACATCGTCCACACCCTGAAAAAGGTCCCCGAAACAATAGAAAGGAGCATGGTGGCCGTGGACACATTTGTCAGCTGTTTTCCATACTTTGTACTTTTGTCCATCTTTAAAAATGTACAAACTCAGCACAGACTGAACGACAATGAACACTGATGATACGGTGGCTGGAATTTGTTGCTGAGATGGCAAAGATTAATTTACAGATAAAGGGGAAGGGCGCAATGTTATGCCAAGGGCAGGTTATGCCGACGTCATGACGTAAATTAGCGGGTCAACCCGGGTGTGATGTGTCGCTGGGCTCAAATTGAAGCCGCCACGAAAACTGCTCCCCCTGGTGACTGGCTGCAGTATAGGTCAAATCTCCATCTCCTCCATCTGAACGGGCCGTAGTGAAACTTCAAAAAATTAATACACCCCATAGAAATATTTCTCCCATCTGTATGCTGTGGTGATATGAAAGTATTATTGGGCTGCGTTTTTTCCAAGTCCTCTTTTTTCTGAAAAGTTTCTTTTTCATCAGTTATTAGAGTTTAAAAATAACCGTGGTTTACGGCAGTTTCACAATGATTGTGTACGGCGTATGCTGGGGAGTTTTGCGATTTACGTCAACTACGTCAAAATATGGTCCAGATTCTCTACTGGCTGCACAATGGCGGCACCCTGACGGGGGATATTATGGCTTCAAATCCGTTACGGTAGAAGGCGGAGCCACGCTATCCAGTTCTTATAATACACCCATGGATGTTACCACTGAGGCTGATGCGAGCCAAAAAAAAAACCTTGCCGCTGGCCAGGTCAGTCGACCCGGGTCAAAATGCTGATTAAACCCTTTCAAACTGCCAACAGGAGCCGATTGTTATCGGGTTTAAACAGGTTTTTTGGCCAGTCTGAAAGGGGTGTAAGTTTTTCTTGTGTGGCACAATGGGAAACAACTTGGGCTATTTTACCAAAGCAAACGTGAAAACAAACTGTATCACTAGTTGAAAAAAAATCATATGAAGGCTACTATGAGCTCATCTTTTCCACTCCGTGTGTCTTTCAAAAACAGTCATTATACTGTCCTTTCCTGTAGTCTGGAGTAGCCTATCTGAACATAGATCGTACAAAGCCACTAACAGAGATCATGCTCTTTCTTTAAGAGTGACGCTTGTTCAGACCCGTCAGGTCGTCTGCGGAGTTGTGGACTTGTTCAGCGCTGCTCTGCCTCAGATTTATAAACCATCTGCCTAACACTCAGCAGTTTGAGCTTGTGCAGTGCACCCCATCCACAGCTTTTGAGCCTCTAACACAGTCTGCCGGAGGGGCGTACACGCTGAGAGTCGGTCTTTCCACATCAGCAGGGACGCTCTTCACCCACTGAGAGATTCACCATGGCTTCAGCTCTGAATTGCATACCATTTTTAATGAGTTTTATTTATGTTTCATTGCTGCTTGCTACCGTGCATGGCGACATTGATGCAGACGAGGATGAACACTCCAAGCACACTTACACAGTGAAAATGTTCGAGATGGCGGTGCCCACCTCACCCCACTTTGTCATGTTTTATGCCCCATGGTAAGTTGTGAAGTTTTTTTCTTTTTGATACAGCTCAGCATTGACTTTCTACCTCTTGCTCGTGCACGGACAATGGAGCCACAGTTTACGTTAAATCAAAAGAGGAGTCATCCGCTATTTAGCAATGCAGCTAGCTAGCTGGTGAGCTGCTCGGCTAGCTGGGTCAAACAGTTGGGTTAGCTGAGATGCTAACTAGCATATTCAACCACTTCAGCTCACTGTTAAGCAGACTCATTGAATAAGGGCCGCAACTCGGGAGCTAACAGTTCGTGCAGAACAGACATGCGTACCAGTGTGCACAATACAGAGAATACTGTTGAAACGTGTAGAGAAGCCGTCGTTTTTATTCGTACAGAAAAACTGAATGAAAGTTGCAGAATCATGAGCTGCGCATACGTGGCACGCGCCGGTTGACTGTCGGTATGCCGGGTCTTAAAAGTTTGGACCATGGATGGAAAACTGTTCAAGTGCTCACAGACCTTTTAAAGAGCTAGTTATGTTAATTCAAAATTGAAGGTTTTAATTTTATTCAATAATAAATGCTGTTTTTCTCGTCTTACATCTCTTTCTACAAATAGACTGTCACATTGAAAGCAGAACAGCAAGTCAGCCCTCATAAATTAAGATTTTGTGGTTTTGACAAAAATACTGACATCAGTACCAGTGATAATGAGTTCAGAAATATTGATATTGAAGCAAAAATCCAACAACCTGCTTCCCTAACATTTAATATTTCAATTTGTGGAAAGTGCTACTGTCTTGAGTTACTCATATAACCAGTAAGGATTTGTTTATATAGTTAAATAGGATAGTTTTCAAAATGTTGGCTAATTACTCAAGTTATAAATACCTTGGCAGAGGCTTATGCTTTCTGAACACTTCTAGTTATCAATGCAGTATCTCAGGTGGACCATGGAAACAATTAACCCTTCATTTTATTATATCAATACATGGACTTTAGAGTATGCCCTTACAGCGTCCCTGACAAACATGTTCTTAGATGAGATGATGGCGCAGTAGTTAGCTTTTTACCCATAATTGCCATATTTTGGGGAGTAAATGCATCTGCCAGTCCAGCCCAGCACATCTTATTAAACTGTTAGAATAACTTGTGCTGACTGTAGTTTGTGATTTTGCTGCTTCGTCCAGGTGTGGCCATTGCCAGAGGTTACAGCCAGCATGGAATGAGCTCGCAGAGAAGTACAACAGCATGAGCGACCCACCAGCGTATGTGGTAAAAGTTGACTGTGTCCAGAACACAAAGTTCTGTTCGAATCAGCACGGCGTCAGGGGCTACCCCACGTAAGTACATGTCAGAATTTTTTTGAGTTTATCATTTATTAAATGTTTTTTGGCATGTATTGGAGCAGCTTCCCCATCAGATGTTGCATTGACTGCAGTCAGTAGGTGGAAAAAGAAGATTTTTTAAATGGCTTTTTCATTACTCATTGACAGAGAAGTGACACGTTGACCTCCATGAAGTGAAAATACCCTGCCAGTATCTTAATGACATCCTCTTAAATCTCTGCTGTTGCTGACAGTAGTTGTACCTTTTAAACAAAGCAATAACAAGTCAGTGAGCCATGGAATCGTCATTATTTTAGTTTATGTTTAGTCTTTAAGGTTGACATTGTGTTCAAAAGCAGATTGTAATTCAGGTTTGACTTGATATTAACTTCCTTGCAGCGCTTTAGGTTTGAGTCAGATGTCGGTCATGGTCTGAGCATCTTTCATGTTTTGGATTTAGGTTGAAGTTATTCAAACCAGACGAGGAGGCAGTCAAGTACCAGGGTCCCAGAGATCTCCAGTCCTTGGAGAACTGGATGCTGAAGACACTCCAGGATGTGCCCGCGGTAAGTTGTGGTTGCATAGTTGACTCAAGCTAGTAACTGAACTGTGGCGTTCATAGTTGTTTGTTCTTGTGTGTCTTTCAGGAACCCGAAAGTGAACCGGAGCCTCCTAAAGTCCCAGAGCCAAAACAGGGCTTGTATGAGCTCACTACTCTTAACTTCAAGACCCACATAGCCAAAGGTAAAGATCAGTCGGACCACGGACAGTATGCTTGTTCCTCCTATAAGAAGCAGTTTTAGAGGTGACTCTGCTTGCCTCGTTAATGCAGCTGCATCCTGCCTTTACATATTCTGTTCAGTCTCAGTCTCGTGTTTCAGTTTCAAAATGAACTAAAGTCATACCAACTGATAACTGAGTCCTTTATTAAAGAATTAAAGGGCATCTTTGCTTTAAGTGATGTTATGTTGCTGTCAATCTGCTGAATCCATCTGCCCTGGCTTTTTATGCATCTCTGCTTTGAGACAACAGCAAGAAAAAATAAACAGAGACTGGGATGACTCCCTTTAAGATATGGCTTTTGGACGGCACCACTATTGTTAGTATTTCTGTTTGTATTTGCTCATTTGGACACAAAAACCAAGGCTATCACAGACTTATTTCAGCAGATGTTCAGGCACATATGTCAGCACTACATGTGTACAATATCTTCATCTTATGGCATAACATGCTGGATTGGTGATGGAAATAACTCGTTCCATCTCCTCTTAAAAAGCAGAATGTCACATCAGCACTAAGTATTGCACTCCTGAGCCTGTTTATGTAGACGTGTTCACTGCAAGATGTTCAACAGCACGTACTTTTTACTTAATTTAATTCTTTCTCTGCCTCATTTAGTACTTGATTACTGTGCTAGTTTTCTGCATTTCCCTTAAATAACATCCCTGTCCCATTCTTGTCTCAGGAGCACACTTCATTAAGTTTTTTGCCCCATGGTGTGGACACTGCAAGGCCATTGCCCCGACATGGGAGCAGCTAGCTACCACCTTTGAGCACTCTGATGATGTGAAGATAGGAAAGGTGGGTTCCTTTGAGCTTTTATAAAAGTTTTCATAAGCAAAAACTGTTTCTTAGGTAGCAACATGAAACCACAGCAGTTTATGTTACTGCTGAAGTTCCTGCTTTTCTGTGCTTGATTTGTTTCCAACACTGTGACACACTTCGATGATACAGTTTGTGCAGTCAGTACTGGGATGATTATTACCTGCTAGTTTTTTTTACACTTCCTGGATCACCGTGTCCCCTGTTTGACAGAACAGGATGCTGGTTGTATGAGAGGCTGGCTTGTTTGCATACTTGATAATTAAACAAACTCCTTTTCTGAATTTTCATATTGGCTGTTAGCACTGAAGTTTGTTCTTATCTATTAACATCATATTCATTACATAGGTGGACTGCACGCAGCACTACGAGGTATGCTCTGATAATGGCGTACGGGGATATCCCACCCTGCTCTTTTTCAACAACGGACAGAAGGTATTGTCTCCTTGTCTGTAGCAAAGAAATACGGTATTAAACATCAGCCAGATTTGCTCCAAAGCTGTGGCTGAAGCAGCAGTCTGTCATTTGATGTGTCTGTGTCTCTGTTTCTCTCTGCAGACAGAGCAGTTCAAAGGGAAAAGAGACCTGGACTCTTTCAAAGACTTTGTGGACACCCAGCTGAAGGCTGCTGCCACACAGGAGCAGGGAACAGAAGCAGAGGAGGAAGAAAAAGCTGACGAAGTCCCCACTGATGAGCAAGCCAAAGAAGAGGCACCGCCAAGTGTAAGTCTTCCTGTTTGGGGTCTGCGAGACCAAGTGAAGTGAGACATTAGGAGTGATGTTCTTTTAACCTGTTCAGCCCCAAAGTACCTGATTTTGGGAATGCTTGCATGCTCTCCAACAAAAACATAAGAAAAAGTGAACTATTCATGTCGAATATAGCCTTGCTATACATCAAATTAAACAGGAGTTTTTCAGCTACACAACCACATAAGCCATTTTTGCTCACCACATGCAACACCAAGACAGTCAACACCAAGAAAATGAATTATCAAATATCAAAATTGGTTTCACTTTGATTCTTAGGTTGCTTTGTATGGATTTTTTGAATGGGAAACTTTCAAGAGTTCTGGTGGTGTTTTTTCCAAAAAGAAACAAAAAAAAATGTTGTGATTGGGTGTAATGAACACCAAAAGTGACATAAAAGGGAAATTTAAAGTTTGGTTTATCAGAAATTTCAAATGGGACTAATGGTGCCAAGCTGTGCCAAGATTCCACCTGACCATTCTGCCGTAAAACCTCTTTAATGGCCCTTTCCCATTAGCACGCCTTGGCCCTACTCTACTCCGCCCTACTCGATTTGCAGCGTGTTTCCACTCGCCTGGTACCTCCTAAAACAAGCTAGTTTTAGTACCTACTCCACTCTGGTTCCAAGCGAGCTGAGTCGATACTGGAAGATGTCGTCACCGACTGCCGGCTATTGATTGGTCAGACAATGTCGTCATCAGTGAGTCATGAGCGCGATGACCTAGCATGCTAGCGGTAGCTACCGTTAGCTTACCCTCATACGTCTTTTCTTTGCAGCTCAATTGCTCTCGTCCTTGGCTTCATTCTGTTGTATAGCTTCCAAAACTCTCCTGAGCTTCTCAAGGGGTATTTCTTCTTGCCACCTGCAGCCTTCTTCTGCTTTCTTTTTTTTATTTGGTTTGTGACAAAAAGCCACAGATTGCTGTGTCGCGCTCAAAATGACGTCACTGCAGTGCCACTCAGCTGTTTACAGCGACACTGCACGCTGTTGGGTAGGCGACTGAAGCTAATGGAAAAGCAGCAAAGGCGAGTAGAGTAGAGCCGGGTAGAGTCGAGTAGAATAGAGTAGGGCTAATGGAAAAGGGCCATAACTTTGCTCTGCATCATTTTATCAGACTGAATCTTGGCAGAAGTAATGTTCACATATTTTGTCATTCATTCATCGAGTTAAGTTGCAACTGCATCACTCCAAAGAGATATTCACATTAAAAACTTTGTTTTTAGGGGAGGGTGAAATTTTCTAATTATTCTGACTTATATCTTAATTTACTCTGTCATAGTAACACATTATACTGATAATTCCATATCTGGAAAAATTCAAGTGTTACTTTTATTATGACACCAGGATAATTCAAATAGACCTTGTGGTTGCAGTGATACACTCTTTTCTTTATGAGTATGTCATTTTTCAGCAGAAGGCTTAAGAAAGGGGCAGGGGCTGAACTGGTTCAGAGTAGTTTGAAAACAAATCATAGAATAAGTATTTCCTCAATGGCCTGATAATGTTAAAAATTGTACTGCTTGCAACTACAAAGGCTTCCAAGATAATTTTGGTTTTTATTTGAAATCTGCCGTTTACAAGCAGCTGTGAAGGTGAGGTGGAAAATCCCTTCAGGCTTGGAGATATGACCCGGAAAATTAAAATCTTGATGGATTCCTGATTTTAATCTCCCATCTGTCCTTCTTTGAAAAACACTTTATAATTGATGTCCTTTTTTTTAACAATAAGACCAAAATAACTGAATTCCTCTTTCAGGATTAAATCTAAACTCGTCTTACATGAGTGGCATGTATTTTCTAGAGGATGGGTTGGGTTAACGTCAACACTCAAGGTAGTGTAAGAAACAAACTGAAATGAACAATGACATACTATGTAATGCAAAAAATCCAAAAGTAAATTATAGATGTTTTCTGTACAAGTATCAGAAAAGAAATACCAAACGTTTTCAATATTTGACAATGTAATTGTAAAAAAGGATTTTAATGCAGTACCCTGTTTGTACTACGTGAAATGTATCTTTTAGAAAGTGGGCTTGAAATAGGGTAAAATACGTCAGTTCTTGTTATAAACCTCTCCTTCATTAATTGATTATAACCTAAGGGTATTTTTGGGTTATATCAAAGCCTCAGACTAAACAAACATTTTGATTTCAGTGTTTCTTTTTTCTCTACAGACTGGAGTCTTAACCCTGACTGAAAGCAACTTTGATAAGACTGTGGCAAAAGGCATAACTTTCATCAAATTCTACGCTCCATGGTAAGACTTTAATTTTTTAATCTTATGTATTATTTTAAACAGTGCTGTATTAAGCCCATAGATAGAGAATTCAGTGTGTAAGAAGCACTCTTCATTATTTATTTTTTAAGGAAGCGTGCAAGATAAAGTAGCCGTCAGTAACTCTATATGAAATGCCGAGACATTTGTCTTCCAAACTGCCATCGCTCACTGACCGGCTAAACCTGAGTTAGTAGAACTCTTGGTCTCATTCGTTCTTCACTGCGTTTGACTGGTTTGCTGGTAAACAAAGTCAAATACAGAGCACAGAGCTGCACCAGTTGATCAGCTCTATTTCCAGATATAAATATAAAGTCTGTAATTGGGGGCCTTTCAGTTTTGAAAGTGGATTATCTTTGTTTTACTTTTGAAGACATAATCAGCTTTAATGAAACATCTACTTCCATCAGCGGTGGTTGAACGGTAACTTATTGACCTCTAGAAGCTGATATCAGGATGCAGGGAAGCATTTTACTTTGAGCCACAATTCTGTGACCATTTTTTGTTAATGCGAACATGCATTTAGACTTCTGGACTCTAACAAACACCAAAAAGTTTTCTTCTTAAGAACAGACCCGACAGAGCTTGTGTGTGCACTTCCTAATTATTTTAGTAATTTTTTTTTTTTTTTTTTTTTTGGCAGATTAACTTAAGTCACAAGTAAAGTAGTTCTTTTTAGGGCTCATGCTGCTTTAGTGGGTTAGAGCCAAACATTCGTGCACTGATGAAACTACTCGTACCTACGCTACTTTAAACTATGCACCCAGAAATGAAGGTTTTCTACTTTCAGTTAATATCTTGCAAAGTGTTCAAAAGTACATTTTATCAATACTGTCAAAAGTTTAAATGTATACTTGTTTTGAACAAAAACAGTTACAGTGTTTCCCCTGTAGTGTATTTGGGAGGGCGCCCCGCCCCCCCCAAAAGACGTACCCGCCCTGCTTACAGGATTCAGACCAATGTACATTTTAAAAAAATTATATTTATTTTGATCAAAGTTCTTATGACAGAGATTCTTATCATATAAAAAAGCCAACTAGAGTCTATTGTTAGAGTCTAATGTTGTGTCACTATGGTTTGCCTGCATTTCAGTAAAATGCATTTTTCCTCTCCGCTCTGAATGTCGCCTCCCCCGCTCGTCTCGCACAACACTGATAAGCCGCGCAGCAACCAAACCGTCTCTCTGCAGGCGGAGCCCCCCCCCGACATGCAGTCTTTTTTTAAGAGGCTGCTGCCACCGCGGTCCGAGACGTAGCGGTGATTCAGTGAACGTCAGACAGGGGCCACCTAAAAGTGTCTCACAACACTCCCTTCCCTAAAAACAATTCAGTAGAAGTGCTTTCCCAAGCGGCGACCACTTCTGGGTCCTAACGCGGTGGTTAAAACCGCTTGCTGTCTGCTGCCTGTCCCTCGCTGAAATGACTGGAGGCGGCGCCTTGCCGCGCGGCAGTGTGAGGGGGAGTATAAAGACACACACACACACACACACACAAACTCAGGCGGCGGAGGAAGGAGCGACCATAACATTAAAAAAAAAAAAATTAAACAAACACTAATGGATGACCAGAAGTTTACCAAACGATCTCTCCAAGCTAAAATGTCAGTGCTTTTAAGCTAACTGCCCTTACCAAGAAGGGAAGCACAGCGAGCAGTGTAGGAAACTTTCAGCATGTAGTTTCTCCTTATTGTCAGTCACTTGGTATAACTTTTTTAAGCATGATTCATCTTCTCTCCACCTGCTGAGCTTACATGGTTACATGAAATGTTACATTCTTTGTTTTTTTAATACTTTTTATACTTTATGCAGTGTATTTTAAATATTTTTGAGAATGTTGTAGTTGTATGGAAAAGGGCTCCATTGCCAAAAAAAGTGAACAAAAATCAGTGTTAAATATTGATTCAGATCTAAATGCTCTGTAACCATGATATTATGGAGCATTTTTGGCGGACTATGCTCCCTCCAGCACCAGTACCCCAAGGTAATGAACCTAGGGGAAACACTGAGTTGTATTTCAGTCTTATTGTTGTCACTTCTGTGTTGCATTTGTAAACCATAGGTGTGGCCACTGTAAGCACCTCGCTCCCACATGGGAGGACCTCTCCAAGAAGGATTTCCCCGGCCTTACTGATGTGAAGATCGCCAAAGTGGACTGCACTGTTGAGCGCACACTCTGCAACAAATACTCTGTAAGTATGTCAGTTTGTGTCAAAAGAAAACTGACGCAATTTAAATAGACATGTAGAAATCTGTAGCCTTTTTTTTCTCACTCACACCCAAAGCCAATCAAAAGAGACGAATAGATTTCCAGTTAAGCAAGTAAGAGGGTTGAGGGCACGGTGGTGCAGCAGGTAGTGTGCATGCCTCACAGCCGGGGATGGGAATCAAAAACCAATTCCAATTGAGAATCATTAACAGCTCCATCCAAGTATCGATATCATGAGTCTTTTTGCTAATCAATTCCCTTATCAGTTCCTTCCACTGGCAGGGTTCAGAACTGTGGCTTAATTTTTTTTTTTTTTATAAAAGTTGACTATGTCACAACCTTAAGTGAGTGGAAACACCAGCAACTTGCAGAAGCAGTTATTTACACTGTGACACGTGTTTGACATTGTCGACACTTAAAGTCTTCAGGCCAACATTTGCCTACAGGGAAAATCTGCAGGAATCAAAAAGGGAATCGTTTAAGAATTGAATCCATTAGCAGAATCGTAGCACTGGTATCAATAAAATCTTATCAATTCCGTCTTACTCACAGTAAGATGGATACTGGTTGAACCCTGAACCCACTCTCTGAGGAGTTTGTTCTCCTGTGCATGAGTGGCGTCTCTCTAGGCACTCCAGCTTCTTCTCACATACTAAAAGAACACACTTTTTTGGTAAATTTTTAAAGTGCCCTTTGGTGTGGATGAGTGTGTAAATAGTTGTTCATCTCTTTATGTGGCTGCTGCAGCTGGTCCAGGGTGCACCCAGCCCCCCACCCAGTGTCACCCTCCCCTCAGCAGCCCTGAAAGGGATTAAACCGTATACATGATGGATTGATGGAGGGATGCCACAGGGCCATGCCCCACATGATGGATAAATGTCCTGCAGCTCGCTGTTTCCTTGAAAGTGATCCACAGATTTTGTGAAACAGCTCCACATTACATTAGAGCACCAGTGATGTGGCGCATTTTTCTGTTGTCTTCAGCAAAGATTTGACTGAAGTTGAAAATAAAAAAGGGGCTTAGATTCAGCTTTTTTTCCCTTCACTTTGGAAATGATTCTGAGGGGGTCAGAGGGTTACAGGATCCTGTGATAATGTGCTCTGCACTGATTGGCTGCCCACACAATACCTGGGAAGGAGGGGAACCAGCTGAAGAACAGACTTTGCTGAGCAGTAAACACACAGCTATACAAATATAAACCCCAGGGAGTGAAATCAGCCATGATTTTTGACTTCTTTATGAGAGTGATGTCACTGATTTGCAAGGCAGAACAAGCTGGAAAGAATTGATAAGCAAAAAGACAGATGATAGCTGATGATAGCTTTACATCTGTAACCATGTGTCCTTCCACCTCGTTGATCAGCTGGAAGGGTCTGCAGGCCTTTATAACTGCGGTCTTAGGGGCCGTTTACATGGCGCCTAAAACGGTGAAATCCGATACGTTTTCATTGCGTTTTGGCCTTGCGTCTACATGGACACTCGTTGAAAACGGAAACTTTTGAAAACAGGCTCCAGGGTGGAAAGTTTCCAAAACGCTCTCTATGCAGCCCCATGTAAACCTGAATCGGAGCGTTTCAGGGTGAAACGCCGGCGTCACTGCATACGCAGTACTTTTTCAGATGAACGCTACGCGCGCATACCAGGAACAACAACAGCTTCGGCCGTCCGCCGAGTAACGTGTGAGCCTTTTACTGTGCTCGGTTTGTTAGCTGGTCAAGACCATTCAGACGGATTTGTTGTCCAGAAAAGAAACTCCTGCGTCTCTGTGCGTCCACTCGCCATTGTTTTTTGTGAAAAGTTTGTCTTCTTCGCACATGCATTGTAGCAGCGCTGCCTCTCTGCAGACCTACACCGCCATCTACTGAACTGGCATGCACACTACAGTGGATTAACTCGTCTCCGAGCATCGTCGTCTGAACGCAGAAGAATTCTAAAACGCAAAGGACTAATCTTTGTGTCTTTAAGTCAGAAGTATCCATGTAAACTTAGCTTTATTCAGGTAAACATGCTGATGGAGACTTAAGGGTTTGGTAAATGGCAGAAACATCATTGAGAGGTTGTTGACAGAAGATTTCCAAAGTTATCAGAGAGTTCCTTAAACTAATAGTTTTAATTATTATTTTATTGTACGCCCGTTAAGCTTGCTTTATCAAACAATGTGAAATGTTCTAAGGGTCACTCTCTTGGTCCTCGTTCTCTCCTCTGCAGGTTCGAGGTTACCCAACCTTGATAATCTTCAAGGCGGGGGTGCAGGGCGAAGAGCATGAAGAAGGGCGGGACTTGGGAAGTCTGCATCGCTTTGTGATGAAGCAGGCAAGAGACGAGCTGTAAGAAGGGGTCACGATTGCTAAAATCTCCACCACTCTGAGTTACTGGCCAGTAGGACGCCACTCTCTCTCTCCTACAGCCACCAAACTGTTTTTCTCTCTCGACTCGGGCTCTCTTCACACAGAAGCCAGCGGACTGCTGCAGTCCTCTGCTGTGTAAGGACGGAATGATAAAATTTGGTGTTTTCTACGGGAATGTACTGCTAACTGCAGTTGTCTAAGCCAGGTTTTGGTTGGGTCTAAAATGAAATGAAATGTCTGACAACCACTTTTCAAGCACTGCTAAACCAATCAGAACCAGAATTTCTCACTGTTGTTTTATGTGAAGGTGACACTGTAGGGCAGATGTGACAGTATTTCTGGCTCTTAAAATGATTTGTTTCTGATAAACTTCTGTAGCCATTTGACTTCTTTGATATGCTGTATTTTTATACACAGGCTCTGTTGTGGAATGGTAAGCCATCAGCATTAGGGTACTGTCATCACAAAGACTGTAAGATTGTGTCACCAAAAAAAGAGTGTTAAGTTGAGGGTACTTTTTTTATCCACGTCAGCAACAGTCTGTCTGACTTAACTCTCAGGGATATGCCCCAGCTCCCAGATCATTGTTACCACAGGAGTCTGATTGTGGCATATGACATGACTTTTTTTTTCTCCGAATGAAGATTTTCAGTCTTTGAAATAAATAAAAAACCCTACATTTGTGTGTCTTATCCATTCTCTGACTCCTGGGCTCACAATCAACCGTTCATCTCCCTCTTCCTCTGTGAATAAGCACAGACGCAGCTCATGAACACAAGTTCTTTTCTTCAACATGCTCTTTTCTTTTCAAGAACCATTAGACCTATCATATTCAACTGAGACGTCTTTAAGTGTCTCTTAAATGTAGATCTTCAAGTTATTCTCCCAGGTAGCACCAGAATGTGATACTTACTGCAAGAGTCTGAACATATGGAGTTTGTCTTTTAGAGCAAACATAATTAAAGTATAAAGTATGTTTTAAAGTTCAGGCAAAAGAAGGACAGCCTGCAGCCTGCCCTCAGGGGTTGGAGTCTTGGTCTTGTACTGGTGAGGCTGAAAAACAAACACTCTGGCCTGGAATCACACTGGCTGTGTCTCAAGTGGCATACTAAGGTACTACTCATACCAAGTGTGATGTCAAAATGAGTATGTAGTGTGTTCACATTAGATAGTATGAAAAGATTGAATGTGCGAGAAATACCCGGATGTATACTATATCGGACAAAAGTTTAAGTATGCGAGGTGGGCATACTAGTCACGCTCAAACGCCCCATAATGCATTGCACCATGCAAGACCGACCAGCATTCAGCTAAAAATCGGCCACTAGCAGACTTCCCATTTCCCATTTATCATTTCCCATTTATCTCCTTTAAGTACTGTAACGCTTTTGTAAATGGGCTCTTGTTTTGGAGCCAACTTGAAGTTTCTTCGATAGCATAATGGGGCGCATAGCGGAATGTCCGAAATGAAATTTCTATCTGTGCGTTTTATGGCTCAAATGACCACATTCTGGTATTCTACGTGGTTTCTCGCCGAAAATGCTCTCTGAACTTCCTAATGTGGCGAATCAACAGAGATATTTGATAGCCTGGTGTGCTTCGGAGGTTTGAAATGCATCATGGGAAACTTAGTAGTATACTACAGTGTGAACGGTTGCATCCTAATCATACTTATAGTATGTAGTATACAGTATATACACATGAGTTTGTGGCATGTAGTACATTAGTATGCCGTTTCAGACACAGCCACTGACTACTTTGCGTCATTTAGCTTTTAGCTTTGCTAATCTGTATTTGCCCAAGTTTCTAAATCAGCAGCATATTTGACTCCAGCTAACTGCTTTTCCTTTACCAGGAAAATTTTAATAATGCAATATTCCTACGAGATCATGTGGGATAATATTGTCCAGTTATTACTGCTATAACCATAGTTCAGAATCTAAAGCATGACCATTAAAATTACAGTTAAATTTAATGGTACCTTGTAAACAGCTGATAACCAAGGGCTTGAAAGTTGGGCTAACGTACCACCAAACTTAGCTTGACCGCATTTAGTTATTTCAATGTGATAATTTCATTTTGTCACAATGTTTTAACATGGAGGCTCTTTACTACAATAAGGATAAAACTGCATTAATGGACAGTGCTTTAAAACTATAATTTAAAAACAACTATAAACTTCATACTGTACTTAGTATGATTTCACAGCATTGTCATCCTCAGTGCTTTAGGAACGTCATGGCGGCCATGTTGGCTGCATGTCATAGTTTGACATTAATGAGTGAGACAGTAGGGTAGACTGAAAACTACTCTGCAAAATTGTTAAAAGGGAACAAGAGGAACAAGATAGTTGGAACTTAAATGGTCATAAGAGTACTTGTACTTGGTCTGAAGAAACAATAGTATTGGCGTGTTCCTAATTAAACTATAGATGCTTGATGGATAGTGTGCTCATAAAAACACCACTAATGCCATAAAACCAAACTGTACAACAGTTGAAGGCCAAGAGCACATTCTGTGTCGCACACTTTGCTCCGACTCTCATTTCCAGCCCCACTGGTGAAATTTGTCTTTCCAGTACTCACCTGTATCTGACCATAACCACCTCGAGCGTCATTACATGTCACATGACCTCCTTCAGAGGCAATGTGAACGTTTTTTGCTGCATCATGCAGGACACCATTCGTAGTCACACCCATGAACACACAAACACAGCACTTTTTGTCAGTAAAGGTTTTTATGGATAGCACATGGTCTAAGGAACTCCAGTGACAAAAGTATTTTTTTCCTGTGTTGTCCTTGTCAGACATGGGTTGTGCACTACCCATGCATTTTGTACAAAAGAGTGAATAATGGCAAGTTGTAACATGAGATTTCATAATAAAATTTGTAAAAAATAAGTTTCATTTTGTTCTTGCATCTGTCTTTGTCTATAAGGTATGTGATTTTATTTTTTAATAAAAGGTGCAATAAATAAGCTGATAATGTACAAGTATTTACAAGAAACAGACTTAACATGATCACAAATGTAAACAGCAGCTTACCAGAGGTATATTTTGTAATTTATGATTGGTTAGGCACATAAGGTATTTAGATTTTTGTTGGTTTTAGTTTTTCATTAGAATATAGTCTCTAGAACACTCCATTTAAAAGCTCACAGTAACGTACAACTGGAAAGACGTTGCCACTGGACACAAATCTCGACATAATTTTACTCTCGGGGTTGAAAAAGCAAAGTTAATTTCAGAAGGCTGGCACAGAAAGTGCTAGGCCGGCTGTTTTTGACTTGCTGAATGTTTTTCCACAATCTCTTGATGGGTTGTCAGGGGTGGAAGCGTTTGTTAACTTTGCGAGAGCAGCAACATGGAAATGGCCATTAGCGGTATGTCAGAGGGATAAGGCCGTATTCTTCAGTTCTTTGGAGAAAAACATCAGTTTAGCCACAACATGCATCATGCTGAACCATCCTGGTAAATCACAGCACAGCGTGAGCCCAGTAAATATTGACATGGAGGTGATATTTGGAGCATGACTAAAATTACCTGTGGTCACTGGTTCAGTCCATATTATATTTTAGGAGGGCAAATATGGCCTGAGAAGAAAACACCTGAAAAAGAAATGGAGTATTAATCTACTGACTCAAATGAATCAGTGTTCTTTTTTAGATTGTTCAGTTTGAAAACTTGAAAAAGTACGGGTTTGTGTTGGACTTTCTGACAGCTGTTGGCTTCAGTTCAGAGTTAACACTGAGTTAATGTCCCAGGACGAAGCATTAGTGAGAAGGGTTTTGGATGTTTTCAGGCCTCCTAACACCAGATAAACCGCTCAAAATTTACTCAACAAAAATATAAATGCACAAACTCAAGTTGAAAAAAAAAAAAAAAATCAAGTAAGTTAACCCTATAAAGCCAACTGTATCATATTTGATA
The DNA here is from genome assembly GCA_036419115.1 of Scarus forsteni. Lineage (NCBI taxonomy): Eukaryota > Metazoa > Chordata > Actinopteri > Labriformes > Labridae > Scarus > Scarus forsteni. The sequence continues at coordinate 3,172,364 of JAZDUH010000049.1, forward strand.
CATACATTTATAATACCTCTTTTTACTCAATATGATCAACAAATTACAAAAAAAACATCTGAATACAATCAGATAAATAATAAAAATGTCCTCAAATGGATTATCGGTTGCCAAAAAACACCTAATGTATAAAATGAGATACAAAAAATCTATACGTTGACTTTTATGGCCATTTTGATTTTTATGGATTTTAGGAGGTAGTGAAACAAACATTTCAGCTCAAAAAAATTAGAATTTTCTGGCTATAATCTATGGTCTTGGCCTTAAAGGGTTAAAAAGACTTTTCCCAAAAATATTTATGTGAACAGATTGTTTTGCGTTGCTCAAACCAAAAACCCTAGTTTCAGTTGATCACTCCCAGTGAGTACAATCCATCCATGAGTCTCATGCCACGTGATGGTGTGGTGGTCAGTCAGCGCAACCAGAACACAGCCCCTCCTTAACTGTTGTCACAATAAAAGGCCACCCCAAAATGTGGACTATCGTCACTCGTCATCATGCCACAGATGACTCAAAATATGAGGGAGCGTGCCATTGGGAGTAGGTCTGCCACAAACAACTATTTTGATAGTCGACTAGTCAACAACTATTTTTGCGATTAGTTGAATAGTCACATCGTGCATGAACTGCAGCGTACCGCACCAACATGCAGCTGGTGGCCACAATCGCTTATAATATGCAGACCTGGCAACGATGGCACCTGCGTAGTTGTGAAAGTGCCACATGCGTGAACATGTTTGGGGGTGTGCTGGGTTGATTCCTGCGAGCCTGATAACCACGCTCATGTCTTGCTTTGTGGAGGGCAGCTGGGTGATAATTAGGTGGGATTCACACAAGTAGAAGAGCAAGCCCAAAGTCCCTTTTAATAAGCCGACTTGGCAACACAATAAACTCTGCGCTTAGCCTGCTTCCTCATGCTTTCTGCTTCCCACACGGCTGTAGTAATAAACTTTGTTCTAGTAGATGCACAACAGTAAAACACTGAAATCTGGCACATTTTCGGAGACAGCTTTAACCAGGACTGGTCATCCAAACTGGGACTGTCCCCGGAAATCTGGGATGTCTGGACACCATACTGTTGACGCTAACGTTAGCAGCTAACTAGCCAATTAGCTTATCGAGATGACTGTTCCTCCTTGTCAGAAAGTGAATCAACCACGACGTGCTTCCTTTTCAGATGCTTATGCGTCGTACTGCCATGGAAGGCAAGTTGCAGATTTTGCATTGCACATTCTGCACTTGACTTCGGTAAAATGCTCCCAAATTTCCCTGCTCCGTTGCCAGTCAGCCAGGATACTGTTTGGGCATAACTCTTCCGGTGACATCAGGGCTGACCCACATTACCATGACTGCACATGTGTCAAGGACAGAAAGGGTGACAAGACAGGGGAGGTACAGCAGCAGTTTTCAGAGAAAACAACGCTTAAAAAAGCGAAACGACGCGTCTACTATTGAATTAGTTGTCGACCATTTTGATCGTCGGCTAATCGTGGCAGCCCTAATTGGGAGTGCTGGAATGTCAGTTACAACACATTTTTATTATGTTCATTCTTGCTGTTTCGTGCATTTATATTTTTGTTGAGTGTATTCGCTAGTCCACCAGGGAAAGAGCCCATAGAAAGTGTTTGAGCAGGGCACAACCTCTCAATAAGCATATCCGGCAGGTGATTGGACAATTGTTCCATCAATCAACATTTATAACAGGCCAATCAGATAATGTAGTAAGAGGGTGCTGCAGAAGTGTCAGAAGTGGAGTGAAAATTTCTTACTATAAAGAAGTTTGTAGTGTTGTTGTTTTTCTTTCATTTAATAAAGAATTGTGGTCAAAATCTGATAGAACTGCTACTGAAGCTATTAGCATCTATGCTAATCTCAGTGTAGTCACTTCCTGCTGTCGTCTCGCTTGTATCTCCAACTTCTTCCTGCTCTAAAGGACACTGATTGGGCCGTGTTGCTTTGGGCCGAGCAAAATCGTTGTAGACTGGAGCTTGGCAAGATGGATCTTCCTGATTATAGATTTAGAATCAAATGATCCAGCTGCTGCGCAAGGTTACAGATAACTAATCCCCCACTTCTCTTTGGGGGTGGCTAAACAATCAAAAATGAATGACACCTATTGGGTGCCTTATAGCACAACCCTCAGTTAGTTTGCTAAAATACAATTTTCATGTTGTTTGGTGGATGTTTTCCAAGATTTCTGAATGTGAAAATGTTGATCTCTCAGGGTGGACATCCTTGGCAGGCTGAGCGTTTGGGCAGAAAGTGTCTAGAGGAGTCAACATCTCTCATGTGTCACTGGTGCAAGTTGAAGCCCTTTGCCAAACCAACTCTCAGTCGAACAATATCAACCTCCCACGTCCGTCAGTGGCAGCCGCAGGCCCGTACCACCATGTTCTTGTATTTCTTCAGGATGACGTTAGAGTTGTCGTCAAAGTAGAGAACTGAGATGGCGTGAAGCTTGGTGGGGGCGCAGCACGGCTTCGGCACATTCTCAGGGTTCATCAGGTGCACCTGAAAAAGCACAAGACATTTATCTGCAAGGGGAATACGCCGTTAATTCCACAGTCCAAATCCTACAATTTTTATCCACTGTATACACTTAGTCTACTGCTGAGGTCGTACTTCATAATTCATCCATGATTATGGCCTGACCCAGCAGTTGAAGGGTTTCCAGACCATTTTCCACAATATGTTTCGTCATGTAGCTGGGACAGAAAAGTCTAGGCCACCTCATGAGTCCACAACAGATGAAGGATTTGTTCCTTTACGATAGAGATGTTGACGAATGAAGACTCTCTGCATGTGCAACAACCCTGGATATAAACAGACTGAAGTACATGCCTTAACAACTACTTAACAGAGTGCTTGCTAGACAGTTTGTCAAGCTCTGAAAAATAAAATAACATCTTTTCCTATAGGATATGCTGTGGAGGAGCTACCATCAGACTGTAAAAAGAGTATTGGAGAATGACAGCAAAGGCACCTTAGCATCTTGGCGAGTGGTGGCATGCAGTTCTCATCAAGCCTGGATCTCACTTATCGTAACATTTGGAAACAAACAAAAGTATAGAACTCTAAACACAGTGGGCTTGTCTGCTGCCTTCAGTGCACGCCCTCGTCTTTCTAACATTATCCAACTTGTCACTATGCAGCTGATTTCAATTGTAATGATGCGATAACTCTGTGGTAGCCTAATCTAACATGGAGACTGTCATAACCAATGAAGGAATGGTAGTAGGTAGTCTGATCTGGCATTAGGTTACAGATCTGTAGTAAATATAAATGTAAGAAGTCTTTTTTAAGATTTAAGTGGGGGCTTTATTTGTTCAAAATGTCAGTGGACAGAGCTGGCTATATGAAAGACACCGAGAGGGGAATGGCCTGGTTAAGGAGCCACAGGCCAGTATTGAATTGGAGTCACCTGCTTAGGTGTGCAGATACGACCCCTAGGCAATATGCACCCCAAAAAGTCGGCATTTTTAACAAGACATTTGAGGTTGTCCTTTGAGACAGCCTTCATGAAAGCAGTGTGGCTTTATCTGGGTTAATTCTCAGACTTTTTACAAAACCCAGAAAAGCTGACAAAAGATGAACTTTAGAGTTCAGAAGTGCACCAACTGGTGCAAACACTTAGATCTAAGAATAATATAATAAAGTAGCTTTGTGCTTTTCTTTACAAAAATACAGTTGCCTCCCAAAGGCATTTGAAACACAAAACAGATCATTATTTAAAGATAATTAGACCTAAACAGCTTTCAACCCTTTAACTCCCAGCTCAACTGTTGCCAGAGGTCAATAAATTCAGAAATATCTAATATATTTAAAGATATAAGTCATTTTTAGGAAAAAACTGCAAACAAATCAAAAAAGCTGATATTCTCTTTGTGTAGAATTTATAGGTTCAAAAAGCTAAAAGTTTTTATTAGATTTACCATTATTATTTTCAATCCTGAACCATTTACTGGTATGATTTATTTATATAAATCTGTTATTCATCAAAAACATTTTTGTGTATCAAACACAGTATCATCTATTTTGAGGTTTTTTTATTTCTACTTTATTTACAAACACTTCTGCCTTTTCTGATGGATTTTGTCCTGAATATTTGTGCATTTTTATGTCATCACATCAAATATTAACTGTTTAAACCTTCAAATCCCACACCAAGAAAATAGATGGTGTTTGGCTTGTATGTAGTTTTCTCTGTTCCCTGAAATGTTGACAGAATCTTGTCAATGATTTGATTTTTTTTTCTATTTTTTAAAACATTTAATGTCCCTGAATTTACTGAAGATCTCTGCTAAGCAGTTGAGCTGGTAGTTAAAGAGTTAATGTTCAAAAACCTTTAGGGCCATGTTGCTAAGCATGGTTAGGTCCAGTATATTGGTCTTACCAGTGTCTGTACGATGGCGTGGTTGGTGGCGTTCATGTGGGCATTCAGAGGGAAGGAGCACTCGCCGTCACAGTAGTTAGCTGCATAGCCTTCAGGAGCAATGATCCAGTCCTGAGAAACATAAATCAGAATCAACATTCAGCGAAGTCAATAACAAAACCATCAGAAGATATAAATAACTTGTTATTACAAAGTTAAAATGTTTGTCTCAGTTCGAAAACAGGAAAGGCATAAATGGTTCCAGTCCGCCTGCTGTAGGTAAACTCTGTGCTAACCTCATCTCTGAGGACAAATCCCTGCTCAATACTCCTGCCTGTGGAATCGTTCAGGGAAGCAATACTCCACTCCTCCTTCCTTCCTTCCACTCTGTCACTGTTTTTTATCTGACAAATTCAGCGCATGTTTTACCTCTTTCTAATGTGTTTTTGTGTTTTTATCTAGTGCACCTTCCTGTCTGTCAATAACCTGCCCTTGTTTCTCCTCTGATTGTACTAACTCTCTCTTGTCCAACAGCAAACAGTCTCCCTCTAGATGTCAGTGCTGTTTGGAGGATGTACACGTTTGTCTTTGCCCACTTGTGTTTGCCACTGCTGCTCTGTCTCAGTTTAGCACATGTAGATATATACACACAGAACAATGTAGCTCAACTGAATTATGTCAACAGCGGAGCGACCATTTCTTCATCCATCATGAAAAAGTATAAGCAGAGTTTATGTCTGTAAAGCTAACACAGTTGAGTTTTAATTTGTTTGTACTGCCTGTGTTCTCCAAATGAGTAAAACACATTTGTGTCATACTTTTACCTCTTTTATTTTTGTCAAAATATTGGGTTTTTAAAATGTTTTAGTATACTTTCAACCAAGACAAAGTTATATATAACTGTTAACAAAATATCTTAAAATGTGTTCATAGTAAAAGTAACAATTATAGTAATATACTAACTGACAATATTCTAAACAAACAATGTTAAAGGTGCTATGAGGAGAATCTATTACCAGGGACATTAAGACTCTGCCACGGATGAGCACGCGCGGCGACTGTCGTAATGCTGCATTCAAGTAACCTTGGAACTGGGAGTGACATCATCTACGACTTATCGGCGTTCCAGTTGAAGTCGGAAAAAAATATGCCGATCTACCAGGCTATTGTTAGCTGCTGTTAGCATGCCTGTGTTGTTGTTCACAAATATCACATGAAGAATGTGATTATCACTATGGCAGCATTTTTGTAAATATAAGTCTAACAATACCATGTATACAGCTGATCTAGAGCGACACAACCCAGTCAGAAGTGCAAATAAATGGATTATTACAGGAGCTAAATAACTGTTCACACTGGAGGCATCCATCTTCGATTGTCAACTCGGGGTGGCGAGGTTTCACAGAGTTCCCAGTAGGAAATTCCAACTTTGGGGGATGTTCCTACTGGGAACTCAGAAATTCCTACTTCTGAGTACAACTGGAACGCACCAAAAGACGTGGCCCAAGCCAAAGCGTGTGTTTGTTGTGATGCTAATAAATGCAGGTCAGACCTTCCTCAGAACTCTGCATCGCTTTACTACTTCTGTTTTCAACAATTTACAGGATCTAAAGCAACCGGGTAATGTATCTCTTTCTAGTTACGTAGCAGTAGTTTTTGATGTGTGACAACAAGCAATTTTTGGAAAACTTAGTATCGAAGTTTTGTAGCCGGCTATATACCGCTACTTACAGCCCGGTGCTCTAAGATGTGTCCGAATAATATAAATTTCCTTAAGTTTTAATTGTCTTGTTCCCAAGTTGAGTATCCAGGCCAGTCCAGCCCTGTCCGACCCGATCGGAAGGCTAAGCAATAGCATTTATAGATAACCTATTTTGATGCTATAAAACTCATCTTAAAGTGTGTATTTCGATCAGGCATATATCTAAAAGTGAGACTTTTTTGTAATTACTTAGAAACACCTCACAGTCCCTTTAAGTGAGGAACTATTTTATTCAGTTTATTTAAGGAACATTTTATTCAGAGTTTCCGCACTGTCTATAAAAATTCCTGACAATAGGCATCATACCTTTATGAACCTCAATTTAACAGAACTTGTTTTGTTGTTTCTCAGTAGAAAAAGACATATCTCATGCAGCAAACTCAGTCCATAAATAGGTTTTGGTTCACATTACCCAGCCTTAAAGTAGGGCTTGAAGTGTATTAGAACTTCTTTGAATAATAAAAAAGAAATGATGCTGTACCTGCCACCCCAGCTCTCTGAAGCTGACATAGAGCTCATGTCTCCTGCAGGCCGTCTTCTGATCACTGCTGTTGTAATCTGCAACACCAAAACAGAAACATGCTCATGCAATGAGGTTAAGTCAATTATTTACAGACTTTTGTGTTGTAAAATCTTACATATGTGCAATAACATACAAAATATTGTTCTGTTAAACCTCAGCATAATATTCATAAAATGACAGAAACATGGTCACTCAGCTTAACCTTCCTCGGGTATTTTGTATGAAATATTCCCATTAACCCTAATGAGGGTGACGTATGACATTTAGAATCTGAGAGCAGAAGAAAAACACCATTGGCCTCGTGTAATGCACTGGGTGTAGACACATGGGAGGGCGTAGACCGGAGCGCAGGCACAAATTCTTATTACAGCAGTCACTTCGCTGAACACACTTCATGTTCATCTGCTGTCTAACACGTTTGAACACATGCCTAATTGAGTTCATCAGCATCCAAATATCGTCTGGCTCAAGCGCAAGTGGTGACACAGTGACAACTTTGTTTATGGACACTCCTGCCCTGCAGTTTGAGCCTAATTATCTGTGTTCCACTGAGCAGCAGCAGGGTGGGCGTCTGCAGACAGGCCCAGGTAGAGATTTGCTTTAGAGAAGAGGAGGTCATTGCTGGCATCGGTCACAGCGCTGAAGTCAGGACAGTGACACTGACTTTCCACTGACAATTCAAAGGCTCTCTCTCGCTCACTCTCTGTGTCCCTTCATTGATTTTATTGTTGTTATTTTGTTAACACTGTCTGTGAAGCTCCTTTATTATGATGCAGTCCAAACACATTCTAATGCGCTTTATAATGCACTTATTATGTTCTATAATCACAGTTATGAGCACTTATTTATGATTCTGTATAATACTAATCACAAGTCCTTATAGTAACAAGGCTTTAAATGAATCATGAACAAACTTTGAATGTGTTATGTTGTGCATATGACAATAGCAAATAATAATATTCACAGTGTTTCATATCAATAAGTCTGACTCACTGTAAAGTATCCTTAAAAGATGATTGTAGAAATACAACAGTTCCACACTTTGGCTGTTTAGAAAATGATTAAAGTTTATTGAGTATAATTCTTGTAATAAATTTGATCACTTTATGACATCTCATAAAAATATTATAATACTTTTGATTTAATTAGTAACTATTTAGTGACATTTTTAGTAACTAAGTTACGGTCAGTGTTCATCGAATGCTCTAAGCAGATGATACAACTGTTTAATGTGCAGATGTTCATTTTTTACAAAGTGGTTATAAGCCACTTTAAGTAGTCTACCATATAAGGTTCACTTTATCCAAGAAAAGCAAATACATGCGGTAAATTTGATTCTTCAATCCGTCTAAGGCATAAAGTCAAGATAATCTGTTTTCTGTTAACATCAAGAATCTTTGAAAAATTCTCAAAAAATGCTGAATTTAATCTTTAAAAATTCAGTGGGTAAAACAATTTCTAACACTGTACAAAAAGATAATAAAAGCTAGTTAAAGCAGACAAAATCCTGAAATCACTCTTACTGTAAAGTCATGTTTGTCTAAACCTTTAAACTAGGGATGCACAGTATTATCAGAATGATATTAGTATTGGCAGATTTGGGTCTAAAAGTTTAAATATGTCTGTATCAGTTTATATTGACATTTTTGCATAAATATATACAGCAAATATACCAGCCGTAGATATCGGCCATACAAATGCAGTAACATTGGCAAAGTAAACAAATATACCAGTATATGCTTAATTTGTCATCACTGCATCGGTTCATTTAAAAATTAAGAGCTTCATATTTTCAAGAGTAAATGCTGTTTTTTCTTTTTTTCGTTTTAAAACTGTTTCTTGCACAAATATACTGTCACATTAAAGAGAGTCAATTTTCATAAAGTCAGGATTTGGGCTCTGGTTAAAAGATATCAGCAGTAATAGTATGCAGATGTAGATAAAAATGTTGGTATCCTTCCATTAAAGAAAGAAAAACCCACAATGGTCACTGAAATAACTAGAAGCTGGCAAAAGTAGTAATATATAAGGATTTACTGAAAATTAACTAATGAAAATCAGACATTGCTTTTGAATAGTGGTTTAATAGAATATTCTTAAGAAACATACTAATGACACTGGCCTGAACAAAAATGATGGCACCCCTAGAAAAGATTGAAAATGATTTGACCATAGGAACATGTTAAACTAAGGTGTGCCCTGCAATTAGCATCACAGGTGTCTTCAAGCTTGTAATCAGTCAGTTTGCCTATTTAAAGGGTGAAAAGTGGTCACTGTGCTGTTTGGTATAATGGTATGTACCACACAAAACATGGACCACAGAAAGTTGAGGAAATTGTTCTCTCAGGAGAAAAGACATAAAATTATAGACATGTATGTTGAAGGTAAAGGCTATAAGACCATCTTCAAGCAACTAGATGTTCCTGTGAATAAAGTTGCACATATTATTCAGAAGTTTAAGGTTCACAGGACTGGCCGCAAGAGGAAAATTGATGACAAATTAAAGAGACGGATAACATGAATGGTAACCAAAGAGCCCAGAACAACTTCGAAAGAGATTAGAGGTGAACTCCAAGATCAAGGTACACAAGTGTCAGATTGCACCATCCATCACTGTTTAAGCCATGGGGGACTTAATAGAGGACATCACCGTTGAAAAGAAACCATAAAAAAGTGAGACTGGAATCTGCCACAATGTATATTGGCAAGTCACAAAGCCCCTGGCAGAATTTCACTTGGACAGATAAGACAAATCTAGCTTATTGGCAAGTCATATCAGCTCTATATTCACAGATGCAAATATGAAGCATACAAAGAAAAGAAAAATGTACCTATTGTAAAACATGAAGGAAGCTCAGTTATGGTCTGGGGCTGCTTTGCTGCATCCAGCACAGGATGTTTGAATCTGTGAGGGATTTTTTTTTTTTTTTTTAATGTATTTTTTGGGCATTTTGTGGCTTTATTGATAGGAGAGACACAGTGGATAGGCTTGTGAAAGGGGGAGAGAGAGTAGGGGAAGACACTCCGCAAACTGGTCACAGGCGGGATTTGAACCTGGACCGGCAGAAGCACGTACATGGGGTGCTAACCACTACGCCAAACCAGCACCCCTGTGAGGGATTTTTAATGAAATCACAAGACCATCAAGGCATTCTGGAGCAAAATGTGCCACCCAGTGTTAGAAAGCTTGGTCTCAGTTCCAAGTCATACGTCATCCAACAGCACAATGACCAGAAACCACGCAGCTAAAAACACCCAGGAATGGCTAAGAACAAAACATTGGACTATTCTGAAGTGGCCTTCTGTGAGCCCTGTTCAAATTCCTTTTCCAAATTTGTGGAGGGAGCTGTACTGACACATACAGTCTGGAGAAGACATCCTTCAAACCTGAGACAGCAGGAGCAGTTTGCTCATGAGGAGTGGGCCAAAATACCTGTCGAAAGGTGCAGAAGTCTCATTGATTACCATCATTTTTGTCCAGGCCAGTGTCATTAGTCTTTTTTTTATGTTCTATTAAACCACAATTCAAAGGCAATGTCTGATTTTCATGAGCTAATCTTCAGTAATATTTTATGTAAATACTTTTGCCAGTTTCAAGTTATTTCAGTGACGATTGTGGGTTTTTCTGTCTTTAACAGAAGGGTACTAACATTTCTGTCCACACCTGTAGGAGATAATCAGTTCAGAAATATTGGCAATTAAATATTGACAAAAATCCTGATTGAAACACAGTAATCAATGCACAATATAAAGCTTTTGGTTCTTTAGGAATCCTTGAAGTTTTATGCAAAAGATAACTCATTATGATATGTTTATGCTTATTACACAAATTAACATTATAAGGACCTGTTTATTATGGTACAGCATTATAAATTACCATGAGAGCTTATACATTTTACTCAAACATTGTTATGAGCTCAGAATGATGCCTTACGAAAATGCATGTGTTAAATATGCATCATAAAGAGGGGCTACATAGAAGTGTAACTGTCACCAGTTTGGCCCTGTTTTTGCAGCGGTTGAGCCTCAACAGCCATCATACATAAACTTAGCCTCCTCTCCCTGGTGGCCCCACAAGTCTTAAAGCAAAACTTCAAACTTCAACCCAAACTGAATTTAATTGTAGGTATCTGTTGGTCTGCACATTCTCACATTGCAAAGTTAATTATAAAACTGTTAACCAGCTGTGAAGATCTTCCTGTGGTCGTCTATTTTTGTTGTACTTTTGTAACACTTGTCATTAGGGTTTCGTTACTGGTTTCTTACTCCATGTTTAGCCAGTTAGAGCTGGTGGTTTGAGTATTTAGTCTACAACAACTTCACATGCAGCAAGAAAAATACTTCATGGCTTTGAGTCCATATGCTGTGAAAGTTGTTTTTATACATTTGGTCTTTGCATTATCAGCCTGTTTGGTGGAGGCACTGTAATACCATGTGAACACGTTTGCTTACCTTTCTAAAGCAATAAATGTGCCACAAGTTTGTCTGGCTTGAAAGAACTGGCTTATTGAGATGACCAAAATAACCAAAAATGAAGTGAAAATAATCAAATTCCAATGTCAGATTTCTTTCTAAATATGAATATATGTGATTTTGTAAGAAATGACGGTGAGTCATTCACTTACAGCCACCACCCAGCTGCTCGACACACAAATACTGACAGCAGCCTGATTGGTCAGCTTGAGTAAAAGACACAAACACACGCTTATAAAGGCTCAGACCAGTTCCCTAATACAGAGAGTTCTCAAACACACTTCAATAATATATTGAGGCTCATTTTTGTTGGCTTCTTACAATGCCACATCTATCATTCATTACCACTGGCACTTAAAGTGCAGACACCAGCACAAGCTCACTAGCCCATGCAAATAACTTGATGTTTATGTGTTGAACAAAAAAAAAATCAGATCATTCATTTATTAAAAGGCTGCACTTCTGATTCATTACTGCACAGTACATTAAGATTTCATCACAAAATCATGTTTCATTTGGAGCAGACACACTGACAGCTCTGCTGGGACCTCTGTGTGCAGGTTGGATTCATGTCTTATAAAAGACAAATCGAGAGCAAGTTGGATTCATCAAAGATTGAATTTAATGAGAAAAGACAGTAAAAGAAAGTTGAAAGACAGATGACAGAGACAGGGCTTGGCAGAACATTGTCTTAATACTGCCTCATCTTGGCTACGTCTTCTGCTGCCCGTTCAAAATGTGCAGGTACTCCTGCTGAATGCTGACAGAGTATTTGCAAGATGCCTCGCTAAAACCACAGAAGAAATTGGAGGTTTTCTGAAATCCAGGGGACTCTTTGAAATAGCCTGATGTTTTTGGTACATGGAAGGTTGCAGGTTTGAGCCCAGTTCTGGCTGCAGCATGAGGATGTATCCTTGGGCAAGACACTTAACCCCAAAATGCTCTTATTGCTGTTTCATTGGTGTGAAAATGGGTATGAAAGGGCAAGAATGTTTGCTAATCCTGATTGACATAGAAAATCTGTACCATCAGTGGGTAAATGGGAGAATAAATGGGTCAATTTGACCTGTGGTATAAAGCTGCTTTGAGTCAACAAAGACACAAGAAAAGTGCTTTATAAACTCAAGTACATCTACTATTCATCTGAGGAAGAACCAATCCAGGCTGAAAATGAGTTTTTAGTAAATTAAATAAATACACATTGACACAGTGTTGCAAGTCTTTTTTTTCCATGCAGTCTAAGCTTTATATTGGCCGCAATACACCTTGGATGCATCTAGTATGCCAAAACCAAAGAAGTAGAAGATTTATTAGGATCAGTGTCTGAACAATTAATGTTCATGATGTTTGCTGGCTTTTTTAATGGTAGATTTTACCCACCATTGCATAATCACACATTAAAATGAGAAGAATTTGAAATAAAACTACAGTCATTAGGAAAGCTTTATTCTTAAAATTAACGTCAATACAACAATAAGGATTGGCAATCCCCGATCTACTGTAGCAAAGAATTATCTTTGAGAACATCCATAATATGTTTTCTAAAAACTATAAGAAGCATAGTGTTCAGCACGCATATTACATAATGCCAAACCTTTAAATCTTTTAAAACTTTGGCCATATAAAAAGTATCAGACATGTTTGGCAGGATGAAAAAGGTTTTGACCAACATCCAAAATCTGACTGCCTGCCCGGGGACTATATATTTACTGTATGTTAAAATGGACATGTCTTTCCTCTCCAATGTAGAATAGAGGCCAACGTGGCCTCTCAATATTTCCTGACATATTGTGCTGGTGATGTCTTTAAGAGCCAAGACTTGCGCAGAAAAAAGCTGGCAGCTGAAACTGCAAAACTGACACCCCGCCCTCAGGTAATTACAGTCCACAACAGAACAGATTCACAGAGCAGACACCCACAGCTACGGAAAGTTCAATCACTGTTTTGTGGCCTTTTTCTTACTTTCCCTCTCACCAATCTTCTCCTATACTGCTTATCCTATTCCAATAACACTTTCAGGAGCTTCATGTGAGGTGGCTGTGATCAGTGGTGGAGTGTGTTGTTTTTTGATTAGAGGGTTAAGGGTTTGATCCCTGGCTCCTTTAGTCCCATACTATCCACTGTCACATCAGTGGCATGAATGTGTATGAATCTTGAAACCTTGCATAGCTTAGAAGTTACTTTTTGTCTTTAATTTATTTAAAGTATGTAACTAGAACCAAACTACTCAGAAAAACAAACAACAAGAACCAACCAAACAAGAACCATGATAAGATGCAGGCAGTGTTACTGATTAAGCAGTCACCTTGATCTATGTCCCATCTGTTAACATAAAAGAGATAGTTTTATGAACAGATATGTAGGAACATGCAGCATGGAAAGATCTAAAGATGTGTTACAGTGTCCAACTCAGCATGTACTGACGGAAGAACTATTTCTTTACAGTAAGTCTCGACAGGAGCTTGAGTGTCTGTACAAATATTTTTTCCCCTGATTACAAATGCTTTTTTTTTGGACTTGGTATAAATACTTCGCATTTGGTAGAAAGCTTATGAAGCCCTCTCACCAGTAGGGTTAGGGTTCCATAATCTTGACTGACTCAACCAGATTTTAAGGAAGTATAACTGGAATTTACTAAATTCAAAGTCTGCCCTTAACATGGATTTCAGACATAGTTGGAAAATTATATTCTTTTTTTTTTCTTCTCCCCTTGTCTGCATTGTCTAGAACCCTGGACTGTTGAGGACACATTTTTGGACAACATAAAGTTTAAAGTTCTAAATGTTTATATTTATGATTAGATATGATATGTTTGGTTGAGATTTCCCTCAATTTCCAGTTAATTTACACATATTCCCATGGAAACTTTCCCATTTGTAATATTTTTTAAAAAGTCCCCTCTTAAATTCTCAAACAACATTCTGAAAAAAATTATGAAAATTTACCAGAAATTTTCCATCATAACTCTACTCACTAGTAAGGTGACCATTAGCAGTGTTTTATGACATGACAAGTAAATGGATTTGAGCTGATGTATGGCTTTTCTAGTCACACATACAGATTCATACTCATCCACTTTCACATGTACTCTCACATTGACTCACTGATGGTTTCAGAGTTTTCTTTTAAGTTGGTAACACTTTCTCACCCTTTCAAAGCCATTTACATGCCACGGACACAGCTGTGGAAGCAACTTGGGGCTAAGTGTCTTGCCCAAGGACCCACAGGCATGTGACAACCAGAGCTGGGCTAGAACCCACAGCCTTTCATTTACCAGCAGAGCGCACTTTGACTGAGCCACCAACAGCTCAAAAATGTTGATGATCATGGTCTTGATTTATCAGTTTGTCTTTAAATTTTAGACAGTGTTTATTTTGTTGACCAATTACTATTATTAATGTAGACAGTAACAAATAACAACAAGTTCACTTGGACAACAACTAAAATTAAATTAACTAACATTTTTGTCAGCAAATAAAAACTAGACTAAAATGTCTAGTTTTTATGACTTAATCCAATCAGACCTAATTTTGTCATTTAGAAAGTTGGGATAAGTTGGGGAGTGATCCGATCAAAGCTGCTTTTTTATGAATTGATATATTCATGTAGAGCAGGTTCATTGTTTGTTGTCCATTCTGGTATTGTAACTGAGATGCTATGACAGGTAGCCTAAATAAAGGTGATTGCATTTCACACAAAAGTTAAATTTGTTTCTGTTGATTTATACTTTCAAACTTTACTGGCATTCATTAATGGGTTATTAGATGTTTGATTTTATCCAAGTGTAAAAAATGATTTCAAAAATTCAAGGAAACATAACAAATGCCTTGTCCTTTACACTTCATATTTAAGTCAACTAAATTTACAGTAGACTTCATCGACTAAAATTTAGTGTAATTTCATCAACCTAAACTAGACTAAAATTAAAACAATTTAGGTGACTAAATTATGACTTAGCTGCTACAGCTAATGGCTAACAAGGGCAAACAACAGTTAACGGCCGTTAGGCATAGCGGCTAACAACAGCTAGCCGCTAACAACAGTTTGCCGCTACGGCTAACTGCCATTAACTGTTGCTTGCCATTGTAAGCCGTTCGCCGTAGTGGCTAATGGCTAACTGTTAGCCGCTACGTTTGGCCGCTACATATGCTATGTCATAGCAGCGCTGCTTGATATGAATTGGTCTGTGATGAGTGTGATGAGCCAAACGATTGTCCAATCAGAAGTTGCTGTTGTTTTTGAAGGTTCTGCCCCTGAAAACATTTTCATAGGGCTCCTCCCCAGATGGATAAGTGAAATATTTAATATGGAACTGTCCATGTGGCATGTCAGGTTACATAACTGAAGTCCTGAATTGACACAGAGGATGTGTGGATGTCATCGTGTGTCATCATCTGTGTAGTTAACATCAAATATATCTTTGACTTGACAGAGATGTATAACATGGACAACAAGGATGTGTTAGCGAAAAATACTGATGGTAACTTAACCATCACTGAGTGAATGTGGGAGAGAGTGGGTGTGAGAAATGTTGCTATGAAGACAAGAAAAACAACATCTAAGCTCAAGTCCATTTATTATCTTGCTCTATAATTTAAAACATCAACTTTATGCTTTGAATTTGCTTTTCAGATGTCATCAAATAAACTAACTCCAAATACAGTTTCCCAGACATGACTAACAAAGGAGTTTATTTTTATTGCAGCAGAGTGGGAATATGTCACCCGACATAAGCAGCTAATTTGGCAAGAGACAGGAAAAGAAAGGTGAGACTGGTCAGGAGAGGTGGTAAGAGGTGAGGTTAAATGGTCATCTGTAACCACCAAATGCAGTCAGGTGTTTCCCCAGCTTAAGGTTCCTTCCTTTTGAATAGGAAGTGCAGGTTCCTGTTTGACTGCTAATGTGGAAATATATTAATAATATGAGAGCACACTGCTTTTATGGAAGCATATACACTGTGTATCAACGCTGCATGTTTGGCTTCATGCACAACATCGGGAGACAACTGGTCGGCTTCCCTCCAGACTGTAGAGTGTATTTAGTCTGAACAGATTTACTCTATGGAGGCCAACAAATGGGAAAACAGGCTGGTGACCAGCAGCTGAAGGTTGATTCTATATTTTTTTTAGTGTAGAGAGACATATTGTTTCCCCTTTATTGTTGGGATACATTTGTCGTGTGTAGTGTGCTTATATACAGGAAAGACCCAAGGACAGGAAAAGTGCTTTTGAAAGAACGACTATGATTGGCTAAAAGACTTGGCTGACCTGGTGTGAACTTGAGGTCATGTTTATAGAAACAGGAACTTGCATGTAACAGGATAATGGGGCTTTAAAACTGTTAATGTAAAGAGATTTATGGGTGCAGATTGGAGACTGGACTCTTGGACTCTAGCTTCTTTGCGCTTGTTATGTTGCGTTATAGTCAACATTTCTCTTGAGTAGCATAAACTGACTTAAGTGCATACACCCATCCTATGCAGACCCTCATGTCTGGTTTATGGTGCGTGACATTAAGCTGTGGCTCATAGCACGGCACTGCGTTGAGGGGTCTCTTGCTACAGTGTTAAATACTCGCTGATCAGATATCTATAGAAGCAAACATTTACTAACTTTTTTGTCTGATGGATGTGGTAGGAAGTGTTGATACAAAGTCTGATCATCTTGATTGAGTTCCCATGCCCAAATAGCAAGTAAGCCTATTTTTCCTCAACAAGAACAAATCAACACTTAAATATCAGGTGATTATAAAGAAGTGGAAAAGTCAATTTTTAGCTCTCCTCTATCCCTTATCTTTAAAAGTTTCACCTAACTTTGAATACAAAGTCACACGAGTGCAGAGCATAGTATTAAGCAACATTGTCTTCTTCACACACAGAAGCATCTGTACACTCACTACTTATTTTCCCTGCACCTCTTGCCCTTTAAAGCCATCAGCCTTTACAGTATGTGGGTCTCTTTAAGAGGAATAAAGCTGATATTTACTGTGGGCTTTCATTGAGTGTAAAGGCCCAGATTTGTGGTGCCCATAAACCACATCTCCCCTTCCTGCCTGTAAAAATTTAATGCCACACAGCTACCGCTGAGCTCTGGCTCCCATGAGGCTTCCATTCATTTCTTTTTCCTTTCCTTGACAGAGAGTAGAGGTGGGAACGCGAGTGTGAGAAAAGGTGCTCTACAATATGAGCTGGCTACAGTCGTTTATGAACTACAACCAAAGGAAAGTGTAGACAAAATAGTGTATGTGATGAGGTGCAGACATTAATAACTGATGTTTGACTGAAAGAGTAAGCACAGTAAATCAAGTATTGATTAGTAAAGTTCAGTTCTTCTCAAAAAATGATAAGCCTATTCTGGTTTAAACTGAGGGCATGAATTAGTTTCTTAAGATCAAAAGTAAATGCTAAAAAATATCAAGGAGTATCAGACTGGGGAAATTAGTAGGAGAAGAGAGACATTCCTCATACAAAAAAGTAAATAAAAGACAAGTAAAAGTAAAAAAATATGTTGATATACTCTCACTGGCCACTTTATAAGGTACAACCATTCAACTGTTGTTTTAACAAAGCAAATCAGCCAATGTCATGGCTGCATTTAGACATGTAGGTCTGGTCAAGATAACAAGCTCAATTTCAAAGTAAGCATCACAGTGATAACAGAAGTGTCAGAGGTCACTGGATGTGGTCTTTTTGTTGGTGTCATGTGAGCTAAAAAAACTGATGACCTTTATTTTAAATCTTAATTTCCCTGAAGGTGTCTTCCCAAAGGATTAATACAGTTCTCTCTAATCTAATCTAACCTAAACTAACCTAATCTAATCTAATCTACAGGGATTTTCACACTTAATAATTTCTTGGGTTTATACAGAATGGTCTAAAAGAAGAAAATATCCAGTGAGAAATAATGCCCAGACAATTCCAGAGGTCAAAGAAAAGGGGCCAGAGTGGATTCAAACGACCAAAAAACAAGAGAAGATCATTTCTGAATGCACAATACGTCAACTCTGAAGCAGATGGACCACAGCAGCATAAGACCACACCAGGTGCCTCACCTGTCAGCAAGAACAGGGAACTGCACACATCAAAATTGGACTGTAGTAGATTGGAAAAGTGTTGCCTTGATTGATGAGTTTTGTTTTCTGCTACATCATTCAGATAGCAGGGTCAGAATGGATCCATCCTGCTTTGTATCAACAGTTCAGACCGGTGGTGGTGGTGGTGGTGGTGTAGTGGGGATTTCTTTTGGCTCACTTTTGGCCCCTTAGTTGTTTAAACAATACACCCCACCTAATTAAGGGTGTTGACTGTGTCCACACCCTTAATTTCCACACTGTCATATACACACCATCTCACAAAGCCCAGATCATCTCAAGATGGTTTCTTAAACAAAGCTCAGTCATCAGCTAAGGAATGGGAGATCTGCATCATGGATGTAAATTTGCAGTGACTACATGATGCTATTATGTCAATATGGGCCAAAATCTTGGATGAACATTTTCAGCACCTTGTTGAATCAATGCTGCATGAATTAAGGTAGTCCCAAAGGCAAATGAGGGTACAACCCAGTACTAACAAGGTGTACCAAATGAGGCGGTTGGTGTAGGCACAATGTAAAAAAAAAAAGATTATTTGTAAATTTAAAAATACTAACATCTAAATGTTTATCTTGGTGTTTCATTTTTGGAAGCATTCTAACATGATTCATAAAGTTTTTTGACCCAACTTGAGCCTCGAAATTGTTACTTTTTTCTCAATGTTCCACTTAATTCTTTATAGAGCAGCATTATGTAACATTATTTAATTTAATTCTACTCTATTAGTGTATTTCTGGCCTCTATTGAAAAAGGGATCTGTTGATCTCAATGGGACAAACCTGGTTAATAAAGGTCAAATAAATATATAAAATTATATATATATATATTTTGTTGGAGATATTACATTAAATGTAGAAGTAGACGTTGGCACCTGAATGACTAAAACAGTTTCATTCGGAAGTTTGTGAGGTTACCTCTTGGCCATTAGCAAGGTTAAGTACAAACACTGAAAACACTTGATCGTTTAGCCCTGTCATTTTCAGATTTACAAACTTCCATACCTGCTCTGATATGTCTCCCTTTCACTTTTAAAAATGTATATCAAACCTGTATCTGTCATGAATTAAACCAGAGGAAATACTAAAAAAGAAATTACACCGTGGCTGTTTGTAGAGTATAATTGATAGAAGTGCTGATTAAATCTCTAAGGAAACTATCAATCTTTTCAACATTAGCCTCAACTGAAGAACCAAACCCCTGTTTTTTGTATCGCCTTCTATTTAAACTGTTGTTATCTACACCCAGTATTTTTTAAAGTATTGCAAGATAGGACAGCTTTTCACATATTTGCTAAGAACTCAGGAAGTTCTTTACATACTTTAAGACATTTTTAAGGAATGTTGGTCATGGCCCAGTGAAGGAGTGATTATATTTTGGTGGTGATCCAAACCAGGATGTGGATCCAGTAATTTTTAAGGCTTCCTGAAGAGTTCTAGATACTGCTGTTTTCCCGACACTGCTGGAAATACCTTGGCGGAGGTTTCTGCACTTGGAGCACTTCTAGTCCTAACATTAAATGGTACAAAGGTCTGTCTCATTTGACATGAAGCAGTATTCCTGACAGTGTTAAACCTGAAAAGGTTTCACTGTACGTAGATGAGCATCTATTTGACCTCTTAACACTACACCCTCTTCTATAACCAGTTCAAGTAGACTCCAATAAGGTGTTCAGACATCTGAAGTGGAAACACTGCACCTTAGTGAGTAGAAGCACAGTGTCTCTTTAACACTCAGACTTTCTGCACAGTGCTCTATGAGCTCTGGACTGATATTAACTTGTTGCTACACTACCTGCTATTCATGACGCCCCTGAAAAACCTAAGTGCCTACGGCAGGCGGAAAAGCCAATAAATCATATTTATCACACGCTGTTCCGAAAATATAAGAATTAAATGGTGGCAATTCAGATGTTATAGTCAGGAAGTTTGGGGTCGTGAGTGTGTGTTTGCCTGTCAGTATGTGTGACATTTGACAAAATCATTTTTAACTCACCATGCCACAATCTTTAAAACCACCTCACTGTTATTCACTGCTCCAGCAATTTCTCAGATCAAGAGTGGGTATATTATCATAGCATTTACAGAGATAATCATATAAACAGGGCTGGTGACAAAACTGTAATAATTAAAATAAAATCACAGTCCTTAAGTAAGAAATGGAGAGAGTCTCACTAGCCGTGAAGACTTTAGAGGAGAATGTCACTGCTGTCCCTGACGTTTCTCCCCTCCTCTCCCTCCAACCAGCCACAACTCCTGAAGTTTATCTTTCCTCCTGTCTTTCATCACAGAGGTTATTAAACCCTATGAGGGAGCTCCGCCATGTCTAATTACTCCAACAGTAAACAAAAGGAGGTCGGGTGGGGAGGGAGCGAGGCGAACCAGGAGGAGAGGAGAGACAGATGAAAAAACACTGCAGGCCAGGTGCCGTGTTATTATAATTCTTAACACGATACTGTTAGCGTGGTCAGTCTTTTAGCTGTGGAGCTAATGACTGGCTAGACCTAATTACAGGCCGCATGTGCTGTGCCGGGACGTGATATTCCTTCCCCGGATGGTTGTTAACTTCCCCCACAGCCAAAGCCCTACCCAACTCCCATTACCTCCCAGCCTTCTACGCCCACAAAACCCCAAATTACCTTTAAAGGTGTTGCATTGTTCTTTTGGCGAGGTACACAGATTTTTTTCCACTGTGCTCACATCAGTCACACCCAGAGGGGGCGGAATCATCATGGTGACTAAAGTATTCAGCACCGGAAACATCACTCAAAAAATAAAGAAGAAAGCGTGAGTTTAATATATTGTTTGCCAAAAACCCACAGAAAATACGAGAGTGTGCTTTGCAAGAAAAATGTACAAAAAAGATGATTAATTAGTCGTGTAATCACATCCTCATCTCCAACTAATGCTGCAGAAATGTTTTTGGCTGGATCTTTCCTCTTTTGTCATCTGGAAGACATTTAATATCACATGTCGTTTTAAATCCAGCTCACTAAAAAGGAGAAAATGAGAAAATAACAAGCTCCGAGGCCTCACAGGGAGTAAAATGGGAAATAAAGCTTCATTGTCAAAAAGGCTGTTAAATGTCTGTTGCAAGCATTCAATTATTTATGACATAGCTAAACAGTGCAAAAAATGTATAATACCTGAGTTAAAATGACAAAAAAACAGCTTTTGATTTAGTCGTAGTTCAAAAAAGGGCTAACTAGCATCTTAAAAGATGAAGTGGGATCAGCACAGCGGTTAACCACACAGGTCATAAGTTTGCATGTGGGTCAGAGGGGGTGAACTATTTATAGAAAACACACAGAGTATTGTAGCTCATGCTCCATGTTTTCTTTTTTAAAGCTAAAAAAGCCTCTATGTGGAAGCTTGTGCACATTTAAGCAATTAAAAACAAACATATTGCTGCCTTCCGGCCTTAGATCTCATGTTTTTACGGGAAAAAAAAGTATCAGGGTGAATTATGGGTGAAATGTTCCTTTTAGCTGGAGTTGCAGTGGCCTGAACTGATGTACTGTAGCTCTGTGCCAGACACCGACTAAGGGACAACGTCCACATTTTGTTTCTCCCCATGAGTGCTCCACAAGACGGATGCACTCCCCATCCATCCTGTCCTCCTCCCTGTCTCTGGAGTGAGTGATGGCGTATTGAAACCATATGCCCTCCAGAATTCCTCACGGATCCTCCTATCCAATCCCATCCCTGCAGTCCTCTGCTGGCCGCGGACACTCTGCTGTCGCGAGGGGGGCCTCCCCGCTTCCTGTGTAGGATCTAAATATTTACACTCCCCGTCGTCCCGAGTGGCGAGGCGGAGAGGTCTTGATGTTTTGGGTTATGTAAAGTCCAATCCTCCAGGACACATATTTAACAGATTGTCCTTGTTAAAGCAGATTTGTGAGCAGATTTACCTCAGAGAGAGTAAATCCCCCTGATAAAGGATGGGACATAAAAATAGATGACAGTCAACAAACCTTGGTGCCAACTTTTGCATTAAAGTAAAAGATGGTACATAAGTATTTAACTTTGAATTTGATTGTGAGTTTCTTTAGATTTGAAGAGCTGTCTCCCATATTTGAAGAAAGTATAAAACAATTTTACAAATATGCAGACACATATTGTAAACACATGTTGTGCACCTCAGCCCTCTTGTTCATCAGTGTACCCCAAATCTTGCTGCAGTTTCAGGACATCTTGACATAAGTCTGCAGACATCTTAAGACTCTTCAAGCCAAAGACAGCTGGGTAGAACAGAGTCCTCGTCTGGAGCCAAAACTGAGCATGTGGTACACTAACTCTCCTGCAGCATAACAAATGATGAGTCTTTGTTCTCTGTTATGTCAGCCAAAGCTTTCATCTGTTGCAATTACTGTGAAAAAGCCCTGCAGGAATTCAACTTACAACCTCTTGTTGTAACAGCAGCAACACTGTTACCTACTGAGAGAGTGAAGGACGTGCACTGAATAAACAGGAAATGGAGCAAACAAACTCCAGCGAGGGTTTCTCTCATTGTGAATGTGATGCAAACGTAGCTTGTCCCAAAAATACTTCTGCATACCATGCAGCTGGTGAAGCCATTAAAGGGTGCAGAGGGAGAAGTGAAGCAGAGGTAAATCGCTTCCCAGGTAGCTTGCCAAGTCAGGCCGTCTGCAGCTGTGTGTCAGTGCACTAAGCTGTGTTCTGGCACAGATTTAACCAGGTGTTTAAGGTGAAGACGCTGGTCATTTTGGGCTAAGAATCAGAACCGGGGCTAGACTACTGTCAGTCTCATTCCTGTCAAAAGTGACTCCAGCAACTCATTCTCCACAACTGTGACATCAGTTCGGCGAGCAGGTAGGCTTTGCTGGGGCTGTAACTGAGCCAAACATCTCCTTCAATCTCAGACATAAAGAAAAATATGTGAAAAAAGCAAATGCTCTTCCAACCTGAACAACTCTGCCACTGTGAACTCTGCACTGATTGGTATTTTAACCCCTTTTAATTCACGTTAGCAAGGAAATCTGTTACCTATCATGTAACTGAGTGGTATGAAGTCATAGCTAGACAGAAAAAACACAGACATCAGTGGTGGAGTGTTTATAACTCACACTGGAAGAGAAGATCTGATTATTCTTCATTAAACAGTGCTGATACAGTCCTGCTCAGTATTATTGGCACTCCTTCATTATTTTCATTAATTTAACAATATCTTCAGAAATAAATTGAAATGTACCAAATTTATGTCATCAGGATCTTTTAATTGAAGGTCCAAAATACTTTAAAAAAAAAACAACAACTATTTATACAAGTTACATATTGTAATTTCAAAGAGGGAACTGAAAAAAAGCATGTGCAGCAATAATGGCACCCCTCTTCAGTATTTTGTTGCACAGCCTTTGGCACTGATGACAGCCTCCAAATGTTTCTTTTAGCCATCTATAAGCTTCTTGCACTTCTCAGCTGGTATTTTCTCCCACTCTTCCTCTGCAAATTGTTCAAGCTCTTTAATATTTGCAGGTTTCTTTTCCCCAATGGCAGATTTCAGCCATTCCAAAGATTTTCAATCGGATTAAGATCAGGACTCATTGCTGGCCATTTTAAATAGTCAGTTTTTTCCCTTTTCAACCATTCCTGTGTGCTTTTGGATGTGTGCTTTGGGTCTTTGTCTTGCTGAAGGGCCCATGATCTTGACTCAAACCAAGTGTTCTTACACTGGATAGGACATTTGGCTCTAAAATTTCTTGATAATTCTCTGATTTCATGATTCCTGTGATACGATCAAGGCCAGCAAAGCAGCCCCAAACCATTATGGAACCTCCACCATGCTTAATTGTTGGGAGGGTGTTTTTTTCCTTGTAGGCTTCAAGTGGTTGCAATTAAAACTGCCTAATCTAAATATGACTGCATGATCATAGTAGCTAATGAAGTATAATTTACAAAACGTAATATGTGAACATTACTTCTGCCAAGTTTGAGTCTGATAAAGTGATGCAGAGCAAAGTTAGAGAGGTTTGTAAAGAAAATGTACTGACACATTGTGTACTTAAACTCCATGGGTGCCAATAATGATGAGTAGGACTGTAGTTTTGTGGCACAAGAGGGGCATCCATTCCCTAAAAACAAAAAATTCCACATGATATTAACTGATGAAAAAAAGGTCAAACGTACCTCCCATTTTTGACAGGCTTAACACAATAATATGTAATTATATTTTGGCAAAAGACCAGATTTTTCTTTTACTTAACTCTGATTTAATTCATAATTAGTGATCTATATTAAGTCATACTTGACACAGTGTTGGGTCTTAAAATCAAACATTGTTATAAGTAAGTTTTTACTCATTACTCATAAACAATTAAAACATCATTTTACATTATACTCAATTACAATTACAATTTAATATTTACTCTACTTTTGAGTTGCCTCTTACTTACAGCTTTGAAATAATATCTGCAATAGCAGTGTTGCATTTTGAAGTTTTCATCAGACAACACAGCTTTTTCTTCTTATAGAAACAAACTCAAAATGTAATAAACATAGCTCACTCTTTGCCTGTTATCATCTATGCCGTGTGGGACTTTATGGCTTGTGGTTTTGCACAAACATTTTTACGACAGAGGCTCAACAAGAGCAAAAAAAAACATAGTTACTTTGAGTAGTAAGTGTAATTTTACTATTATTTTAGAACTGTAATCCCTTACACTGTGAGTGACCCAAAAAGTAATATTATTATAGAGACATAGCACCAGAACAGTGGTTAGATCACAAGATTGCATTTTGGTTTAATTGTATCATGTATGGTCCTTCAGTAACCCAAACATATCAAAAGTATCTAAATAGTTTGTATGCAACAAATCTTACAAATACCACCAACTCTAACATTATGAAGGAAATTACCAGCTGGAGACATTTTATTTACTTCCACAGACTTCTCCTCTTACAAATATTAAAACTTTTGAGCCATGAAGGCTTAGTATTAACATGATCCTGTAACTGTCAAATTAGCTGAGGATCAGACCAACATCATGAGCAGGCTCAAAAAGCACCAGCTTTATGTTCTCTTCATGTTACATAATGAAGCCTCACAGGCAAGCTTAGCTTTAAGTACTACAAAGTCTGTCCAGAATCACAAAGCAGGTAAAAAGTGGGTGGATGAGGATTTGATTCGATCTCAAAACCATTCACAGCTAAAAACATCAGGCTCAAACCTGCTCATTACATCATCTGATGAGTAAGAAGAGAAGCAAGGACTTGATGAGGAGTCTCAGATGATAAGGTCACCTGTCAAGATGGATCCACTGACTATGATCAGCAAATACACAATGGACTGTTGTCATGAGTCTCTCTGACTTATTCGTAACTGTGTGTTTTTAACTTCACCCCAAACTGTCCTTTTTGATTCATCAGGAGAGGCTTTATGACCTTAAATCAATTCAAAGAAAATGTAAAAAAAAAAAAAAGGATTCTGGCTGCTTTCCATGGGCTTTACCGGCTGATTAGACAGGTTCAACTCTATTCCGATCCAATTCATCAAGCAACTCAAAGGGGAGTACTTCAGTCACATCAGACATATGCTCCAGATCCTCTGATTTTTACATGTCATTTGCAGATGGACTGCGGTAAGGCTGAGGTAATACTTGTATACCATTGTGTGCTGAGGTCAGTTCAGATCACAGTAGCATAGCTGACAGACTGACCTGCTGGGCCTGGGCCTCTGGATCCCTCCTGTGGTTGCGTGGATCGGTTGCGGTTCTGCTGTCGGCGTTTTCCACCAGTAGAGCGGGCGGTGCGGATGTGAATTTCACTGACTTTGAAAAATGCAACCATGAAGGGCTGCTTTTCTAGCGCACCATCACGTCCCACGAGCCCCGCCTCCTTAGAGCTGATGCTTAGTCCTGTCGCCGATAACAAGTTGCCAGGATTAAAGTTTGTTTACAGCGAAAATGTGACAACTGAGGACAAAAAGGATATCTTACCACTGCTGGTCTCCACGCTGACCTGCAGGCCCAGGTTGTGCACTGGGCTCATCACCCACAGGTTGCTTGTGGCAGTGATGTCAAACTCCAGCCAGCCCTCCTCAGATGCCCACAGTCTGCGAGACTCCAGCAGGAACAAATCTGCCTCTCTGAGGAGACGTGAAGGGAAATACAGAAGAAAATAGCTCAGAGCACTTACTGAAAGAGAAATGTGCTCTGCATGTTTACCGAGTCAGAGGCCAAGGACTTCAATAATCAGAAAAATCATATTCTAGGAGGTGTTGGGGATAGGCAATGAAACTGTTTAACAGCCTTTCCACATCAGTGACAGCCTTGGTGTTCATTGTGATCCCTCAAAAACACTTCTAGAGACTTGGAGCCAATTTTTATATGCTCAGTTTGGAAAATTATTTCAGTTAATCATTTCTATCATTTAATATTACACTTAAGATTAGAGGAAGCTGCATTTGGTCTGATTTGGAGGTTACCACAATGAGGGGGAGCTCCCATCTCATTTGTGCTAGAAATAAAGCAAGTGCTTGAGCATAGTAAATAAAGGGATATTGTTGTTTGACGTACAGTGAAAAACAGCCTGCTCATTTGTTAGGAAGTTCAACAGAGAGAGGGTCAAAGAAAAGGCAAACTCAAACTTGACAGTTGATGCTTACTCCTCTGATGTATGAATACTGAGACAAAAACAGGGGGCTTTAAATTACCAAACTGAGCTAAGATCATATAAGAGGTCATATTTTGCCTTAAATCAGGTTCATATATTCAATTTTGACGACTGAAAGTGTATTTTCACAATCACTAATGTTAGAACACTGGTAGTTTTCATAAACAGAGTACTGCTGATAGTGCTGCATTCTCTACAAGTCTGAGTCACTCTACTAGAGCTCCTGTGTATTTAAGGCTCCCATGGGCCCAGTCAGCTCTGACTGATTAACAGGTCAGCTCTGTGCTGTTTGGCACCATGTTGTCAATGACTCTGCATTCACTCTAACATCCAAGCATTGCAATGGGCTTGCTACCACGGGCCATGGTAGACTGACAATGAAACAATGGTAGGACATCACACTGGTAGGTCTATGTGGGAGGGCTGATTTTTGGCAGAGTGGGAGAAGGAGAATCCTAATGCCATGGACTTAATGTCTTATTCATAGGTGCTTTGTCCCATGGCTGAAACATGTTAGGAACACAACAGAGCATATAAAACCAAAATAGTGAGGCATGGGCTCTTTTGCTGTGCCTGTAAATATACTGACTGTCCCCATTAACTTGCAGAACATTATCAGTTTCTTGGATTGAATGATTCCAAGTGTTTATGAAACCTAAAAAGAAAGGCAAAGATTTAACCCTTGTCGCTCCAGGATATTTTTGTAGTTTTTTCGGTCTGCCTTGTTTTTTGTTTTTTCGTTTTTGTTTTTTTTTTGGTGTATGAAAAACCTTGACATTTTCACGAAGTATCAAGACAAAGACATCTTTATGTTTTTTGGACAACCTGAGCCATCAGGATATTTATGCTGTAATGATGCCAGAATGATGTGTTTGAAGTAGTTTGGTCATAGAGACAAAACAAGAAATCTAAATGAAAGTTACATCTCATGAAACCTTATTAAAATCACACAAAGATAAATGATGAGCAAGCATTTTCACATCTAAATATGGCTATTTAAAGCATTGACAACTAGGAGAGGAAAATCAAAGTATTCAATGAAACCTACAGTAGAAACCGCTCACAGAGTTACACTCATTTATCAATATGTCTTTTGTTCCATTTATCATTTTACCACTTTGGAGCAAACATTGACTCCAATTTCACATAACCTAGTTGACCTGTCTAATTGTTTCGGGACCTTATAGATTTTTTGCTTTGTCTCTTTATGACTTTCGGCTGCTCTTGAATGGAAACTACAGCCAAGACAAAAAGATAGGAATACATTGTTTGCATTTGATTGGTCAATAGACTGACAGGAAACTTACTCTTAGGGTCAAAATGAAGGTTTATAACATCACTACTGCATTTTTCATATACAGAAAAAGGTGTAAAAATACCAATCATAGATATGTTGTTTGGTTGCAAAAACCTAAGTAAAAAAGCAGGTGTTACTGCTTGAGGTGCCAGTCATCCCATGGAGTTGAAACAGTTAAATAGGCACCCAATAAAGAAAAGAATTCTACAGTAGCAAGCTAGTTTGAGTTTGAGAAAAAAATAATTTGAAAAGTTTTGCAAAAAAGGATTAGCATGACTTTAAATGTAAAGCCATGTTAAGTTATTGTCACATCTGGTGCAGATATTGCTTTCAAACAGCTTCAAAAGACTGAAACTGTCCTGCCTCTTAAGGCAACCAAGAGAACCACAGTAGCTGTTGGTTGATATCGAGGTTACATTATCATAACACTATGACAGAATGATGGATGGCTGCACTTGGAGTAAATCCTCGGAAAGACTGAATAGTGCTTCACTGTAGCTTTGACCATACAGTCTACCTCTCTCAGGGACAGATAACAGGAAGGAATGAAATCTTTTGTATCAGGCTACAGACAAAATCATATTATTTACAATATTCTGTGTCAATGTCATCAGGCTTAAAACTGAGGAATGTATTGGATGGGAGAAAAAACAGACCTCAGAAAACAACAAATAAAGAAAAGATCGCAGAGGAGCGTAAAGAAAGGACAGTGTATGCGATAAGAGGGTCTTGTCCTCCCACTGTCCCATTACACTTGTAATAACACAGCGTTGGGTCTGCCGGACCCTCCTCCAGAGCCGACATCAAAGCCTCACAATCATCCAGGTGTTCAGAGAATGCCCCTGCAGTCATGCATCAGCGGCCCCTCTTTATTGGTCATTAATGGGAGTGTTTCGGTCAGCGTCTGTACGAGCCTCTGTGCCTCGTTTCCCTCACACATACACGCACGCCCCGCTGCGGAGTTCACACGTCCGTCACAGCGTGGGCCAGTGTACCCGTGTTCCGCCTCAGAGTCACAGCCGCTGTTCGGCTGACGAACAGCAGCAGGGGCTCCTTCAGAGAGCTGCCTTCAGGGTGTCGGCAACTGAGAGCCTCCTATAAAACTTGTTATTGACTGACTGCTTAAATGAACTGGAATAATAAGGTCAAAGGGGACAGTTGTGTTTCTTGCTTCAATAAATCTCCTTCATAAGTCTTGTCAGTGAGTGTTGTTAAAAATGTAACGCAAGGTGGGAGAGTGCAGCTCACAGCTGGCCGAGTATTTTCAGTGCTTTCATCTTTTACACTGCAGAAGAAGCACAGGTGAAGGTAAAATGTTAAAGGCAACATGAGTACAAACGACAAGACAAACTGATGATCAAGCGAATTTAGAACAAGAGTAACACTTTCTTCAAAGCCCAACCTCTATAATGCATTACACATGCTTTGTCAGTATTTTTAGAATGACTAAAATAATCTTATGATGCTATATAATCATTGCTATAAGCAATTTTGATCATTTATAATGCTGCATGATAGTCATGTTATGCCATTATAATGCCAGTGTTAAAACATTATAAACACACTAATAGTGCGTTATGACCGCCGCCAGGAAATTACGTTATTGCAGGCGTGTGTTTTTTTTTTTTTTGTT
The DNA here is from genome assembly GCA_036419115.1 of Scarus forsteni. Classification (NCBI taxonomy): domain Eukaryota; kingdom Metazoa; phylum Chordata; class Actinopteri; order Labriformes; family Labridae; genus Scarus; species Scarus forsteni. The sequence continues at coordinate 3,202,143 of JAZDUH010000049.1, forward strand.
AGTTTGTTGGTTTGTTTGTTAGTTAGTTTGTTTGTTTGTTTGCTTCTCTCTTAGCAACATAGCTCAAAATGCCATGGATGGATTTCAATGAAATTTTCAAGAAATGTTCAGATTGGGAAAAGGGACAAATGATTAGATTTGAGGGGTGATACAGATCGTCTCGATCCACATGACAAAAAATGCAATTTTCATGAGTAACTACTGAACTACTAAATAGATATCATTATGAATCCAAATTGCTGGTGGTATTTTTTCATGGTCGAGCAATCTAAATATTTAGATGAAATAAAGTTAGGACAAATATTTATGGTGAAAATTACAAGATGGGTGAGGACTGTGGCGCTGACGGAGGTCTGTGCTCTCCAAGTGCTTTTCTAGTGTTGTGAATATAACTGTGACAAATCATAAGTATCTTAAATACATTATAACAAATACTGGGCTCAATGTAAAGCATTTCATCATGGTTATTGAGCAGGGATGGGTTAGAAAACAATTCCAGTTGAGAACTGATGCCAACCCTCTCAAGGACTCAATATACCTCCGCCAAGGAGGTCATGTTTTTGTTTATTTGTCCGTTTCTTTGTTTGTTTGTTAGTAAGATTACCTAAAAACTGCGGCAGCGATTTTGATTACATTTTCAGAAGATGTTGGCAATGGCGCAAATTAAAAATCATTAAATTTTTTTGTGAACAATCGTTTTTGCTCACTACCTGTCTAAATAATCATGATAACAAGATTCTGAGTGCCATGTGTGGGTTTTCAAAGTAAAGGAATCATACTATGATGGTAACTGTATCATGGAACTATTGCTTATAGGTGTAACAGCAATATGTGAGCTACCTTGCAGAGGTTTGCGCTCTCTGAGTGCTCTCTAGTTAGTTTTGTAACAATTCCCTTATCAGTTTCTTCTACCTTGCAAAACGAAGATCAGGGGGTGTCAGTAGAAATGAAAACAGAAAAGAAAAAAGGAAAGCAGATAGGGGTCTAATGAGGTCAAAACTGTCCCTGAATAGCACCATGTCCTAAAAAAATTAAATTTTCATTGCTTTTAATGTTGTAAGAAAGGGCCTGGAGAGCAGAAAGGCAAGATAACCTTAAACTAAACTGGCAGTTTACAGAGAAATGCTCAGTGCCTCTTTTAAGAAAATGCCTCTTTAAACACTCTGTATTGTACTTCTTGGGGTAAATGATGTCGTAGCCATACAGCCTACACCTACATCTGTATTATTTGCTTGCAGGCAGACCCCAGGACTGTTTTTAAAGTCACTCCACAGCCTGTTATCCCTCCTTACCACACCATTTCAGACATTGTTTGGGCAGTCAATCAGAGCCGAGCTCATTATCACAGCCCCTGTAGCCTCCCCGCCCCCTCAGATTGAAGCATTTCCAAAAGGGAGGGAAAAAGAGCTGCATCTGCTCCTCTAAACTGACAGCATTTCTTATTTCATGATAAAACTTAAATCAAACATTTGCCGAACAGACACCAAAGACATGATGTAAATAGCCAAACAGATCAGGACATGTGACCTTCAAGTTTTGACAAAATTATGCTTACGACACAACTTTCAGTAAGTGGAACCACCAGTAACTTACAGGAGCCTTTATTTACACAGCATGGCATTGGATATCGGGAGTGTCATTTTATGACATAGCCACCATTAAACAAAAAGCAGGAATCGTAAGGGAATTGTTAAAGAAATGAATAAGCAGAATCATTACCAGCATTAGCATCAATAAAATCACATCAATTCCCTTTGCTATCACTGAGGTAAGGTGTTCAGACGACATATTTGCACATCACTGACCGCACAGACAAAGAACAAATTTTACTGAGATTGAGAGAATTTTACTGATTCTATTCATTTAATTACACCATATAAACACTATTACAATGCACCACAGTGATTATAAGTCTTTGTGTTTATTAGACATTTCAAGTAAAGTGATAAAGCTGTTCTTTAAGCAGACATTGTACATTACAAGCTCGCTTTAAGTCACTTTGTGTGGTCATTGTGTGCTTTACGTACAGTGAAAAAGTAATAAGAAGGATCTTCATGCCTGAAAGCCAAACATAACTTTAACTTTTTTACACTTTTCCCCAGTCAACATTTTAAAAAACTGTATGACTCAGACACCACAATGACTTATACATATAACCAGCTTGTAATAAACTATATCTGCTTCCAAATCTGAATTTCACGAATTTATTTGAAGCTTGTAATAACCATGATGATCATCACATCAACAAAATGCGGTCTTTGTCTATGCAGTGATCACCAAATATGTTTGTTATAAAAGTTGTTGGTATGGGTACCTGAAATATTTATAATTTGCTAGAAATGTTTGAGAATTTTTGTTCCCTTTTTGCCAGAAGGCTGATTCTACCTAAATGGAAGGACTCAGTACAGCCAGTGTAAGGGCAGTGGATTAGAGGGGTCATGTGCTTTGTCCACCTGGAGAAAATTAGGTATAGCATTAGAAGTTGCACCAAAAGATTTTTTGAAACTTAGTAAGCGTTCATATGGCAGTTACCAGTGTTACCCTGTAACCCCTTTATTATTTTTTTTCTTAGTTTAAATTTGTTTTTGTATTATCTCTGTACATGTGTATTTATATCTCTATATATGTGTATTTAATTCTAGTTTATTGTAACTATCATTTTTATTATATAATTCTTTCTGTTTTATTTTATTTTATATGTTATTTCATTTTTAAAATTCATTTATATGGTTGTGATTGTTTGGATATTTGTTTGATTGTCTGGTTGAATGCATGTTGAAGATCTAGTATTTGAGGATTGGGGAATAGGACCAGTCCATGACTGTCTGAAATTGTTTTTGTTCAATTTTGTTCCTCTGCTATCTTATTAAAAAAGAAAAAAAAAAAGACTTTGACCAAAAAAAAGATATTTTCGCCCAACATAACACAGTATGAGCATGTCTACAAGTCATTATAAACAATGGCTTTAAAATGACTTAGGTTACTATTATAAATCGTTATGAATGACCACAATTGCATACAATCATGAGTAAACAGTTTTATAAGCACATTATAATAATTCCAAACATACTTATAATGAATAAATTATGCATTATAAAGGGGTTTACAGAAAATGTACCATGGAAAGATTATGACCCTGAATCACGGTGCAGTTGTACCTTGAAAAAAATCCTTTCAAAAGTCAAAAGAAAGACATCATAAGTTTCTGCCAGTATTTTGTTTTGGGGAATGGATCTGATTTAAATTGAGTACAATAGGAAATAAGATGCTATTAAATTGGATTTGGTAAATCAGAAACCTTCCTCAGTTATCTGCCCTCTCAATCAGTTCTGCCACATTTTTGACATTGTGATCTCACACATTCCTTGCCTGTGGTTTTTGAAACCTCCTCAATCAAAAGAAAAGTACAAAGGGTGTCAAGCTAATTAAGCACTCTATCATTACAGCTTCGAGTCAAAACAGGAGTCAGCTTTTTTATGGGAAGGAAGGGCACGGGAAAGTTAATAGGCTCCCCGCTGATTGGTTGATTACATGGGGATAGTTCTGCAAAAAGCGGAAAATAAGGGAACACAACATGAAAAGACTAAGCAGCTCTTTCACCCAATAAACTGTTTAGCCTCCAAAGAGTAACAGAGGTATGGATGCTGAATCCAGAACATACATTTTTATGGTTTATCAGCTGTGATTTTGTCAGAAGATACATCTTAAATGCACGTTCACAATGTAAAAATAGTGTGAGCAGCATGTTCACCTTCTGGAGATACGCTGTAATTTTCTTCAAGGTAAAAAAGCTGTCCTACAATAACACTGAAATTGGAGATATATGGGCCCTTTAATCTCCAAATATCTCCAAAAATAAAAGGCTTTACCACCAGGCTGGAGAGCACAAACCACCCATTGTAGGGATAAAGGAATGCAGCAAATAAGTAGCTCTTGATACCTTAAGAAACCTCTGACAGACAGAAAAATATACTTTGCCAACATCTATAGAAGCTGTTTTATGTTTTTGGATCCATGGAACGCAAAGTGGATCAACTTTATCTTCAGACAGCAGTTTAAGAACATCTGGAGACTCCAGCTTCTTTGCTCCTAGATAATACTAAGAATAATAAATAAACTGGTGACTTTGATGTGTGTGCACTTATCAAAAAAATATACCTTGCATCATAAAAATATCAGAAATTCTCTTCATGTGTGAGTTTGTTCTCAGAGGGTGGGCTTGTTTAAACACAAATAACATTCAAAAATCTTTCTGGATGTTTATCTGGCCCTACAGACGAAATGTAAATGTTTGGCATGTATTAGCTGTGCTCATATTGGGGCACGCAGGGATTTTGAAGCTGTGCTATTTCTGTAGGATGTGGTTATGCCTGATCTTACAATACAAACAAGGTGAGGGCACAGAGTCTGTGCAACACACAGGGAGAATGATCAGGAGATAACACGCACCTTTTTACGATCTGGATCTTAACCCTCATGTCAGGAGCATGGTTGTATTTTTTGGTAATACCTTCTCTTTTGCAGAAATGTTAATTATCAGTTAAACATTACAAGCTGCAAATCCACCAGCACTTTAAGTCTTCCAATCATGCGCAAGCTTTTTTTTTTTTTCCATAAATCATAAATAAGTGGGGATGTTTTTGGGATTATTATATTTGAATTGTGCCCAAACCATTTTTTTCAGAACAGAAACATATCCATACCTAAACTTCAAACAGACAACTCATATTTGCTTGTTTAGGAGTATCTATCATATGGTGACTTCTGCTTCTAGTTTTACATGCCCTTTAGCATGTTTAGTCCCCAACACTTCTCCTCCTCCCCTATCGGGATACCTCTAAAGTGGCTGAACTCACCACCAGCAGGGGTGGAGGGAGGACACAAGCGCTGTGCTCAAGTAAAAGTACTTTTATTTTGACAAAATTTTACTCAATTACGAGTAAAAGTAGCATTTTAAGAATCTAGATTTAAAATAAAAAGGTATTTCATAACATTTACTCGAAGTATAGAGTGTTTTGAGTGCTTTTTGCTGTTGTAAAAAAGGACAAACTCTGCAATATAGTGAGTCAATTATTTTTTTCCATCATGTCATAGTGTAGTATAGCCAAACTGTGGAGTCGTATTATGCACTGAATAAAAACAGAGCAGCAATTTTCTGTCATTTCAAATTAGATATTAAATCTAACATTAAACATGGGTCAAAAAGTTTTATGGACGCAGACTTATAGTTTTATATAAGTGCACTATATTTGCCATTTGTTTGAATGAAATTTGTTTGCTATGACAAATTCAAATAAGTGCAACACTTGTAGCAAGATTTCTTTGTAAAAGTACTGGTTAAAAATCCTCTAAATAACAGTAAGTCCACAAAAGAAGCTACTCAAGTATAGCCATGTGATTAAATGTAATTTGATACTTTCAAGCTCTACATAAATGATGTGCCATGGTCATGTGTAGGAGCAGGTGTTCAGATGTATGCAGATGATACAGTCTTGTATATATCTGGAAAGACAGCTTCATCTGGTTCTGAACAGTCTCATGAGTTCATGGCAGCCTGGTTTGAGATTTGAAGCCCATTGGTTTAGGATGCCCTAGTACAAAGCATAGAATATAGACAGAATGAAGACCAGCCTGTCTGGGAAAACATGGAGGATGGGGCCTCAAAGTGACAGGAGATATGGTGCTCTCCATTTGATCTCTGAAGTCTATTATTCCCTATCGTTTCTATAACTCTTCTTTTATTGCTTATTCTTATTTTACTTCAATTGTTATAAATGCGTTTTTAATGTTGTGTTCATTTTGATTCCATTAGTGTCTTTATAATCATGACTGTTTTTATTATGATTAAGTCTATGTATGATTATAGTGTAGCCCTGTACAGCACTGTGGTCAACCAAGGTTGTTTTTAAAAGTGCTTTTCAAATAAAAAATGTGACATGGCATGACTGTATGAGTTTCAAATTGAACACATCACTGTGAATGACTTTTTAATTGGAATCTCTATTTGTAAAGTTGGACTGAGTTTTATTGACGTAATTCCCAGTTCCTAACTCTGAGTTTAGAAGTTAATAGTATGCACCATTTAGGAGTGTATCAGGCAGACTGAGAATAAAGCTGATTTAGGGGCACTCAATATGTGCAAATGAGAGTTTTTTTTTTTTTTTACATTACCAATACTGAAAATACTCTAGCAGGGTGTAAAAAGCAAATGTGTGAACTTGATTTGGGGACAAATAGTGGCTCTCAAAAACATTAAAGCAGAGTAAAGTTTCAGTCTGGGGAAAGTTTCAACCACATTAATGTTTAGAGATTTACTTTCAATGGAAAATTTAAGGTGTTATGAGAGAATCTTGAAACCCCTGCTGAAGCCTCCAGGTGGATGGGGGTTCAAAGCAAGGGCACAGCTTAGTTCACAGAGCTGAGAAATGGAGAGGAAATCTTAAAAACTAAATGATCAGCTAAATTGGATTGGGGGAGTTTTTTGCTGATGACTGAATAATAACACATTAAATATTTAATACGTGTTAAAAGAATTATTAGCCGGAACCAAAAATGTTGCAGACACTAGGGCCAGGTAAATGTTTTTTAAAAATTAATGGAACCCAGGATTCATCAGTTTCTAATGTTACCGATGAGAATTACAAAATTACATTTTTTAAAACTTTGTCACAAATAGGATAAAAAAACGTAAAAAGAAGAAAAGAGAAGTAGAGAGGATAAGCAACCATGGCAAATGCATTAACATTAAATGCATTTAATAGAGAGATGCACGAGTTTCGGACTATGTGTGAATTTACCAGAGCATTTGGGGTTTGAGTGCCATGCCTCAGGGCACAAGCACCTCTCCAGCCACCAAGTCAAGTGCCGTACATGCTTAAGCCCATCAGTGTGTAAATGTGTACCTGTCAGGGTGCTCCTTGACCACTTGGTAGACTTTAAGAAGGAAGGTGTCGTTGCGGAAGGCACGGCTCACACACTCCTTGTAGAGACGAAACTCTGCTGCCGTGATCGCTTCGCCCTCTGGGATCTGTGAGAGGTTGAACTTAAACTCCTTGTAGTGACGTCGATGAGGAGAGAGCTCACGGTCATACTCCACTGTGGAATGGAAACACAAGAACACAAAGTACCACAACATTAGGCCCAAAGAAGAAAAAGGTTTGACTGTGATAACACAAGTTTTATAATTATGTTTGTCAGAAGAAATCACGGTTTGTTACACTGTAACTGAATCATTATTACATGGTACACATTATTACCATATCTTACCTTACCAGAACTATTTCAGGGGCTCGGAAATACGTCATAAGTCTCTATTTACACACAGGGTTTTAGTGTAAATTACAGAAGTAAGTGATTAGCGAATATCCTTGTCACAGACACTTCGCTGAGGTCTATCATTGAAGCCTGCAAAATGCATTCATGTCATTTGTGCTTTAGGTCTAATAGGTTTCGTGGCTTCAAGTTTCCCTAAATAAATCCCTGTTATCATCAGTCTGAAGCTTAAGCCCATGGTTTTTCTCAGTGGTACCAAGCCAAGAGACATTTAGTGACCACTTCTAACAGCATGAAAATGACAAAAACCAACAAATGGGCTCCTTCCTAAGCTTTTATGTGCAGTATGAGCGGTAATGATAACGTGCTCTCTGAGGATTCAGTTCCTGTCTCAGCTGGGGAACGTCTCCCACAGTTAGGAAGCAGCAGTCTCTGTTTGTTCATGGACTCACAGTGAGAAGACGGAAATGAGTAAAGAAGGGCATGACTTGCACAATTAGATGGTCTGTCTACAGAAATACCTAAAGGAAATGTAACCCTCAAGTATGTGCTTTTTACTGCATGACATTCAAAAATAGTCGCCTCGCATGACTGCAAGAGTATCCAAAAAATACACATGAACAGTATGGGTTGAAAAAGGACTCATTCCTATTTGAAGAAGACTGTCTCTGGACAAAAGTAAGAGATTAGAAACTGTGTGCAGTTTAATTGTTGTCTGATATCATCACACAGCACACAACAGCCCTGTAAATTTGATTAAAACGTGCCAAAAAGTGACAATCTGAAATTAGTTTCTCCCCCACACAAGCCATCTGTTTCTTAAAAGAAAGTTAGAGGGCTGGGGTTACTAGTATATATGAAAGCCACTTGCTCAGATTAAAGTCAAATGAAGTCTTGTGGTGAAACATTGAGAGTAAGTAAATTATTAAAGTTGTAAATGATTTGCAAAAAAACACAATACAGCATTAAATCTACTCATAATACAATCCCCCTACTTCAGATGTGTCTTACCCTGTTGGCTTAACACTAATTTTAGAAAAAAGTTAAATTCTGCCCACATTTAGAGCATGAAGCTTGTGCTTTACTTATAATAAAGTCAAATGGACAGCCCCACTAATTGTTAGGGCTGGGACGATTCACTTTTCTCCCGATTCGATTTATTGCAATATTTAGGTGCCAATTTGATTTAAATTGCGATTCTATGATATTGCCGATTTTTGCAATCTTTAGTTAGCTTTTTTAACACCAGCGAAAAAGATGAACAATGATGATGCCTCCAGACTATATCAGGAAAAATACACATCACGTGAGTCAGTTTTTAGGGTTTATTCAGCAATATATTTTAACCAGCTGTTTATACTCTCTCTTTTCAAAAGCCTGGATTGCATATAAAATTTGCTTATTAACCCTTTAGGCACCAGAGTTTTTTCAAGAAAATATTCAATTTTGCTATCAAGATTTAAAAAGGCTATAGTTTCAAAGTGGTTAGTTTTCCCAGCCATCATCATCACTGTAATTTACGGGCCGAGCATGAACGCCTCTGCTGCCTTCATTGTGCTTTTTACCCCCGGCACTTTTCGCGGTGTTTTGAGCTTCCCTGCATCCCAGACCACGTCCCCTCATCAGCACTCGCCGATTACTTCCACCCTGCAATGGAGAGGCAAAGCATCGGCCTCGGTATGTGCTGCTTGAGGACTGTAATGGCGTGCAGACCCGCTCCTGCTGCGCGCACACGTGCTGCCAGTTTCGTCCTCACTGGAAGACTGACCATTGTCCTCAGAGAGTAAATATTCCTCAGATTCAGAGTCAGCCAGTACTTGACAAAGTACTCTCAGCATCGTGAGTAGCCTTACTCACTCTGTCACTCTGTGCGTGTCCCCCCCCCCCCTCTGCTCTGCTTTTCAGCCTCTACAGCCACACTCGCGTCCCTCGGTCTGGTGTGTGTGTTTCAAAAAAATATACGCCAAAACTTTGAATAGAAACCTGTCACCTGTCCACTATCTACTGATTAGTAACACTATTCAGCAATATTTTAACAGCTATGGCCTGTTTAACCCAGCAATGTGACTTGCCGCAATTTTGCAACTTTAGTGCCTAAAGAGTTTGGGGGGGGGGGGGGGGGGGGACCATGACATGTTTTGGCGAGTATGTTCCACAAGGTGGCTAATGATTTGTACTAAACACCACTGCAGTAGCTCCTGCAGACTGTAACACTGGGTTGTTACACAAATTACCTACTGGATGTGCTTTACAAGGTTCTACCCAGCTGTTCAAACACTTTCTATGGGCTGTTGTCCAGATGGACCAGCAAAATATACTGAATGGTCCATCTTCAGCACTAACCTTAACACAAGGGGATTTTATTGATTTATGTTACTTTTTTACTGGTTATCATCTTATTAGATTTTTTTTTTTTTGATTTACATATGCTCTAGGTGGCACCTACTATATCATGTAGTTCAACAACAGTAGTCTTGATAGGCAATTCTAGTTATACATTTTAGAATATGTATCTCTACTCTTTCAAGGCAAAAGCCCATAACAAGTGTTTAAGGAGAGGAGAACATTTCCAAAAACATATCTGGTGGGTGACATATCAATCTTTGTGTCAATCACATTCAATACAGGTTATTCAGACGGAGTTGCTCCTAGCAAATTAAGATCATACTTCAAGACATTTTGAAAATTAAACTCTCACCAAAACCTGTTTTCACTGTTGTTTTTTTTATCAAGACATGGTGTCAAGTTCTGACAAACTGCTATTTAAGCAGCCATTGTTCACATGCTTGCAGTCGCCTGATGCTGTTGTGACGTACGTAGCTCTAACCTCATTGTTCTCAAAGGACGCTGATTGGGCAGTGCCTTTGCAGACCGAGCTCAATCTTTCTAGCTTGAAGCTTTACAAGATTGATCAGCTTGACTAAAGACACAAATCCAACTGATCCACCTACACCCTAAAGTTATAATACCTGAAATCAACTGTAGTTTTGCAGCACTAAATTTATTCAAACTTTCTTATAAACCCATGATGTCAGGACCCTCCAAAATAGACCAATAACATGTTTAATCCCCAAGTCATAACCAAAGAGGCCTTTATGTGAGAATACAGTCAATCAGATTCCCCCAAAGACACAGCATTACCTTGAGTCTACATCCAGGAAGGTCAATGTTACACAGATGTCATACTAAGAAGACAAAATGAGCTGAAAAGGCATCAAGAGCAGGTGGGCTTCAGTGCACTTCTGAGGAAAATCTGACAAAATGTTCACTTTCCATTAAAAACAAGGAAAACCACCTATAGAGAGAGACATGTTATTCACATAAGCATCACTGTGACTGTTATCAGATGTGACAGAGCCAATTTCACCATCATACTCCACAGGCTGCCCACACACACAGATGTTGGCGTAACTGTGTGTGATAACAGGTCTGGTGTTCACTTCAAGGGTAGCTAGATCCGCTAAACTTGTGTGTGGAGGACTTCAGCAGAGGTCATGGCACTCTAAATGACTTTACAACATTCCCCTCAGGGCCCAAAGACCAACAGATTGAAATTTCATATTCCCAATTTAAGAATCAACAGGCTTTTTGGCTCTAGAGCTCTTTGATAAACTGCCTGTAGGTGGTGTGAAGGTCAGCAACAGTTTCATATGTATCAAATATTTTTAACATCTGCTACAACACACTCTAATAAATGCACAAATTTCAGGCACCTGACTGCACAGAGACACTGAAACGTGTTTGGCAGATTTCACTGGCAGCTAAAGCATCGCACTGAACCAAAGTAAATCTTTTACTGACTTCTCACTTTGTGGGTTTGTTGGAAAAGGTGTTATAAACTGAATTTAAAATTTCTACAATTTTGAGCTGGAAGGCAGGGCCAGAAAACCACTGATACTTTGGTTTTTGGAGGCGTGTGTACTCAGTATTTGAGGTGGTTAGCTCTTTTCCAGTTGTGAATAAACCAGATTAATACAAGTATGGTTTATCTGTACTATCAAGATTCTGCACATTGATGGAAATTCATTTACAACTTAAACTACATGTAGACATATTGACTCATTTTTACAAACTACCCTATCAATTCTAAAATAAATTGACCCCCAATTGTTACAGCTATTGCATCAGCAATGTGTGAGTCTTTGGTGAAAGTAGTTAAAACACATGACTGCATTTAATGTTGTATTCTATGCCATTAATCCCTGAATGTTGTGTAAACGGATGAATGTGATATGCAGTGATAAAAGCCCTTTGAGAGGACGAAGACTAGAGAAGCCCTTTGCAAACTTTTTCTCCTTTAAGCAACATTTCTTTATCTCAAAAGAGTAGTTACAAAGTGATTAAACAGCGAAGGATTTTTTAAATCAAAAATAGTGTTTCACACAGCCATGCTGTACTAGCTTCACCCAAGAACCATTAAATCATCTGGCAACATAGAATTTCATTGAATATCAACATTTCAATGTGTCATTAAAGGATAAGTTCAGTTTCTACAGCTTTCACATTGTTTATAGAATGAAGAAGAACAATATACTCACCCAGAAGGCTTTCCTGATCCAAACAGTGCTTCGAGAGATACTTAGATCCAATATCGAGCGTCGGACATCCGTATAATGGTAGCACACGGGGCATGTAAAGCGCCGCTCCTAAAACTGCATTAATCATCCAAAAACTCATTAGTTTCACCAATATTTCATCATGGTCCGCTCGCGCCACTCCTCCATGACAGTCGGTGTCGCTCCAGACATGTTTTGTGACTGTGCTCACCTCTGAACTGAAGAAGAAGAGCGCTTGCCTCTGCGCATGCGCAACATTGTTTCAGGGGAAGACAGCCGGCCACACTTCTTCCAGTTTTGTGTAAAATGGACGAATATCTATCGGATGAAGATGTTGAGGAGGAGAACTTTGAATATGATGGGTGTCCTTACGGTTTCGAGCCAGAGTTTACAGATGAGGAGCTCATGGAAAGGAGGACGTGGAGGAAAAGAGAAGAACAGCTGGCCAGAGAGTGCTGCTCATGCGCGGAGGCAAACCTTCTTCTTCTTCAGTTCAGAGGTAAGCACAGCCACAAAACATGTCTTGAGTGACACAGACTGCAATGGAGGAGTAGCCGGAGCGGACCATTATATGGATGTCCGCCGCTCGATTTTGGATCTAAATATCTCCCGAAGCACTGTTTGGATCAGGAAAGCCTTCTGGGTGAGTATATTGTTCTTCTTCATTCTATAAACAATGTCAAAGCTGTAGAAACCGAGCTTATCCTTTAAGAACTCTGAAAAACTTGAGTGAGAGAAACCATCTCTTTTTGATAATCTTGCTTGTAACTGCTTATTATCAAGTGAGGATGATTCAATGCAAGGGTAATGCAGTTCTGTTGCATTTGAGTGGTTGGGATTTGCTTTTTTTATTTGAGCAAAAGATCTATTAAATCATAAAATTTCACCCTCTTCACATTCAGTTTCCAAGGGCCCTGAAAAGACTAACTGCTAATCTTAAACATCAGATGCAGAAAGTTTATGGTGAGTTCTGTTCTCAAGGACTTTAAATTGTAACTCTAGCAGAAAATTAAGCTACCCAAACCATGTAAAGTCAGGCTGAGCTAAGAAAAGAGCACAAACAGAAAGCACCTTAAGTTTGGATGCAAGGCCTGGTTATCTCACAAGAAATGTCTATTACTTTTATGTCATGAGTTCACACTGTGTTCCACACAATCTATGTGCAAACAGTTTTCAAACCATCAGCCGCTGAGCTCAGGGAAGGCATAATTTTCATACAGACATAACACCACCCTCTGTATGCCAACAACCATGCTGTCTGTGACGAGGAAATGACAGCACTGCATTTTAAAAGGCTGTAGTTACACTTGGAGGCCTTCGGTGGCCTTTACTCTAATTCTACATGAATACAATATTTACTTTCTTACTCTTTCCAACCGCGGATAAAAACTTCAACTATCAGTCAGTGGGGTGTGGATAAGCAGATCACAAAAGTAAAGAAAATGTTTGTCATTGTCTTAAAAATGCATCTGCAAATTTTTAAAGGCTCATATAAAATTAATGAGACAGTTCAATTTAACATATTCTTCTCACTCAAATGAAATTGGCAAAACACATCTAAACTTCTTCAACAACTCCTCGGTCTGTTCATGATTAAATCTATCATTTTTTTGCTTTAGAGAGGGGGATATCATCAAATGTTTTATCACTGCCGTTCTTGGTGTTGGTTAGCAGCTAAGTATCATTCCAGCTGCCCCTCCACCTTCCTCTCAGCCTGAAAAGCAATAGGAGTCCTCTGAGGTTTCGCACTAAAATCAAAGGAAAGTGTTCACACGATGTGTACAGGGGAGCATAAACTTTGTGCTAATCTACCATGGCGTGAGCTGTGAGGCTGGAACACACAGAAGGGAAAAGGGATTTGGATGATTTAGGGAGGAATTCATTCTAAAGATGGAAAACATGGTTAAATCAGCGTTATGTTAGCAAAGGTGCTCGACAGAAATTTCAGGAAACCTTTCTTTTGTGATGGTAAAATGCCTGCAGGTGTATATTTTCTCACAACATCACTATCATTCATTTCCACTTACTTATTGAAAAATAAGAATAAAATAACAATTATATTTAGAAAAGTACTGAGTGCTTTTCTTTAATTCTTACCAACTAAGGACAGGGGCAGTTATGGCTATCAAGACAAGTTTGTTGCCTGAGTAGAATAGGAAAATGTATATGCTTTAAGAATTAGAAAGTTTTCTAATTTAAGCCAATAAGGTATAAAAATAGAAATGTTATTGGCAATAGTTAAAATAGAAAATAGACAAAACAATACAGGTAAGTAAAGGTGAAAAGATGGAGAGCAGTCTAATATGATGGGTATAGGATAACATTGTTAGACAGAATCACATCTATTGAGTAATGAGGAAGACAAACAATTAATATGGAGAAAGTAAATACAAAAATTAACTTTTAAGGAGCAGAGTAGACAAGTTAGTTGACACTTAAAGGAGAAAAGTGAGTCAAACGGACAGAAAGAAGAATGGATGAAAGAAACAAGTCCCCCAAGCACTAAAGCAGGAACAGTGAGTGACAGGAAGAAAGTGACGTGGACGATGTGCAGATTCACTTGGCCACTCTGATAGGAGCTGTTCTCTCGTTTCCACCTGCGCAACATCTGCTGCTGCCATCTTGTCCCTGCTGCTGCAGGTATCAGGGTATCCCACACACAAAGTCCTGACCTAGAAATCCACGGCGAGCACATTCATTCATATAGTCCCTGGAATCACTACTGCAAACCATGAGGAGTTATCAGCTCTAACACACTTTATAAACACAATTAAACAAATTATTTTTTTAAGGAAGAATGGGTCAGCAAATGGAAAAAAAACACGAGGGAGATCTTTTTTTCTCTAAAATGTTGAGGAAGGTAGAACAAAAAGAAGAAAAAAAAGTTAAGTCCATCCATTTCTCCATTATCTATACCACTTATCCCTTTCGGGGTTGTGGGACGCTGCCTATCCCAGCAGACACTGATTATGAGCCACCAATCAACCTACTGACCTACTGAGCATGTTTTTGGTCTGTGGAGGAGACCCGGGTTCCCAGAGAGAATCCACACATTCACAGGGAGAACATGCAAACTCTACACAGAGAAGCCCTTACTGACAGTGGGAGAAACAAGCAACCTTCTTGCTGTGAGACACATTCACTAACCTGCTGCACCACCAATATAGCATGATTATAAGTGTATTTCAACATAAATCCTACTATTTTATTTATTTTTCATTCCCAACATCCTTTTAATTAAGGCTGAACAATTTGAGAAAATAATCTAATAGCAATTTTTTCTCCAATATTGCAATTTACTCTGCATTTGTTTTAATGTACCTCACCTTATGTATTCCTAAACAAACATAAGCAGTAGATCTTTTTATAGTAAAACCCATATGACATTAAATTAATCTAAGGATAAAAGATTTGAGAAAATGTGGAGAAGTGAAGAACAGAAGCAAAACAGGTATGAAATTGAAAAAAAAGGGGGGGGTGAAATTGGCAAAAATAAATCCAAAATGGGCTTAGGAAAATTGATTATGGCAGCAAAATTGGGAATTAAATTTGAAATTAAATTTCAAAAACCATGTAAAAATTCCAAAAAATGTTCTGACAGTGGCCAAAAAAGATGAATGGGGGCAAAATAGGCATAAAGTTGTAAAAACAGGGTAAACAAACGGTAAAAATGGTCCAAAAGTGGGGAAAAAAGTGTATGAATAGAGGTAAAAACAAAATAGGCATGAAATTGCAAAAAAAAAACTACATCACAATGCCAAAATGTTCAACACATTTTGGGCTAAAAATATTAAACCTTCTGCGATTTGAAAATTGCAACAAGCCATATTGCGATTTAATCTGATTTGCAATTAATTGTTCAAGTATAACATTATACTTGATGTTTTGACTTTTTCCTTGAGTTTTATCCATCTTCTTGAAACTGTATGTTTTCTTGACATTAGTTCCTACTCTCAAAACTATCTTATTTTCTAAAAGTGCATTATTGGGGAAAAAAAAAAAAGCTGTCATGTTTTTATTGCCATGCCGGACACTTTACTCTTCCAAATGGTCACAACTGAGGTAGAACTGTTTTTCCACCAAAATTGAAGACTAGGGTTAGGATAATATACTTCAGGATACACCACAGTTAATAACGTTAGCAATACAATAATATAACATTACAGTAGTGCTGGGATAATTTGATTTCTGATACATTGTAATAGTATTGCACAACTAGAAGTGCTCCAAGAGCAATAACCTTCAGCAAGGCATTTCTAGGCAGTTTGTGAAAAATGTGGAAAAAGGCCCTATGTTGGCACTGTGCCCAAATCTAAAAAAAAAAAAAAAAAAAAAAAAATCCTGGATCCACATCCAGATTCAAATCACCACCAACATCTTACCCATTCACTCTTGTGCCATGGCGAACATACCATTAACCTGAAAATGTCGCCAAAATCCCAGAGGAACTTATTGAGTTATTGGGAAGAAATTCTACATATTCCTGCATGGCATCATGTCTATTGTCTGGCTTCGCTCCAACCCACAGTGCATATCCTAACCCAAAGTCTTATGTCCTGCAATATCTGTTTTCTCCACTCTAAATGTTGTTAGGAGGGGCTTAAGGAACAACAGAACATGGCAGTTTTATGCTTTACTGTTTTAAAAGCCCCGTTCATGGCCTGTAACTCCTCCTCCCCCTCACATCAGACATCATTTGGGCAGTCAATCAGGGCAGGGTTCAATATCATAGCCTACTGTAGCCTCCCTACCACCTTACATCTGAGTGTTTCCAAAGGGGAGGGTAAATGAGCTGCATCTGATCCTCTGAAATTTTTGCTCAACAGGCACCTATGACAAAAACAGTCAAACACAACAGGGCGTGGGACCTTTAAAGTGCTACACAGTCCAGCCCTGGGAGATTGAAATAAGGGCTCCTTAAGGGAATACATCATCATATTTATATTTTGTCAGACCCTATTCAAACTATTCTAAGTTCAACAAATCAGTCATGGGCAGAAAATGGCCTAAAAGTTGAAGCACTTCTATGACAGAGTTCATCTTCATGGATCATTGGAGAATATTGTAAACTTAACAGTTTATTTTCTCTATAATAGCTGCTGTAAAGACAGAAATGTGACAAAAATACATTTAAAGCCCATAAATCTGCATTCCAGTTGAAACACCAACATATATGAAATTTATATAAGCATCTAAAATCCTCCCTCTTTAGCAGCATTCAGTGAACTCAAATACCACTCTGGAAGTACGTCACTGTAGCCACTCTGCTTTTTATAAACTATGTGCCTCTTTGAGTAGCAAAGGAAGGGAAAAAGGGGGAAAGGTGGTGAAAGAAAGACAAGTGAGTGAAAGTTTCAGCCAGAGACCTGGGGATGAGCAGACAAACAAGCACAAAATAAATAGAAGAAGACAGAGGACAAAAATACAGTAAATCTAAAAGCCACAATGGGAGTGATGATGCAATCACTGCAGTGGTAGCCATGACGGAAAACTACCAGAAAAGAAGAAACCAGAGACAAGGCTGAAATCTATAAGTAGAAACTGGAAGGACGACAGACAAACATAAAAAAAAAAAAAAAAAAAAAAAAAAAGTTAAAATGTGTTACTTAATGCAAAGCAGAAAAAGCAGACCAGTGGAGGATGGAGTCCAGAGTAGCTGACAGGCAGAGTTGTCTGTGGTCAGCGGTCAGCGCCTGTGCTCACACTCCTTAACCCGGACAGCAAATCCCTCACTGAGACAGCTGGCCAACAGCAGCCTGCATCAGATCCTCCTGCTTTCGCTCACACGTCCCACAACCACAGAGCAAAACAACCAACAACCACTTTCTCCCTCCAAAATACTATTTTGCCCTTCAACAACACTCAGTTGGTAAAATTAACTAAAGGGACAGTTATAGATGGCTCTCTGAAAGGTAATTATGCTGTCAGATATCTATCCATCTGAAGGGGGATTACTGAAAGCCCTCAGCTTTAATGATAGATGACTAATTAACTTTCTTCTTGTGTTGATAAGGCTTTGCAAAAAAAAATCATATTCTAACAAAGGAAACACAAACATCTGCCAGAGTATTTCCATCACAGTCCTGCAAGAATTTCTGAAAGATGTGGAAAACTGTCCTATCTTGCACTGCATAGCTGTCAAATCTCCCGTTTTGGCCGGGAAACTACCATATTTTACCCATCTTTCCCGCCGTCCTCCCGTATTACTAATTTCCCATAATTCTCCTGTATTAAAAAACTAAATATTCCTCTGCCTCTGCTCCTAACTGAACACTGTCATTAGCCTCGCGAGAAATGCCACCTGCAGTAGCCTGGGTGGTAGTTGTCGCGAGGTTAGTGCCGACAGCAGGAACAAACCCAGGACAACAGAGGAGAGAGATGGATGGATGTGAGGAGGGAGAGGGCATTTCTGCCAAAAAAAACAAAGAAGTCCTGTAAATATCTCGAAAAATGGAACAGCAAATTTACTTTCCTAAAGAGGAGCAGGATGGGGCACAGTCACGTTGGGGTGGTGGGACAGCTCACAGCAAGCGCTGGAAAATTTCCCTTATTTTCAAATCCAAAACTTGACAGGTATGTTGCACTGTTACCAAATCCTTGAAAAGAGCCTTGGATCTGGATCTGGATTTGGATCACCAACGATATCAAATCACATACCCCTTGTTCGAAGACCAATATTCTCCCAAAATATCAGCAAAATCCTGAAGAAGTTATTGAGTTATGAGCAGAAATTTGAGAAATTGCCGTATGTCACAATGTTAGCAAATCCTCAAACATTTCCTGGATCAACATCTGGATTTCGATTATCACCAAAATCGTATCACTTATTCCTCATCCCAAGACCAATATTCCCTGAAAATGACATCAACATCCATTAAGAGGCTTGGGGTTGGGTGGACGGGTGGTGGGTGGGGGTTGTCTTCAGGGGGGCTGCTG
Organism: Scarus forsteni; assembly: GCA_036419115.1. NCBI lineage: Eukaryota > Metazoa > Chordata > Actinopteri > Labriformes > Labridae > Scarus > Scarus forsteni. The sequence continues at coordinate 3,220,907 of JAZDUH010000049.1, forward strand.
CCCTGGTTGCCCTGGTATTTTTCTTGGTGCCCTTGGTGGGTCAGGTTGGTGCCCCCTTGGGTCCTGGGGCTGTATCTGGATCCTGTGGTTTTGGGGGCCGTGTGGTGGGTCTCGGGTGCCCTGGTGGCTCCGAGGGAGCCCTTGGCCGTGGTCTCCCTGGGTATGGGCGGCTACTTGGGTATTAGGTGACCACCTCACACGCATGTGTTTACAGACACTCAAGCTCCTGTTGAGACTAACTGTAAAGAAACTAGGGATGGGATTTGATAAGATTTTATCAACACCAATGCTGTTAACGATCCTGCTAATCGATCCAATTCTTTAACGATTCCCTTATCGATTCCAGCAAATTTTGCATGTGGGCAAATGGTCTGATTTTCAGTGTCAATAATGGCAAACATACATCACAATATAGATAACTGCTTCTGCAAGTTGCTGGTGTTTCCACTCACTTAAGGTTGTGCAGTAGGTGTAATTAAAATTAAGCCACAATTCTGACACTTGTGAACCCTGTCAATTGAATGGAATTGATCAGGGAACTGATTAGCAAAAAGATTAATGATATCGATTCTTTGATGGAGCTGTTAACGATTCTCAACTGGAATTGGTTTTCGATTCCCATCCCTAAAAGAAACTATTGGTCCCATCAGAACATGCTGAGTTGGGCACTCCTACACATTTTCTCACTTTCTGTGATACATGCTCCTCCATATCTCACGCCTATGGGTCCACCCCCTTTTATCAAGGCCCCACATCTCTGGTGTCCCTGGTTTCTTGCAGCCTTCACTTCCTGTATGGACTTAGATCAGCACAGCACTTGGACTACTATCTTAAACTAACTACAATACCCATTTGTCCTTCTCCCAGTTGTCTTGTCTTGTTCTGTCTGTCACTGTTTCCCCTTCTTTCACACTGTGGTGTGGCACGGCCCTCCCCTTCAGCTCACATCAGGGGTTAAATAAAGTTTGATTTGATGGAGTAGCCTACAGGGAGGGCTGGTGGTGGTCACAATAGCAGTGAATCATATTCACATATCTCTCACTGTTAGAAAAAAATGCATTGATCTTTCCAACGCTGCCATCGGACACAGTGCTCAGCTGTAAAGATAATGCAGACAAGGGTAAAAAAAAAAACATCCATTAAGAATGTATTTAGTTATAAGCCAAATTGTGGAAAGTTGCCCTATGTCACAAAGTCATTGAATCAATACAACACTTCCTGTGCCTGCATCTGGATTTGGATCACCACCAAACTATAACCACTTCTTCCTTGTTTCGTGATCAACATTCCCTGGAAATACTATAAATATTTGTTGGGAATCCATATAGCTATTAGTCAAAATGTCGAAAACTTCCCTATCTGGCAATCCTTTAAAAAAAAAAATCCTTGATCCACATCTGGCTTTATATCACCACTATATTCAAATCATTTCCCATGACCAATTTCCCTGAAATTGTCCTGAAAATCATTATAATGTTTGTGAAGTTGTCTTGTAAACAAACTTACTAAAAAATTACCAGCACTGGCATAAACATAACCTCCTTGACAGAAGTAAGAAAAGCTTTGACTCAAACCAAAAAAGTGAAGAAATTCAAGTAATACTTAATTTTACCAACATTATTATTAAGCTATAACATTTAGTGCTGCCTTGAATATCACAAAGAATAGAGGCCCTGTGACCCAGATTACAGTCTTAAGGGAGCTCTTATTAGCTCTGTCAGAGAGACTTTGCCAAGCACCAGTTTGATGACAGACAGGGATCTGGTTCCTACAGTCATTTTTTCGTCCCCCTACAGCTGTAGTTATGTTAAACACACAAATGCAAATCCTTCCTCCACCGCAGACAGCTACATGCTGTGCCAGTTCTACGGTCTTACACCACAAGACTTTAAGGCAGGACTATTAAACTATTTCTGTACAGCAGCCACCGTAGCCTTGAGTGACTTTTACAAGATAGTGGGATGATAAATTTGACTTTATACCCCTGCATTCCCCAGAGCTGGTTGCCCTACAGAAATCATCACTGTAGTCGGACTTTAGGAGTTTTGGGCCAAGCTGCACTTGACATCCACTTTACAACAGAGGAGGACTCTGGTTTGAAGCATTGTACAGTAAACACTTATGTTTGGTTCAGGTTTAATGGTCATCGTATCAAACTGAGTAAAGCTGAAACAGTTTTGATGTGATATATGTGTTTATGGGCTCTGCAGTGTCCGTCAAGGGGGGTTGTAAAGGGAGGGGGTTAGGACATTACTTGAGGCCAATAGTGATTACCCATACATTTTCTGATATCTAATCTAACACTTTTCTCCACACTGTTCGCTCAGGTAGCCTTTGTAATGCCTGATAAATAAGTAATCAGATGCTTATAAACAGCCCCAAGGCCAGAAAGATGCAAATATTGTATAGTTCAATCAATATCGTATCAATTTTGATTGCAATACATTTCACATTTTCTTTCCTTCTGAAGATATTTTGTTGTCTTTAGCAGTGAAAATAACTGTTATGATTTGCTCACATGAAGAACACAGATGTTCAGATAGCACTTTAAGGTAAGTTTAGCAGAGGGTATTCAGTGGTTCCTCATTAACATAAGAAAAATGTTCACAATATCATCTATTTGTTTATTCGATCAAGCTTTCCCCAAATCATTTATGTTCAATCTTTTATTTTTGCATAAAGGAGAGGTGTTTCAAGTTACTGTGCATTTTTGGTCTTTGTGGTAGGGTTAGCAGTGATGGCTTTTCATGGGACCCACATTCCCCTGTGTCAGCTCATGGAAATTACAACAAAAAATATTCCTTGTTAGTTTTTTCATGGGAAACCAACACATTATATATCCATTTTTAGTAGATAGCTTCTTTGGTACATGGAATAAAACTTGCGACTCTCTAAATCACCATATATATTTAGTAAACTTTTAATCTTTAATCCTCTCAACTATATCGTATAGTAAAGCACACCATTAGGGCAATTGTGACCGAAGACTCAATCCCAAACTCTGGTAGATTCATGCCAAAGTCAATGCAAAACACTATGCAAATGTGTCGACACGAGCTTCCTACTGCTGTATCAGTGTCATGGAAATAAATGGGATTGTTTAATACAAACAAAAACTCTCTGAATCACTCTCTACCACTGGTAAGAATGTTGATAGGTACTACTAATTTGAGATATGTGTACAGCTCAAATAGACATAGACATTTTAGCTGTTCTGTCCTAACCTCATGCAACAGCTGGACTTTCAATTGTCTGTAATCATGCAGATCCATCTTTCCAAGCTCCAATCTATGATGACTGTAAGCAGCATAAGCCCTGACGGCCCAATAAGGGTCCTTTAAAGCAAGAAGAGGTGTCTGAGAGCAACAAGCAAGACAGCACAAGGGGCTGCACATACAGAGATTAGCATAGATGCTAACAGTTTCAGTTACAGTTTTGACCACAGAGCTTGACCATATTTCTTTATTTAGTGAAAAACAACTATCAACACCACAAGCTTTGCTGTAGGAAGGACATTTCACAATACATTATTATGTCCCTCCACTGTGAACAGGATGAAATGGATGAAATAAGCACATCCTTGTGCAGTATATTCTTAAATCTCTTTTGCATTCTTTCATAATTGTGGGAGGTCATTAACTGAAATTGAAGCTTGATCAACTGCCCAGCTCTGGCCAGCCTCCGTCAATACATGTTATGAGACAATAGGTCAACTTTAGGGAGAATTTTGAACCTACTCTCAACACTAGAGTCCGTATTGAGATTTTGTTCTATCCCAATACAAGATTATTCTAATAAGAAAATGAAATTTCAAAGTTTTGTTTAGCATGATAATAAACATAAATTATCATAACAGCTTTTTGAAGCACAAATGCAATCCTGTGTGTAAAATGCCAAATCATGGCAAACTTTAACAAACTTTTTCACCAGTTTCTGACTTTTATCTCACATACTTAATCTTTTTTTAATTTAAAATACATAATATAAAACTATTTCAAAGGCCACTGGACTTGAGATTAGGAAACTGGCAGTCAATGCAAGCACTCTTTTGCATTTTAGAACTCAATACTGCATCAACCTATAGAAACTGCTTTGTTATTTTAGAACTGAAGCTTTTCTAGTATTTAAGTAAGTGCCTTCAACCGCCAGAAAGTTCTCACACCAATGGATTTTTCTGGAATTCTCAAACATGACACGACTTACACATTAAATCCTTAAAGATTAAACAGGTTTTTTAGAAATTAGATCAATCTAATGAAGATAAAATTTAGTCAAAAGAGCAAAATGATCAGTCCACCAGAATACTCAAAAAACCTACTATATGAGCAATGTTTCAAAAGTTTACTTCAAGTTGCCTTAGATTTGTATTCCTTTTTAAATGTTTATCATTTGTGTTTTGCCTGTTTGGCCTAGAGATCACTTATGACAAGTGAAGCTCATTCCTCCCTGTTAATGAGAACTAGTGAGAGAGAGAGAAAGAGAGAAGAACAGCACTCATGACACCACTCAGGTTTAAATATGTGCAACAGTTGTTTTAAAATTATTAAAAATAAATAGGAAAGAGACAAGGCTTAGGCCAGTGTGTCCCTGTAAGAAATAAGATGATCGGTGCTGGAAGCAGTGACCTTGGTGAACTAACATGAAAACAAGACACCAGTGTTGCTGCAAAACAAGCAGAGCTCTCCTCAGCAGTTCAGCAAAGATCCTACTATCTCCTTAATAACCAAGCTTTGTGGGAGATTTATGTTTGGAGTATGCCAAAACTGGATCCCGAAGACCCTCGTAAAAATCTTTGCTTTCTAATTAAATCTATAATTTACTATTTCCTGTGACCCATAACCCAGCGCACTGACAGAGGGCCTTTGTGAAGGGAACAAAAAATGAAAGTGAAGGAGGGGGAAAAAATTAAAAAGAAGTCATTTCCAGCCTTCAATTATTTTTTTCCACAAACCAAGAACCTGTCAACATTGTTAAAGACTTAGCAGATGGCTTAACCAATAGAATGCTCTGGATGTCCAAGGCATGAAAAGAATCCATCTGTGTTTATGTAATTACAGTCCTTAATCTGTCTGGTTTTGTTCTCAGACTTAATGGTTTCTGAGGATGCATCAGAAATAACTAAGTTTTCCATTTGTCGATAACTCTATCAAAGTCCCCTCTAATTAGAGGTTTTGCGTTCCAGATTTACTTTCACACGATGTTCGCAAGTCAATATTGGCCAAATTTAAGCTAATTGTAAACACTGTGCTTTCTAAAGAGGCTCACAACAGAGTTAATGCTTTAAAGTCTGTAATTTTTGCTCACAGATGCACTGTGGAGGGATTAAAACTCAGGAAACTGTTGATTTTTCTCAAGAGCCAGGCAAATACCAAAATACACACACACACAGACAAAAACAGCGGTAGTGTGAGCAGTTTAAGATGTTGTCATCTACACTCTCTGTGAGAATTTTGGCCCATTTTAGTCAGGCAGCTGTCAGGGCAGCTTCTGTGATCATGGTATGGACAAAGTGGCTTTGTGGACAGAAGTGAGTATTTGGAGGTCGATGATCCAGGTGTTCACTCACACACAAGGATGTCACCATATCAACACACATCCATTCATGAGCCATATCTTCATCTAGACTTTCCAACACACATAGGCATGGCTACTAAATACTGAGCCATATGAAGGTAAATCAATGTAGTTAACAGTGTTATATATTAAAGGCCTTATCTTTTTGTACATTACATAAGGTATATGGGGGGGGGGGGGGGGGGGGTTTGAAGAGTCACTTTCAGAGGGGTCAACAGTAAATCCTAAACTGTGGCCTTGTTTTGTTGACGTACTTCTGCAGTGGTTTTCATGAGAGATGTGACGTTCATAAATGAGTCGAGTCTTTTGACCAACTTCTTTAAGGAAACAATGAGAACCAGTTCACAGTTCTGAATAGGCTGTTCGTTTGCTTGCCATTATTTTAAAGCTGATTGGCTGCAAATTTAAGAAACTAACTGCTCACTCAGAACTGCAAATCAGTTCTCAGCGTTCAAAAGGCTCGACTCATTCACAAACGTCACATCTCTTGAGAAAATGTATCAGAAAGGGATAAGAAAAGAGTCACAACAAGCACAAAGGACCATTTAGAGTTGCCGAAGAGTTCATATGATGACTGTAGTCAGAGGCAGGCCAACGTGCTCCCGGTGTATGGGCTAAGCCAACGAGTGGTGGGCAAGCTTTGGCCGCCTCCTCCTTTTTACTGGACGCACGGTCCAAAGGATGTTGTTTATCTGCTTGTCATGGGTGCACATACATAACACATGATTTCTTTTGTTCTGTTTTAGATTGTTAGTTGTATATAAGATAAGAAAATTACTCGTGTATGCAGAGGGACAGTAGGTTAAATCGAAATGGGGAGAGAGAATAGAGGAAGACATGCAGCAAAGGGCCTGTACCTGGAGTTAAACCCACACTAGCCTCGGAGTTCAGTACATGAAGCATGCTGGCAACCCAACTAGTTGAAGCACCACAAATGTGTTCATAAGCACAAGTGTGATTTGCAAAGTTAAACAAGAAGTAGAAAAGAAAAGAATAATCAGAAGTGTGTATGTATGTCTG